>CM062818.1:1294521135-1295181401 GCA_031772625.1 Pinus tabuliformis
TACTTCCACTATTAATCAAGACTACTTGGGCAATGTTTAATAACCTCTGATTTTGAGAGTTTTAGGTGAAAAATCCCGCCAAAGCATGCAACGAAATAACTGGTTCGTCAGAGACATTGTCCTTTTGGTTGTCCTCTTCTACCGCCTCATGTTCCTCAAGTGGTGCATCTTCCTCTGATGAGCTGTAGTTAGTGGCATCAATTTGAAAAAATTGGGCTCCTTGCATTTATGATCTGGGAGTATTTTTCATCACAATAGTAACATAACCTTGCTTTCTTTTATTTTCCATTTCTGCCATGTGACACCTTTTGGAACTTAAGTGTTTGAGTCGTGTTGTGAGCCTGTGGGGGGCAACCCTTAGTGGAGAAATTTTGGTGACTGTACTGGGCTACTAATGCACGTTCCATGTTACGAGCTACCTTGCAAGCCTCCGTCCATGTGGGAGGGTGGTGCAGTAGGACTTGGGCTTTTATGGCTTCTTTAAGACTGCTGATAAAACATTCCATGTAAACACATTTGAGAGACCCCAAGTGCGGAAGGCTAAGGCTTCAAAGGCTGTAATATATTCATCCATTGTGCAAGTCTGTTGGAGCTTAGTAAGACGACCCAAAAAAGAAGATTCCTAGTCAAAGCGGTCTGTAAGAGATTTTTTGAAGTTGGTCCAAGCCTGAAAAGGTCCATTGCAACATTGATGCCATTCCCACCATTGCCACCTTTCATTGTCCAAGTACATGCTCCCCACCATAAGCTGAGTCTCATTATCTAAGATGTTATTCAGATTGAAATACTGCTCCATTTGTGCTATCCATGCTGCCTAGTGAGAACCTGTCAAATTTATGCATATCCAACTTGGGAGGTCGCTGACGGGATTGTTGGTGGGTGCCCCAAACGTGAGGAAAGTGGCTAGACTCACCCTCGCTGTGTCCATTGCCATTATACGCCTCCTTGTGGGCTTCCTCCTTGCCCTTCGGGATTAGGAGAGATAGTCTGTCAAGTTGACTTTGGATGGATTGCAAGGTTTGTTCAAGTTTGTCAATCTTCTCATTGGCCATAGCTTGAGCTCTAGTTTCTACCATGCACCGATCAAATGTTCTTGAGATTTGGGACCGCCCAAAAAAAAAAATCAGTAAGAATTGAATGGTACCATCGTGCTCAGCTCGTCTTCCTAATTCTGTTCGGCTAGATCACCAATAAGCGCTTTTTTTTCTTCTAAAAACTCCTAACGGAGTTTTATTCCTTCCTTATGAATGCTGCAGTCACCAAATCCTCAAAATGTAAATGCTGCAAAAAGCCCTGCGAAAATTATGCCTGGGTATAAGAATCCCACACAACTACTCAGATCTGGTGGATCTGAGAGATCTGAATGGCAGATTAGATAGCTCTGGGTGGCGGAATAGACTGCTGCTGCTGTTCTGATGGATCGAATAAATCAGAATGGCTGGTCTGCTAACTCGGAACTGCGGGACTGATGTCTGTTGCTGCTGTACCCCTTTGCACGAGCGGATCTGGTAGAGATGATGCATGATCCCAAGATAGAAAAGGGAACTATGGTCTCGAGGAGTCTCAGGTGCTACAGATCGCAATATACATAAGGGTCTGGAAGTAATACTCGACCCAATGTTTCAGGGCTCTAACTAAGCAGGATCAACCGTACCCTTAGCCATACAACCCGACTACCCTATCGTATGGGCGAGTAATCTCTCCGAGTGTTGTTCTCGGTGTACTGTAGCAGCAAGATGGCCGACGGTTTATCTATGGTGAGGTTTCAAGGGAGCCTAGGGGGCTTCCGATATACCCAGAGGGTACTTGGAAAGACATTCCATGCGTGGTTCTGTCTAATGCGCTACTACTCGAAGGGGTACCCATAGGGGTTACAAGGGAGTCCAACAAGCGTGACCACCTCTTGTATTTTCTGCATGCATGCCTCCCCAAATCCGCAAGTTTATGCGCTCAACGATAGATCCTGTGGTTTAAAGACACTGGAACAAGTCTCTAGCCAAAAAAAATAAAATTTGCTAAGAAATGGAGATCCCACCGGCCCTAGAAAGTGCTCTGATACCAATTTTTATGCTCTTAACCTACAGAAAGATACCCAAATATAGAATATGCGAAGAAAGATACCTAGAACATAGATTAGTGAGAGACAACAACAAATATTTTATTATTCAGAAAGCAATGTTCACTGGCCTCTTCAAGGGGGCAACCTCCAATAGAGCAGAGCTCGATTCAAAAATAAGACATGATGCTCCTTGCAGGGAGTCTCTATCCTTTATATATGACTCATACATGCAATACCATGGGTATTATTAATACCATCTATCTAATACTACGACCCATTTGCAACTAACTGTGGTCCCGTCATTAATTGCGGGTTAACCACTTACAATTATTAATATGGGCTTTATTGACTCTTGACTATGACTCGATCCCATTACATAAATAAGGGGGTTAGGGTGGGACCCTAACAAATATATACAGACATATTATATATATTTATTATTGCAATACCCAATCTTGCTAGACGCATGAACATAGTAAATATATTATTTAATCTATAGGAATACCATAAGTATTCAATATTTCCTTACCCAAAATTTATTCAATAATTCTGTGTGAGGTTTTGTCTTTAAATAATGAAATTTTTTAAATACCTTAATCTAATTACTATGAACCTCTTTTGAGATTCAAAATGATACACACACGACACTGAAAATTATATATATATATATATATACACACCTTATGTCCAATAGAAAATTTAAGGGATTCCTCACAATATCCAAACCCAAATTTTATTCATTACTACATAAGATGAATCCCTTGCCTGCATGTACTTTTCAAGAGAAAATACTTAATTTCTTGTTCAACCTACTACATATTGAAATCTCTAACTGCTATCACTATTTGGAAATATAACAGATATAGTTTTCTTATCTATCTCAACATAATACATAGTACACACAGAGTATATAAAATTTATTTCTAAAGTGATACTTTATCTATGCATGTATAACTTGTCCCATATACAATTTATTCTTTAATTCAACATTCAATCTATCTCATCACCATAATGACATTAAACTATCATGAGATTAAGAATATAAGGAAAAAAAAACCATATATCTAACCATAGTTTGTTGCTGGGGAAATAATTAGGAATAGAGCACATTCCTCCCAACCATAAATTGTCACCAACAATTCCCCCAAACTCAGACGTTCTTACCTTGAGGAATTAACAACCTCTTATGTTCTTGAGTTTTTCTCTTATATATCTTCCCAGCTAGTTTTTTTCTTACCATCATCCTACTTTAAGGGTCTGCATCACTTAGTTACCTAGGATTTTTTGTTTTATTTTAAGAAAAAGTCTTTCTTTTTCTTTAAAGCATACCTTTCTCTTCATCTATGATTTTATTTTGATTTTCACCCACCTTAGCATTTCTCTCTAGCTAATTTTTAACATAATCTTTCTTTCCCATTATGCTATTTTTTGTTTTTTTTTCTCCTTGTGATTTTTAGGAGAATATTTGAAAGGTGCACCATGTGGACTTAACCACTAACATATTTTTCTAGAATGGCAAGAAGTCTCTATTAATCAGTAATGTTTCTTGGTTATGCCCAAACAAATCACTTATTAATTAAATAAGTTTTAAGTACATAATCCATCATTCCAATCCCGGTTTCCATAAACATTAACTTAAGATAATAATCCAAATGTCTAAAAATAGTCATACCATAAAAAACAAAAATATATGTGTGTCACAAGTCGCTAGTGAGGCATAGACTAATAATGAGATTTTCACATTACAATTTGCAGACTGCGGAGGTGCAAGGTTGCAGAGAAAGCAAAATGACACTTTGTTTGTTGGCATAAAATTGTAATTCAATTTAAATCTTACACTTTATTTGTCCTTTTACTTAATGTAAGAAATTATTTTCATAGTTTAAATGCAAAAAAAAATTTACTTTTAAATAGTAAAAATGTAGTATAAACGAGATGAAAAAGGTAAGTGTTTTGTTTCAACATAAACACATCCTATTTGATATTAGGATAAAAAAAACATTTCTATTAGTTAAACAATGCATGTTTCCTTTTATATGCGAGTACTTAGAACATTTATACAACGTACATTACATCCATATAATAATGAAATGTGAAGTTCAAAAAGTGGACAATATGATAGTGCTAAAAATATTTATACAATATACGTTACTATCATGTAGCTGCTAAGTCTGAATTGTTTTCGTGCTATGAAATAAAAAAAAAAATTCCTCTTATTTCTATATATTTGATCTAACTTGAATTTTTGGAGTAGGGAAAATGAACACAAGTAGAACAAATACAGTTAAAGAAAATGATAAATTTTCTAATAGGTGTGTTCATGTCCGATTTATCGTAATTTGATTATTATTACATTATACAACTCTCAGTTTTCTTTTGCATTATTTTTTTATATAATATGTGATATGTAATTTTGTATAGATGAGGGTATATGAAAATGTATGTAGACATACGAAACATTGTAGAACAATGTTTTTGTTCCCTTTTGTGCACAACCATTCTTCCACACAAAAAAGACATTTCACTTAATATTTCATAAAATTATGAGTAAAAGCACCATTGTTCCACTCCTAACAAGCAATAGTAAATGCACCCGGATGTGGGTGAAATAAATGAAACTTAATGTTATTTAGGACAGACAGATGAGCGTGGTACTGCTAGATGCAGACCAACGCGGTAATCCAAGAGTTCTTATGGCTCATGGTGGATATGCTAAAGCGCAAAAGATTTGGCATGCTTTCGGAATTTATTGCGCATTCCGTCCAAGGTAAGGTTCTGGCTATTATAACCATGGCATTCTGGGATATCCTTCCTACTGTCAGCGTTTCGCTTTCTCATCTCAGGCTTTGGCCGGATGCGGGTCTGTGTGTCAGGTTGGCCTCTGAAAACAAAGGTAAGATTTATGTCTGCATTCTGTTCTTTGTTTGTCTCAGGCTTGGGTTACTTGTGCGTTTCGATAGAAGATTAGTCTCTACAATCAATGGTCAGCTCTCAATTGCCCCTGCTATCAGAACTGTGCTGCCCTCCCTACACTTACAGGCCTGTTGTCTTTGTGTGAAGTGGTTTCCTATGTTGCATTACCATTTTCTCGTCTCTACCTCCTGTTTTTGCTATGCCTCTCCTTAATATCCTCATCATGGTTTGCCACAAGATGAGGAGTCATTTCGGGGGGGAGTCGAGGAGGGAGTGGGTGGCTGCAGGTAGCCTGCTCTGAGAATCCTGCTCGCAGAACAACTCCGAATCATGGGTTTTAGACCACTCATTTCACGTTTCAAAGCAATCTTAACAGGCCTTTAATCTTTGCCAATATCACTATTCTCTTCTCTGAAGATGATTCTCTGCCTCAAACTATGGTTCGCATGGTGTCTGAGCCTCCTCAGGGCGCTCTCAGAGAGGCTGGCAGTCAGAGCAACATGCAGGTAAGGGCAGGGGAAATCCAAGAGGAAGGTAAGGGGGAGAGGCTTGAAAGGGGCGATGCTCCCGGCGTCATTCTGCCTCTAGAAGCCTGTGCCCTGAGGATAAGGGAAGGTTATTCTGGTGATACTAGTCCCTCGTTGATGCACCCAGGCAGCAAAAATGTTGGTAATGTTAATGCGTGGGAGGGTAACGCGTGCACGGTGGTGGAGGAGTCTCAGAATGTGGATGGGGCAATTTCAGGCCATCTGGGCCAAATCCTTTTCGATTTTGCTGATGACCAGTATTGTCAAGTTCAGGAGGTTTTGGATGTTGTTCTGGCTTGGCCTCTTCAGACAGGTGGTCTTATTCCTCTCCATGGTATGCGACAATGTAAAGATATTATGGGTTTTTGGGCAATGTCTCATCTCGCTCTCTGGTCATGTGTCCTAGACAGATGGTTATTCCACCTCTTCTTCATGTTATCTTGGTTGATTCCTGGTTTCTATATCTGCTTTCTTGCCTATTGTATTGGGTTTTCCCTTACCTGGGATAGTTTTGATGCTGAGTGCTCTCAGATGATGATTCCCGAGGCCTCGATCCCTTGTAATATTATTTTGTTTTACAGTTAATAGAATTAGAATTTGCCGAGAAAAAAAAAGAAGCAATAGTAAATGTAATGTTTTCAATAGCCTTGAAAAATTGTCATTCAAAAATTGGTTGTAGCCTTAACATCTTTTGAATAGTTCCCCACGAATACTTCCTCCTTTCAAAATATTGCCACTCCACAACTTGCCTTGTTTCCTTCAAAATTTCTATTAGTATTAATTAATAATGCATATTGAATAATAAGTGTTACATGTTTCCTCAAAACTGAAAAAATTCTTGCCACACAAAAACTTGCCCTGTCTCCTTCGAATCTGTTATATCAAGTCACTTGGCATATATCAAACAAAACATACAACTGATTAACGTTATGAAACTACATGTTCTCACATATTCTCATACAATCATTGTCTAGGTGAAAAAGTGCTTCACTATAATTCCTTACCTCCGCACAATCCTTCATCCCACAAGTTTATGGCTTTATGCACTTGTTCGCCTGCATAACTAAATTTGTAAAAGTTTGAGATGGAAAAGAAGTTTAAAATGAAATAAGAGTGAAACAAACTAGCAAGAGTTCTAATAGTGTTAATGTCAATGTTAGTGCTCTAGAAGATTCTTCACACCTCTGCACTCAGCTTTGGTGTCATTGGACATATCGGTAGCAATCTCAGGCATACCAATGTTAGAGCACTCACTAATAAAATGACCACTCACAAAATTATCCTTTTTTGTCCATGCCTCGAACCTGAATACTAAATTAGCTTTTCGCACACCATGAAGGAAAAAATCATGAATCGATATATTCCCTTCTTAACAAACTCCCTCGCACCCACTTTATCTGCAAACCCTTTCTACTGCTTTTCCCCCACAATCTTTCTTCTTGCTTCGCATATCACAAAATTGTCCTTTTTTGTCCATGCCTTGACTCCACATATTAAATTAGCCTTATGTAGAGTGTAGAGGTAGAAAGCTTAAATCAAGATAATACCAACTCTTTAACAAACTCCCTCACACACAATTTCTCCTTACTTCCTGCACACCCTTTCTATGCACAATAGAATCATAGTAGTTCATGTTAAATTAATATTTAAAGCTACTTCAGCATATTTCTTCTCCCCTCTTCCACGACTGCACTTCCCCCACAAAATTTCTCTTTCCTTTGCATATCACAAAAGTAGTTGTTCTCTTCCATGCCTCGACTAAAGATATTAAATTAGCCTTAGGAGGACAACTCAATATAGTCTTTTCTCTTTAACAAACAACCCCATACACTATTTCTGCACATGCCCTTTCTCCCACATTTCACACACACCCTTTCTCTGCACAACAAAATCGTAGTAGTTTGATATTAAATTAGTATTTCAATGTTACTTCTACATATTTCTTCAACCCCCCTGCTTATGTAAGGCACTTGGAACCCCTGTCAGTTTTGACTTCATTGGGTAGAGTAGTAGCAATCTCAAGCATAACAATCTCAAAGCACTCATTGACAAAATCACCACTCACAAAATTACCATTTTTTTTATCGATCTCTCAAATCCACGTAATAAATTAGCTTTAGATGCACTATGAAGGAATAAATGTTGACTTGATATAGTTCCTGAACTTAACAAACTACTATGCACCCAATTTCTCTACACACCCTTTCTGCCACACTCCCCCCACACTCTTTTTCCTTCCTTTGGATATCACAAAATTAATATTTTATGTCTATGCCTTGACTCTAAATATTAAAGTATCTCTATGTGGAGTGCGGAGGAAAAAATCTTGACTCAATCTAGTCCCTACTCTTTAACAAATTCCATTGCACACCCTTTCCCCTGCACTTCTTGCATATCCTTTCTCCACACACCCTTTCTCCACACATCAAAATAGTAGTAGTTAGCCACGCCCCCTCTTATGTAAGGGACCTACAACTCCATTTAGGCTTGGGATCATTAAACAAAACAAGAACAATGGTAGGCATAACGATGCTAGAGAACTCATTGACAAAATGGCCACTCACAAAATTAGCCCCTTTTTTATTTTAAAATGATTTGTCAGACACTACAAATCGTGAAAATAAATCACCCTCTACCAAGGGAATTATGTCACATCAAGCCTTGCTCATCGAAGTGAAAAATTAGAAATAATATTTCCAGAAATTTAAAATTGATTTTTGAATTTATAGAAAAATAGGAATATTCAACATATTCCCGAAACCTTGGTTAAAATTACAAAAAATCAGCGAAACAATCGATGGTCAACAAATTTTGACCATGAGGTGAGTGCTATAGTCCTTGGCGAGGTAGGGACTAAAAAACGTGTATTAACAATCTTAACTATGGAGATTTATCCCAAAATTATGATGAAGATGCTTAATTATAAATATGTTTTGTTACAATACCATGAATCAGTATCATGACTTCTCAATATCACATGCTCAAAAAACCATCACGAACTTTAGATTACACTTGTTCTTATGGCATTTTTTTAAATTAATTAATTTAATTAAAAGGAAAAAGTGCATAACTACTTTGAAGTTAAATATAAAACTTTGATTCAATTTGTGAACAACTACTAAAAATATTATAGAATATTATGTGGAGGTCAAATCCCTACAGTCCATGTAATAATTATTGCTTACATGGAGAGACGCTCTACAACCCCATATGAAGTGAATGTTGTTATATAACGTTATATTTGAAAATAATAAAATAGTACTTACATTAACAAAATAAAAAATACTTCAACTTCCACCACAATACTACATTTTTATATAAAGCATTAATGTAATTGTATATATATATATATATATATATATATATATATATATATATATATATATATATATATATATATATATATATATATATATATATATATATATATATATATACATATATATATACATATATATTAATTTTTAACATGAGAGAGATGTAAAAATAATATTAATTAATATGGAGTTCACTCATGAGATGTACAAATAATATTATTGATATTATATGATGTGTAATCCATTATATGTACTTAACATGCACTATTTAAAACAAAACTATATTAATAACACAAAAAATAATGTGAGTTCAATGTCTATATTAAATAACATAATTTAGGAAAATTTGCACTCAAAAAGATGTTTTCATCATGAGAGACGAAGTCTCTATTAATGCTTGGTAAGTTAAAAATAAAAATCTAATTAATAATTAAATTATAATTATAAAATCCCAATTTCAAAATAAACACTATTAACATAAAACATTCAACAAAAATATTATTAAAATGTGAACATCTGTTTTAAATAATATACATAATAGTTAAATTTTAAATTTCATTATTTAAATTACATAATTATTATTAAACTATAGATCATCATTTAATTTTATTTAACCAAAAATTAGAATATTGTGATAATTAAAATTTTTCGATTTATCCCCAACACAACTTTTCAATAGTAAAACATTCATATCTCTCTCACAATGTTAGTACAAAGCATATATAACACAAAGCGGATTTATACTCAGAGACTTAGACAACAATAGTAGAGAATAATTCACAGAGACAGAGAAATGGAGAAACAACAAGATTACTCAATCAGAAAAAGCAGAATAAATAATACAATCACTAGAGAACAAAAATCACTTTGCATTACATAACAGGCTTGGGCCTTTGCTTGCTTTCCTTGGCTAGAGAAATTACAAATTTATAGAGGCAGAAGAAGGATCTAGAATCCTATGTGTGATTCAGATGGAGATCTGGAATGATCTAGAAACCACTAGCAGTGTAGGAGGATCTAGAATCATGGAGATCTAGAAAAATCTAATCTAGAAGGATCTAGAATACTGTGTGAATTTGGCTTCACACTTAACATTCTCCCACTTGAAGCCAAATAAGAGTCATCAAGTCACACCGAGTCCTACCATGCCTCTACATAACTCATGTTTATTTCCTGGTAGAATCTTAGTGAGCATATCAGCAGGGTTCCTATCCGTATGGATCTTTTCCAAGGATAACTGTTCTTCCTCCAACACATGTCGGATCCAATGGCACCTTAAGTCAATGTGCTTGGTTTTTGAATGAAATGCTAGGTTTTTCGCCAAGTGAATGGCACTCTGACTATCACAATATAACACATACTTGTCCTACTTCATTCCTATCTCTCCTAGGAATCGTTGCATCCACAACATCTCTTTACAAGCTTCTGTTGCAGCTATGTACTCAGCTTCTGTTGTAGAGAGGGCTACTATTCTTTGTAGCCTTGAAACCCAAGATACTATTGCACTTGCAAATGTATACAAATAACCTGTAGTGGACTTTTTGGTATCCATATCTCCAGCCATATCTGCATTTGTAAATCCTTCAAGCATAGTCTCATCATGACCAAAACATAAACAATAATGACTAGTACCCTTGAGATACCTTAAAATCCATTTTACTGCTTGCCAATGTTGTTTGCCTGGATTGGCAAGGAACCTGCTCACTACTCCCACTGAATATGCAATGTTTGGTCGTGTGCATACCATGGCATACATCAAACTTCCAACTGCTGAAGCATAAGGAATTCTGCTCATCTCTTCTTTCTCTTTGTCATTACTAGAACATAATTCAGTACTCAGCTTGAAGTGGGCTACAAGGGGTGTACCAACTGGCTTGGCATCCTTCATATTAAACCTTTCAAGCACCTTCTTGATATATTTTTCTTGTGACAGCCACAACCTTTTGTTTTTCCTGTCACGCATAATTTGCATGCCCAATATCTACTGTGCTGGTCCCAAATCCTTCATTGAAAATTTGCTACCAAAATCTTTCTTCAACCTATTGATCTTATTCTTATCTTTCCCAAAAATCAACATGTCATCCACATATAAAAATAATATGATATACTTTCCTTGATCATACCTCTTGATATAGACACAATGGTCAACTTCCAACCTCTGAAAACCATGTTCCAACATGAATAAATCAAATTTCTTGTACCATTGTCGAGGTGCCTGTTTCAACCCACAAAGACTCTTCTTCAACCTACAAACAAGGCCTTCTTTGCATTTTTCTATGAAGCCTTCTGACTGCTCCATATAAATTTCTTCCTCCAATTCACCATGAAGGAAAGCAGTTTTTACATCTAACTATTCACATTCTAGGTCTAAAGCAGCAATTAGACCAAGAATAACTCTAATGGATGACATTTTAACAATAGGTGAGAAAATTTCAGTGAAGTCAATACCTTCTTTTTGGGAAAAACCTTTCACCACTAGTCTTGCTTTATACCTCTCAGTATTTTCGTCACCTTCATGCTTAATCCTGTACACCCATTTGTTTTGTAGAGCCTTTCTACCTTTTGGGAGGTTTACCAACTCCCAAGTTTTATTTTCCTGCAAAGAGTTCATTTCTTCTTCCATTGCTTTCTTCCATTCTTTCCTGTGCTCGACTTTACAAGCTTCTTGAAAACAATTAGGTTCGCCTTCACCAATCAACAATATATAGTTTGAAGGAGGATACCTTTGTGAAGGCTTATGAGGGCCTAGAAGATCTACGAACCAACTGTGGTGGTGCATTGTCAGGTTGAATCTCCTGTAAAGGTTCCTGCAAGATTCCTTCTTCTTCTTGTTCATTATTTTCCACTTGTTATTCTTCATGCTCCTAAATTTGTTGTTCATTTTCTTGTATTGGTGGTATGTTTTCTTGCTGCTCCTCAAACTTGTCAATAACCTTCTTGATCTCCAACTCACCTACAGTCCTCCTGAACATTTCTGACTCATTAAATATAACATCCCTGCTTCTAATAATTTTATGTTTGACTAGATCCCATAGACGATAACCAAGATCTTCATCTGCATATCCCAAAAAAATGCATTTCATAGATTTATCATCTAGCTTAGTTCTATTTTCTTTGGGAATATGTACGAATGCTTCACATCCAAAGATTTTCAAGTGAGAATAATTCAAATTCTTACCAGTCTAAACTTCTTCAGGGATACTGTAATCCAAGGCTATAGTTGGAGATCTATTTATGAGGTAGCAAGCAGTCCTGACTGCTTCAGCCAAAAAATTCTTCTCCAAACCGGAATTGGACAACATACTTCGCACCTTTTCCATAATGGTGCAATTCATCCTTTCTATGACACCATTTTGTTGAGGAGTACTAGGCACAGTCTTCTCATGCTTTATGCCAAACCTATTACAATATTCCTTAAATGCATTTGAGCAATATTCTCCACCATTATCTGTTCTTAAACACTTCAGCAATTTGTTAGTCTCTCTTTCAACAGTAACATGGAATTTTTGAAATATTCCAAATGCTTCACTTTTATTTTTCATAGGATATGCCCAAACTTTCCTGGATGCATCATTTATAAATGCTACAAAATATGATGCTCCTCCTAATGATTTGATGTTAACAAGCCCAAACACATCCGAGTGTACCAATTCTAACACTTTTTTCTTTCTGTCATGGCCACCTCTAAGGAATGAAACCCTTCTTTGTCTACCATATATACAATGCTGACAAAGATCAATATTGTAGTTTTTCAAACCTGGTAATAAAGTTTTACCAACAAGGATTTTTAAGCCCTTGTCACTCATGTGATCCAAATGCTTATGCCACAGATCTGCTGAATTTCCTTCTTTTGTGACAACAACCAAATCTGATTTTCCTATTAGTTTCTTAAATGTGTATAATGTTCCTATCTTGGGTCCTTTGGCCATGACCAATGCACCTTTGCTAATTTTCTAGCCTCCTTTTCCAAAGCTTGTCGAATAGCCTTCATCATCCAGTCATCCCATAGAGATTAAACTCATGCACATTTTTGGTACATGCCTGACCTGTTTCAACAATATATCTTGTCCATTTTTCATCTTGATCTAGACATCACCCACTCCAACAATACTGCAAAAATCATTATTCCCCAAATGCACTCTACTATAATCACCAAGATTATATGAAACAAAACTATCTTTGCATGGGGTTACATGGTGAGATGCCTCAGAGTCAAGGATCCAATCAAAGCTACTGCTAGATGTATATACACATGCATCCTCTACTAAAATAGTAATCAACACATCACCATATGTGGCTACAATAGTAGTCTCACCTTCAATTGTGCTGGATTACTTGTGATTTGTACTAGACGGTCTCTAATCCTTTTGTCCTTTCTTCTAGAATTGACATTCTTTCTTCATGTGCCTGGGTTTGCCATAATGAAAGCAGATGATCCTTCATCTCCTTGATTTTGATCGGCCTCTTGATCTTGATCGCCCTTGCTGCTCTTGATCCATTCTCCTACCACAGTCAACTAGAGCTAGAGCCTCTCCACCCTAGTTTTCCGCAATTTACTTGCATCGCAGCTCCTCATTCATTAAACTACTGCCGACATGATCAAACTTTAGGGTCCCTGTAGTTGCTGAAGTGCTCATAGCTGCAATTAATTTTTCCCAGCTATCTGGCATAGAACACATTAGCAAAATAGCTCTAATTTCATCATCTAAAATGATTTTAACAGAGGCAAGTTGATTAGTAATAATATTAAATGCATTCAAGTGCTCAGCAACTAAAGCACCCTCCTTCATTTTGAGATTATAAAGCTTCTTCATCAAGAATGCTTTGTTTGATGCTGTGTTCTTCTCATATAGATCATGGAGCTTCTTCCATAATCCTTCAGCTGTCTTTTCTCCGGACACTTTGAAATAAACATTCTTTGCTAAATATTGGTGGATTGTTGTAATCGCCTTTCTATTTAGCTTATTCCACTCTTCATTTGTCATCAATGAGGGTTTCTTTGTTGTGCCCTCAATTGGAAAATACTGATCCTTTAAAATCAGTATATCCTCCATTTGTGATTTCCATAGGGAAAAATTAGCCCCGTTCAACTTCTCCATATCTGTAAGTGTTGTCTCCATTTTCAATCAAATTCACGCCCCAAAACACAAAAACTCCACTTAAAAATAAAACTTTAATTATTACTCTTTAAAATTTAGTAATAATGACCTTCCTCCTTTTTAAAATACCCTTTTCAAAATTCCTGCTCCTTTTTAAAATATACTTTTCAAAATTCCAACATATAATTATATATGTTTCATAATAAATATAAAAACATATATAATGTTTTAACCTTTTCACATTTCATACATACATATGTTGGTTTGAGAAAAAAATTTACATATACGTGCAAGCTTGATGTAAAAAAAAACTTACGAACACCACGTTTCAACTCCAATCTCCACGGATCTCCACATTTCAAACTCCAGCAACATGTTTCAACATAGGTCTACGACATTGTTTTTCTTGCAACAATTGTCTTTTACTTCCGGCATTCCTCAGCTATTTCCTGGACATATCCTTCAACAGCTCCAGGGGTAGCAACCAACGTTTTAATGAACACTACCAGAGCAAGGCGATGGCACTAAGCGGCTTGCACAGTGGATATTCGAACTTGGCTCCGATACCAGTTGTTAGACTAGAGCATACATAACACACAATGGATTTATACTCAGAGACTTAGACAAAAATAACAAAGAATAATTCACAGAGACAAACAAATGGAGAAACAACAAGATTACTCAATCAGAAACAACGAAATAGATAAAACAATCATTGGAGAACATAAATCACTTTGCATTACATAACAGGCTTGGGCCTTGGCTTGCTTTCCTTAGCCAAAGAAATTAAAAATTTATAGAGGCAGAAGAAGGATTTAGAATCCTATGTGTGATTCAGATGGAGATCTAGAATGATCTAGAAACCACTGGCGGTGTAGGAGGATCTAAAATCCTGGGGATCTAGAAAAATCTAATCTAGAAGGATCTAGAATACTATGTGAATTTGGCTTCACACTTAACACACAATCCATAACAGCAATGTTTCATCTAGCAATTTATTGGTAGACAAGCCAACTACACACATCAACTTGCCCATGAACCATAGTTACAAAATTAGGCAGTATCGGCATTCTGATACGTAATTATTACTCCTCAAAACTGAGGATGGGAAATAAAAGTGATTAAATATAAATTTTTGCGTCACCCAAATCGTAAAAGAACATTAATAAATTGCTGCTTATATTCATCACAATCCATAGAGTCATAGCAGACAACATCGCAACCCAAAATAAGAGTCCTCTATTTAAATTATTTGTAGATTTGGTACAATATGAAATATTAAAGCTAAATATTTTAATATTTTGATATATACCGTTAATTTTTTTTGAATTGAAAAATATCTAATCAAATTATTTCCATATTGTATTTCGCACTCGGTATGTTAATATATTTTCAAAATGGAATCATATGTAGAGAAAGGGAGCCATTGTCGTAGTGGTAGTCCCTGTCGGGGTTGAGAAACTCATGTAATTGCCCATACACACAATTGTATGAAATGAAAGGCAGGTAAACAATATGTAGTTATGTCATTGGAGTGTCATGCAGGGATTGTTGGTGCTGCTCCAACTTAGCAGTGACTCCAGTAAAGTTGAGGAATGCACTGCTAACCAGCCGACGCACAATGGGTTCTACATCTGAACAAACAGTATTGTAATAGCCCACTTGAAGGTTGTCGCTTACTGTAGCCCCAACTAAAGCACAAAATAATACAGCAAAGAAGGTCACCTTATGGCACAAAGTCTTGAGCCCATGTAAAAGTTGTAATGGATGTAGAGATGTACCTTTGCAAAGGACACTTGGAGTGCATGCAGCGATGTCACATGCAAAGTAGTAATAAATCACCATGTTTTAAGCTGTGGGCCCACAAATCCCACTCCACCCACATAGCTTGATTTCTGATACAGATTTCCATTTCTTTTGGACAAGATTTGTCTCAAGACATCGGAAATGTTTAGAAGGCACCCTCATTACGAAGAAGAAGGCATCGACCATACAATGATACGAGAAGAAAAATAGGTACAACAGAGTGACAGATTCAAGGAAGCACTTCTGTACTATCCATCTAAATCTAATTATTTACCCTCGACCAAGAGCACAACAGAATACAAAAAAGAAATCCACACAATAGGAAAATCAATCATCTCTATGTAGAAATTTATATTAAATCAACGAGCAACTCTTTGATTACCTCGTATAAAGGGACTGAGAGAGATTCTGGCCTTAAGGATGGGGTCTCGATCTCAAATATAGGCATCAAAATCCTGCCACCTTTAATACATGTTTTCTTCCCATGAGGAAAGGCTATAATAAGACAGAAGAAACCATTACATTCGTGATATGCGTAGGCATCACAGCCAATATCATCAGCACAACAAGTATTCCAATGGGAGAAGCAACAGCAGCAGAGGAGGAGGAGGCAACAGTGGCAATATTAAAGGAAGAACAAGCAGCGAAGTTGTGAGGCAAAACAACATCAATAAAGATTCGATACTAAAGTAGTCAGCGATGCGAGAACTCTTATTTGCCCATTCTTCGCCTTTCATGTGTCCTCTCGGCATTTCCACGAATGAACCATGGTGAACACCATTCATTATGTTCTGCATAAAGTGCATCTGGAGCTCCCAGCCACATTTGGACCTCGCAATCTCAGAAAAGAAAACGATGATGAATTCTGTGTCGATTCATCGCAATATGAATGAATTTACCAAATTTGCCAACCAGGGTTCACAAATTTGTTTCCACGTTATGGGAAGAGGTGCCTTTAGTGTCTTATTGTCATATATAATAAGGTATCACGAGGAAAAATTGTGGCACTACTACATGTAGGGGGGTTTTAAGACAATATTTGAGTCAATTGTCTTAACTTAAGACAAAACTCAAATATTGTCTTAAATATTGTCTCTAAGCGGGTGTCTCAAAATATAATGTCTCAAAAATTTGTCTCTATAAAGACAATATAGAACACATATTATTATTGTCTCTATAAAGACAATTTGATTTGTCTCTCTAGAGACAATTTCATTTGTGTCTCTTTAGAGACAATTACATTTTTGTCTTTTTAGAGACAATTCCATAATTCAAACTATTGTCTCTCTAGAGACAATATAAAAAATTATTTAAAAAAAAATAAATGTCCATAATTCAAACTATTGTCTCTCTAGAGACAATATAAAAAATTATTTAAAAAAAAATAAATGTCCATAATTCAAACTATTGTCTCTCTAGAGACAATATAAAAAATTATTTAAAAAAAATAAATGTCCATAATTCAAACTATTGTCTCTCTAGAGACAATATAAAAAATTATTTAAAAATAAATAAATAAAATCATTTTGAATGTCTGCTGGCTGTATCGTTCTCACCTGGAACAGATTCGTAAGATAATAAGTAGGAATCTTCCACACAATACAGAGTTAACAAAATGTGCGTACGCCTCCAGACGCTTAGTATGCACGTTAGTATTAGATAAAGATTCAATTCAGACAGGGTGTTAGTAGCTGAGTTCCAACATATAATTGATCAAGACACAATGTTTTGGCCGTAGCTGATCAACAATGCCTGCCTGTAATTGATGAAGAAATCTAAAATGTCCAGGAGTAGGATTTCTTTAGAAGGGTAAAATCACTAAAAGCATGATGCTTTAAAAATTTTAAGGCTTACTTCAGGTCTGCTTCAGAGTAGCCTGTATGAAGGGTAAGTGTTTTGTTCCAACATGGATCCTTCCTCAAAGTGCATCGAGTAGTGTAGGTAGCAGCAACAAGCATTGATGGACCGTAGATAGTCCATGCGCTTTATGGACATATCTTGCCATGCCAAGCACTTAATGTCCAAGAGGCTTATAAAGGGATAAGAGGCAAAAAGAGGAAACATGCATATTCAACAATAAAATAATAGAACGAACGAGAAGTGAAACACAGCCAAACCACATAGCCTCCAATTCAAATATAAGTAGACAATACTGGCATCCGTTGTATGATTGCAAACAACATAAATGTTTTCATGTCATTGTCAATAAAATTGAATGTAGGCTAAGAGCATCATGCTTTGAATTCCCCAAGACTCTCTCAACCAAATATTTTTGTTGAATTTACAATTTCTTTCATCCAATTTACAATTTATTTCATCCATTAGGACATCAGAACATGCTGGAATAAGAACACAAGACATACTATTCATGTTCTTGAATATAACTTTAACACCATGTATAATCATAATTCCACAAGGCTTGGTAAGCAATAAGAAGCACTATTTCTATACAGTTAAAAAGTGGCCATAAAAAGATTTGACACAAGTTAGCAAGATTGATGGTCCCAATGCACAATTATTTTGCCAAATCAGAAAATACACATCTTTGGGGATGCACACTACTGCAAATCTAGAAATATTTACATTAATCTAGGTGAAGAGAGCAATTCTCCTAGTTAAGCAGATAACTAACTCTCGAAATTCTTCTCTGGCATCTCCGTCACTGTCTTTAAAATTTGAGAATTGTCGTCAGTAATACTTCCTTGTGTCCAGCGTTTTAACATCTCCAAGGCTACTTTTGGCTGATCCATTGGGACCATATGACCTGCATCATGAACCTGGTGCAGCAAAATAGAAGATTCCGTAAGGAAGAAATTATCTACTTGTACAATGAAATCAAAGATGATCATCGAGTGCCTTTTACCTTGAGAAAACTGAGTGGTCCATAACTGGTTATTAAACCTGCTTCCTTATCGTCTACAAGGAAGGATTTTGTAGGTGCCTTCTTGAAATTCTCACTTCCAGACCAATCCATGGAATTCACCCATCTTGAATTGCCTGAAAGACACATAATTTGAACAATTAACTTTTCAATTTTGAAGATTAGACTGACAAGCCTGAAAAACACAACTGCAAATAAGTTAATAACAGACTTAACACCTAAATCATAAAGTCATTGTCCAAAACAAAAACAATATGTTATATGTATACAGTATCATTACCTAACCAATTGCAAATGAGATCATATTCTCCTGCATAAACTAGCAACTTAACACCATCCTCCAAGAGTGTTGGAATGCCAACTTCCATATTCTGCATCTAGTCAGTAAGCATAGCTTCATAAACCAAGGGGCTACAGGAGACAAATTTTCGGCTGCCAACCCCCAGGGCATCCCTAACGGAACCCTGGTTTAAGTAATTCTCCATATTTGAAAAATCATAGCACAGGCCACCATTGCACTCCTTCCGAACATCATAGTACTGCAAAATATAAAACAAAATAATGAAAACTAATATCGTAAGATATATAAAACAATGATGACAAACTACATTTTAAGATACAAAATGCTGATAAAATAAACATAATGTCTGGTTGCCCAGTATTTAGAATTTAAGTCTTACATTGATATTCCCAGCTAATGCCATAATGGAATTGAAAATTGAGGTGCACACCAAGTATGATGCAAAGCATGTGACAGTCCCTTTGGTACCTGGCAAGTTATCACACTGGCTATAATCAGAACCTACATTAAGAACCTTCGATAAAGGATCCAGCATAAGATCAGCCGTAACCAGTTACTTAAAACACTTCACAAATGGTAACTAAGGATCATAAAGCAAACAACATTTAGCCATCAAGCTTCTCGCAATTTAAAACATAGTAACAAGATTTCAATATGAACACATACAAATCTAGTTCAGTAAACAAAGTATACATCTCATAAATATGAAAATATGCATTTAGTTCCAAATTTTAATAGGATTTCAGCCCCATGAAAAAATATTCCTTGAAATTTGATGACTAGTTTATATTTATAGGTGTCTATTTCTGAGATTTTTGGGCTGTTTTTTACAGATTAAAGGCCTACAAGCATCAAATACATGAGATATATTATCAAAAATGATAAAAAGTGGACCATACTGCAAAATGTTTGTAAAAACACACAATAAACAAGAATGAACTAACTAGAGGAGGGGAAAGCATCACCTATACACAATATTTTGAGATCCAGATAAGCCTTCACTACTGTTATGGAAAACGCTTGCACAAACAACTTAAAAAATACATTGAATATTTCAAAAACCACATCAACAAACAAGCCTTCCATAGCGGATAAGTGTTCAAAGCCCTTAACACAAATTTTATGGATTGTACTTGCTCATTATGTACTGAAGCAAACACAGTTCAACTAAGAAGAATGCTAGATTTTCCATCTGAATAATAGATAGTACGAATTGTCAGTACAGTAGGGTATTATTAGGAATACAATAAAGAAAAGTAATTTAAAACATGAATGCTAGATTTTATGAGGCATTTTCGAAAGTAGATTTGATCAATGCCACACAGGCTGCTTTCAACAATATAAAAAGTGGTGTCATTCAAAACTTTACCACTTTGTTGGAATCAGCTGCCTTTAGAAACCTGAGGAGGAATACATATGGCCGAGTGGGAACTATAAGCTTGAAGTTCAGTTGCTTTAATATCGTAGACTCCTGCGAAGAGTTATTATCAATTGATCAGTCAATCTGAATGTTTGGAGACTATGTTGCAATCAATGACAAAGAATTATCAGTTAGAGCTAATTACCATGGCCACTATCTGTTCTGACGTGCATTCATTTGGGAAGATGCGGATGAAGTCATTGACCTGTAGCCAAGTATAAACCAGCTCTTATCAATATTGTGTTACCTATTATAATATAATTTTTGTGTTGATTCCAGCATAAAGCGTAATCTTCTGTAGGAGTAGATATTGCTGGTGTATGTACTTTTATACAACCAACAAAGTGTTCTTTTAATTAGATATAAACACATCCTTTCTTACAGATGTCAACAAGTCATCCTACATGTGGAGGACAGACTTCTTCATATTTGCTAGCTATAAACATTGCAACGATAGTAAGTAATGGCAAATTCTTCCTTGCAATACTCTGAATAGAAAGGTATCTGTCAATGATGTTCACAATGAGATACAACGTCTCTGGCATTAATTTGTAAATTTATAAAAGTCAAAAATGCATGTGAAGAATGTAAATTTGTAAATTTGTCAAAGAAATAATGAAATTACAATTAATTTAAATAAATATAAAAAAACCAAAACACAAACTTTTTTGGGTGCCAGCACACTAAGATCCTGATTCCTTATTCATAAGATGGATACATTAAAAATTGAGAACTTAGATGCTTTACAACTTAAAAAATTAATGAAAATCGTACTTCCTGCTTAATAAATCTAAGGTTAAAAAGGATCTGTGTTGAATATCAATCCCAATTATCACTAGTGTTAGCTCTATAGTTTTCCATCATTGGTTTCTCTGTAGTTTTCCATCATTCAGGTGAACCCAATGATTTTGTTAGTGTATAGGCTTTAAGCGAAACCATAATTTTCCATCTTTGGAAGAACCAATAATTTTATTTAGACCCTAGGGAAGAAACCACCAAAGGCATAGAGATCAGAGATCTGAATCCATCAAATTGATTTCACTAGCTTAGATTCATCTTGATTCTTAACCCATAAAAAAATTCTGCAAAGTTCATTTTTGTTTGAAGGTGCAAGCACTTCAAATTTGCAACTTGAGGTTTTTCATCATCTTGACACGTGATAGATTAGACATTGTTAAAATGGATCTATGTTAATTATTATTTTTTTCTTCGAACACAACATTACACATCCCCAAACCACCTGGACTATACAATGTGCTACTCTAGACAATAAAATCAACACTGTTGAAAATATATCCTACTCAGAAGTTAAAGAGAGATGCCTAAATAGTTTGCCAAGATAGCAATTCTGCAATAAAATAAATGTCAAATTACAAATCCATTATCAGTAATTTTTAGAGGTGTAGATAGTCTTCATGTCTAGTCAACAGAGATATGCTAGCCCTCTTGCTTACAGCAGGCAGGGGGCTAATGTACAGATATCCTAAGTCTCCCGCTTACAGTAGGCAGGGGACTTACACATACATATGCTAGCCCTCTTCCTCGTTGTAGGGCTTATGTATAATTTCTTTTCTAATAAATTCATTTGTTAGTAACATATATGGAATTTTCCAAAACAAAAAGGAAAAGGAAAACACCAGCATACAACGTAACCTTTTTTCCTCAGTAACATACAACAAAACATGCCAGAAGAAACTTTGAATAAACTGTTCAATGGAATTTTTCTAAATGTTGTAAAGAACCAAAATTCTGCAAATATTCGAAAATGTTTACAAGTATTTATAGGCACACTCCCATACCTGAAGTTTTTTGGTTTCAGTGTCAGCTTTAGTAGTCTGGAGATTTATCCAAGCTTCAATTCTTGCTTCTTCTCGCTGATATCTGAAATTTACAGACAACCTGAATGCTCAGACATTTTATTGCAAAATTATATATGACAAATGCTAGTAATCTCTTAAAAGGCCATTTCATACTATTGTAAGCTAATTTTGATCATGATTTTGTGGCAAAATAAATTGAAATAATTTGAAATTGTTTAAAGCAGATTGTGACTTATGTTAGAGATTTGCATCAAATGAGCTTCTTCTGGACTAAAGGAGTTTCTCATCCTAGAACCATTTTACACAGACTGAAACTACAAATCAAGAAAGGTTTAGCTTCAATTATGTATTTTGTGGAAAAATAAATGAAAGTAATTTGAAATTTTTAAGGCAAGATGTGATCTACATTATAGTATGCCAAAACTCAGATTCTTCTGAATCAACTGAGTTTTTAGAGCCATTTTACAGAGAATGAAATTACAGATCACAAAAGTTCTGGCCGAATAATTTAAGGCAAGGTTATATAAATTTCCTATAATTAGGAGCTACTATAAGGAATCACTGGTTTTTGATGAATATAAGGAGAATCAATAACAAATGGCCCTTATTCTTCTAGTCCATCCAAAAATTTCCCTGATAAAGGTTATGTACTTGAACTCAAACACGATGTTAAATATGTGCATGCTCGGTTTCTATCTCAAGTTTCAACTAACTGTGCATTCTCAAAAGTTTAATCTCCGAAGTGGTATAAAAGCAAGTACTAGTAAACTTTTTGATCAGAGCTATTTGTCTAAAATTCAAATCAGAGATACTTGTCTAAAATTGAAACACAATCTTTGAACTTTGGGCTATGCATCCTCAAAATATATGCTATCCAATTTGAAACGAGGTGACTCGTATCAATGAAGCCTTTTCCATTGTGGTTCAGTTCAATTTTCTATTGCCCTATTCTATCACATTATGGATCTCCACTTGTTAGGCCATGGTCCCATGGTGTGGCTTCCATCTATTGATGCAGTAAACTAGGAAAACTGTTACCCACAACTGCTGAACTACTAGGAAAAATGGTCCTAAACAACAAAGGATGATTGTTTTTAGCACAAGGTTCCACCCAATCCCGCAACTTCTTTGCTTCTCCTTCAAATAGGGATATGGCACTGTGATTTAGCAGGTTTTCCATATTAATGTGAACGTTTGCAAATAGGGATGCGGCACTGTGATTCAGTAGGTTTGCATTTAAGAAGGCATCACAAAGACAGCGATCAGAAGCCAGGGAACCCAAAAAACACATGAACACCACCAAATAATTTTAGTACTGAAGTGAGGGAGAGACTATCACATCAATCCAGAGACCTATTGGCAAATCTCTTGGTTGGCGTAGTATTCCATGAACCCCACCCTTGGCAAAGCAGCAGACCATTAGCTTATTGCCAATTGGTCTCTGCACGCTATCTATATAGTCCTACATCTATCTGAGAAATACCCCACAAGAAACCAGTTTCTTTCTCACTTGCATGAAATGAATAACAGAACGAGAATAACTGGATTAAAACATAGTATGCAGACTCAATATTTAATCTTGGGGATGTTGTTAAGCCTGGGTTACGATTAAGGTGAGATAAGAAACCGGACGGCTATAGCAAAATATCGAAGGGTAGATAAATTAGAACTGTATTTAAACGGAAGTAAACACATCGAGCCCTGATAACTCCCCATTGTACAAAAACTAACTTTTAATGAAACTATAACAGCAGCAGACAGTAAGCATATAAATGAATGACGGAAGCAGATAATTAAGCATATAAACGAATGACAGAAATGAATTAATATCTTCCAGCCAACCCGCAAACCTTGGAACGAAATTATTTACATAACTGTGACAGAGCAGTAACTCAAATACTCCTGGTAGAGGTATTAGATTTGATAGAGAATTAATTCGAATGTAAAACCAATTACTGATAGCCAGTTTTGAGCGGGACTAAAAGCCGCAAATATATGTATATTCATATACAAGTCTGGAAATGCCGACAACAGAGTCATGCAAGTTCTCCAGGCAATTTTCTTTACCGAAACAGTAAGGAGGGTTGTCAATCGATTATCCACAGCCATAGGTCAATAGAAGAGACCATGCAAAAAAAAAACTAAATTAAAGAATGACCAGAAACTGCATGAAATCTGTAGAAAGCCGTAAACAATCCCCGTAGCCTGGGGCTATAATTGCCAGTAAACACAACCATCACTTTTAGCATCCCATGCAGAGGAATAGAAACAATACTCTGATATAATACTTAGCAAAGCCCCGAGGGCTACGAATATCGTGATTAATAAAAGGAGTAAGTATAAGATGGTGTTTAAACATTACAATTCGATGAGTGATATACACCAAAGCTTTGCCCATTCATATTCTGGAATAATACAGTGAAATTTCAAACAATTCTGAAAACACGAGAGCATGTCCACACAGGTTAACACTGCTAAACCCCGAATCTTGGGTTAGTTTGGATCCACCTGGAACCAAAATCCTAGTAACCAGAGAGGCGCAAGACAAGTCTAATGTGACATCTTGCTGCTATCTGCGACCAGTAGTGGAAAAGAGGGAAGGTTGTGGGCCGTGGGCTGTGTCAAGAGGTACGAGGGAGAGAAACCCCCTCTGTTACCAGACATTACATGAAACCATCAACACCGGCAACTGTTCATGGAGTGATTGGAAAGAGCATACATGTAGGGAAGTCGGTAGAGTCAAAACACTGGAAGGAGATGTCCTTTTTCCCGGAGCAGGCTCAGAAGGCTAGACAGCACCTTGCCATGAAATCGAAACAAACATAGCATACATTAGTCTAAAACCCAAAACTCAAAAAAAATTATAGGAGCCAAGAGTGATGAATTCAAACATAGTAAGGCCGCATAATGTAAACTTACCAGGAAAAAAAACATCTAGACTGTGTATGTGATGCTTCCGAATGGTTGCTCAACGAACTGAAAAACCCAGGATGATCCTGCGGCGGTATAGAGTCGGAACGGGTTGGAGTTGGCTCACCAGAGCCTCTGCAGAAACCTTGGGAAGCCGGTCTGAGCCTTGTGTCATCGGATAAACCTGTGGTGGAACATCCGAGGCAACACAACCCTTGGATGACCATCAATCCATCTCAACCGTTTAGCAAGGTGGAGCTAAACGAGGGCACAAACTCCAGAAACCCCGGACCTCATCCCTTCACGTGGTTGAGTTGGCAAAGTTAAATGCCATACCTAGGTGTTAAGTGTTGGCACTGCCAGCAATGAACCCTCTGTACAGTGCATACGGCAGAAAATTGATTCCGGCATCGGAAGGATGTTAACCAAAAATTTTTCCCGTTGGACCATAAGTTCGGAAAAATTAAATCTAAACCATTCTTTTTACAGTAAATTAACGCCCGTTTTATAGCGATATAAATATAAAAAAAAAAAAAAGAAATCATCCTGGGGTATGTGACAACTATAGGTAGTGTCTAGTAATTTTTTAAGGAGCATTCATCAAAACAAAGAAATCTAATGAACCATAATAAATATCATATTTATTGAAGGGATTTTATCATCATAAATTACCAAAATGTAATTTGAGTGACTAATAAAATTCTACTATTACAAATAGATAAAAAAATTCATTCCACATTCATATACACTTCAAGGTGGAATGTGCTATTCTTTAGTAATTACACCTTATTATCTTGACATCTTTGCTTATGTAATGACTATCAATCCTTCACTCTTTATTTGATTATTGTGATTTATTGTAATTGTTTTGCATGTAGGTAAATTATTTAAATAGAAATGCCTCCAAAAAGGAAGGGTCAATCAACTAAATTTTTTTTATGTATATTTTAAAACATCAAAGACTTATAATGTTAAAGATATTCCATATATACCTCATTTGAATGATGGTGCTAATGAAGATATGAATGAAGAGTATTTTGTTGATATAGAAATTCTTGGCAATAAAAAGGAAGGACACGATGGTGGATCTAGTAGTTCGAGGAGGAAGGCCTTCTCAAAATGTGAATTCCGAGAAGAGTGGATGATAAAACATCCTTGGGTGTATAGTATCAATGTTGAATATCACAAGACTCATATGAAGTGTAAAATTTGTGAGAAATACAAGGCTCAAGGTCCATGGGGTATTGGAGATGGATTTAATACGATTCAATATGATGTTGTGAGAACTCATGCAAAATCCATTATTCATCAAACATCAACTCAGAGAAATTTGTATGACACTGAAAGGTTTGAAAATCCCATTAAAGAGCACATAGTGGCTATAAGTGAGGCTAATAAGGAAATGGTCAGAACTACCATTTAGTTAGCATATTTTATTGCAAAAAAAAATATTTCAATTTTTACTTATGAAGATCTTTGTCATATTCAAATGCATCTATAGACGCCTAATATGCCTTCTCGAGTGGAGTATTCTTCCCACATAAATAGAAAAGAAGCTACTAAATTCATTCACTCTATATCAAATTATCTTGAAGAGGTGCAAACTAGAAAAGTGTTAGAAAATCCCTTTTTCTCTATAATGTTAGATGAAAGTATAGACAATGGTTTGGAACAACACCTTGTTGTGTATTCTACATATCTAGATTTAAAAGGTTTGGGCCCTCCAGTCACACAATTTATGAAAATGATTATTGTTCCTAGTGGAAAAGGAAAGACTATATATGATACCATTGTTAATTTAAAGGAAACAAGGTAGTTGGAAAATGAGAAACTAATAGCGGTTTCGACTGATGGTGCTTCATCTATGGTTGGATGTGAAAATGGATTTGTAACACTGCTAAAGAATGATTTAGCAAATTTGATTGGCACTCATTGCATTTCACATATTGAAGCACTTGTAGCATCATATGCTTTGAAAAAGATACCTGAGTATTTGTATGTTGAGACAATAACAAACAAGGTATACTCATGGGTTGGAAATTTAGCAAAGAGAAATAATAAGCTCATTTCCTTATTAGAGATAATGGAATTAGAATCCTTGCAGGTTCTTCAAATCCATGGGATTTTATGGCTCTCTATTTTGAGTGTGTAGAAGAGAGAAAGAAAGAATTCATTGTATCATAAGGCAAGGATTTGTATCATAAGGAAAGGATTTTTTTAATTCAATTTTGTTTAAAAATGCTTGCTGATGTTTTGAAGGAGTTGAATAATCTAAACGAAAAATTTCAAGAAGATAATGTGGATGTCACATTTCTTGGAATACCTATTAATCATGCACTAAATACTCTTAAAAGATATTTTTGTATACTAAATTCTTTTGTAGAAGGTGTTTTACATCTTACTAAATTTTTGAAAGACTCCAAAGATGGTTTCCTTGAAAATGTTGACAAAGAGGGGAATACCCATAGACATGATTTTTTGTATATTTCAATCCATGATGAACAATTGTCACAACCAATGGTAGCTTGCACTGAGGGCTCCCTTCAGAGTTGCATACAACTTACAAGAAATTATGTCCAAGCATTGATTGAGATTTTCGATTCAAGATTTCCAGATCTTCATCTTTTTAATCCAACAAGTTTGTTTAGTCCTTGTCATTACTCGTCAGATATTTATGTCAGAGAAAATAGTGTAAAGCATTGGCTTGAAATACTTTTTTCACATTTGCAACATAAAACATGTAATGAAGGTGAAAATGTACTAATGTTTGATATTACAACTTGTAAAAGATAATTATATCAATTTATTGACGTGGTTTATTTGAATAGAGAAAGATTCTTAATGGAAGATGCATGGAAAGTATTTTCTCAAACAAAGATTGGCACTTTAGGTATCCAAATATGCTAAAATTATGGCAAGCAATGCTTGTCATACCAATGAGCACCGTCACATGTGAATGAGGGTTCTCTAAGAAAAATATGATCAAAGATATAAGGATAATAAGACTATCAATTAACACACTTGATGCATTGATACATATATCATTAATAGGTCCTAACATGACAGAGGTGAAATGGGAACAAATTTATGAGATTTGGCAAGTTGCAAAGGAAAGAAGGCTTTTTGACATGTGAGGATTATTAAGTTATATGTTTCTTTACTTTGCACAAAGTTTATGTATGTATGTATATATATATATATATATATATATATATATATATATATATATATATATATATATATATATATATATATATATATATATATATATATATATATATATATATATATATATATGACTTTGTTTTCTTTTACTATATGTATATTTTTGATGAAGTGAATAAAAGTTTATAATATCTAGAGATGTGATCTTTCTTGAGTCTTCCAATATTGACAATGTTGTTGAGTGGCAACTTAATTGTTTGAATAGGTTCAAACATGAAAAGTATTTTCAAGAGTTTGATAGTGATATTCCACATCTCCTTCTCTTAGCTCTATACTTTCTATGAAGAGCCCTGAAGAAATCAGGTTGAAGGAAATTCCTACCCTTGCTTTGTTAAGAAAGAGCTAAGAGACTACTAGCAGCAGGTAGCCAAATTTGATAAGTAGTGAGGGTACATGCTAGATACAAAGCAAGGATTAATGCAAAGGAGTGTACTAACTATATACATATCATTAAACATATTTCATCCCACATAGGATGCCTTGCATCGTGCCTGGTTAGTCGTACAATCATGTTGGTCACAACCTCTGTAGCTTAAATAAACAAGTGGTATTTCTCTTCATCTTCTAAGCTATGTAATAAAAAAGTGAAAGGGAGCAAGACACGTACAGGAAACAATGGAATGACTTTCAGTTCTTGCAACCATGCATTTCATTGAAGACAGAATGATACAACAATGATAAGCAAACTTTTAAGCTACAATAAGAGGTGTATTTCAAAATATGTGCTTTGTTTTCCATACCTAGCCTCCAAAGGGTTATGCATCAGATGGAGTCTTCATGCGGTCCTGATATTCTATCATACCTTGGGTTCCTTGGTCTACTTATTTTTATCCTCAGTGCCTTGAGAGTCATCTATCATGTCATCTTTCTTCGTGGCCCCTGAGAGACATAATTGTATATTTTCAGCAAGAAGTGACCGTTGCGGAATGAGGCCCCGGGAATAAACATTTACAAATTTTTAGCTGGATGAAAGGCACTACTATTGGATGAGGTCATGGAAGGACACATCTATGCAATTTCAGGATGCAAGGCAGACTGGGTAACCAAGGGAAAAAACTGCACAATTTCTGGAGACATTGGGTTCGGGTTGAGGGAAGGACATTGGAGGAAACCACTCCATAGTTTTGAATGCTAAGGGAGGTTGGGATTTGTGTGCGTTGCACAATTCCAATAGGCAAGGGAAAATCTTGAGGGTTACGTATGTGAAGTGCGCATTTCAGGAAAGTTGGTTGAGGCTATGTTGATAAGGATACTCTGAAATTTGGCTAAGTGTGGGAGCAGTGGAACTGATGTGAACAATGATAAAACTTGACTACGATCACACACTTGAAAACTTAGTGATACAACATAAACCATCTAGAACATATAACACATACTTCGCTTAATGAAACAATGTTTGTGGCATCTTACGACAAGTGTGGCTCTGATGATAGACTTTGGGATGATGATAGATTGTGTGAAATGAGTTTGAAACATGTCTATGTGGTGAGGACAACCCATTCTCATAAATATTTATGCTTGAATCAAAACAAACCTCCCCATGCCCAAAGATGACAGATTCTATGTAAAAATAAAAGCATGAATGACTCTTAAGATCGAAAAGGGGAGATTGAGATCATGATCAACTTACAAATAAGTGACTAAGGAACGATTGATCACAATATCCATATTAGGCTCCAAAATTTAAGTGCAGGCCAAAATTTTCAAGGGTGTTGCGGCCGCTACAATTGAGACTTCACCTTCTTGGTAGCTTCTTTTTCAACCAGTGCCTTGAGTTCTACGAACTTGGAGAATGTCTCATCTTTCTTCCACATGAAAAATATCCAACACTTACATGAGAAGTCATCAATAAAAATGACAAAATATTTGTGTCTAACAGTGTAGATTGTCGAGAAAGGTCCATAAACATCATAGTGGATCCTTTCTAGGACTGCATGTGCTTTGTTGTCCTCATCATGGAATGTGGATTTTATGTACTATTGTAATGTACATCCCTTGCATATATCCTATTGCTTAAGTTCTCCTTTACATATATCCTATTGCTTAAGTGCTGCTACCCACTTTATGTGCTGGAGTTCCCTGTAAGATCTGGTTGATCATGTTAATTAAGATCTGAGAGTCCCCTTCAATTATGAATGGGAAGAATCTATTGTTCTGAGCCAGGAGAAGTCCTTGCCAAATTCCTTCTAATTCAACTGAGTTGTTTGTATCCCAACCTATTGACCCCATGAATGTTTGGAGAACATTGCCCTTGTGATTTTTAAATATTCCCCCAAATCCTGCTTTACCTAGATTTCCCTTTGACGCTCCATCAAAGTTGAGCAGTACCATGTGTGGTGGGGGTGGAGTCCATTTTTCAGGTGTATCTCCAGAGGGAGGGATTTTCCTTAGGTGTACCTATTCATGGTTCCACTGAAGGTTCCAGTTCAGCCATATATTTTATTCCTGTGGTGTGGATGGGAAATCATCATCAAGCCACGTTTGGAGCATCAAGGTTTCTCGTATGTTTTGACATATATTGATCCATAGAACTTCTATGGGAGAGGAATGGTCTTTGATGATGCGGCTATTTCTCTCTTTCCAGATTGTCCACATGAGGAAACTTGGTATTAGCTTCCATAAGGCGTTTAAGATTTTTCTTTTATAAGGGTGAGGTGCCCAAGAATGAATAGTGTTGGCTGAATTCTCCTTATTTTGTCCATCTCTTTGACATCTGAAGCTAACCTTCTCCGAAAGTCGGGTTGCTAACAGACATGAGTTTAGGAGATGTTCGGGTTAAAGTGCTCGATCCATCCTCTTAGGTATAGCCCTGTTGCATTGAAGAAATATGGTCCTCCATCCAATACCCTGTTTCAGTCCTCCAGACAATTGAAAATGGCAGTAAAGAAGCCCTTAGGCCCTAACTACAGTGTTATGTGCCCTTTTGGCTTCCATTTGGCTATGATCCAGCTGTGCAAAGCTTTCTCCGTTGGCCAAAGGCCTATGAACTTTCCTATCAAAGCATGATCCCTCATAAACTGGATCTGAGTGTTGATGCACTAACTTGGGAGCTCGATTTTGGGTCTGTCAACTGCTATCTACTTGCAGGTGTTTGACGTCACTCGTGGTTCTTCATTTGTGTTGTTATTCGTTGGCGTATTTTCATTCTATGTTGTTGTATCTTTTGGATGGTCCATCCTAACATTTTCAGTCTGTCGCAGGTCGTTTTTCGTATCAGCGGGGGGAGGCATCATGTCCTCCCCCTGAGGGGGTTCCATTGCACAATAGTTGTTCCTTATTGTGTTGTAGCTGCCTTATGGCTGAAGGTTAATGGCAGAACATCGCAGTCTGTGAAGGTCTGCCAGTTCCAGAGCAGCATCAAACCCTAAGCGCTCCGCTCTCCATTTTCTTTTCTTTTTTGACATAAATAGTTAGTTTTTATTTAAAATTTGGCAAATCAGCTGCCAAGGACTTTAACACTGAAACCCTGTATTTCCTTGTTACAGTTGGCGGGGAAAGAAGATTTTGCTTTTGAATAGTCCACTGAATGAGTTACACTGTGAATGCAGATAGAGGCTTGAAAAATAACTTGAATTGGTTTTAGAATGGTGCCTTGAAATTTTGCTGCTTTTGCTTTCCGTGACATAGCTCTGCTTCCTAGCTTGCAGAGAGAAGATCCAATGCGCCGGAGTGCCGGATCATCCCAAGAATCACTGCGTTTTCTTTTTGAAATGTCTGTCAGAGTGTTATATAGTGTTCAAGAATGCCAAAAGTGGTAAATTGGCCTTGAAGAGGCCCTCGTGAACTCCCCAAGACCTACCCAGACGTAGCAGTGAGTTCCAACGACGAACAGAGATTGAAAATGCCACAGTTGCATTCTGAATTTTCCCTTGTGGACGAGTTCGCGTTTCCTAATAGCAGCCAGCTCAAAATGGTACGGTCCCGATGTCTGGAGAATCTGGATCGGCGAAATGCTCAAAAGAGTAGAGGCCCAGACAACTCCAAAATTAAGGAATGTTGCAGTTTGATTCAAGATCATTTACTAACAGAGATCTCCTGCTCCTGAGAGAGCCTAGGTTGGCTGCCAAGTCCGCCTGTGAGTTTAACTTCCTCAGAACATGATAGAAGGAGATTTTGTGGAACTTGGGCAACAATAGTCTGATTTTTTTGAGGATGGGGGCTAACTGCACCTGAGAAGGGATCTTTTTTTGGAGAGACAGAACGGGGATAACTTGGCCCAGTTTCTTAGCAGGTCCTGAATATTTCCTGGAAGGTCTATTTTGTCAGGTCCTAACATCAGGACACCCTTCCAAAATTCTTGAGCAAAGGGGCACAATAAGAACAGGTGGTTAGCCATTTCTTCATCCAATGCACAAAGAGGGCACCTGGAGGGACCTTCCATTCCATGCTTCCTCAGGTTATCTCTAGTGAGGATACTTTTATGCACCAGAGTCCAGCAAAAGAAGTCAATTTTGGGGAGAGCAGGAAAAGACCAAATAAATTTCCATTGAGTTGGTTCTGGGGGGACGCTAAGGAAAACCATCATACTTTTGTAACCTTCTGCTGCTGAGTAAGAGCCTGAAAGAGAACCCCACCCTCTTTTGTCCTTAGAAGAGGCCTTTAAGGGAGATTTTCCTTGGAGAAAATCCAACAATAAATTGGCTTCACCATCCAGCCAATGAGGGACCTCCCCTAAATTCAAACCATACCATAGACTTTCTACATCATTTTTCCAATTGGAGATGTCCCAAATGGTTTCTAGATTGTCGGGCTGAAGCCAAGCTCTGATATTTTCCAGTTCTGCCATCTGATTCAAGGGCTGATCTCCAAGAATAGGTGTCCATCTCATGCTATCAGAAACAAGGCTCCCTATGAAATGTGGTATGGCCACATTCCTTCAGTGAGGCATCTCAGGGTTTTTGGTTCCTCATGTTATGCCTTGATACCTAAGGAACAGATAAAAAAGCTTAGTGCAAGGAGTCACAAATGTATCTTCTTTGGATACTCATACCTCCAAAGAATACCATCTCTATGATAAAGTGAATAAGAAGTTTATAATATCTAGAGATGTGATCTTTCTTGAGTCTTCCAAGGTTGACAATGTTGTTGAGTGGCAGTGTAATCGTTTGGATAGATTTGAACATGCAAAGTATTTTCAAGAGTTTTATAGTGAGATTCTACATCTCCTTCTCTTAGCTCTATACTTTCTATGAAGAGCCTTGAATAAATCAAGTTGAAGGAAATTCCTTCCCCTGCTTTGTCAGGAAAGAGCTAAGAGACTGCTGGCAACAGGTAGCCAAATCTGACAAGTAGTGAGGGTACATGTAAGATACAAAGCAAGGATTAATGCAAAGGAGTGTACTAAATATATACATATCATCAAATATATTTCATCCCACTTAGGATTCCTTGCATCATGCCTGGTTAGTCATAATATCATGTTGGTCACAACCTCCGTAGCTTAAATAAACAAATGGTAATACTCTTCATCTTCTAAATTATGTAATAAACAAGTGAAACGGAGCAAGACATTAAGAGGAAACACATGGAATGACTTTCAGTTCTTTCAACCATGCATGTCATTGAAGACAGAATGAATCGACAATGATAAGAAACATTTTAAGCTACACTAAGAGGTGTATTTCAAAAGATGTGCTTTGTTTTCCATACCTAGCCTCCAAAGGGTTATGCATCAGATGGATTCTTCATGCGGTACTGATATTCTCTCATACCTTCGGTTTCTCGGTCTTCTTATTTTTCTCCTTAGCTCCTTGAGATTCATCTATCATGTCATCATTCTTCATGGCCCCTGAGAGACATAATTGTGTAGTTTCAGCAGGCAATGACTATTGCGGGAGTAGCATCATTAATATAGTTGGTTTACACTTGGCACCACTGCACTAGGTGTTTGCTTGCTATTTTTTGCTCTTTTTTTCCTATCATCACTGTTTAGTCCTTAAGGTCATCATTGTCTTGACATCACTATGCCCCCTAGGCATTTGTCACAGAGAATTTGAAGCCTTCACCCTCAGTTTCTATTAGGACATATTACTCCTCCTCGTCAAGTTAAAGTACATCTTCTGAGTCCTCCATTGATTCCTCATTTTGACTCTAGTTCTACTGATTCTTCCAATTCTTCCTTTCATTCTGCATCTTCTCAATGTTATACCATCACCATGTCAAGCACCAATGCGGGTGTGGGAAACCAAGGTGGTAACCCAAGTACTAACTAGGGTAACCCCATGAGCGTAACTTTCACTAATATGGGCACTCCTACTCCATTTCCTCCTTTTATGGCTAGTTTGAGTCTCCCTAATTCAGCCAACTCATCAACGACCCCCTTCTTCATGACCCAAATTGGCCAGTTATGCCTACCAAGATTCCTTCCGACATCCCCAATTTTGAAGGTAATCCTAGAGAAGATCCCAAAAATCATGTTCACTCATTCCATATGTGGTGTTCATCCAATTCTATCATATAAGACTCCATTTGTCTTCGCCTTTTCTACTGCAATCTTACTGGAGCTACTGCTAAGTGGTATGTCGATCAAACCAGATCCAGTCATTCCACTTTTGTGACTCTTGCCAAAGATTTTATAGCCTATTTCAAGTTACCTTTCTGTTATGGTACTAGTAACAAAATTTTCACTTCTTTTCGTCAAACTTTTTCCATTGGCCTATCTGATCATGTTCAAGAATGACATAGAAGGAGGAGCATATGTAAAGCTCCTGAATTCTAAGACTGTGTCTATATGGATTGGTACCTTAAATCTCTTTTGGCCCCCATTGCTAAAGAAGTAAATTCTCACTTCCCTTAATCTGAGGAATATTCAAACCTTTTCTATAAAGAAATAAGTTTTTTTTCTTTAGAAAACATACAGTTTGAGGTTAAAAAACTTGTAAAGGGAAAATTTAAGAACATCAAAAGCTACCAAACAAAAATCTTAAAAATTGCTTTGCATGTCATTTTTTATTTAACAATCAAGCAAGACTTCCCTAAACCCTAGACTCAAAGCTTTATTGTACCTACTTTTAAAAGTGGGGATTGTAGAAATTAATGTGCAAATTCTAACCACTCATGAAATTTTCTAAATCACAAGACTAGAAGCTACTCTACTGATCTGCAGAAGTAAATTCACGATTGAGAACTCATATCATCAACACGCATCAAGATTCAACACACATACACAGAGATTTATCTAAGGAAAAACAACTTGCCCTGAGAGACAAACAGTTCCCCATCTCCTTTCCATACTTCCAACCTAAGGAGAGTACACATGATAGTTGTGAGTTGTGTCTGTGTACCTATTGAAGGCTTGAAATTCTCTACCTCAACATTATAAGGGAGACCACCTAGCCGGGAACTTAAAGCAGCTCATTTTCCGTTGAAATGGTGGTTCTAACTGGTTAAACTAGGTCCAGTTACTTTCTTTCTATCGCTAATGGATTAAAGTATGCCTTTTACCTACCAATAGAGAAGAGACGTCAGATCAATGCTCTTACTGATCACACAAGAAAGTGATCCTTAAGCTGATTTGGGGCTCAACCAAGCCACAACTAAATTTTTCCCCTTTAATAAGAGGACTTCTAGGAATGTATAATTAAATCTAAATGCAAGCAAAATGAAATAAATCCTAAGCCTATCTATAGCAAGTCTCGATAATGATCTGTAACAGCTCTTCGAATGGCTTCCTAAGTCCTTTGTCTATCACCTTTTGCATCTTGGATGGAGCTAACATTATTCCTTATCTTTCTGGTTGTTGTTTGCTTGTGAAAAAAAACAGAGTTCTTGTCACCCCCTTGTAACCATAATTGTCTCGACTTAAGCCTCCATTTTGTTTCCTCTTCTCTGTTAACTCGAAATAGCTGTAAGTAGAGTTCATTTTCTTGTTGTTTGTTCTCTTGGGAAAGGCCATTATCCTCTATTAGTCTTTGGATACTCTCGAGATTGTTCTTAATTTCTTTTTTTACCTTCTCTGGTTGTTGATACTTTGTTTTAGCCCATTCTTTGATGGCTTGTTTTGTTTTCCGTATATTTGTTTCCCAAATGAAACCGGGAGAGCCTTCCACGTGTTGGATCTAAGAGCTGTAAACAATTCCTGCAACTGCTGGTATATCATTCTAGAGAGAACTGTATCTGAATGGAATGGGCCCAAGTGGCCTATGATTTTCAAGCATTAGAGTTATTGGGAAGTGGTCGGAGGTAGAGCACATTAGAATGTTAGCATATATGATGGAGAAAGCAGAGAGAAGTGTAATATTGATGAGAATTCTGTCCAACTGCTCCATGATGTTACCAGCACCCATCCTGTGGTTGTTCCAGGTGTATCTACGGTTTTTTGGAGGGACATCCATAAGATCATGCTCCTGCATGATATTTTCCAACTGTATTCTATATGGATCAGGCATAAAACTGCCTCCCCTTTTCTCATTGGCGTGGAGGATTAAATTAAAGTCACCTCCTAGAATAATGTTAGTGTTCTCTTCTGCGTCCAGACTATCTTTTAGATCATGCCAACAACTATCTTTATCTCTACAGTGATTCGGCACATAGATGTTGTAGATGATAATGGCTTGCGAATCTGCTTTATTTTCTAGAGTTGTTTTGATCCAATGTTGATTTATTGTTTCCGAAATACAGTTCCATATACCTTGATTCCAAATTTTTGCTATTCCTCCTGAGGCTCCTCTTGCCTCACTAATGCTTCCTCTATACTGTCTCTGCTGCTCAATGACTTTATTCATTTCCTTGTGGTTTTGTTTTGTTTCTTGTAACATAATAATTCTCGGCATCTCAGAAATGATAAGATCCCTTAGGGCTGCTACCTTAGAGGGGTGCCCAAGTCCCCTGATGTTCCAAGATAATATTTTCATCATTGGATATGCGGTATGCGGGGAGGTGCTCTCCCCCCTTGGTCCTTGCTGATTGCTTTTTTGTCATGCTGCCCCAGGATATAAGTTTCTATGGGTGTCTGTGTTCCCATTGCTATGTCCTTTTGTGCGTTCTCATCCCTGTGCTACTTAGCAGATTTCTTGCCTGGGCCAGGTTTCTTGGAGGGTTCACTAGAACCCCCGTGATATTTAGATGAGCTTCTAGTGATTCTGTTGAGGGGAGGATCAAGAAGAGGCTGAGAGGAAATAGTAAGAGGCAATGAGGATTCGATACTCTCTTGGCGTTGGCTTTCAGGGAGAGGGGGTTGCTGGGGATCAGGAGGAGAGTGGGGGGATGAGGGGTCTTCTTCCTCCAAAGATTCGAAGGGGTTTGATGTAGAGGGTAATGGTTGAGTCAAGATGGGAGGGGAGGAGAAGGATGCAGCTTGGATTTCTGGGGGAGGCTTTGGTTTTGGGCCAGACTGTTTGGGGTTTGCTTTCTTTTTTTTGACTTGTTCCCATGTGTCTTCACTAGCTTCAAATAGAGATGGAGGCGAAATAGAGATGGGAAGCTTAACAGTCATCCAAAAGGAAAATATATGCCTGCATGTAAAGGTAAAGGGAATGCTAGGGGGGTAATTTGATTCAAACAAAGGGTGAATTATGCTTCCCTGAATGGACATCATGAGACTGTGTTTAAGATTCACCATTCTGAAGCTACGAGAAGACTAGAGTGTAAGCACAAGAGAGAAGCTAAACATATTGTGGGTTGCGAAGAGGGCCAAGAAGGCCCTTTCTGGTTCTTCCTCTTTTATATTGGAGACACAAGATTTAAGAGTGTTTATAAGATAGCAATAAAGATGAGATAGATTGTCAAGCATATGCTGGCAGGGGTGTTGTTGGATTGTCACAGTGGAAGAAATGATCTAATGGATAAAATGAATGTCTACTGAAAAAGAAAATTTCAATGTTGAGGTGCAACTTGGGAGGGGTAGCTGATGGTTCCCTAAGCTAGGTCAAGTGCTTGCAATGGATTAAAGATCAACTTCTGCTGCAAAGTCTCATGAGGAATATGATTATGCAATAACTGCACCTAAAAAATTGGAAGTCAAAGTCTAGGACTCATTATAAAGAAGTGGTTCAATCAATAACCACTAAGTTTTGAATGGGATCTAAAATTTGACTTTCTCAAAATTGAATGAAGTTGGAACCACTCTGAAACAACTCGAAACAATTAATGTTAATATTAAAAATTTAAGTAAAAGCTGACATTATCCTTATCTTTCCTTTTCAAAAAGGAAAGATAAGGAGAATTTCAACTTTTACTTTAACTTTAAAAATTAAATATTACCATTAATTACTAGGGTTAGGTTTTGTAGGGCCCTCGAGTTAATAATTTTTTTTTCCTTTTCAATATTTTTTATTAAAAAATTATTATTTGGTGGTCATTAGCTATGTTGCACTACATTCTTTAGAATTGGTCAGTTTATTAGAGAACTAGTGAATTTGGTGTTTTAAGGTCAGTTCAATACAAGACCAACCTTAGCCAATATGAACTGCCAAACTAGACTAGTACAACTCTATAACCATTGGGACCAACCAATTCCACTAGTTCTAGGCTAGTTCCAATAAGAGTTTTCCCTTTTCATCTTCCTCTAAAGTCGTTTTGTTGGATCCTTTTAGGAATGGTGATTTGGAAAGTGCCATAAACTATCAAATTGTTGTGAGCACCTAAGATCATAAGTAGTTAAGCCTTGGCAAATAGAAATTTACAAGGACCTAGTACGGACATCCCAAAAGATATTTAGTGAGGATGTGCATGCAAGGAACTATTACAGACCTCCCAAGATACTTAGTGAGGATGTGCATGACCAAAAAGCATAATAAAAAAAATATCAACCCTCAAAAACCATGCCCAAAACATTGAAGTGTGGTGCAAAACAAATTGTTGGTAGGCTATTAATGCTACCAACAATCATTCGCTCTCTAATTTCACAAGAATCTCCTAATCAAGCTACCTCCTCCACTATGGTTATAGCAAGTTCTTGCAACTGTGTGAGCTACAAGAAATTAAAACTACCTTCGAATCTCCACCAATTTTAGGGGACTTGACTTCTCTTCATGCCCCAACTATTTTGGGTTGATTGATCAGTTAACTAGATGATCACCGAGTTTGACTGAAGTCCCACTGCTTAAATGACCTTCCACTAGTTCCTCCAAAAGTTAGAACTAGTTTAACTGAAAACAACCTGAGATAATTGACCTTTATTGCCACAAGTTAGTAATCGAATATGCAGAACTGAACTCTAACTCCTCCAACTCGAATTTATTGAGTAAACTAGCTGACACAAGCCATGCCACACAAGTTAACATCATCCAAGTTGTCTGTTGATGTGGAAATTTGAATTTTTTCAATTTAATCAAGGAAAAATCAAATTGAGAATTTCTTGCTGCATTTTTCAAAACATAGTTCATTGGAATGTATTACTTTCACTATGAACTTGGCATAGTTCACATGTTAAGTTCATAAGGTTTTGGGCTGATGTGGTTCTATGTGTTGTGTATATAAATAATAGGTGTCCAACTCTTGCTATTATAAACAAGACTCCCTATGAAATGTGGTATGGCCACATTCCTTGGGTGAGGCATCTCAGGGATTTTGGTTCCTCATATTATGCCTTCATACCTAAGGAATAGATAAAAAAACTCAGTGCAAGGAGTCATAAATGTATCTTCTTTGGGTACTCATACCTCCAAAGCATACCATCTCTATGATGAAGTGAATAAGAAGTTTATAATATCTAGAGATGTGATCTTTCTTGAGTCTTCCAAGATTGACAATGTTGTTGACTGGTAGCTTAATTGTTTGGATATATTCGAACATGCAAAGTATTTTCAAGAGTTTGATAGTGAGATTCCACATCTCCTTCTCTTAGCTCTATAATTTCTATGAAGAGCCTCAAAGAAATCAGGTTGAAGGAAATTCCTTTACCTGCTTTGTCAGGAAAGAGCTAAGAGACTATTGGTAGCAGGTAGCCAAATCTGACAAGCGGTGAGGGTACATGCAAGATACAAAGCAAGGATTAATGCAAAGGAGTAATGCAGAGGAGTGTACTAACTACATACATATCATCAAACATCTTTCATCCCACTTAGGATGCCTTGCATCGTGCCTAGTTAGTCATAAGATCATGTTGGTCACAACCTCAGTAGCTTAAATAAACAAGTGGTAATACTCTTCATCTTCTAAGCTATGTAATAAACAAGTGAAAGGGAGCAAGACACGTAGATCAAACACATGGAATGAATTTCAGTTCTTGCAACCATGAATGTCATTGAAGATAGAATGATACGACAATGATAAGAAAACTTTTAAGCTACATTAAGAGGTGTATTTCAAAAGACGTGCTTTGTTTTCCATACCTAGCCTCCAAAGGGTTATGCATCAGATGGAGTCTTCATGCGGTCATAATATTCTATCATACCTTGGGTTTCTTGGTCTACTTATTTTTCTCCTCAGCTCCTTGAGAGTCATCTATCATGTCATCTTTCTTCGTGGCCCATGAGAGACATAATTGTGTAGTTTCAATGGGCAGTGACTGTTGCGGGATGAGGCCTTGGGAGGACACATTTACACAATTTTAGGATGTAAAGCACTACTTGGGATGAGGCCCTGGAAGGACACATCTATGCAATTCCAGGATGCAAGGCAGACTGGGTAGTCAAGGGACAAAACTGCACAGTTTTTGGAGACAGTGGGTTCCAGCTGAGGGAAGGACACTGGAGGAAACCACCACGCATTTTTGAATGGTAAGGGAGGTTGGGATTTCTGCGTATTGCACGGTTCGAACAAGCAACGGAAAAGCTTGAGGGTTACATATGTGAAGTATGTAGTTCAGGAAAGTTGGATGAGGCTAGGTTGCTACGGAAATTCCGAAATTTAGCTAAGTGTGGGACCAGTGGAACTTATGTGAATAGTGATAAAACTTCACTACGATCACACACTTGAAAACTTATCGATACAACATAGACCATCTAGAACATATATGATCCGGATTTAAACATGAACGCAATAGATTACAGAGATAACCATAAATACAGAGATGCCATAACCATATACACAAAGATGCAGTAGAAATAATACTTCATTTCATTACTGTAAAATACTGAAATATGCTTACAACCAAAAATGGAAATAAACCAGCTAGGGCGATGGTAGCTTATCTCTGAGCAGAGATGTGGTGGCTACATGCCTCTGAACTGTTCTAAACTGAGTTACAATGAGGCTCGAAGGCCTATTTATTGTTGAGAAACAATGGAAAACCCTTAACATTCCGAAATCTAACCCTAGAAGATGAAACGCCAAATTGTGGGCCCCGTTTGGGTAAATTGGTACATCAATTTCCCGGGGTCGTAACTTTGGCATACGATCTCCGTTTGACGCGTACGATAGCTCGTTAGAAAGATCTATCCGAGTACTAGCACTTTGGGAGGCAACATGGGTCCATGGACCCATGTTGCCCTAGATTCCCAAAAAAACGTCGTTTAGGGCCTCAAAATGGCTCCGGAAGTTCAGGGCCCGAAAAACTGCTAAAAATAGTAAACTGTGCCATAATTTAGGGAACCGAAAAACTGAAAGAGACAGTTGTGGGGGTCCAAATGGGATAGGTGGGTGGCCACCAACATCCACCTGGATCATTCCTCCCCCCTTAGGAAGCAATGGTCCCCATTGCGTTGAGTTCCTCCATCTGCTGAACTTGGTCCCTAGTGAGCTATTCTGCAATCTCTGATGTGTTTAGAAATGGTGGGAAGCATGGTCGACGACGGTCCACATTGATCACTTGGTGCAAGCGAAGGAATGGAGGAATGTTGTGCTTCAACGCATTGTTTCCCGTAGCCTTGGTACTGGTGTAAGGACCATGTCGGAGTGGTCAGAGCTTCTGATGGGCTCTTGTAAGGTGTTCTTTCTGTCGATGCAACCAGACTTTGTTGCCCACCTGAAACTTGTGTGGTACCCATGTGGAGAAGTTGTTCCTGTGTTTTGTCATGACCGTATCCCTTTGTTGCTGCTACTGCATGGAGGAACCATTTGCAGGGGCCATGGATGTAGCAACGATCTTCCCCTTATTTTGGGAGTGAGCCAGACAGATGAATTTCCTGGTCTGTGAGATGAGCTTGCTGCCTTTCTTAGCAGTGATCAAAGATGTGGCAGTAGGTGGGGCTACCTCTGGTATCCTGTATAATGAATTATTTAAAGAAATAATGACAGCACGAGGCCTTGACTCATACACAGCATGTCGCCTCCACAAGTATGGTTGGCCTAATAATACATCACAAACATCCAGAGGTGTAACATCACACAATACCTCGTCTGTGAAGGGTTTGACGTTGTAGGGAAGGCGACACTGCTGGCGAACTTTGAGATCTCGTCCTTCATGAAGCCACCCGATACTGTACGGCTGTGGGTGTGGTGTAGTTGGTAGGCCCAACCGCTTCATGACCTCTGCTGAAACAAGGTTCTTTTGGCTGCCATTGTCGAAAATGAATTGTAGCGTCGAACCCTTCACCCACATCTGTGAGTGGAAAAGACGCTCCCCTTCCTCTGGATTTTCGGGCTCATCTTTCTGGATCTTGGCGGTGGCAACAATGGCGCTGGGATCCGCATCAATGATCTGCTTCCGTTTGCCATTCCCCTTGTCGGGTTCTGGCTCAGGGTCGGAACATGCATCTGATTCGGAAGCCTTCAACTTAGCCACCAGCGACTGCTTGGTCCGACACTCACTTGTGTTATGAGTGGGACTCTTGTGGAACTCACACCACTTTCCTGTGTCCTTCTTCGGCTTCGTGGTGTTGTTCTTTTCTTGCGGCTTCGACGGGTTGTCTTGGGTCACCCCACCTTGGCTTTGTCCTTTGGGCTTCGGATTTGCAGATCCAAAGTCTTGCTTCTTCTGTTTGAACTTTTGCTCGATTTTGACAGCGTATCGGTATGCTGTGCCGAGTGAGGGGATGCTCAAGAACACCATCTCTTCCTGGATGTATCTGTGCAGGCAACCACGGTATTTGAGTACTAGATGCAGCTCAAAATCTTTGATACCCAACTATGTACGAAGGGTATGAAAAATGTTTGTGAACTCTGACACATCTTGGTCTCGTCCCTGCCGCAGTGTGGTCCATTTGATGTATTTGTCCTCATAGCTTCCGACAGGGTAGTACTGCTCCTTGATGGCATCCCGGAAGTCATTCCAAGTGGGTACGGCTGAAAATAGTGAGCCTGTACTTTCATCCTTTTGCTCGCAGTAGGTTTCCCACCAGTCCTTGACGTGGGGGGCTACTTTGAGAAGAGCAAAAATAATCTTTTCCCGACTTGAAAATTCGTGTACAGAAAAATACCCATCTAGCAGATTTAACCATTTATCTACGACATCTGCGTCTATTTGACCCTCGAAGATGGGGATTTCAAAATTAACTTGTACCTTAAACGGTGTGGCGTTTCCAGAGTCATTTTTGGAAGCCGATGCGTCGCCTCTGGGTAGCCGCTGAAGGATCTGCGCAAAGCTATCCATCATCGCGTTCCTTTGCTGCTCGAGCGCTTCTTCGAGCAAGATTTTGATAGGATCTCCTACCCCCTCGTCTTTCTTCTCATCCGCCATGGGAGGCCGTCGGGATTTGCGCGGCTGGTCTTGCAAAGGTTCGACCAGTTCAAGCCCTAACTCCTTATATCCCGACCTCGTTGGGGACATGCAAAGAAAAACAAAGAAAAAGCAGACCGCTCTGATACCACTGATCCGGATTTAAACAGGAACGCAATAGATTACAGAGATAACCATAAATACAGAGATGCGATAACCATATACACAAAGATGCAGCAGAAATAATACTTCATTTCATTACTGTAAAATACTGAAATATGCTTACAACCAAAAATGGAAATAAACCAGCTAGGGCGATGGTAGCTTATCTCTGAGCAGAGATGTGGTGGCTACATGCCTCTGAACTGTTCTAAACTGAGTTACAATGAGGCTCGAAGGCCTATTTATTGTTGAGAAACAATGGAAAACCCTTAACATTCCGAAATCTAACCTTAGAAGATGAAACGCCAAATTGTAGGCCCCGTTTGGGTAAATTGGTACATCAATTTCCCGGGGTCGTAACTTTGGCATACGATCTCCGTTTGACGCGTACGATAGCTCGTTAGAAAGATCTATCCGAGTACTACCACTTTGGGAGGAAACATCGGTCCATGGACCCATGTTGCCCCAGATTCCCAAAAAAACGTTGTTTAGGGTCTCAAAACGGCTCCGGAAGTTCAGGACCCGAAAAACTGCTAAAATAGTAAACTGTGCCATAATTTAGGGAACTGAAAAACTGAAAGAGACAGTTGTGGGGGTCCAAATGGGATAGGTGGGTGGCCACCAACATCCACCTGGATCAATATAACACATACTTCACTTAATGCAACAACCTTTCTGGCAGCTTACAGCAATTGCGGCTTCGATTATAGACTTCGGGAGGATAAAGGCGACACTTGTGTAAGAGTGTGTGAAATGAGTGTTAAACATGTACCATTCTCATAAATATTTCCCCTTGAAGCAAAACAAACCTCCCTTTGCATGAGAAGCGATTACCCCCATGCCCAAAGATGACACATTCTATGTAAAGATAGAAGCAGAAACATAGGTTTGATCTAAAGTGGTCATTGTATTAAATATAAAGTTTTCTCTTAAAATATTTTTGTCTCACAATGCTTTTGTCTTAAATATAAAGTTTTGTCTTAAACTAATTTTGTCTTAAATTGTTTTTGTCTTAAAATAATTTTGTCTTAAACTATTTTTGTCTTTAAATTTTTGTCTCAAACTACTTTTGTCTTAAATATAAATTTTTGTCTCAAAATATTTTCGTCTTAAATTATTTTTGTCTTAAATATAAAGTTTTGTCTTAAAATATTTTTGTCTCAAACTACTTTTGTCTTAAAATATTTTTGTCTTAAACTATTTTTGTCTTAAACATAACGTTTTGTCTTAAAATATTTTTGTTTCAACCTATTTTTGTCTTAAACCTTATATTTGAGACAAATCAATTGATATTAATTTTTAATGTAAAATAAAAAATGAGTTTTTGAGACAAAAGACTTTTTTTGAGACAAAAGATTTGTTTTGTCTCAAAAAAATGTCTCAAAAGTGCCCTTGGTGTAGTAGTGTGGGCCCACTACCCTACAACTTGTCTTGCATGCGATAACTTAGATTCAACACTTTGCATTCATTATATTTTCCCTTTAGCCTTTTTCCCTGATGGATTCCATGGGAGTTCTCATTCCAATGGTCGTTTCATCATTTTCGGACTTTGTTTTTACAGGTATTGTCAAATCAGTTTATGCATCTTTTCCTGCTTTTGCATTTGTTGGGTTGCATCACTGTTTTCAACATAATGAATGCTTTTATTTTATGTGTATTCTATGTTGCTTTAATTCTATGTGGGCACCATGTGATGAATCTCTTCCACTTGATGATTTTATAGAAATCAGTCTTCTCTTTCTCAACATGAGAAATGTGGGTTTTGTTATGCCATAGCTTGCAAAGTATGCTTGTTGCAATGAAACCGATCTATCAGATATTACCGAAGTTTAAAATTGGTCTTCAAGGCTAGGTTTTTTCTAATCTCATTTGAGTCGAGTGTGTTTGGAAAATGGGCAGTTATTCTAGAACATGAGATTATGCATTTCACGTCTTTCATAAAACAAAATTGGTTTCAATTCTGTGATAAACTCGAGCTATCCATGAATTCTCGTTTGTGAGAAAACTTATTTGATGTTGTGCGTCGTCTTTGTCTTTGGGAGAGCTTTGTGGTAGATCACGATGGAAATGCTAATGATATTTTGATGTGGAGAAGCTCATTTGACCAGACTATCCCTCATATACGACGGTGAAGAGTATAATGAGGATCAGAAAGAAGTGTATGCATAAAGCCCTCACTGCACGCCCAGCAAAATACAGACCATAGAAATGAGATTTTTGTGCATGGAGATGACCCCCTTGGACATTCCAGTAGTCCGAGATGAATAAAGCAGCATGGGGATCATTGGCGCTGCTCCAGCTTAGCAGCTACTCCAGTAAAGTTGAGGAATGCATTGCTAACTACCCGATGCACAATGGGTTCCGCATCTGAATAGATAGTATTGTAGTAGCCCACTTGAAGGTTGTCACTTACTGTAGCCCCAGCTAAGGCACAAAATAATACAACAAAGAGGGTCACCTTATGGCATAGAGTCTTTGCGAGGCCATGCAATGTAGAGATGTGCCTTTGCAAAGGACACTTGGAGTGCATGCAGAGATGTCACATACAAAGCAGTAATAAATCACCACATTTTACGCTGTGGGCCCACAAATTTACCATTTGTCTAACTCTTTGGGCCCACGACCCTACAACTTGTCTCGCATGCGATAGCTCAGATTCAACACTTTGCATTCACTGTATTTTCCCTTTAGCTTTGTTCCCTGATGGATTCCATGGGGATCTCTTATTCCAATGGCTTGTTTCATCATTTCCGGACTTTGTTTTTACAGGTATCGTCGTATCAATTTATGCATCTTTTCCTGCTTTTGCATTTGTTGGGTTGCATCTATGTTTTCAACATAATGAATGCTTTTATTTTATGTGTATTCTATGTTGCTTTAATTCTATGTGAGCACTATGTGATGAACCTCTTCCACTTGATGATTTTATAGAAATCAGTCTGCTCTTTCTCAGCATGAGAAATGTGGGTTTTTTTATGCCATAGCTTGCAAAGTATGCTTATTGCAATGAAACCGATCTATCAGATATTATTGAAGTCTAAAATTGGTATTCAAGGCTAGGTCTTTTCTAATCTCATTTGAGTCGAGCGTGTTTGGAAAAAGGGCAGTTAGTCCAGAACATGAGATTATGCATTTCACGTCTTTCATAAAACAAAATTGGTTTCAATTCTGTGATAAACTCGGGCTATCCATGAATTCTCGTTTGTGAGAAAACTTATTTGATGCTGTGTGTCGTCTTTGTTTTTGTGAGAGCTTTATGGCAGATGACGATGGAAACACTAATGATATTTTGATGTGGAGAATCTCATTCGACCAGACTATCCCTCATATACGACGGTGAAGAGTATAATGAGAATCAGAAAGAAGTGTGTGCATAAAACCCTCACTGCACGCCCCACAAAATACAGACCATAGAAATGAGATTTTTGTGAGTGTTCGATTTTCATAAAAGGGGCTTGTTTCTGTAACATAAACTTAAATCTTTTCAGGAATTATTAAAAAAAAAAGAAATAAAGGCAATTCTTGAAGAATATTATGCAGATACGGAAGAATTGATAGATTTTGAACCTTTTCTCTGGGTGAGTTATTCGGAACTTTATCTTGCAAAATTTTTTCTACTGGTGAAGTGCAGTGCTTTGTACTATGACATTGCTTCCCTCTGTTCCCATCTGGAGGATGAGCACCCTTTTGAATATAAAGTTGCTATAAGTGTTTTTTCATAATTCTGTTTTGTTTACTTCAAACATATGGATTCATTTAAAGGCGAGGAAATTAAAAAATGAAATGGCTGCATTTTTTTTGTTCTACAATGTTCGATGTGAATGCCAAGCTGACATACCCACTTACTTATTTTTCACTTCACCTGCCTCTGCACATTCTGTCATGTTATGTCTTCCCAAACTGGTGTCGGAGATGCAGGTTAAGGAAAATTTTAAAAATTAAACATGTAAAATTAGCTAGCATATGTGTGAATAAACCCCTGAAATTTTCTTTTTCTATGATACAAGTTTCATTTAAAGACGCAGATTTTAGCATAGAAATACCAAGGGTTATGCCGATTCCAGCCAAGGATGTGCCGACTCTCGTTCAAGACAGGTATGACGATGCCTTTCATTGGTTCATGAAGCATTCCTCGCGCCTGCCGGAAGCCACAGGGATTTTGATAAACACCTTCGAGGAATTGGAGGGCGAACATAATCAATGAAGAGGGGAAGAGGGCGTAAGAGGGTGGTTGAATGAAGCTAGCAGTTGTAAACAATCCTCGTAGCCAGCAGTGACAAGTGTAAGCTTGTAAGCTCGACGAGTTTATGTAACTTGCCCCAACCCTCAGATTAAAAACTTATGATAAAATAGCTTTTGAAAACTTTGCTTCGACCTTCGTTTCAAAAACTTAGGATAAAATAGCTTCCTCTCGCTAAAAACAACATTGGGGCACGTGAAGCTTGCAATAAGAGACTGAATTCAGAAGTTTGGTTAAAATTTTCATAACGGAAAAGTTTTAGCAATAAACTTTGGTTAAAATACAAGAAAACCAACAAAAAAAACAGGTCAACTAATGAATCAATAGCAATCAAATGTTCGATTGAACGCTATAGTCCCTGCTATGTCGAAAACAAGGACTAATAGGAGATATGATAGGTAAGTAAAATTTTGTATTGTTTTTTAATAAAGTATAGTGACAAATATGTAATATGAATGTTTTTTTAAAGAAGAAGTAAATTAGTGTAATCATATTTATTTTTAATGAATGATGAAAAAACCTAGGTCACAAACACGAATCAATACATTGATAGTTGAGGTTAGGGTTTCCTCGTTTGGGAGATGAATAGGTTGACTCGTTTGAATGGTGGTTTTCCTCAGCGAATAATGGCAACAACCAAAAAAAAGGTGGCGGTAGCTGTCCTCTTGGCTACGGTGCTCTTTGGCATCAGCTAGGTAAACCGTTTATTCAAATGACAGAGAGAGCTGCCTCTTATTTAGCGGGTTTGCAAACTCTCCATCGACTTAGTGTTCACAATTATTAGAAATTGTAATTACTTCCAGATGTGAGAGTTGGTTAAAATCAGAGAGTCTATTAAGCGTTGAGGCGAGTAGTTGATGAAGAGTTAAGTGTAGTTCATATTTAGATTGTGAATTAAGTCATTGTGTATGCATGTCAAGTTATTTTATGCGGGTTGATATTTCGAAAAGGTTAAATACCTTTCATCATGTTTATTGTAAAAATCAAATTTTTGTGTGACCAATAAAAGAATCGTACCTCGTGTGTTTTGTGTGTTAATTTGTATTTCAACTCTTTTGTCTTTTCAAAAAATTGATATCAAAGTGAGGTTACAAAAAATTTAGTATTTTAACTTGCGTTTCAACTCCTCTGTGTTTCCAAAAAATTGTTATCAAAGGTTAAAAGAAACCACGGAAAATAGATTAACGGCCGTCCGTAAGAGAAGAGAAAAATATAACGCACCTTGCACCGATATTCAGTGCGTTATAACACGAGCTTAGTATAAGAAGAAATGTGTTAGCACGCGACGATACCACATTTCACCCGCGTAAGAAAAAATGGTTCAAAAAGTCAAAAGAGGTTTGAAAAGGTCACGTGGGTAATGCAATAAAGTTTTATTGAAGGGTTTAAAATATTCGAAAGGCTTTGATAAAGTTTTTTCTTATAACGAGTGCATGTTTTGACTTATTTACGTATTGTTAATTAAAGGGCTTAAAAAGGTTTGGGCTTGGTTTATGAGCATACATATGTATTTTTGGAGAGCTTTGAATTGATTTGAAAAACATAAAAAAAATTTAATAGTGGGAAATATTAAAGGATTATGAAAAGTCTTTTTTAAAGATCAAAGTGTTGTTTAATTGAAAGTATAATTTTTATTAGAAAGGTTTGGAGATATATCTTTTATAAAAGAAAAGAAAAATATTAAAAAAGAAATTAAAGTGGTTTTATTGAAAATTGAGATTATAGTTTTCAAAAGTTTTTTTTATCTGTAATTGTTTTGGTGTTTGGTCAAGTATGACAATTTTTTGGGTGAAGATTGTGTATTAGGGGTACATATTGAAAATCATATTTCTTTTTTTTAGGAAGATATGGAAGATAGCCTCATGCAATTAGGAAAAAATCTATAAAATAGAGGAAATGCTGTAGTCATGGGTTGCAAAGCACGACTCGAGCATATTAAGAAAAAAATAAAAAAGAAGAGGCAAAGATCATTGCCACGGTTAGAGAGGTCCAGGTTGTATTTGAAGAACTGAGAAACCTAACAGAAGACAAAGAAGAAATTGAGAGTGATTGGTGTAGCTTTGATCTGCTACCACGTCCTATGTTTACAGGTGAATATTTTGATCATTGGGTTATCAAGATGCTAACTTTTCTTAGAGTTAAAGATTTAATTGAGTATGAATCTAATAACCTATATGATGAAGTATGTGATGTTTTAGCATTGAATTTTATAAAACAAGTATTGGATGATAATTTTTTGTGCAAGATAGAAAAAGCTACTACTTCCAAAGAAGCATGGAAGATATTGGAAGCAGAGTTTGGCACAAAGGGGAGTGACATGTAGCAACAGGTTATGTCATAGGCAAAAAAGTTAGTCGCAGATCTGAGAATAGATGAGCAAAGCTTTGAGAGAAAACAAAGCTTGGAGAAGCACACTCAAAAGTGGATGATGGTTGTCAAGACCATAAAATTGAAACTCATCGTGCAAGCATGCATATGGATGAAGAAGATGCAACAAAAATTGCAAAGAGAGAAGTTGAAGCCTCTATGTGTGAAGTAGAGAAAAAACATATAAATTCTGAAGGAATCCACTGTAACGTGGATGATGCAGATGATGGTGAATCCCACTGCGATGAGACACATGTGGATGATGACTGCAAAGTTAGAGGTGAATTGGTAAATCCAACTGCAAATGATGGATTTGGTGAAGTTGAAATTGTCAATGAAATTGACAATAAGCACATGCATGCTAGGATATCACACCATAGTGTGGATGAACATTATGTTGATTATATGTGTGACTTCTTTTTTGAAACAAAGATTGATTGTGGCAATATGATAAGGGCAATGTTAGATAAAGAATTGAAGGTAGAAGTTGCCATTGTAGCAGCAAGATATGAAGTGGTGGGAACTACTCATGAAGCATTATGTCATCTAGCAGCAGTTGATGATCAAGAACAGGATAAAGTTATTGAAGAGTTTTTTAGAAGAATATCCACTGACTACATAATAGTGGAAGATAGTTTCAGTGAAGTTGAAAATAAGGCAAAGAAGAAAGAGATAGAGCAAGAAGCTCTTACTCAAGAGCATAATAAACATCTTTTTAACATTGTTTTTGAATATGAAGGTGTTAAGAATAGCATGGGCGAAAATTTTGAAAACAAGCTTGTTAATAAGTTTGATATAGATTTGATGCTCATTGAATAATGGATTTAGAAACCAATAGAACAAATTGATGTGAGTCTTGAAGCAGTAGTTGGAATAAAAGAGTTGAATGAAATGGTGAATAATGATCTTGAGTGTGCAGATTACAGGAAAAAAACCGCAGTCGTTGATGATGAAAGTGAAAGAAATGATATAGATGTTTCTGAAGACAAATATGAATGCATTGAAATAATTTTTCAGCAATGGAGTCAAGAAGAGATAAGATTATGCTATCGAGAAATATGGTAGAAAGAAATTCAAGAATATGAAGCACAAGAAGGAAAGAAAAGAAGAGAGTTTGAAGATGCAATGTTGTGGCAACAATCCATGGTTGAACAAATATTTGAAGAGAAAGGTGTAGAACACAAGATTCAATTATTTTTCAAAACAAGTTCAAGACAAATCAAAGAAAAATTGTAGCAACAAAAAGTGAATAAAGCCTACAACAAGAAACCTCAATAGAGAATGAAGCAATTTCGAGGATTTAAATTTGGAAAAAGAGAAAAAAAAAATGCAAAATTGTGAAAATCTTGAGTCATTGTAAGCCTAGACTAGCAATGTTTGGATGATAATTGAGTCAAGTGAAGTCATGTTTGAGTTATGTTGAGTCATACAGTTGTAATTAAGGGGGAGTGTTAGAAATTGTAATTACTCGTGCATGCTAGAGTTGGCTAAAATTAGAGAGAGTTAACTGAGTGTTCAGTCAAGTTGAATGATCGATGAAGAGTTAAGTGTAGTCCATATTTAGAGTGTGAGTTAATTAAGTTAAGTGTATGTGCATGTCAAGTTATTATAGGGGAGGCTCTACTTGGAAAAGGTTAAATACCCTTCACGAGATTCATTGATCAATAGAAAAACCGCAACTAATGTATTTTGTGTGTTAATTTGTGTTTCTCGTTACCTTTCCAACAACAATTACCTCTCAATTTTAGCTTCCAATTACTAGCTTCACAAAAAAATTCCTTCAACCTATGGCTTCCCCTTTACAGTTAACTCTTATACGAAATGGATAAAACAAAGGCCACAAAAATTTTAAAATACACCTGAATAATCATGGAGGAAAAGGTCCACAAACAGATTGAAATGGTCCATCGGAGGGAGAAAGAATAAAATGAAAAACATATAATGAAACGAATGGACATATTAGTATTTTTTAATTGTGTATTGAAACCTATAATGTTAAGGCTTGAGAAGAATCTCAATCTTACATACTAAACCAATGAAATCTAGATCCTACTATTTTTTTTCAAAACAAAACTAAAATCGTGAAAGAAGATTTTAATATGGCAACGTCTATCCACGAATAATAATCGGAACTAACAACACAAAGTTTGACGAAACATTTTGAGAAAAAGAATATGTAAACAATACATACCATCGGAGAAAACAATCACACAATCATGGCTTAGACGCAGCACTATTGTCCTAAACACCACGGAAATGAACATCATCTCCATCCCCCGTCAAAAACACGCAGCAAAACTTCATGCCCAATATACCAGAAAGACATAAGACGCTCTGCAAAAGATTCAAAACACAACCAAATCCCTATTCTCTTCAATACAGTCCTGTTCTGATAGCCAGAGTTTTACTTTGTGACAGAGAACAAGAAAAAAATCAAAATGAAAGAGTGGCAAGCAGATTATACAGTGAAAGTTAATGATATACACACCACTCCAAATAGATAGATACATATCTTGTGGAATTTTGGATTATGGTCAATAGCACACACATTAATGTGGCTACCTGCGCTGTTGGTTTGTGAAACTTTGCCAGTGCTGATCAACGGCCCCCAATATGACTGAGCAGGAATTGCAGGACATAGTTTCGTTGAATATTCGTGGACGAGCTTTTGGACAAGCCAACACGTGTATGATCGGTAAAGTTCGGCATTGAAGGCGGGCGAGCTGCGCATTGGGATGTTTGAGAATAAATAGACACATAATTACTGTCGCTGCGGAGATGAACATCACCACGGTTTGGGTGGCTTCCATCACAGCTGCAGTATTGCCCGAATTTCCATATGCAAACATAGTGCTTGCAGGGAAATCACTGGAATTTCTGGTAACGTACGTTATGTAGAATGAAGGAGTCATCACCGTCAACAGGAAAATATATCCGTTAGCTTACCAGTTTTTCCCAGACATCCCAATTCTTGGTTCGCCCGCTTTCGAATGCCCTTCTCGACCGAAAGTACATACACCCTTAAGAGTTTTGGCAATCTACAGAGGTCCTTCCAGGAACATCACAACGAAGGAAGCTTATCCTGCAATTCCTACTCAGTCGTATTGGAAGCCATTGCTATAGAACCAAAATATCGTAGAGAAAATAGTGCAAGTGCCCTTGGTTTCATATATGATTCACTGTTTTCGAATACAGTTTGGAATTCCTCCACCCCAATCTTTAAAGATGAAGTGTCCAACAATGATATCCAATTTTATCAGTTCAGAATGTGATTTTTATGTACATAAAATTTCTATGTTCTTTAAATTATCCAAAATTTTATTAGTTTAGAATTTGATTTTAAATGTATATAAAATTTCAATGTTCTTTAAATTATTCAAAAACTCTTGAAATTCAAAAAATTCTTTCACCTATTTTGAATAAAATTGAATGAAATAAGTATATTAAAACAACAACTTCTAACACTTTTAGTTGTATTTCTTCCGATGTGTCGGGAGAGAATCTGCAACTACACATTCATGGCTGTTACCAATTTACCAGACAATAAAGTTCAACTCCTGTTATAAGGACACTAACACCAGGAAGTGGAAGACAAGTGACCTCACAGGAATCGAAGTCATGGTAACAAGCGTATTGATGGTTGTGTATCTTGATACGCGTGAGATAACCTTAAAACAGCCTGTTGCACCTATCCGTGGCACATGGGTTATGCAGGCCACGTAAAATTTTCGCCACGCATAGTTGTGGCATTCATGTAGGGACCACTATGGAGTCCGATAATGATCAAATTTTTAGATCCTTTTAATCCTCCAACTAGAAGAATGAACGATAAAACAAGTCTTTATGATTCGTTCAGCAATTGTCTTCGCTCTTCTCAGGCCATGGGTCGCAAGTTCCCACCGCCCATTCGATTTCAGCGGTCCTTGCGGCAAGCCTCCTCTGCACGTTATGCCATCTTGATGCCGAAAATAATATTGAAATTGCAAAACTCGGATACCAGATGTATTGGTAATGGCGACGATGTACATAAACCTATTCTTTTTTAATTTGTAATATCCAACCCCGATATGATAAGCTTTAATATGTGGAGCTAGACAGCATCTTTATAGTTTATACTGCCCATTTTCCGCGTTCATGCTGGCCAATTTTGTCGCAGCTACACTCCAGGTTGTGTACGGCATTATTTTCTCATTTTGACGTTGGCCAAATTTGTGGCAGCCACAGTCCGTGCACGGTGTTCATAGAGGGTATTTACATTCTGAGTTGTTTTTAGTGTGATGTTTTGGAATTTAGTGAAAAAAATTTGATTTTTGTTATTTAAATTAGTTTTTTTTATTGTGCAGCAGTTACTTATCATTGTGATTTCAACGAAAATCAATGAATTTTATTTTAGATAAATTAAACAGGAAAATTTGACCAAAACACCTTCCAAAAAATCACACTAAAACAACTTGTTTACATTAATATAGATTAAGTCTTCTATTACAATATTTTAACTTTTTTTAATTTTGTTTAAGAAAAGATTTGTTTTAATTGTATGTTTAAGCTATGTGCTTTATACATTTTGAGTATCTAAGAATTATATAAAATATCTCTATAAAAGAAAAAAAAAAATATGAATAATTAAAAATCACAAATTTTCAAAAAAAAATCTCATTATTAAAAACTCAAACTTAAAACATTCACAGGATCTAAAACTAACATTCACCCGTTTAATGACGCCACAAAAATCTGAAATCTAAAACATTAACCCGTTTTATGGCAGCGCGTTACAGATTGTGTATGGAATTCATTTACCGTGTTCGTTTTATCCAATTTTGTGGCAACCGCAGTCCAGATTGTGCATTCCAGTCTTTTCCAGTGTTCAGGTTGGCTAATTTAGTGACAACCACACTCCAGATTGTGTATGGCACTACTTTCCGCGCGTTCAGGATGACCAATTTTGTGGTAGCCACTCCAAATATTGTATGGCATTATTTTCCTTTTATGGGCAATTTTGTTGTAGCGAATTTCCATATTGTAATATCATTTTCAATTTCCGTGAGACTTGTAACTCTAGTTAATTAATCGCTAGAATTCATGGAGATTAGATAATTATTGTTAGGTAGATATAATTGTGTTTTTTTGGACATTTAGTCCTATCATTCAGAGATTTGACTTGCTATCCCTAACTAAGTGTATCTATTTATTATGGGAGTTTAATGTGAAGCCTAAGTGCCATATTTGTTTGTAAGAGCTCTTGGTGATCGGCACGTGTGAGCTCCTCCTGTGTTGTTTGCCAATTCATGTCTTCTATGTGCAATTGTTGACATGGTATCAGAGCTACAGAAGGGAGAGGTGTGTAAGCTGTTAGATCAGAGCATACAATGGATTTATACTCAAAGACAGACAAATGGAGAAACAACAAGATTACTCAATTAGAAACAGAAGAATAGACATAACAATCACTAGAGTAACAGAAATCATTTTGCATTGCATAATAAGCATGGGTCTTGGCTTGTTTGCTTTCGTTGGCTAGAGAAATTACAAATTTATAGAGGCAGAAGAAAGATCTAGAATTCTGTATGTGATTCAGATGGAGATTTAGAATGATCTAAAAATTAATGGCGGTGTAGAAAGATCTAGAATCCTAGAGAACTAGAAACTAATGGCAGTGTAGAAGAATCTAGAATCCTGCATGAATTTGACTTCACACTTAACATTCTCATACTTGAAGCCAAATATGAATCAAGTCACACCGAGTCCTACCATGCCTCTACATAAATCATGTTTATTTCGTGGTAGAATCGTAGTGAGCATATCAACAGGGTTCCTATCTGTATGGATTTTTTCCAAGGATCATTGTTCTTCCTCCAACACATGCTGGATCCAACGGTACCTTAAGTCAATGTGCTTGGTTTTTGAATGAAATGTTGGGTTTTCTCCAAGTGAATGGAACTCTGGCTATCACAATATAACACATACTTGTCCTACATTATTCGTATCTCTCCTAGGAATTGCTGCATCCACAATATCTTTATACAAGCTTCTGTTGCAGCTATGTACTCTTCTTCTGTTGTAGAGAGGGCTACTATTCTTTGTAGCCTTGACACCCAAGATGCTACTTCACCTGAAAATGTATACAAATAACCTGTAGTGGACTTTCTTGTATCCATATCTCTAGCAATATCCACATCTGTAAATCCTTCACGCATAATCTCATCATGACCAAAACATAAACAATAATGGCTAGTACCTTTGAGATACCTCAAAATCCATTTTATTGCTTACCAATGTTGTTTTCCTGGATTGGCAAGGAACCTACTCGCTACTCCCACTTAATATGCAATGTCTGATTGTGTGCATACCATGGCATAAATCAAACGGCCAACTGTTGAAGCATAGGGAATCTTGCTCATTTCTTCTTTCTCTTTGTCATTACTAGAACATAATTTAGTACTCAGCTTGAAGTGCGCAGCAAAGGGTGTACCAACTGGCTTGGCATCTTTCATATTAAACCTGTCAAGCACCTTCTTGATATATTTTTCTTGTGACAACCACAACCTTTTGTTTTTCCTGTCACGCATAATCTGCATGCCCAATATCTGTTGTGCTGGTCCCAAATCCTTCATTGCAAATTTGCTACCCAAATCTTTCTTCAATCTATTGATTTTATTCTTATCATACCCAACAATCAACATGTCATCCACATATAACAATAATATGATATATTTTACTTGATCATACCTCTTGATATGGACACAATGGTCAGCTTCCAACCTCTTAAAACCATGTTCCAACATGAATGAATTAAATTTCTTGTACCATTGTCAAGGTGCATGCTTCAACCCATAGAGACTCTTCTTCAACCTACAAACGAGGCCTTATTTGCCTTTTTCTATGAAGCCTTCTAGCTGCTCCATATAAATTTCTTCCTCCAATTGACCATGAAGGAATGTAGTTTTTACATCTAATTGCTCACATTCTAGGTCTAAAGCAGCAACTAGACCAAGAATGACTCTAATGGATGACATTTTAACAACAAGTGAGAAAATTTTAGTGAAGTTAATATCTTCTTTTTGGGCAAAACATTTCACCACCAGTGTTGCTTTATACCTCTCCTTTTTTTCATCACCTTCATGCTCAATCCTGTAAACCCATTTGTTTTGTAGAGATTTTCTACCTTTTGGGAGGTTTACCAACTCCCAAGATTTATAGTTCATTTCTTCTTCCATTGCTTTCTTCCATTCTTTATTGTGCTCGACTTTACAAGCTTCTTGAAAACAATTAGGTTCACCTTCATCAGTCAACAAAATATAGTTTGAAGGAGGATACCTTTGTGAAGGCTTATGAGGCCTAGGAGATCTGCGAACCAACTATGGTGGTGCATTATCAGGTTGAATCTCCTGTAAAGGTTCCTTCAAGATCCCTTCTTCTTGTTGTTGATCATTTTCCACTTGTTGTTCTTCATGCTCCTGAATTTGTTGTTCATTTTCTTATATTGCCAGTATGTTTTCCTGCTGCTCTTCAAACCTGTCAATAACCTTCTTAACCTCCAACTCACCTACAATCCTCTTGAACATTTCTGACTCATTAAATATAACATCCCTTCTTCTAATAATTTTATGTTTGACTGGATCCCATAGACGATAACCAAAATCTTCATCCGCATATCCCAAAAAAATGAATTTCATAGATTTATCATCTAGCTTAGTTCTATTTTCTTTGGGAATATGTACGAATGGTTCACATCCAAAGATTCTCAAGTGAGAATAATTCAAATTCTCACTAGTCCAAACTTCTTCAAGGATACCGTCATCTAAGGCTGTAGTTGGAGATCTATTTATGAGGTAGAAAGTGGTCCTGATTGCTTCAGCCCAAAATTTTTTCTCCAAACCAGAATTGGACTACATAATTTGCACCTTTTCCATAATGGTGTGATTCATTCTTTCTACGACACCATTCTGTTGAGGAGTACTAGGCACAGTCTTCTCATGTTTTATGCCAAACCTGTTACAATATTCCTTAAATGCATTTGAGAAATATTCTCCACCATTATCTGTTCTTAAACACTTCAGCAATTTGTTAGTCTCTCTTTCAACAACAACATGGAATTTTTGAAATATTCTAAACACTTCACTTTTACTTTTCATAGGATATGCCCAAACCTTCTTGGATGCATCATCTATATATGTTACAAAATATGATGCTCCTCCTAATGATTTAATGTTAACAGGCCCGAACACATCTGAGTGTACCAATTTTAACACATTTTTCTTTATGTCATGGCGACCTCTAAGGAATGAAACCCTTCTTTGTCTACCATATATATAATGCTCACAAAGATCAAGATTGTAGGATTTCAAACCTAGCAATAAATTTTTACCAACAAGGATTTTGATGCCCTTCTCGCTTATGTGACCCAAATGCTTATGCCACAGATCTACTGAATTTCCTTCTTTTGTGACAGAAGCCAAATCTAATTTTCCTATCAGTGTCTTCAATATGTATAATGTTCTTGTCTTGGGTCCTTTGGCCATGACCAATGCACATTTGCTAATTTTCTAGCCTTCTTTTCCAAAGCTTGTTGAATAGCCTTCATCATCCAGTTGTCCCATAGAGATTAAACTCATGCACATTTCTAGTACATGCCTGACCTATTTCAACAATATATCTTTTCCATCTTTCATCTTCATCTAGCCATCTCCCACTCTAACAATACTGCAAAAATGATTATTCCCCAAATGCACTCTATCATAATCACCAGGATTATATGAAACAAAATTATCTTTGCATAGGGTTACATGGTGAGATGCCCTAGAGTCAAGGATCCAATCAAAGCTACTACTATATGTATATACACATGCATCCTCTACTGAAACAATGATCAACACATCACCATCTGTGGTTACAACAGTAGTCTCACCTTCATTTGTGTTGGATGACTTGTGATTTGTACTAGATAGTGTCTGATCCTTTTGTCCTTTCTTCCAGAATCAACATTCTTTCTTCATGTGCTCGGGTTTGCCACAATGAAAGCAAAATGATTCTGTCTCTCCTTGATTTTGATCGGCCTCTCGATATTGATCGCCCTTGCCAGCCTCAATCCATTCTCCTACCATGATCAACAAGAGCTAGAACATCTCCTCCCTAGTTTTCCGCAATTGACTTGCACGCAGCTCCTCATTCATTAAACTGCTGCCGACATTATCAAACTTTAGGGTCCCTATAGTAGCTGAATTTCTCATAGCTGCAACTAATTTTTCCCAGCTATCTGGCATAGAACACATTATCAAAATAGCTCTAATTTCATCATCTAAAATGATTTTAATAGAGGCAAGCTGATTAGTAATAATATTAAATTCATTCAAGTGCTCAGCGACTGAAGCACCCTCCTTCATTTTGAGATTATAAAGCTTCTTCATCAAGAACACTTTTTTTGATGTCATGTTCTTCTCATATAGATCATGGATCTTCTTCCATAATCCTTTAGTCGTCTTTTCTTCGGACACATTGAAACAAACATTCTTTGCTAAATATTGGCAAATTGTTGCAATCACCTTTCTATCTAGCTTATTCCACTCTTCATTTGTCATCGATGAGGGTTTCTTTGTTGTGCCCTCAATCGGAAAATATTGATCCTTTAAAATCAATATATCCTCCATCTGTGATTTCCATAGGGAAAAAATAGCCCCACTCAACTTCTCCATATCTGTAACTGTTGTCTCCATTTTCAATCAAATTCACTCCCCAAAACACAAAAACCCCACTTAAAAATAAAACTTTAATTATTACTCTTTAAAATTTATTAATAATACATTTTTCAAAATTCCTGCTCCTTTTTAAAATATATTTTTCAAAATTCCAACATATGATTATATATGTTTCCTAATAAATATAAAAACATGTATAATGTTTTAACCTTTTCACATTTCACACATACATATGTTGGTTTAAGAAAAAACTTGATGTATACGTGGAATCTTGATGTGAAAAAAATTACGAACACCACGTTTCAACTCCAAACTCCATGGATCTCCACGTTTCAAACTCTAGCAACATGTTTCAACATAGGTCCGCGACCTTGTTTTTCTTGCAACAACTGTCTTTTAGTTCCAGCGTTTCTCAGCTATTTCCCAGACAGATCTTTCAACAACTCCAGGGGTAACAACCAACGTTTTAACGAATGCTTCTAGAGTAAGGCGATGCCACTAAGCGGCTTGCACAATGGATATTTAACCCTATCTTTGATACTAGTTGTTAGATTAGAGCATACATAACACACAGTGGATATATATTCAGAGACTTAGACGACAATAGCAGAGAATAATATGAAGCCCCTAACTAAGTGTATATATTTATTGTGGGAGTTTAATGTGAAGCCTAAGTGGCATATTTTCTTGTAGGAGCTCTTGGTGATCTGCACCTGTGAGCTCCTCTTGTGTTATTTGCCAATTCATGTCTTCCATGTGCAATTGTTGACATGGTATCAAAGTTGCAGAAGGGAGAGGTCTGTAAGCTGATTTGGGGAGTATAAAATCGTGACGTGGTCACAGGTTGAATGAAGAGTAATTGCGACTGGTCGCAAAAAAAAGGTGAATAGTATTGGCGATTGTGTTATCTAAGTATGGAAAAGTAGTGGCTGCAGTCATTAAAGACTGTGTTTGTTTGTTGCGTCAAATTTGAGGAGAGGAGATTAAATTTGTGGTTGTGTTTGAAGGAGATTAACAGTGGATGTTTTTTAGCAACACATTGCCACATGTGTTTTTTTTTTTTTTCTAAACTGTAAAGTATTTATGTATTTTTTTTAAAGCCACTCTTTACTTTAAAGCTTCAAGTGGATTTTTTTTTTCAAGCCACTCATTTTTACATTAAAGCTTCACTTGGATTGCTGAATTTGGGAAGTTTTTTTAATTAGAGATTTTAATTCTTTAATTAAAAACAAAAAGGAATTTTGTTATTTTTTTGAAGGAATCCTTATTTAAAATAAAAAAGAGGGTGCACATTTTTGGGGTAATCTTTTTTTAAAGAAAAGGAGGATTTGGAATTCTTTGAAGTGAAATTGGAGGAGGGAAATTTTTTTTGTGAAGGAAATTTGCAGTGAACATGATATTTTTTTTAACATTTGAGGTTTTCTCAAATTGTTGAGGATTTTATTCATTCATGATGAATAATCAAATTGTCGAAGTTTATCTCAATGAGAATAATAAGCTTGACGGTTTCAATTACACAAATTGAAAATTTAAGCTTCAGACTCTGCTTGAAGGACAAAATGCCTATAGCATTTCCATCGGTGATGAGGTCAAGCCGACTACTACAACTGGTGGATCGAATACAAAAATTCAAGACTGGGAGAAAAGGGAGATGAAGTCAAAGGTGATACTTAAGTTATCAGTCAAAGATTGCATCATCCCTCACATTCAGGATTACAAGATAGCGAATGACATCTGGACGACTCTCAAAGAGATGTATGAGATCAAGAACACTAGTCGAACCTGTACCTCAAGAAGAAGATTCTCTCAATCAAGATGGAGGAGAATGAGTATGTTTCTTCATTCATATCTCGGATAAAGGAAGTTAAAGATAAATTAAATGATATTGGTCAAACCATGGCAAATGACGATCTGGTGACAATTACCATAACGGCATGATAGATGATTATCAAATGTTTATAACCGGATTGAATGCAAGAGAAAAGCCTCCAGGCTTTGAATAACTCACTGGGATTTTTCTACAAGAAGAGGAAAGGAGGTTGTCTCTCAAACCTAAAAATGCGCATATTGCATTGATGACAAAGTTCAAGCCAAAAGGGAAAGTAGTGGCTGATTATTGGAGAGGTAGCGCATCAAGAAAAAGGACACCACAAGATATGACCTTGCATAAACATGACTCTGCTCCTAAATGATTTTATTGTGGTAAGATAGGCCATATTGATAAATTTTTCCATAAGAAAACGACAAATGAGGAGAGGTACAAGCAGAGAAGACATGAAGGTCATTTCGTTGATGTAGATGCAGATCTGAATCAGGATGTCAGATTGTTTATTGTTGAGGCTAACACTACTTTAGCTACTAAGGAGGATGAATTAGATATTTGGTTCGTAGATTCTGGAGCCTCCTCACATATGACAGGTAAAAAGCAATGGTTTAGAAATTTTAGAGAATCCAACACTGGAGTAAAAGTATACCTTGGAGATAATAGAGGGTACAAGATCAAGGAACAATGAGATGTCCTTGTTACTTTGCCTAATGGAAAGATCAAGAATATATCTAGTGTGTGGTATATTCTTGGTATTAAGAAGAACCTGATTTCTGTGTCAAAGATTACAAAACAAGATCTCAAAGTAGAATTATTTAAATCTTATTCTATTATTAAAAATTTGTTGGATGAGATGAAGCCTATTGCTACAGGTATTCACATAGGAGGACTCTACAAACTGGATGTGAAGAGTATGCCACAACAAGCCTTGATGTCATCAGATAAGTTTGCTGAAAAATTGTGGCATTAGTGACTTGGGCATATCAATTTCAGTGACCTTATTTTGTTGCAAAACAAAGGGATGGTAGATGGTCTTCCTATGTTGAAAAGGTTTCATATTGATTATGAAGCATGTGCATTCGGTAAACAACACAGAAATGAATTTCCTGCTACTAAAGATAGGAAACAGAAGGATATACTCGAACTTGTACACACTGACTTATGTGGCCCAATGCACACAAGATCGTTAGGTGGGGCCTATTATTTTTTAGTCTTTATTGATGAGTGTGCATGATTCACATGGGTATATTTTATTAAATAGAAGAGTCATGCTTTTGAATATTTCAAGCAATTCAAAAACATGATTGAGAAGCAGACATGAAAGTTCATCAGGATTCTTCGATCAGATCAAGGTGGAGAATTCAAGAAAGGGGTTTTAATCAAATACTGCAATGAGCATGGGATACAACAGAAATTTACAACACCTTACACTCCTCAGTAGAATGGAGTAGCTGAGAGGACAAACAAAACACTGGTGGAGTGTGCTCGCAGTATGTTGAGAGGTAAGAATATAACTAATGGTTTTTGGGCAGAAGTTGTCAATACTGCAGTATATTTTAAAAATAGGAGTCCTACTAAAATTCTTGATTATAAGACTCCTTTTGAAGCATTGTTTGGCTTCAAGCCTGCTATAAATCACCTTAGAGTATTTGGTTGTAAAGATTTTGCGCATGTTCCCAAAGAGAACAGGAAGAAGTTAGATTCAAAGGCCATTAAATGTACCTTCATTGGATACTGCAGTGAGTATAAGGCTTATAAAATTTTTGATCCTTCTACTCACAAGGTGTTTGTTAGTAGAGACATAGTATTCCATGAAAAGGTTGATGATGGAAATCCTATTCAAAACAATGAAGAATGGCATGTACCCTTACTTTTAGATGAGGATAGTGAAATAGGGATTAGTCAACAACAACAATAGCAACAGGAATAGGAATAACAACAACAAGAACAATAGTAGCAACAACAAGATAAAGAGGAAGAAATCGAGTTCAGTCAACAAAGAGAAGAACACAACAGAATAATTGAATCCCCACCGCTCAGGAGATCTAGCAGGCTGAAACAATTACCAGCTCAATATAGGGATTGTGCGCTCATGACTGGTATGTTAAACATTGCAGAACCTTCTAATTTTTATGAAGCTAGTAAGAGTTTTGAATGGAAGGAAGCAATGAAAGAGAAATATGAATCTATTATTAAGAACAATACTTGGGATCTAGTAAAGCTTCCTAATGATAAACAACCCATAGGTTACATATGGTTATTTAAGTTGAAATTTAAAGCAGACGGGTCTATTGATAAGCATAAATCAAGGTTGGTGGCAAAGGGGTATTCCTAGAAATAAGGTATTGATTTTGAGGAAACATTTTCCCCTGTTGCAAAACTAAATACCATTAGACTAATTATTGCTTTAGCCACTAAGCATCATTGGAAAATACATCAATTAGATGTTAAATCTACTTTCTTAAATGGTGATTTAAAAGAATAAGTATAAATAGTGTAGCTTGAGGGGTTTGTTAAGAAGGGAGAAGATCACTTAGTATGTAGATTAAAGAAAGCTTTATATGGTTTAAAGTAGGCTCCTAGATCCTAGCACGAAAAAATTGACTCGTTTTTCCTCATGCATGGTTATAAACGGAGCAAAAATGATCCCAATTTGTATATTGTGTTTAATGATGAGGGACAGATAGTCTTGATTTCTTTATATTTAGATGATCTGATCATGATAGGGAGTGTAGACAATCTCATTGAAGAAATCAAGCAATAGTTATCATAGAAATTTGAGATGAAGGACCTTGGAGAAATGCATCACTGTTCGGGTCTAGAAGTTTGGAGAGATTCAAACCAAACTTTCTTGTCCTAGGGTAAGTATGCTAAGAGTTTGTTGATTAAATTCAAAATGGATGAGTGCAAGGCTGCATTTTTGCCTTTACAACATAACAACAAAATTCAGGTGGATGATGGTTCGAAATATGCAGTTGCAACATTGTATAGACAGTTGGTTGGTAGTCTTATCTATTTAACTACAACAAGACCAAATCTAGCCTATGAAGTGAGTGTTTTGAGTCAGTTCATGACTCGACCTCATGAGAACCATTGTATTGTAGTGAAAGGAGTTATGAGGTATCTGCAAGGAACTTCAATCTTTGGTATTTTGTATTCTGTCTCATTTGATGTTAGTTTGATAGGTTATACAGACTCTGATTGGGTAGGAAATTTAGATGATAGAATATCAATTACAGGTTATGCCTTCAACATTGGGTTTGGGGTCATCTCTTGGTGCAGCAAGAAGCAACATATTGTTTTCTTATCTTAACTAGAAGCAGAATATCAAGCTATGTGTGCAGTAGCATGTGAGGCAGTTTGGTTGTGTAGACTTCTCCAAGATGCAGGAGAAGAACAAACGGAAGCTACAATTATCAATTGTGATAATCAAAGTTCCATCAAACTAGACTACAATCTTGTGTTTCATGAAAACACTAAGACATAGACACAATTTCATTTGGTCGGGGAGAAGGTGCAGTCCAAAGAGATTTGTGTTCAATATTGTAATTATTGTGATAATATGGCTGATATATTTACTAAGCCTTTGGGAAGACTGAAGTTTGATTTGTTTAGTGACATATTAGGTGTGTTTAAGAACCCTTTCTCCATTAAGGGGGAGTGTTCTAATTAATGGAGATTAGGTAATTATTGTTACATAGTTATGATTGTGCTTTTCTTGGACATTCAGTTCTTATCATTAAGGGATTTGATTTACTATCCCTAACTAAGTGTATTTATTTATTAGGGGAGTTTAATGTGAAGCCTAAGTGGCATATTTTCTTGTAGGAGCTCCTGGTGATCCGTACCTATGAGCTCCTCCTGTGTTGTTTGCTAATTCATGTCTTCCATGTGCAATTGTTGACATTAATATTATTCAATTCAATTGATTGTTCCATTTCTAATGGGTTGATAGTGGTCAATTCAAAATAAGCATGAAATTACTTACTATATTCAAATTTGAAAAAATCATTAAAACTCATTAAATTATAATTTTATTGTTATTATTATTAAATAATAAGAAATTAATTTACAAGTTAAACATACATACATTTAAAAATTACTACATTTAAATATGTGTTTTGTCTTTATCTAGTTGTGCTTGATTTTTATTTTGGTTTATTTCATATGTGAGACATTTTTCTGATCAAAACACCCATCCCTTAGTTTGCCTCACATGTCTTTCCTACTACGTTTGTAGTGCACTGAAAAATAATGTGTTAGTCCATACTATGCAAGTGCCAAAACCCATATATTCATTATGTATAAATTTGAACTTAGTCGCCAACCTAGACATTCTTTGTGTATAAAATTGAATTTTCACAAGTTCATCACAATATGTGATATAAGAAGTAGTGATACTAGAAACCACAAATTTCCAACTAAACACTAAAACATAAGCATTAGACATTTTTGAAACAAATTCCTTCCTAATGCCTGATGACAATGTCAACACACTCTCCACCCTAGTTATAGACAAGGTTCATGTGCCCATCACTTAGCATATGACATCCTGCCCCACTAAAAGTTGTTCTCATCCTCAAAACCACTCTATCCAACAACTTATGTCACCAACTAAATACAAATCTCAAATAATATGCTCTACCCTTTATCCTTCCTACCTATCATCTAGCCATGAATGCCCAACATGGATCCATGTGTTGTATCCCCCTATGTCTCTAGCTAATTAGGAAGCTATTATTATCATAATACTAAATCCACAAGAAATCATGCCATCACACAAGTGCAACGACCTTGAATCTCAACATCATCCAAGTAGCTAATCAAAACATCCTTCACTTCTCATAATAGAGTCATCCTTAGGTACCCCGCCATATGACTCACCATGTAGCTACAATAGTAAGCCATTTTCTTATGCCTCAATGTGAAGGGGAGGAATGCTACTCATAGAAACCAACACATTTATCACCATCCTCCGACTCTTCTACTAAAATAACTCCTCCATATCTCTATGTCATCTACATCAAGAAAGGGACATGAGAATGAATCTTGCATCTTGTCTCCTCAATAAATCTCTCAAAATATAGATTGGAAACCAACTCACTCTCTCCAAGAGTCTCTATGGGTGAGCCAATCTCTTCCTTGGCTTGAAAGTATGAAGGCACACTTCCATAACTCTATTGGATTAAGGGTGCCTCCCTCTCCTATGTCAAACTAATAGGCATCCTAGATCCCTTTACGACTCTTTTCTTGGGTTCTAGTGTCTATATCATAACTCTAGTTGTCAAATATTTTATGTCAAATATGCTAAGATGTCTACATAACATAAAATAATAGACTCAACAAAATTTATCTTGACATTTGTTGTAACATTATTATTTGATTGTTGATCCTCTCTATCATGCTTATGAATAAAAGACACTGCCCTCAAATCAGTTCCTCCTCTCAACGTATTCATTACAACTAGATTCAGTCATAACAGAATAAAGAAATGATCCATATGAAGTACTAAAATGACCATATTTACTCTTAAAAACTCTTGACTTTGAACCAATTCATAGTCATCAAGTTGCACAATGGTAAGGTTCATCCTTCCCTACCAATCTCTAAATATAATATGGACATCCTCAATCATCCCAATCACTCTAGTATACTTTGATTTAATAGCCCTATTGGATGCATGAACCAACATGGAATGATTGAATATTCAAAGGACGTTTTTATTTTCATCTTCATCCATATTGAATATGCAAATAACTTATAAATTCGATGGGATTTTTAATGAGTGAGATCGTATTTCATATGATGTTGTTTTTTTTTTTTTTGCTATTTAAATATTATTTATTATTATGTTGAAAGTTGTGTTTGTTTAGAAATCAGATTTCCATAATTTTAATTTAAATATCAATAATTATTAGCTAGATGGTAGGGATTTAACCTCCATATAATATTCTAGTATAAAAAATTAAAAGTTGTTATTTATTTTCAAAATAGTTATGAAATGAGTTACAATTTTTTGGGCATGTGGTATTGATAAGCCATGGTATTGGTCCATGGTATTGTAACAAATACTATGTACAAATTAAGAATCTCCATGATAAAGTGGGGTTGAATATCCAATGAATATATGCTCAACCTATATATTAATTCATTTATATTACTAATTTTTTTTTGTAAGTTAATAATTTTCATTAATCATTCAAAGATACATAACAATCTAGTTTTCCTTTATTGGTCTGCTAGTGGGAAAACAAAACCAGAGACAAAAGAGCATAGATTTTGTACAAAAACAAAATATCTGGAGTGACAATGATTGTTTAAGAATATGATATCAACATGAATATACTTAATAACCCACCAAGATTTGACAAAGAGGAAAAGGCATCCAAGCTGTACATGAAACTTGTAGGTAGCTAGCATAGGAAGAACACCAATAAAGTTGAGATCCATGTAGATTCATGAAGATTTCAATACACCAATAAGCTCAGCAAGGGTTCTCGATGAAGCAGAGAACTTTCCCTTTTGCAACAGTGCTTCAATTTTGGTTAGAGGGAGAGACATGTATTTGTGCTTGAGCCTCATGTCTTTAACCTCCATTTTCAGATCATCTATCAACATGAGAATCTTGCACCACCTCTTTCCGCTAAAACACTACTTTTTTGAGTAGTTTCTTCATATTCCAATATAACTCAATAATACATAAATATATATTTTGGCACCACCCGATGTGACTTGGGTTTGGTACCCACTTAACCATAAAGGCAAGAATGTCATATTCTATTTCATCTTGATCTTCCTACACTTCCACGTCTACAAAGGCGAGGAATGTCCTCATTTGTTTCATCTTTATCTTCCTACACTTCCACATCTACATGAACTATTTCTTGAAGAATAAGTGTAGGGTTGTCGGTTTAGAAGTTCCTAGGAGTTGAATGAGCATGAAAAAAGCATGTGCATTCTCTTCCCACCCTCAACAAGGAGCCTCTAGAACTCCTCATCCATTTTTTGGCCATTGAGGTTGACGAGGAAGGAAAGAAACAAGGTAAGCGGAGGGGGAGAGGGCTAGTCATAGTAGTTAGAGAACAAGAAGAAAATCTTGGGCCATGAGAGTCTAGGAAGAAGAAAGGTTTTAGTGGAATGACAAGACATAGAAGAGGTGCCAAAAGGTAGTAATAGGGGACCAATAGTCTAAGAACTAAAAAAGAAGTCAACCATGAACACTCAAAACAAATGTGAAGAACCAAATATATTGTAGCTGCTTGTGAAATTCTTTTTATCACTAATAATAAAATAATAATTTTAAATAAAGTTAAAATTTAGTTAATTCTTATGATTTGTTTAATTTTAGCAACATGAGATATATGATGAAGTAAGGATTTCATTTATATTATGGATTGATGCATATCTACATTTACCAACCATTCAATTTATATGGTTGCGCTAGTGTATGTTTTGTTATTTTTTTTTGTTTTCTAGGTGATGTGAGCCCTAAGATGACTCACGCACCTAACCGTGGCTTGAGTAATCACGACCCAGGGGCATATAAGCCATCAAATATCAAGGAGATCACACCAGGCCTTACCATGGTTGGATTTTTTCCCATGATGTTTTGAACTGGTGACCTTCATACCATAGGGTTCCTTAATAGAACACCATGTCATCATCTTCTTTATACCTGGTGGACATGTTCTGTTAATTTTTAATTTATATATGTATGATTTGTTTTTATTATTATTTTAATTTTAATTTTACTATAAATCATAAAGGTACATGTTTTATATTATTTTGAAAAGAACAAATATATTGAGTTAGCCAATGATTTGGATAAATTACATATGGTTATTATTTATGTACTTTCATCCCCTTTTCAAGACATGTTGAAATATTCTTAAAATGTTCTCAAGTAATTTATTCAAATCCATTAGATATAATATATTTTAAAGAGGAGAAATTGATCTCAACTTTCAACTTAATGAGCTAGATTGAAAGAGGACCTTAATACATGTGGTGCATTGCCTAGGCTTGATGTGAATTTAGATGGAGACAAGTTTTTTTTAGTATGCCCAAAGACCCATTGTCGGTGTATTGAGTCACAATTTACTTTGAGCCCATCACATCCTTACATCAAAGTCTATGAGCACCATGAAATCCCGATTTATTTAAGAGTTTCATCACATAGCTACCTTCTTTTATTTTCTCCTCTCCTATTTGAGTTTGCTTCTATTTAAGATATCAAAATTATAAATATATATGTTATAAATATCTTTATTTATCACACTAACATATATACATAACTTGATATATATCTAACACATCCACACACATGAAAAAAATGGATAAGGATAAATTTTTAAATCATCAAATTTACGGTTCTAAAATTACCTGGATGTCTATAATAACTTGTATGGTTTTAAAAATTAACTAAATCTCAATAATAATTTGTATATTTTGAAAGTAGAGATATATATTTTGAAAGTAGAAATAAATATCTGTCAAATTTAAGTATTAAGTCGATATGTATGATTGTTACGACCTTAATATTAGGAAATTGAAGAGAAGTGTCCAACTTATACTCACATCAACACAATTTTAATAACAATATCTCATTAGTAGACAAATCATTTTTCCATTTAATATTATGATAAGACAAGTTATATTCACCTGAGCACAATTTTGGTAACAATATCACGTGGATAAATAATTTTTCCACCAATTAGTTAGTGGATAAATCATTACTTAATATGTGGAGTTACACAACATCTTTATAGTGCGCTTCATCCGTGTTCACTCTGGCCAATGGAGTGGCCACTGCCAGCCAAACTCCAGATGGTGTATGCCATTATTTTCTCGTGTTCGCGTTCGCCAATATTGTTGCGGCCACACTCCAGAATGTGTACGGCGTTCATTTCCCACATTCGCGTTGGCCAATCTTGTTGCGGCCACGCTCCAGATTGTGTACGCCATTCTTTCCTCGTGTGCACGTTGAGCAATTTTGTGGCAGCCACACTCCAGATTGCCTACGGCCCCTATTCGCGTTAGTCAATTTTTGGATACTTTTCCCTCCATTATTTTGGCCATTTTTGTTGCATCGAATCTCCATAGCCGATTAATCTTATTCTATTCAATTGATTCTTCCATTATTATTAAACTTACGGAAATGACTTGAAATACATTATGATTTCACTTAATTTTCTTTTATCATATTTATTATATAAGTTGGTATTCAGTATTGTTTGATAATTTTTAAAAATTAGTTAAATCGAAGTTTTCAAAGGCCAAGTTTTCACAATTGTGGAGATTGGAGGTCGAATATAAACAAAGTAAAATTCAATCTTAAAAATATAATTATATTTCAAATATATTAAATTAAGTTTTTTTTAGAAGTTCCAATTCTAAATAAAAGTTTAATTAATAAATATATATGCATTATATTAAAAGTTTAATTAATAAATATATATGCATTATATTTGTGAACTGGAATAAGAAAGAGGATCAGATTCTTTAAATTAAAGATGAAATTTAATGTTATATTTTCAGTAAATGAAAAGCAATTGATAATTATAAATATAGATATATTTCTTTTTTTGTGAATTTGGTGGCATTTCCTCTATTGATATTATCTATTCAAAACCAAATCTTCTATTTGTTCCAGGTGGTCTTACTTGCCCAAAGGAAACCACGTAGCCACATGTCCACATTAAACCTTGTCCAAAATTTAAAATGGTCTTTCTCTATCCATCTAGCATCATTATCTATACTATCTATACTGCAGTTCAAATTTAACAAGTAAAAACTATAAATCATAAAACTTCAACAGAAATGTAACTAGACCTCTGCTTCAATCCTCGTCCAGGGATATTACTAGGGCTGGCACTTTGGCACTGGAGCCCAACATCTCGCTCCTCTTCATGTCTTGCAGTGTTTGTTCAATTCTCCCCAGTGCCAAGTTGTTTCTGTAAGTTTGTATCTAGACTGCCACAATCTCCCTTAGGAGTTCTGCCCTGACTGGACCCTTTTCCTTGGTGTCCTCCTTTACCTTTGGTCCTCTGCTTGTTGCTTGTTCCCGATTGAAAATCATAGCTCAGGCCACCACGTTCTTCATGACCTAATACTGTTGTATTGTCTGTCTGAAGAGAAAGTGTTGTCCTTGGGAGTTCCCTAGGTTCGGAACCATGCTCTCCCATTCCTCCATGGGAATGTCTTGGTTCCTTATGTTGTGATTCAATTCTCGCTCTCAGCCTGCTATTTGATCTCTAACTTTCGGTGGGTTCCCTGACATGTAAGCGACGATGAGGGTTTCCATGTGTCCACGTCCAGTCCTTCTCCCTCTCTTTCTTTGCTCTTTGTTTGAGCCGCTCACTGCCTTTGCCATCTTTTTGCCTATGTCTCTCTTACCCTTCTTGGTCACCTCTTTTCCATCTCTTGCCATGTTGTCTTCGTAGCTGTTGCTGGTTGCTTCTTTCTTTTTACTATCCTCCTCTCTATACTAGGCATAGTTTGAGGTGAGACCTATCACATAACCATAAAAATTATTAGTTTGAAAATGTACAGACATCCAAACAATTTCCCATTTAGCTGTGTCACGTTTGTTATCCCTTTCAGGGCTGGAACTGAGGTTTTTCATGGTTTCTTTTATATTTTCCCATCTCATCTCATGGATTTGGGTTCCTTTAATTCTTTCTTCTTTTACCATTGTGTTTTCCTCACGTCGACGTCCGTCACTCAGATAGCACGACAAGGGCATCCGCTTGGGACTGCCACCAGGATAGGATGGGTTACTGTTTCTTGCGTCGCAGGAAGGCTTGGCCATGGGAATGTTCTCCAAGGGTGTAAACAGCAGTACTCTGGCCCTATTCTCCTCTGCCCCAGGTGGAATTTTCTTTTTCCGTTTACCTTTTTCCTCTGTTGTTTTTACTCAATGTGTCTCTTCGATCTTTCCCTCCGTTTTGTCCAAGGAATACCCAACAGGAATCATTGTGACCTCACTCTCTCGCCTTTCATTTCTTGCGGATACCGTGATGGAGACCTCTCCATTCTTGGTTTCTACCCCCTCCTCTCTTGGCCATAGGCACCACTTGGTCATAACGAGATTCACTACCCTAGTTTCCTGACTTGGTTTGCTCAACTTTCTTCTACTTGCTCCCTTCTCTTTGGGCTCTAGCTTAATAACCAGGGTTTTCATTGCAAATTCTACAATTTTCGTCCATCCAGGGTGCCAAAAATTCCTGGGTTCCTCCCTACCAGAATTGCTCCCTATCCTATACAAATTTCCCATATTTTTACAGAAAGGCATCCTAAATTTTAAGATGTTGAGGGCCAGAGAAGCGACATACCGACTTGCAGAGCTAGTTCCGCTTCTGTCCTCGTGCAGCGACGTCATTCCTCGGCCACCTTTCATATCTCTGGTTCTCGTTTCCTCCCTCTACATGCATTTTCCTATAGAATTTTTCCACTTATGTTTTATTCCCCTCCCCTTTCTTTCCTTTCACTTTTCGTCCACCTGTCTGTCATGATTACCTCCCTCACTGGTCCCTACACCGTCACCTTGGGATGGTGACCCTCCATCCCGTCTCACACTATCTCCCATTAACACTCACTTACTCCCCGCTGCTCTTGCCATATGTCCTCTTCCCTCGTCCTGCCACTTGTTGGCATCCTCCTGCCTGCACTCCCGCTGGCCAACCTACCATCCTCGTTGTCTCCCTTTCCCGTCTCCACCAACCTTCTCTTGGGGTCTGTTCCTTCCCTTCCCTGTCCATCCACATGCTCTTCCCCCTATCCTCTTCCTCCACTCCCCACTCTTGTCATTTCACTCACTTGGACACTGCCTCCCTCTTCCCGGTCCCATTTCCCCTGACCCACTTCCTCCACAGTACTACACCCCGATCGGGAGATAAATATAGATATATTTAATAATACTATTTAAATTATAAAATAATTATAAACATAGATATATTTAAGAATATTATTTAAATTAAATTTTAAAAATTTATAATTATATTTTAAATATGTTAAATTTAGAAAATATATAATTATTTGTCAAATATGTTAAATCAAATTTCCTTAAAAGATCAAATTTTAAATAAAAAATTAATTAATATATACATACTTGTTATGAATAAGAAATCTAAAAAGGATTAGTTTTCTTAAATTAAAGTTTATAGACTAAGTGAGATAATAAGGACGACAATCTTCAAAGAAAAGAAGAATTTTAATTTTAATGTTATTGTTTTCAGCCACTTAAATTGATAATCATAAACATTGTATGTTTAACAATATTATTTAAATTATAATTAGAGAAATAATAATATTAAAATAATTAAGTAAAACAAAAAATATATGTTATTTTAGATTTTTTTGTTTTAAAATTTTGTGTTCGCATTTCAAGCTCGTGTTATTAGGGAAACCAAACAAAACACATAAGCTCAGCTTACTTAAAGGTTTATTAATTGTAAACCAAAATCACAACAACTTTATCCGAGAGACATTGTCTCATGGACTACATTATGGAAAAACAAAAGGAGTACCAAACACTAAGCGCATGCTATTATGAAATATAGATAATATTAGATTTTCACAAAGGTTGAGGCTACATAAATGGGGTCCTCATTACCAAGGTTTATTAATTGTAAATCAAAATCACAACAACTTTATCTGAGAGACATTGCGTCTTGGACTACACTATGGAAAAACAAAAGGATTACCAAAACCTAAGTTCATGCTATTATGAAATATAGATAATATTAGATTTTCCAAAAGATTGAAGCTACATAATTGGGGTCCCATTACCTTCTGGAGAGTGTGTTGATGCTAGAGTTCAACTAAAACAATTTTCAGCTCTTTCTAGTCTAATAACCATAGTACAAACCAAGACCTGTAGTTTTTCTAATTAGAGAAGCAACGCCTCTGTAGCAATGTTTATGTCCACTACAACATGTTCAAGTAGCAACATTAGGTGCCAATAGAGGTTAAATGTGTCCATGTATTGGTTGAGGTGACCCCTGGAGTGCCTAGTGTCTAGCTCCCAACTTGCCACCTCAAGTACAACCTCTAAGTTGACGAGACATAATCGTTCATTAACAATGCCCCTCTTGGCTTGCACACTTGCAACTTGAATATCTAATAGAGTGAATTCTTGATATTGTGTCATGGAGCTTTTGGATTGTTGTTGAGCTCTGGGATTGCCAATGCCTTTGTAGTATTTGGCCTCGTACCAGAACCATGGGAATTCCTTGACATGCTAAGACCTTAGAAAAAGAATTTCCATTGAAGGGTGCAAAGGAGAAGAGAAGTGATAGAGAAGTTAGAAACTATAAGCAAGGGAAGTAGAGGATCAAGGCGGGTAAGGAGTTGGCATCTAAAGTGGGGGGGTGGGGGGAACTAAGGATATGGAGGGAGAGGCTAGAACTAAGGAGAGATGAGGGGATCCACGTGAGCGAGGGTTCAACCTAGAGAAGAAGAAAGTCTAGGGGGAATCAAATACCGACAACCATGAAGGTTCCCCCTACTTTGTGAGATCCAAAGGCAAGATAGTAGGAAATTAAAAGGGGGCATGGAAGTCAAGAAGATAAAAATCATCAATAGGCAGAGGAGAAACATTTTTCCATATAAATAGTAGAGCACCAAGATGATGACTCCATGAAATTGTAGTTTCCATCATACTCCATATGCATGAAACAAGAGTGAACGCCCTATAAACCACCTCCCCCATGTGCAAAGGGATTATACTGCATACAGGAATAATTGTTGACCTCACAACATGGCTAATGTGTTGACTATTAACCTACTTAGAAGTTGCACTATGTTCCCTTATACAGAAAAACATAACTACCCAGCACACCCATGCAGGACCATGGAAATGTTCTATTCATGCAAGCACTATCTAAACAACCAATTAATTTAACACGCAACTAAGGCTCATTAATATTGAAATGATGTTAGTTGGGTGGTTAACCTGGAGAGGGTAATTTCCATGTCCTCCTTTCATTTTGGTAAGATGGATGGTTACTTTATACCCCTCCACCTAACTTAACTGAAAGCATCTAAAGATAAAATAAAAAATATATGTTAAAATCCATTTCACCTTTTCATTTCCAAGTTTCAATTTTTTTTCTTCCTTATGATATATTTATTGTTTTGTGGGAAATGCACTTTGACTTTAAACCTAGATCAATATAAAGGTAAATATCAAGTCAAAATATCTTACCATTATTTATGCACATAGCTTGAAATTCCATAAAGAATACTACATATCGTGAAATTATGAAATTCTGTTGAAATATTTAATAATTTAAATTAATTTTAGTTTTGGATTTGTATAATGGTAAAGTAATAATGTTTTAAAAATATAAAATTTGTAAAAGTATATAAATATTATTATATTTTATTAATTTTAATATTAGTAAATTTTGATTTGAAATAGAGCTATTTGATGAGTGGTTACGACAACTGCTCGTTGATTCGGTTCATTTTTTTTCAGTAAACAAAGTTTGACTATACAACTATTTGGCTTATAAGTATTGTGTGGCCATGTAAACCGATGATAAGAAAATCCCATGAATCTAGAGAAATTAAATTCATCTCTTTCCATGAGGTTTCTTTTGTTGTGTAACAATTTGTTTGTGTTTGTTTGTTTTGTGATTCTGAAATTGAAGTGAATGGACCTCTATCTAGTCTATTAAACGTTGGGATTATTTGATTTTCACGTGATGGATTAATGTTACAGTCAATGGTTCATATACTCGTGGATGACAAAAGATACAATATATAAATATTATATGTCGAGAGACACACTTGGGGACAATCTTTGCCTCGATTTGCATGTATCGACATTTAGTCAATTCAACAATGTGAAAACTTTTCATACAAAGCTAAGAGAAAAAGCTATGTGAGGTTCCACTAGTAAACAATTGTGCTGAAATTATCGCTTGCAACAATTACCTAAGACATAGTCATATATTATGCTAAGACATAGTCCTATATTATGCAAGGACAGTGTGGTAAACTACATGGTTTGTTGTTGGCTTGTAAATTTTGGCTTCTATTTAGAAATAATTATGAGGTGAATGGGTATCTCTAATGAAGAGTAGGAAGATTCAGAGGTAAGAACCCACAATATTATTTATTTGTCTCTAGCATAAGTTTCCATTTTCAATATTATTTGAGGGGAAACAACTTCAGGGCTATGGAATAGAATGGAGGGCCACGAAATGATGCGATCTTTGAAAATCTATATTTACTTGAAGAGGAAACTATATAGTCTACTGATAAAAGAAGGTACCAATTTTTTTGACCATTTTAATCAATTTAATACATAAATATGCTAGTTAACTAGTATGAATGTAAGGATTGATGAGAAAGATAAGAAAACGATGCTATTGTGTTTGTTTCCTAAACATTGTGATTATATAATCACTTTCATTAGCTTCAGTAAATTAGACTCTCTTTTATGATGCGATTATGGGAGCATTTTTACCTAATCAAGTGCAAAGGAAATTCACTATAAAAACATCCACATAAGAAGCAATAGTGGATATAGGTCAATCTAGAGAAAGAGGGGAGATGTTACTAGGTATGTATTCATATCTAAGCCAAATGGGAAGAAAGCTAAATTCAAGTGTTGGCGTTGGGAAAAGAATGAGCATCTCAAGAAAGAATGATGGAAGAGACAAGAGTCAAAGGAAGACTCCAAGATGGAAGAAAATCCCGTTCAATTAGTTTTAGGCATGGTTGAGGTAGTTTACCTATGTGTATTGACACTTGATTGTTAGAAATCCATGTACATTATAGTACACGCAATGATTTTCTTATTTTTCATAACTTCAAATAACTATTTATGAGGTTAGTAGTACCTCTATAAATGTATTCTTCCACTAACAAATAATTGTAATTCAGAAAATAAACAAAAATAGTAAGGATATAGCAAATATCACGATGCACAATAAGAGACACTAGGAGTTAGGTCTAAGGCCAAGGCAAAACCCCATAAGGGGAAAACCCAACCAATTGGTTTTTTAGAAATTTCCTTCAAAATACATCAAGATAAGGGCTATATTGATCTAGGAAGGATATTACAAGTGAAAAGTATGAATGTTAGGCATCCAAAACAATTCACAAAGGAAAGGTTGAACAAGACTACAACGTACCCTTTCTTAAGATCTCACCTTAACCAATAATGGATCTTAAAGACAAAAAATACAAATCTGTCATCACTAGACTAGAGTCAATGTCACAAAGCCAATATTTGATACAAAAGAGATCAAGTCTACCACCATAGGGTTCAGATCTATCATCACAAAGCTCGGATCTGTCAAAGTGCTTGGATCTTTGTTACAAAATTCAGATCAACCACCACAAAGCTAGGATATGCCAACAAAAAACATAGAACAACATCACATAACTCGAATTTGATACCACAGAGCTAGGATCTGCTACTAAATAACTTAGGACTATGTAACAAAGTTTAGATTTGACACCACAAAGTTTGGATCTACCAACAAGGAACTTGATCTATGTCACAAAGTTTAGATCTGTCACCACAAATCTTGGATCTACCAACAAGGAAATTAGATATGTTTCTATATAATTTAGATATAAGATAAATCTACCGTTGAATTGTTTGATCTCTGACATTTATTGTAGAATACATATAGATGCTACATAATTCAAATAAGACATTCATTAAACTCATAACTATATGTCATACTTTGTATAGGTTCTTGAATAGATACCACAAAGATAAAAATGTGGTGTAGACTTTAATGAGAATAGAGAGAAGATATTGCTCCTTCAATGTCAAATAGATATGATTGAGAGGTTAATTTCATTCCAAGGAGAGTGAGTAGTATTGTTTTATATTCATCAAGAAATGGGTGCCAATGAAAGGAAGATGACTTTAATTTCTAGAAGGGGTGACTAGCACTCATGGAGCCTTCAAAACTTGTGGAGCATTCTGTTGACAGTGTTGGACATGCGAACAAAGATCTCCCTAATGTGAAGTCCCAACTAGACCTCACACTGTTTGGTGTAGGAGTCCCATCCGGGATGACGGTTCGATTGCCATATACTTAGAAATCTACCTTGACTTTAACTATCAACACATGAGAGTGTTATGTTGGTATCTTCAAACAACAAGGTATGTGAGCTGGTGAGTGCGTAATGTAATTGTCTCAATGTTCTCTTACTATAAAGGGGGAGAGTAAAGTGAGCCTATAAATGAGAGGTAGTAGCACCACTGAGGAAGTGACACACACGAACCAAAAAGGTTTTGTCCAATATCTAGTAGAATAGTCCACAACAGACATGGAAGTTGTTAAAATTGAGGTGAAGGGGACAACAAGTACACCACCCAGTGGAGTAGTCCACATGGTTGTGACCGTTGTTATAACCAGAAAACAAAGATGGTCTGTCGAGTATTCCATGTAGTAGTCCACAAGGATGTGATAACAGTGATAGCCAATACACAAAGGTGGACTTTTTAGTATCCCTCAGAGTAGTCCACAGGGATGAGATAGTGGTGATAAGTAATTCAACACATCTTCAACAATGTAAGTACTAAAACAACCAAAGTAGTTCAACTATCTTAATACAGGTTAAGAAAACATGCATTATAAATGTTAAAAGAGTAGTCTTATGAACATCTACAAAAGATGCATGAAAATGTGTTGGCCTTAACATGCTTCTAAATTAGGAAAAAGTCCCAAGACACATTTGTACAACATACATCACCAGTCCCAGTGGTGGGACATTGGAGCCACTCCTCGCTACTCAAAGATAGACTACAGACTCTCAAGGCTATGTTGGAGGAGCCAAGGTGAAAAATCCTTACTCATATAATGGGAGGGGTGTATATAGCCAATGGTGATGCTTGACCCTTGTGACTCTTGGACTACCCTTATGATTGTTCAACTTCCAATGACTTTTTAACTGACATGACTCTTCAACTACTTGTGTGTGTCCATTGGACTCCACTTTACATTACATTGAGTTACAACGGATATGGCCCATAATGATGATGTGGCCAAGATAGCTCATGACATTGTTGACATGTACTAGTCGAATGTTGTGTCTGTGTCAAGCTACTGCACTACTGAGTGATGGATGTACTCTTGGTGTGCTTTGTCTTATCCTCCACGTGGCATAGTGTTGCAGGGTCTTAAATGGTCTTAGTCTTACATGATGGTTCAATGCATATGTTCCTTTCACTTGTTGCTTGATGTGCTTGGTACATCCATCCAACTAGAAGCAAGTCTTCTAGAATGTGTGCTCCTTTTCGTCCCATTCATCTTCTTGCCATGATCTATTAGTGTACCTGTTCCTACAATTCAGTCATGACAGGATGACATCAAATCCAAAACGTTCTAGTCTAGCATGATGCATTGTTCTCATGTTCCGAGTGACAAGGATAGAGGAACACTCACTGAGACAATGCAAAGTGCAGCTCATGATGGAATGAGGAACTCCAGGAGGAAATATTGAACTATTGGGAAAAACTGCATAGTGACCACTAGGAGGTATAATTGTGCAGTGAAGGACACCAGTGATAGCTGCAAGGTGGGACCCTAAGGACAAATTTTGCTCATTTCCTGGAGGGAAGGAAAGTCAAGGCTACAGGGGACATGCTGGTCAGTTTTGTGCAATTTTCAAGAGCAAGGCGTGATAGGGATGCAAGAGGCCTGCTAAGCATGACTATGCATTTTTGGAGAATAGTGAAGGATAGGGAGTAGTGGGTCTGCTAGACATGACTGCGTACTTTTGGAGAACAGTGTAGGATAGGCAGTAGAGGGCATGTTAGACATGTCTGCATAGTGTTTTAAGGCAGTGCATAATAAGGAAGTAGAGGACTAGGTGGACATGTCTGCGTTGTTTTGGAGATCAATGTAGGATAGATAGTAGGAGGCCTACTAAATATGTCTGTGCAGTTTTTGAAGGCAGCAAAAAGAAAGGTAGGAGAGGACCAGCTGGACATGTCTATGTAGTTTTGGAGATTAGTGCAGGACACACAATAAGAGGCCTGTTGGACATGTCTACGCGATTTCTAAAGGCAATGCAGAGCAAGGCAGTAGAGGACCAACAAGACATGCCTATGCATTTTTGGAGATCAGTGTAGACCTATGTCTTGGTGTAGTGCAAGGTTCTAGAAGACTAGAAGGAGGCTCAATGACTGTGCTTGAGAAATGCGCAATTCAGTTTGGACATGGAGGATGTTGCTACGCAGTTTTGGGAGGTAGATAGGTTTCTCACCTCTAGGATTTCGAAGTGAAACTGACCTGGGGGACAACCTCAAGAACTATGCAATTCCGAGTAGAAAAGCAAGGTCACTAAGGGTTGAGACTACGTAGTGCAGCTCAATCGAGGTCTGGTGGAAGAGGGTTGTCTTGTCAGACAGATTTTCAAGAAAATGGCTAAGTGTTGAAAGAAAGTGAACTTGCGTAGACTTGACATTTTGATCACACACTTAACATACTTTGACAACGAGACAACATAGACCACCAGTACAATAAGAGAATACTTGCCCTCGGTGAGACTGCCTTACAAGTGAGAGTGACAAGCGCAACACTTAAGATAGAACTTCAGGTGACTGTGGTGACACTTGCGCGATAGTCCTTACAACTTTGTGTGTGAGTACGATCGATGTTCACATAGCGAAGACAACCCAAGCACACAAATACGAACCTTGAAACTCACCAGAAAAAGATCCCAAGCACGACAAAGCAATCAATATGCCAAAAGGTGACCGCTGGTCAAATAAGAAAAAGAGTGAAAATGCTTCACAAGAGCTCATGGGGTGAGCTCGAGTGTTTGTAACCATCAAAGGAAAAGCCAAGGAAGGCTTCAAAATTTGGATGTAATCCAAAATTTTGGAGGGTGTTGCACTCGCTACAACACTTGGTGACACATTAGTTGAATACCAACTTCTCTCTTTTGGTTCACTTTTAGTGCAGGGCCTTGGCCTTTCAAGATGTATTAATTCGTTCTATAGATCACTTCGGCTTCCTCACTTTCCCCATGGAAAAACATGGTTCATCTTATACCAACTTAGTTGAACACAAAACAAGATTCAATTGGATCACAGTGTTTCAAATCGGGAAGGGTAATTTGGCTCGCAAGCTTAAGATTTTTAGAGTATAGTTATTCATCTTTGGTGTTTTTCGACTGCTAGCAGGTATGGACAGTACCTCGGTGGAGTCATGTAGGAACACAAGCAATGATCCATTTCTAGCGAGCTTAGAAAGTACCCCAGTGGAGTTGCCTACTTCACCTCTCTGCAAAGGAAGCCTTTCTCTTCTTTTGTTTGTTATTTTTGAAAGAGAACTATACATAGGCACTTATTGGTTTTTTGGCAGAAGAGGGATCCTGACTTATTGAGAGCGGGAGAGGTTGTTCCTTCAGAGAAGCATGTAAAGCCCTTTGATTCAGTTTTGCTCATTTATATTTTTCCCCTTCTCTGTTTCTACTAGTTGGATAAGCTTGACCACAACATAGCGGAAAATCAAGTACATGCATGAGGTTCCCATACTGGACACAGGTTCATGGTTGGACCAAAATTCTACTTACATATGGATCATATCTTTCATCAAGACTTCATCGGCCACAAGTTACAACCAAACACAGATAAGATGGACACAGGACTAGCCAAGGGTTGCAGTGTCACAAGACTTTTTAAACGTTGACCTCATACCCATTCAGAATCCAGGACACAGTTCTAGGCACAACACTTATTTGTGTAGTAAAATCAAATGGAAAGCTCAACAAGAAAGGAAAGCAAGACGAGGAAAAGAGTACACAACAAGGAAAAAAACTAGAAGACAACAAAGAAAAAAGGCCAAAGAAAACAGGATGTAAAACCAAATAAGAAAATCATGATGGACTTGTAGAAAATCCTATAGATTCACAAGATTATGCAATTTGTTAAAGCACAAGATATGAATCTACTTCTACTTTCAACTAGTGGAAGCCAATAAATCGATGAAAACAATATGAACAAGAAGAATATAAATCAATGACACATAACACAAGATGTATTTGGGGAAAGCCACTACTCAAAACCGTATTATCTGTATTACATATATAATAAATATGACTGAAGATACAAAGCTTGTTCTCACTAGAACAATTTTGCACAAGTATGCTCAACTCTCTCAACTCTCCAGCGAGCTCTTGGCCAACACTTAGCCAATTATGTAACTCTCCAAGACCCTAATCTCTTGCATTATTCCTATGATGAATAGCTCGTACTGGACCCCTAAAACTTAGGGAGAACATATACATGACTACAAAAAGACTTCCAACTCGAAATTCCTAAGCTAAATAAGTTAATTGAACTTAATTATCTACTTACAAGTTGATATGAGAATGGAATTCGATTTTTATTCTCACTTTAATTCAAGGAAAAATTAAATTGGAATTTCTTGGTTCCATTTCTCAACACTCTCTCAACAAGAAAGGGATTATTAGCTACCTGGATCCTATCTTTGTGAAACTTGAATTTACATCTTGACAATGCCTTTTTCAAAATGTCAGCATCTTGCTCCTCCGTGGGAATGTACTCTAACAACCTAATCCGCCTAAATACACAATATTTGAGATGATGATATCATATATCAATATGCTTGGACTGATCATGAAAAAATAGGTTTTCCGAGAGTTTGATACAACTCTGATTATCACAGTAAATCACAGTTGGATCCATTTGTTGAGCAAACAAACCAACGAGGATTTCTGCATCCAGATGGCCTCACATGCTACCTAACTCATAGCCATGTACTTTTCCTCTGCCGAACTAAGTGCAATTGATCTCTGTTTCCTATTCTACCAAGAAACTTTCACTCACCCAATACTGAAGATCCCTCCTTATGTCCTCTTCCTATCGATGGACTCCCAACCAAATATTTATCAGTGAAGTCTTGAAGCTTCACTCCCTCTATCTGTCTGTACCATAATCCTTACTTAGAAGTTCCCTTGAGGTATGCCAATAAATTCTTTTTCACCTTCCAATATAGCTTGGTAGGCCTAACAATCTCTTGACTAAGCTAGTTAACTGCATAGCACATCTCTGATCATGTGTTCACCAAGCACATGAGCGAACCCACAAGTTGTCTGTAAACATTAGCTTCCACTACTTCCCCTGAAGTAGCATCCTCCTTGCTCTAGTTTCATGCTAGAGGAGTCTCCATGGGTTTGTTTCTCTCCATGCAGAATCTCTTGATTATCTCATTGGCATACTTTCCCTGAGACACAAACAACTCCCCATCTCCCTGCCATACCTCCATGCCAAGAAAGTAATGCATGAGCCCCATGTACTTCATCTCAAACTCTCTTGCAAGGTCCTCCTTGCAAGATTTGATCAACTGATCATCACCCATCAGTATGAGATCATCAACATAAAGTACAATGATCAACAATTTACCTTCCACCACTATGTGGTACAGGTTCACATCTGCTTTACTCTTCATGAAGCCCAACCTAGTGAAATAGCTATCTATCTTGGTGTACCAAGCACTAGGTGCTTGCTTCAACCTGTACAACACTCTCTTTGGCTAGAAAACATGTGACTCATGGTCAACGGTGTAAAAAACTTAAGGGTTCTCTATGTACACCTCTTCCTCAATCATGATATTAAGGAAGGTTGTGTTCACATCCATCTAATGTATTTTCCAAGGGGTACAGTGTCACAAGATTCTTTGAACGTTGACCACATACACATTCTGTTGGGTTGTGTTATATTCTTTCCACGACTAGCCTACATAGTTAACTAGGGGGTAGAGCCTCCCCTTCGTTGGGCCGATTGTGCAGTGAGGGGGGTCACAGGGGGTTTGAGGGTGGTGAGTAGCCCCCGTTTACGGGGACACTATATTAGGTTGGACGGACCCACCTATGGTTTTGTGCATGGTTTTCGCACATGGTTTTGTACGCGATGGTTTTCAGTCCATGGTATTGGATGCTTCGACATGTATAATTATGTATTGTAACATTGAAAGGAACATAATGAAGAATCAATTTTGTAGTCCCGGTTTTTGGATCTAGGGAAAATCTCTATGTATATGTGTTTTATGTGTTATGGTCTTGCATTATTTATTTTCTTTGTTTTAGAATTCATATGTAGGTAATTTCTGTAGGGGTTTAAAACCTACATTTGTTATCAGAGGAGTTTTTGCTTCAATGGGACACCTTTGTTGCTGAGGGGTTTTTCTCAGACCTATGGAAAACCCTATTTAGTGGGAGATCTGTGGGATCAATTCTGATGGTGAGAGAAGATGGTGAGCAGTGGAAAGATAGAGATCGAGTGTTAGGTCCTTATAATGTGCAAAACACACAAAAGGTATGCGTTGCAACTTTATATTTGGAACCAAATCAGTTTGTATGGTATCGATGGCTTTGCCCTCATAAACAAATTTTCAATTGGGTTATTTTTATGAATGAAATGATATCACATTATGAGGATACAAAAGGCAACACTTCTTTTAGCCAATTGATAAATATCAAACAAAAGGGTTCAATGATGGAGCACATTAAGGACTTCCAAAAATTGAATATAAGGGTAAAAGATATTCAAGAGGAGCATAGGATTGATGTTTTCATAGGGACTTTAAAATATAACATCCAACATGAGGTTTGCCTTTGGGAACCAAATTCATTAGAAAAGGCATTCAGGTTGGCAAGAAAAATGGAAACCAAAATTATGGCAACAAGAAAGCCTACCACTCACAATCATAAAGATGGGCGTGTTACTACCCCTAGCCATCCACAACCTACAAGGTTGACACCACAACAATTGGAAGAAAAAAGAGCAAAAGGGCTTTGTTACAGTTGTGATAGCAAATACACTAAAGGTCATAAGTGTGCTGAGAAGAAATTGTTTTACATGGATTGTGAAGAGGAGGAAGAAAAGGAACAATAAACGTAAAAAGAAGAGGATATACACCAGGAACAAACCTTTGAAAAAGAAGAAATGAATCCAACCATATCTTGTAATGCATTGGCTGGAATTACCACTCCTCAAACTATCAAGATAGAAGGGCATATCAAAAAGAAAAAGGTTATAGTGTTGATTGATTCGGGCAGTACCCATAATTTTATTCATTGTAAGATAGCCAAGGAATTAAATTTCTTCCTATATCCAGCACCAGAGTGTCAAGTGATGGTTGCAAGTGGACGAACCATAAATTGCTCAGGAAAGTGCCATAATATCAAGCTATCCATGGTAGAATATGTATTGAATAGCCCAATGCTTTCCATTCCAATGGGTGGTGCTGATGTTGTACTAGGAGTCCAATGTCTACAATTCATGGGTACAATAGCTTTTAATTTTCAAGAAATTTTCATGAAATTCTCTTCAGAAGGAAAGGGAGTTGAATTAAGGTCATTGCAGGGAAACTGGGAAAGATAATTAGCTCTAACAGAATGACAAAGCTTATAAAGAAAGAACAACAAGGCATAGTTGCACAATTATGTTCACTAGAGGTTCCCACATCAAAATCATCCATTTCTCCAGATCTCCAAAAAGCCTTGGACAATCATTCCAAGGTATTTGAGACTCCCGAAGGCCTCCCACCTATTCATGATCATGATCATGCTATTAATTTGATTCTAGGAAGTTTTCCTCCAAACATCAGGCCTTACAGATATCCCTATGTCCAAAAGAGTGAAATTGAGTGTATGGTTGCAGAAATGCTAGAGGCTAGTATAACTCAACCTCGTCAAAGTTCTTTCTCTGCTCCAGTAGTATTGGTTCACAAGAAGGATGGATCATAGTGCAAGTGCCCAGATTATAGGGAGCTCAAAAAGCTCACCATTAAATATAAATTTCCCATTCCTGTCATTAATGAATTATTGGATGAACTGCATGGATCCATTTACTTCACCATGTTGGATTTTCATTCAGGATATCATCAAATCAAAATGAAGACTGAAGACATTCCAAAAAAAAACATTTAGAACTCATGAGGGTCATAATGAATTTTGGTCATGCCTTTTGGCCTTACTAATGCACTTTCTACATCTCAAGGTTTGATGAATTCCATTTTCAAACCCTTAGAAAAATTATGTTAGTATTGTTTGATGATATACTAATCTACAACAAGTCTTGGAAGGATCATGTCCAACATGTTGACATGGTGCTCAAACTATTGGAGGAGAAACAATTATATGCAAAAATCTCCAAATGTTTCTTTGGAGTATAAAAGGTGGAATATTTGGGTCATATTTTATCTCATGAAGGTGTTAAGGTAGACCCCAAAAAAATTAAAACCATTAAGAAATGGAAAATCCGCACATCCATAAAACATCTACAAGGATTTCTCAGGTTGACAGGGTATTATCGCAAGTTTGTTAATAATTATGGGAGAATAACAGCACCTCTGACAACATTATTGAAGAAAGATGCATTTTCATGGACTCCAGAAGCAACGAAATCCTTTGAACATCTTAAAGAGGCAATGTGCCAAGCATCAGTATTAGCTACATTGGACTTCACAAAAACCTTTATTATGGAATTTGATGCCTTAGGAAATGGAATTGGTGTTGTTTTAATGCAAGAAGAAAGACCCATTGCTTTCGAAAGTCGTCCAATCAAAGGAAAGTATTTACACAAAGCTATTTATGAGAAGGAAATGTTGTTAATACTACATGCACTTAAGAAATGACGACCCTACCTAATGGGAAGACACTTCAAGGTAAAAACAGATCATGATAGTCTTAAATACTTTTTAGAACAAAGATTATGTTAAGAAGAACAACAAAAATGGGTCACAAATATGTCGGGTTATGACTTTGAAATCGTCTACAAAAAGGGAAGCAAAATGTTGTGGTAGATGCACTCTCAAGAAAGGATGAGGATGTGGAAGCATTTCTTTGCGCCATTTCTATTATCCAACCAGATTGGATAAACAAAGCAAGGGATGAATGGAAAAATGATGAGGAAGTGTGGGCACTCATTCAAAAGATACAACAAGATCCCAATACATATGACACATTTAGCTGGAAAAATAATTCATTATGGTACAAGAATCGGTTATACCTAAGTAAGAATTCCCAACTCAAACAAAAGATTCTTAGGGAATTGCATACCTGTCCCTTAGGAGGGCACTCAGGATTTCTAAAAACCTAGCACAGGGTTAAGAAGGATTTTTTTTTGGGATGGCCTTAAATTGGATGTTCAAAAGTTTGAGGCAGAATGTTTGGTTTGCCAATAAAATAAAGTTGAAACAATTAAGACCGAAAGACTATTACAACCTCTATCCATTCCAAGCAAACATTGGGAGGAGGTTTCAATGGATTTTATCACAGGTTTACCCAAGTCCGAAGGAAAGAGTGTTATCATGGTGGTAGTTGACAAAATTACCAAGTATGCACACTTTTGTGCACTATCTCATCCATTTAAAGTGCGTACACTTTCTACTGCATTTATGGAAACAATTCAAAAGCTACATGGAAACCCAAAGATTACTGTAAGTGACAGAGATCCCATTTTCACTGGAAATTTTTGGACAAATTTTTTTCTTGTCTTGGTACTCAGTCAGCTCATAGCTCATCTTATCATCCTCAATTTGATGGGAAAACAAAGATAGTAAACAAATGTTTGGAGGGATGTCTTCATTGCTTTGTATCTGATAAACAAACACAATGGGTCAAATGCTTGCCTCTGGCTGAATGGTGGTATAACACTTCCTTCCATATTGTGATAAAAATGACCCCATTTATGGAACTTTTTGGATATCATCCATCATCCATCACATCATATTTAAGAGAAAATTTTAAGGTTCAAGCAGTGGAATATCACATCGATCATCAGCAACAAGTTCCCCAAATCTTAAAGGATAACCTCACCGTAGCGTAGAATAGAATGAAACAACAGGCAGATCAAAATCGAAGCGAAAAAAGTTTTGATGTAGGTGATTGGGTATTCCTATGGCTACAACCATATAAACAAATTTCCCTCAAGCAGATTAAGAAGGATAATAAATTATCACCAAAGTATTATAGTCCATACAAGGTGTTGCAAAATATAGATACTATGGCATACAAATTGGAGCTTCCTGCATCTTCCCAAGTGCACCCAGTTTTCCATGTTGCATGCTTAAAGAAGGTTATAGGTGAGAAGTTTACAGTTCAAACAATATTGTTAGAACTTGATGAGGAAGGAAAAATCATATTGGAACCTAAAGAAGTAAAAGAAAAAAAGAACTCGACAACTACGAAATCAATCAATTTTAGAGTATCTCATTAAGTGGACGAACTTACCCGTTGAAGATTCCACATGGGAGAATGAGAATTTTATACAGAACCATCCAGAACTACTCAAGTATTGAGGAAAACATTTTTTTGAAGGAGATGGGCATGTTAGGTCCCTATAATACTAGTGATTCCCCCAATAATATTATCGTTGTATCCCTTATTGTTATTGTTGTGCCCCTGTTGTCCCCATATTGTTATTATTATGCCCCATAGAATCCCTCTATTGTTATTTTTGTGCCTTTATATTATTATTGCTAGGTCGGCTTGGTTATATTGTGACCCCTTAGAATCCTATATATAGAAAGGAGGATTTGTCATTTGAATCATCCAAGAATTGTTCATTTGTGTAATGTAAAGGAGGTTGCCCCCTCGAAGAGGCTGGATTCTAAGGCATTGATCTATCTTTTCTATCTTTTCGTGGGTTGGTTTCATAACATCGAGAAATTCAATGGTCCGAGTTTTGAGTTGTGGAAACTCAAGATGGAGGATCTATTTTTGGATAAAGATCATTGGATCACAGTAGATCCAATTACTAAACCAACAGAGTGTCCGATGAAGAATGGAAGAAGTTGGATCAGAATTCAAACAACATAATATGATTGTGTGTCTCAGATTCAGTATTGCTGAATATATCAGGGGAAGCTACGACTAAGGCTTTGTGGGACAAGTTAGGGACTTTGTACCAATATAAGTCTCTATTGAACAAATTGTTCCTAGGGAAAAAGCTGTATAACTTGAGGATGAAAGATGGAGACTCAGTGACAGAGCATTTGAATGCATTTAATACTGTCGTAAGTCAGTTATTATCTATTGATATTAAAATTTCAGATGAAGATAAGTGCATCAGTTTGTTGTGTTCTCTACCAGATTCATGGAATTGTCTGGTTATTGTAATAGGTAGTAATGCCACTACCTTGCAGTTTGATGAAATAGTCTCATCCTTGTTGATAGAGCAGATGAGATGAAAAAATATGGAGAGCTAGAATGGTGATGCCTTATCTGTATGATGACGATCCGAGAACATAAAAAAAAATAAGTCATCGAGTGGGAGATCCAAATCTAGAGGGAGATCTAAATCTCTAGGAAAACCTGTCAAGGTAGTTTGCTGGAAATGCGGAAAGGAAGGGCACTAAAAAAGGGACTATAAATATAAAGCTCCTGACAAAGGAAAGGGACCTGATGGTGCTTCTTCTACAAAGGCGAAAACCACCTCAGATGAAGATGGGGATGTGTACTTGGCTTCTTTAAGTACACATGAAGATCATGAGGCATGGTTGATTGACTCAAGTGCATCCTTTCACTTCACTCCCATAGAAATGGTTCTGCAAGCATGAGAAATACGATGGTAGTGATGTCTTCTTAGGGTATGATAGGAAGGCTAGAATCATTGGGCGTAGAAAAATAAATTTGAAGTTGCTAGGTGGAAGGGTTAGAGCACTTTCGGGTGTTCTACATATTCTTGCATTGGCTAGAAATCTAATTTTTGTAAGTAAGCTATATGACGCAAGTGTAAAAATAGTGTTCAAGAAGGATACCTATAAGATGGTTTTGGGAGCACTGGTATTGATGTAGGGAGTTTGGATTATAACTCTATACATGCTGCAAGGTAGCACAATTGTTGATGGGTGCAACAGTTATGTGGTTCCTGAAAGTGGAGCAGAAAATCTAGTGGTTTCTAGAGAGAAGACGGTGTTGTGGCGTGAAAGGCTTGGACATATTGGAGAGAAGGGCCATCAAATACTTCATGGTAAAGGTATGATAGAAGGTATGGGTAATAACTCTCTGGATTTTGATTTCTGTGAAAATTGTGTATATGGGAAGCAGAATCGGGTGAGTTTCCCCTTTGGTGGTAAGAGGGCGAAGCAAATATTAAAGCTTGTACACAGTGATGTGTTTGGACCCGTGAATGTTTCATCACTGGGTAAGTCTATGTACTATGTATAATTTAAAGATGAATTCTCAGTGAGTACATGGATATATTTTCTTAAGAATAAATCTGAAGTATTTTACAGGTTTAAATAATTTAAGGCTCTGGTGGAGAACCAGATAGGGAAGAAGATAAAGGTGTTGAGGTCAGATAACGGTGGAGAGTTTTGCAGCAAGGAATTTCAAGAATTATGTAAGAAGTGTGGTATAACATGGAAAAATAATACTTCATACACACTTGAGAAAAATGGAGTTGTAGAAAGAATGAACAAGACGTTAATGGAAAGGGAAAGAAACATGCTCAGTGGTGCCAAGTTAGGATAAGAATTCTCGGTAGAGATAGTGGAGATAGCATGTTACCTAGTCAACAGATCACCTTCATTAGCATTGGAGGATAAGACTCCATAAGAAATATGGACTGGTAAGAAAACCTCTCTTTCACATCTGAGGGTATTTAGATGTGATGCATATGTACATGTTTATACAAAGGAGAAAAGAACCAAGTTGGATAGTAAATCTGAAAAGTGCATCTTTATTAGGTATAAGGATGGTTCAAAGGGTTATAAACTTTGGAACCCAGTAATAAGGAAGGTTGTGTACAACTGAGATGTGGTGTTCAGAGAGGTGAAAGATGTTATCAAACATGAAGTCCAACCAAAGGAACCTGAGAAGATAGATTTTTAGCTTAAGAGGAAGAATCAGACTCTACAGCAGAGGAGGAATCAGAAGATGAAGAGCCACAAACTCCGGGTGTGAGAAGATCAGTTCGGGAAAGAAAGCAACCATCAAGGTATAGTCCATCTACTTTCTATTCAAATTTTTCTTTATTTGTTACTGATGATGATCCCAGAACTGTGAAGGAAGTAGTAGATTCAGAGGATGGAAAACTCTGGAAAGAAGCCATGGTTGATGAAATGCAATCTTTGCACAAAAATGAGGCTTGGGATCTGGTGGAGTTGTCGGCTAGAAGGAAACCCATTGGCAACAAATGGGTGTTCAAGAAGAAGACAAATGCAGAAGGAAAGGTGGCGAAATACAAAGCTTGGTTGGTAGCAAAAGGTTATTCCCAAGTGCCGAGAATTGATTTTGGTGATATTTTTTCCCTTGTTGCTAAGGTAGCTTCTATTATATTACTTTTATCTGTGGTTGTTGCTTTTGATTTTGAGGTAGAATAGATGGATGTGAAGACAACATTTCTTGATGGGGATCTAGAAGAGGAGATCTACATGAAGCGACCTGAAGGCTTTGTGGTGAAGGATAAGAAAGAGCTAGTATGCAAGTTAAAGAAGTCTCTGTATGGGTTAAAATAGTCACCAAGGATGTGGTATAAAAAAATTGATACATTTATATAGGGACTTGGCTTCACCAGAAGCAAAGCATATCACTGTGTGTATTTTAAATTAATTGCTGACCATGTTATTTATATGGTCTTCTATGTAGATGATATGTTGATGGTTGGAGATGATAAAGAAATTATCTAGGATTTGAAGATCCAATTGTCCTCCAAATTCACCATGAAAGACTTGGCGTTGTAATCTATATTTTGGAAATGGAAATTAAAAGAGATCGTGCAAAGAGGAAGCTCAGCTTAAACCAAAGGAAGTATGTTGAGATAATATTGCAGAGGTTTAATATGCAGGATAATAAACAAATGAAGGTTCCTATTCCTATAGGTGTAAAGTTATCTGCTGAATAGTGTCCCAAGACATAAGAAGAGGAAGAGGACATGTCCCGTGTTCCATATACAAGTGTAGTTAGTAACCTGATGTAGGCAATGGTCTGTACTAGACCAGATATTGTGCATGCAGTGGGAGTATTGAGTAGGTTTAAGTCAAAACCACGGAAGGAGCACTGAACAACAGTGAAGCGTGTTTTCAGGTATTTGCATGGCACTAGTGATTATGGCTTGTGCTATCAAGGAAGAACAGGATTGGACAGAGTGTTGGATATTTGTGACTTTGTTGATGCAGACTGGGCTAGAGATCTAGATCAAAGAAGATCTACAAGTGGGTATGTGTTTAACCTATTTGGAGGTGCAGTTACTTGGATGAGTAAGAAACAATTTGCAGTGGCATTATCAATTATAGAGGTAGAATACATGGCAACTACTCATGCAAGCAAGGAAGCAGTTTGGTTGCAGAGATTGTGTTCAAGTATGGGGTTAGTACAAGGATCTATAAGGATATATTGTGATAATCCAAAGTGAAATTTTCTTAGCAAAGAACCCTGCTTATCATTCAAAGACAAAGCACATTGATGTTTAGTATCACTTTGTGAGGGATATGATAGAAGACAAAAAGTTGTTGCTAGTAAAGGTGGACACTTTGAAGAACATTGTAGATGCATTGACAAAATTTGTGAGCTCTGAGAAGTTCTCTTGTTGTAGAGAAACAATGGGCATTGTAGGGCTAGATAAATGACTAAGCTCCCTTGTTGAAATAAAACAACAAGTGGGAGAATTTTTGGTTGTGTTATATTCTTTCAATGATTAGACTACGTAGTTAACTGGGGTGTTGGAGGGTGGGCAGAGTGCCCCCTTCATTGCACCGATTGTTTAGTGGGGGGTTCAAAAGTGGTTTGAGGGGGGTAGCTAGCCCCCCTCTATGGGGTTCAGGGCAGCGGCCTAGGAATTTTTTTTTTGGACCCTAGATTAGGTTGGGTGGACCTATCTATGGTTTTGTGTATGGTTTTGGATGCGATAGTTTTCAGTCCATGGTATTGGATGCTTCGAAATGTATAAATATGTATTGCAACATTGAAAAGAACATAATGAAAAATCAATCTAGTAGTCTCGGTTTTGGGATCTATGGGATAATATCTGTGTATATGTGTTTTATGTGTTATGCTCTCACATTGTTTATTTTCAGTGTTTTAGAATTTGTATGCAGGTAATTTCTATACAAGGTTAAAACCTATAATCTATGCTAATAATACCAATATAGATATGATTGACAAGTACCTTGCAATAGGAGTAAAGGTCTCATCATATTCAATCCCCTGTACCTATGAAAAGCCATGGGACACAAATATAGCCTTATGCTTCTCCACACTACCATATGCATCTTGTTATACTTTGTAAATCCAACTGGAGCGCACAACTAACTTGTCCTCTACTCTCAGGACCACATCCCAAACAATGTTATGAATTATGAAGTCATAGTTCTCCACCATAGCATCAACCCCAACTAGTTGTTGCACTTATTCCTTAAAGGAAGATGGCTCTCTCACACCACCTACACCCATAAGAGCCATGTATCTAGTGTACCTCTTAAGTGACCTCATCTGCCTATGATGAGAAGTGGGTGCTCCCACATTCTCCCATGCATAATCCTACAATATGTCAGCCTCTCTAGTGTGCTTTCTTCCCTCTCTACAAGACTCCTCTTGAGTGGATGTATCCAATCCCGGATCCTTTGCATGCAGCTAATCCACATCAATATGAGCCTCCTCAACCTTAGGAGTTGAAATATCCTCATTTGCATGTAGCTCAAACTCCCTCTCAAGGGAAAGTCATATGGCCTTCTCCTCATCAAATCCAACATCCTTACAAACCACTGTCATCTTGTTGGTCGGAAAGTACACCTAATAGTTGTGAGGTGTATTAGTGTACCCCACAAATATCCCCAACTTTGTTGTAGGCACATGCTTCTTCCGTGCATCTTCGGTCACATGGAAATATACTGGTGACCAAAAAATCCTGAGGTGACCAACATGTGGGCCATAGTTTTGAACATAAAATGACGTGTTGCATGCCTCATCCCACAAGTGTAGTGGTGGGCTCTGACCATGAAAAAATTCCCTTGTTGCCCCTACTATGCTTACATTTTTCCTTTCGGCCACCTCATTTTATTGAGGGTTATGGGGTGTCATCAACTCCTGTTTAATCCCTTCACAGGGGCTTCACTCAATGATCCTTTAACATAGCACGTGTGTTCATGGCATACTAAAAAATACCCTTAATTTGACTACATATTAGAAAATACCTCCAAAAATCACATTATTTACCCCCCTACCAATACCAAACCAATACACCTTCCCAATTAAAAAAGCCCCTACTTTCACTAGATATATTAGGCTTCCATTTTTTCATTAGCATTTTTTATAATTGCCAATATTAAAACCCTTTAACTGCATATTATATCCTCAATATATTGTTTCATTTTTACGTCAACATATATCCCCCAATATGAACCCACATGGTATGGTATTGCTTCACAAGTGAGGTCCTCGTGAATCCCTTCCCTTGCGTAGAAGTTATTAAATTCATTTGAGACATACTTGTGACAGTTATCACTCTATAGAGCTTTAAGCTTCTTACCCAATTCTTTCTCTACCAATTCTTTAAATTCAAAAACTTTGTGAAGTTTTGATCCTTTTTTCTGCATGAAAAATATCCAACATTTATGAGAATAATCATCAATAAATATAACATAATACTTGTTTTTGGTTGTGGATGCTGTCAAGAATGGTCCACACACATGTGAATGGAATCGCTCTATAATAGCCTCTGCTCAAATGTCTCTATTGTGAAAGGAAGGCTTGGTTTATTTTACCAAAGTACACCCCTTGGATGTATCAAATTGCTTAAGTGTGCCTTTGGGAAGACCAGTAGAGATCTGCTGCAATATCTTCAAAGTCCCATGATGCAAATGGCCCAATCGCCTATGCCACAACTCACCAACATCTCATCTCTGCACCCTTTATGGTTTTGTGCTCAAAGTAGCACACTCCTCTACCTTTAGCTTATAGAGATTCTTCACCTGAACCCCTATCTTCTTTACTTGACCCGTGGCTATGTGTTGAAGGAATGGTTTTCTTTTTGAGAAAATCACACCATAACCTCTATCTTCAAGCATGGAAATGGATACCAAGATCTTCTTTAGCCCACGTACATACATAACACTCTTCAAGATGAGTGGAGCCCCAATATCCCTCTAAAAATTAATCATGCCCAATCTAGTAATACTATACTTCTCATCATCACCTATTTGAATATGCATCTGGAGATATTTCTCCTCTAGGTCACTTAATAACTCTTTGTTGCTAGTCATGTGGAATGAAGCTCCACTATCTAAGTACAGTACGATTCCCATAACTGATGACACCATGGATGTAATGGGGGAAAGTCCAATTCGAATTGAGAGGCCAAAGCCTCACCCGCCTCTCCTCCTGAGGATGTCTTCTTCGACTTCTTGAGTGGACAATTTGTAGCAAAATTGCCTAGGTCATGAAAATGAAAGCCCTTAACTTTCATCATGTATTTCTTATTACCTCCATGATAAGAATATGATTTGGAATGGGAAGCTTTCCCTTTCCCCTTATTCGCCTTAATCTCTAAGGCATGGTTCTCTTCATCATTAGTTTTTTATGAAGAGCCATCCCTAGTGTTCCTCCTGATCTCCTCCTACATCAAATCCGAACACAATCCTTCCCAATCCAGCAACTTCTCCTGACCATTGAAAGATTTTTGATAACAATGCTAATTATTTGGGAGTCCTAGAAGAGAAAGACTCACCATATCATCCTTGGCAACCATGATTCCAACACTTCCAAGTTCATCACGACACTGAGTGAACTTGGTCAAGTATTTTGGAATCGTCTTGCCTTTTTCTATTTCAATTTTTCAAAATTTTTCCCTTAGTGCCAATTTACTTTGGTCACTATTGTTCTGATACAATTTTGTCAATTTTTTCCATGTAGCATATGAAGTTTCCTTTCCATGGAGACTCAAGACAATGTGGTCACGAACTCCCTCAAGGATTATCCGTGTCGCCTTCGCCACACACTTCTTCCATTCAACCGAATTTTGTGCATTCGATGTTGTTGGCTTAGGAATTTCTTGATCAATGAATTCCTTCAAGCCATTATCCTCTAGCACAACCTTCATCATGTCCCTCTAGGCTATAAAATTTGAGCTTCCTTCTAAGGCATGCTTGAGCCACAAATTGTAGAACGTCATCAACTGATCCTAAGGTATGTATTGCACATTCAAATTTCACTTGTAACCTAAAACTAAAAACTTCGAAATTTCCTCTATTATATTTTTCTCAGCTCTGATACCATGTAGAAAATCCTTTAGATTTACAAGCTCATGCAATTTACTAAAGCATAGGACAAAAATATACTTCTACTTTCAACTAGTGAAATCTTGTAGATCGATGAAAACAATATGAAAAAGAAGAAGATAAATCAGTGGAACATAACACAAGAGATTTCTAAGGAAATCCACTATTGAAATCCCTGATATGTATATTACATATATCATAAATATGAGTGAAGATACAAATCTTGTTTTCACTAGAACAATTCAACACAAGTATGCTCAACTCTCTCAGCCCACAAAGGCCTTGGCCAACACTTAGCCACTTCTGTAGCTCTCCAAGCCCCTAGTCTCTTGTGTAATTCCTAGGATGAATAGCCCATATTTAAATGGAATTCATGCTTCCAAAACTGCACAATCCAAGGATAAGATCAATCTCTGGTGCATGCATGATATTTACACTCTAGTAAATAATACAACGATAGTACAATGTCCTTGCACTCTAGTCTCAATTGTATCTTTTGTTGGAAATAATACTGAGAGGGGGTAGGGGGGGTGAATGAGTATTATCAATTTAACAAATTTTCATTTCCATAAACAAATTGATATATGCTACTCCTGTTAATTAAACCTGTGTATATATGCAACTGTGTTTAGAGAAAACCGCATATATCTTGCAGACTTATAATTTAGTTAGATGATCTTAATTTATGTATCAGAACCATAAAATAGTAATCAAGTGTAGTAAGAAGCACAGGCAATCACACACATGAACACAATATATAAGGTGGAAACCCAATGTGGTTGAAAACCACCTGCTGCAATTCGTCTCTATCTTCTTTTAATAAGAAACTTCTTTTTACAATATTTTTGTATTGGTGCAGTCTTATACCAGTACGTAGGCTTCTACCTACAAAAGGCTACCACGTTCTCTTGTTCTCCAGCTTCTCCTGGAAGGGAGCTACAACCCCCTTAGCTCTTGTACTAGCTGATGTACTAGTACATAGGTGCTGACCTATAGAAGGCTACAACCTTCTCTTTTCTTCCAGGGACCATGCTTCATAATTTTTTAGACTGGATCCATCAATAACATCAATCAAACATAAAATATATCTACATCAACTAATCTCCTTTGCACCAACAAAAAACTGAATCAACCATTCACTTCTCTGAATTTTGTAACCAGAATACAGTAACAATAACAAGAAACCAATCCTGAACCCAAAACACTGCAACAATAAACAGAAGTTGCTAAAACATATTTTATGGGATGTATGCTACTTCAATATGTAGAACCTGCATGCACACACTGTTATATTAAGGAAAGCCTGTGTATACGTCATTTTGAATTACCGAACCAGCATGTATACGCACCTTTGCTATGTTGAACATGCATACAAATCTATAAAATATAATTTACCCTTTTCAACTATTCAGACATCAATTTTACCCAGATCATCAGTATTATAGATCAAGTCATGTGCCAAATATAACAGATCAGAATCACACAAAGATACTTATGTTCAAGCCTTAAGATCTTGACCCATCAATAGACCTTATCCTTCTTTGAGTGCTCAGGTTCCTCCTTGATTTAGATCCAGCTATGCACCGTAACCCAATCACCAATATTCTAGATCTTACTCTTCATTATATATTCAATACTTGAGTGCCTTTGCCTAATGATCTCCTTCCCCTTTTATATTCTTAGGCCTTACTCAATACCATGGTCCAAAACCACTTAGAACCAATACCTGGGTTCAATACTTCAAACAAGATACCATGGTCCAAAACCATAGGACCAAATACCAAGGACCAAAAACCAAGATTTCGAAATTGTACACGCTTTTATGTGCATGAAAGTGCATGTATATGCATACGCACCTTTTGGTCTGTGAATCTGCGTGTATACACAGCTTTGTCAACGATAACCTGTGTATACCTCCTTTTCCTTTATTTTAAGAGCCTATGAGCCTGAATTATCATCTGGGTGATTTGTTGAGAGATTTGCCGTCAAGGACAATACCTGTGCCATGGTGCCAAGACTATGTCATAATGCCAACAATCTCCCCCTTTGGACTTTATGGCAACCCCAAATCACTCTCCCCTTTTGTCATCAAGGGAAAAGGGTTATGCTCCCCCTGAGTACATGCTGAAATCTATGCTTTGCTGAAGTGTTGTTCATGCTCCCCCTGACTGTAAGCAAGGTCTGCAAAAAGATGTTCTACAAGAAGAACACGACTCTATACATCATAAATGACCTTCCTATCACCAAATACTTATACATAAAGCAATTGAACTTTGTTTCTTGCTGAACCAAGATACTAATCTGGAACCCATAAAGAATGCACCACCATTAGTGCTTTTTCTGTCATCCACGCTTCTTGCCCAATCTGCATCTGTATATGCATGAAGTGTGAGATCTGTATCTCTAGGATACCATAAGCCATAGTTTTGTGTTCCTTGAAGATATTTGAAAATCCTTTAACTTCCTGAGGGTGTGCTTGTTTTGGATTTTCTTGGAATCTTCCAACTATTCCACTGCATGCATGATGTCTGGTTAGGTACCTATCAGATGGAGAAAACTACCAATCATGGATTTATAAGTTGGTTGATGTACTGCTACTGATTCATCATTTGCGCTGAGGCTGCATCCTGTTACCATAGGGGTACATACTAGTTTCGAATCCTCCATGCCATATTTCTTCAAGATCTGTTTGAGGTACTTGGTTTATGATAGAAATTTATTGTCTTTGTTTTGTTGGACTTGTAAACCAAGAAAGTATGTGAACTCACCAAGCAGGGACATTTCAAATTCTTTCTACATCACCAAAGAAATTTTTTGACTCATGGCTTCTTCATTGCTACCAAAGATGATATCATCAAAATACACAGCAAGTATTAGCAATTTATCATTGTCAATTTTTATATATAGATTTCTATCTGATGATCCTTTTGAAAAACCTTGTTGATGGAGGTATTTGTCTAAATGATAATACGAAGCCCTTGGAGACTGTTTAAGACCATAGAGAGCTTTTCTGAGTCTGCATACAAGTTTTGGATCATTTCCAAGGATAAATCCATTTGGTTGCTCAATATACACTTCTTCTTCCAAGTCTCCATTTAGAAAGGAAAATTTCACATCCATTTGATATACTTTGAACTTCTAAAATCTAGAAAGAGCAAGGAACATTATTATGGCTTCAAGTCTGGCAACCAGTGCACAAGTTTCTTCAAAGTCTATATCTTCTTGTTGAGCATACCCTTAACAAACAAGTCTGGCCTTGTTTCTGATAACATCTCCATTTTTGTTCAACTTGTTTTTGAATATCCATTTGGTTCCTATGGCATTCTTATCATTAGGTCTAGGAACCAATTCCCAAGTGTTATTCTATTCAATTTTCTCAAGTTCTTCATTCATGGCCTTCACCCAGCATTCATATTTGCATGCTTCATGAACATTTTGCAGTTCGATGGAGGAAAGAAATGCTAGATAGCTTGAAGCTTTTGTAATAGTTCTTCTTGTTTGTACACTTGTCTCTTTCTGTTCCAAAATTTCAGTCTCTGGATGATTTTTTTGAACATATCTGGATGGAGTCTTTTCTTCTACCGATATCTAATCTTCTAGTGCTTCATTGGTTTCTTCTTCTTCAACATTAATTTGATTTGATGTGGAAGGATAATCCTCATTTTCTTCCCACTCTTCAATTTTTACCTGCCTTGAATTTTCGCATACTTCATCAACCACAAGATCAATACTTTCAACAATTTTCCCTAGTCTTTTATTATAACACTTGTATCCTTTACTTCGGGAAGAGTAACCAAGGAGAATTCCTTCATTCGCTCTAGGTTCAAACTTTCCAAGTTTTTCATTATTCCTTTTGATGTAACATTTACTTCCAAAAACATTGAAGTATTTTACAATAGTAGTCTTACCATACCAAAGTTCATGAGGAGTTTGAGTGTTGTTTACTCAAACATTTGTTTTGCCGAGAATAGTGACGGCAACAAATGCAGCTTCACCCCAGAAGGTTGCAGGAGTTCTAGACTCATCAAGCATAGCATGAGCCATTTGTTTAAATGTTCTGTTAATCCTTTCCACCACTCCATTTTGCTGAGGAGTCCTTGCAGTAAAGAATTCCATTCTTATTCCATGTTCTTCAAAAAAGTTGAAAAATTCATCCGAGTTAAATTCCCCTGCTCGATTAGACCTGAGACATTTGATTCTGTGATCTGATTCATTTTCAACCAAGGCTTTGAAAGCTTTGAAATTTTTGAAAGCTTCATCTTTATGCTTTAGAAGTCCTACCCAGCACATCCTGGGAAAGTCGTCAATGAACAGTATAAATTATTCTTCTCCACAAGGTGACTTTTTCCTTAATGGACCACATAAATCAATATGTACAAGTTCAGGTGGCTTACTAATTGATCCTTCCTTGTCAGGGAAATGTGTTCTGGTTTTCTTACCAAACTGACATGATTTTCATATTATATTGTCTAGAATTCTAATGTTAGGAACATCGTGAACAACCTGATATTTGCATGCTTTCCTTATTTGAGGGAAGCTTAGATGCCCCAATCTTCTGTGCCATAGCCAGTGTTCATCATTTTTTCTTAGATAGCTTTGTTGCTATCCTCCCTTGAGTATGTATAGTTTATTTGGAGTTCTTATGCCTTTGATCATTGTTTCTCCTATATCAAGGTCACGAACAATACATCCATTTGATCAAAATATTACCTCATTTCCTTGATCACACATTTGACTAACACTCAATAGATTATGCTTTAAGCCATCAACATACATAACATTTCCATCTTTGACCTTTTCTTTCAAAAGAATAGATCCTCTACCTTTTATGAGTGCAGGGGTACCATTTCCAAATGAGACCTTCCTTTCCTTTTCTAAGGCACTATATGACTAATGTTTTCCTTTATCACCTGTCATATGTTTCAAGAATCTGGTTGTGGTTCTTTCTTTCTCCATGTTTTGGGACCCAATGAATCTTGCTCCTTCTGAGATGTTTTCCTAAACTTACTCCTACATTTAGAATTTTCATGACCGAAGTTGTTACAAATAGAGCATTCTATTTCATTTTCAAGAGAAAAGGGGTTATTGTAGGTTCTCTTCGTGATCCCAGTCATACTCGTTTGATTTCATGCTTCTCTAGTCTTGATGGTCTTGTAGGCAACACATTGAGCAACTTTGTGTCCAAAGTTATGACATGAAAAACATTGGCCTTTAAAGAAATTCCTGTGATTATCAAATTTACCAACCAGGTGTTTGTTGTTTCTATTGACATTCATTCTTGAGGAAAATTGAGAAAGATTTACCTGTGGTTGGTTGTAGCTTCTGTTCATCCTTGAAGTAGATTGACCCCGATTTACGTGGTGATCTGCTTTATGCCTTTGCTGATGATTGTCAACCTGTTCACTTCTCCTTGTTACATCAAGATAACTTTTAGAGGTGGATGGCTTCTGTGCTTGAGATGCTTCTTCAGTATATCCAAGACCTATCTTGATTAGAGGAGAAAATTGCACTTTGATAATCTCATATAAAGTTTAATATCCTTTAGCAAATATGATATTAAGAGCTTTTGTTTTCTCAATATCTTTTTTAAGTCCCACAATTTCACATTCTAACTTTTCATTGTGTTTTTCCCTTTCAGCAAGTTGGAATGTTAGAGTATCTATAATCATACTCTTTTCTTTTAAACAAATTTTAAGTTTAGAAATTTCTTCATAGAGAGCATCTTCATCTATAACATCCAAGAAATCATCATCTTCAAAAGCCATCAAAAGTCTATAATCATTACCATGTTCATCTTCATCACTATTTGAAAATCCATCATTGTCTGCATGTGTATAATAGCTCTTCTTACTTACATTCTATTTTTTGTTCCATTTAACTGGTTCCTTACTTTTATCAAGCTTATCTTTATGAGGACATTTGGTTGCATAGTGGTCGACTCTTCCACAAGCAAAGCATTTGAAAGGTAGCTTACCTCTGAAAGGTTCTTGACAAAGTTTTATTCTTCCTCTCCATCTGACATATGTCATGACTCATTGTATTCTCCTTTTCCTGAAGCTTTGAATGTGGCTTCTCTCATGTCTAATGGACCCCTTTTCTCATTTCAAAAGCAGTTAGAATTTTGTGTAGCTGTGACATGGTAATACTCTGAAGAGTCTATTTTTCTTCTATGGTAGAAACCTTTGATTCAAACTTAGAAGACAAGGATCTTAGAACCTTTTCAACTAAAGTAACTTATTTTATCTCTTCACCAAATTTTTTCATGCGATTGACAATCTCATCTATACGTAAGAAATAATTAGCCATACTTTCATCATAGTGCATTTTGAGAGTTTCATATTGAATTATGAGAGATTGTAGTTTTGCACATTTTACCTGATCGTCTCCTTCATAACTTAGAATGATCTTGTCCCATATTTCTTTGGTGGTTTTGAGCTGCATGACCTTGATGAATTATGATTGAGATAAACTCCCCAATAGACTACTGTCAGACTTTTCATTTGTTTCATACTGCTTTTTGCCAGCCGTATCTGTAGGAGTTGTTGATGGAAATGTGTATCATCCTTCCATGATATCCCAAACTTCTGTATCAAAGAGATTGAAGATAGGTTGTAGTTCTTACCTTCCAATAAACGAAGTTTCTCCCATCAATGATTGGTGGCTTGATGGATGCCTCTTTTTTGTAGTTGCTCATGATGATAGATCTTCCTTCAAGCGATCAAGCTTCTTCTAAAGGACCTGCTCTAATACCAATTGTTGGAAATAATACCAAGAGAGGGGGGGGGTGAATCAGTATTAGCAATTCAACAATTTTTCATTTCGATAAACAAATTGATATATGCTACTTCTGTTAACTAAACCTGTGTATATACGCAATTGTGTTTAGAGAAAACCACATATATCTTGCAGACTTCTAATTTAGTTAGATGATCTTAATCTGTGTATCAGAACTATAAAACAGTAATCAAGTGCAGTAAACAATTCAGGAAATCACACACATGAACACAAGATATAAGGTGGAAACCCAATGTGGGTGAAAACAACCTGTTGCAATTTGTCTCTATCTTCTTTTAATAAGAAACTTCTTTTTACAATAGTTTTGTACTTGTGCAGTCTTATACCAGTCCACAGGATTCTACCTGCAGAAGGCTACCATCTTCTCTCATTCTCTAGCTTCTCCTGGAAGGGAGATACAACCCCCTTAGCTCTTGTACTAGCTGATGTACTAGTACATAGGTGCTGACCTATAGAAGGCTACAACCTTCTCTTTTCTTCCAGGGGCCACGTTTCATAAATCTTCAGAATGGATCCATCAATAACATCAATCAAACATAAAATATATCTGCATCAACCGATCTCCTTTGCACCAACCAAAAACTGAATCAACCACTCACTTCTCTGAATGTTGTAACCAGAATACAGTAACAGTAACAAGAAACCAATCCTGAACCCAGAACACTGCAACAATAAACAGAAGTAGCTAAAACATATTTTATGAGATGTACGCTACTTCAATATGTAGAACCTGCATGCATACATTGTTATATTAAGGCAAACCTACATATACATCATTTTGAATTATCGAACCAATGTGTATACATGCCTTTGCTATGTTGAACTTGCGTACATATTTATAAAATATAATTTACCCTTTTCAACTATTCAAACATAAATTTTACCCAGATCATCAATATTATAAATCAGGTCATGTGCCAAATATAATAGATCAAAATCACATAAAGATACTTCTCTTCAAGCCTTAAAATATTGACCCATCAATAGACCTTAGCCTTATTTGAGTGCTCAGGCTCCTCCTTGATTCAGATCCAGTTATGCACCATAATCCAATCACCAATATTCTAGATCTTACTCTTCATTAGATATTCAATACTTGAGTGCTTTTGCCTAATGATCTCCTTCCCTTTTTATAGTCTTAGGCCTTACTCAATACCATGGTCCAAAACCCCTTAGAACCAATACCTGGGTCCAAATACCTGGGTTCAACACTTCAGATGAGATACCATGGTCCAAATACCAAGGACCAAAAACCAAGATTTCCAAACTGTACACACTTTTATGTGCATGAAAGTGTGTGTATACGCATATGCACCTTTTGGTCTGCGAATCCGTGTGTATACGTGGCTTGGTCAACGTGACCCTGCATATACCTCATCTTCCTTTATTTTAAGAGCCTATGAGCTTGAACTGTCATCTAGGTGATTTGTTGAGTGAGTTGCCATCAAGGACAATACATGTGCCATAGTGCCAAGCCTATGTCATAATGCCAACATCTTTCTCATAATCAACATGCATGAGTTTTTGATGAGGGAATATTTAGTTAACTAGAGTGACACTTGTGGATGCACTAGTGCACGAAATCAATGTTAACTCTCTATTAGTTCTTCAAAGAGTTTGGAACTAATTTCACTCAACTTAACTCAATAAACTGAGTGATCTAATTTCTAACTCAATTTAAACTCATACTAGACCCCTAAAACTTAGGGAGAACATATACATGAGTACAGAAAGACTTCCAACTTGAAATTCCTAATCTAATTAAGTTAATTAAACTTAATTAACTATTTACAAGTTGTTATGAGAATAGAATTAGATTTTAATTCTCAATTTAATTCAAGGAAAAATTAAACTAGAATTTCTTGTTTCCATTTCTCAGTAGGACTACGAGTGCAAGATGAGTTCAAGGAAGGGGAAAATGAGATGCAATTAATCCTAATCCTATCCTAACAGCTAAATGGTCAGGGTTACATGAAATGAAATTTCCAGTGAAACCACCGTTGTCACTCCTGAACTGCATGAAGAAAGATACAAATGATTAAAACAGATAAAAAGTTGTGTGCAATAGAAAATACAAAAACTTGCAAGTTGCACATGGAAAAGAAGGTCTTGCCTATAGGTAGGAAGATGTGCCACAACCAACTAATACATATTCTTACCTCTTTGATGGATATCACTTTCAAAAAACCTTGGAATCCTTTTGCAGGTGAATCCTCGTCTGCATCTAGCTTCTTAGCAAGCACTAGGAGGGATTGAATCTTGTTACATGCAATGGAGCTTGCCAAGTAAGATTGTTCTAGCCATTCAAAGATTGGATCATAAAATTCATAATAGTTGTCATGAAAGCCTCGTTATCTTTGAGAGGATGAATTCATGATTTGAAAGATGGGATCACAATGGGAATCTTGTAAGGAAAAATAAATCTAATCATTCTCAATAGTCATGCCAAGATAGTGAGGACCTGCCATAACCATCAGCACAGGTTGAAGTGCCTCACATGCTTGACAAAAATATGAAGGGAGAGATGTTAAAAAAGGAAGATCAAACAGCACGAAGCAACTGATATCGGATCTATTGATGTGAAAATGATAAGCTGAATGACAGTCACCCAAGATAGAGAAATGATCATATGAGCTCATTGCGATGTTAGATTCCCAGTTTTCAATTTGAACAAACTTATGAAATTTCTGCACAATTGAATCAAGTTCGCTATGAGTTAGATATGAAAGACAAAATTTGCAGTGAAAGGTTCACAAGAAGGTCAAGGAGATGATCAATAAGAGGTAAATTCGATAAGTATTATCGTAGACAAAGAGATTCTTTGAGATGATCAACTTCACTATTCCAAGACTTCATGAAAGACAGACACTCCCAACCCGAGTTTGATGTAGGAGATATGCATGAACATGTGTGTGGTGTAACAGATTCATGGATTTATTCATAAGTGAAATTTTGATAAATCGCACCTTGAATACCAAAATATTTTTACATGGGAGTCCACATCGATTGAGGCCATGCAGAGAGATAGATTATGAATGAGAAACCATATCTGATTGGGTTCAGGAGGCTTATAGAGTCGCGAGATCTTGACATAACCATTAATGGACGTTGATGTGCCTCAACTCCCTAGCACGTCTAGGAACTTTCCATAATTTTAGAATCATATTTTGAAGCTTGAACTAGATCATGCCTAGATTGAGGATGGTTGTTGTTCCTAATTTCAAAACTGCTCTCAAGATGGCAGCCATCTTTGTCACAGGTTGCACTAGATTTTTCATCTTCAGCAGGCTGACTTGAAGAGTTGTTTTCATGCAAGAGAATAAATGATGGGGAATGAGAAGTACGTTATGTGATTAGGCTATTTTCAATTTAATCATGGACAACCTCACTGCCTTGTGTCAATTGATGAGATAACTCATCAGATAAAGAAATAGGATAACATGGAGCATCTCAGACACATGTGGATGTGTTGTGAATGGCAGGAAACATGGGCAAGTGAGGTGAAGAGGAAGTTTCGATATGAATGTATTCTTTGACCAAAGCATATTCTAGATCTGAGTTAGAGTCTTCATGAGAAAATGGAAGATTACATTATGTTCTTGGGCATTCATGACAGCATATGGAAACATGGAAGTGATGACTACCCAAGGCTTAGGGTTGATTGAAAGAATTGATTGTACATGATGTTTCACCAATATTAGAAGATTGAGAATCTTTCAAGAATGGAAGATCATTGTTTTGATGTGTATAATTTTAAAATAGAGAGGGAAGATTGATAATGTCCTCACCTTTCCGATCCTCTGCCTGTGTAATGTGACTACCTTATGCCTGATCGCAATATGAGCTAGCATCTTGAGAATCAAGAGAATGCAAACAACTAGCTAGTGAAGTGGATTGATCAAGCGAGTCATGGATTGCAAATGATAGATGATGGTAGAAATGTATATTAGGTTCGAGACTTGAGTTATGAATGGCGACATCCTCTTGCAGAATGGAGGAGTGAGTCTTTATTATAGGCTTCCAGAGCCATTCTGGAACTTCCCCCATAGAAGCGAGAGATAGATGATAAGATAGGCTGAGAACATGCTACACATATTTCTCAGCTTTGCAATCACTGCACAGGGTCATCCACATCAAGACCAAAGAGGGAGGAGGACAAGGAAAAAACACGGTGTTGGATTCCTCCTCTACAATCTAAGGTGCCTCATGATTCGTAAGAGTTGGAGAGGAAGGGAAATCAGGAGGTTCACTGTATTGAGAACTATGAACCAAGCATTTAAAGTCTTCTCTCAAGAAGTCAAAGTTCACAAGATATTTGGGAATTTCACAACAGAGGTGAAGGAAGCGATCAAAAAATTCCTCAACTAATTTGCCAGGCTCCATAGTTAAATGTTATATTTTTCTAAAGAAATCTTGATGACTATACTCATCGAATGTTTTAATCATCATTTCAGTAAGATGACCAAATGAATCGATATAGGTAAAGGGTAGTGTGTAAAACCAACGTTGATCATGACCTTTGAATGTGAGGGTGAGTAATATAGTCTAGACATCTTCGTACTCTATCTTGTGGCGTAGGAAAAAGTTTGTAACTTAGCACACATACACATGAAAATATGGTTTTCCCTCACCATTTAACTTTAACTTGGACAGATCATGGATAAATTCCGCGAGGATGGTCCATTCAAATTTTGTAGAAATAGATCACAAGATTATGCTGTCAGGACGAGCCACTTTTAAATAAGATATTCAATCAGACTCTATGGGCACAACTTGTTGTGTGTCCCTCCTTCTAACACCATTTTTTTGACGATGTTGGACCTGCCGACGAAGGGGATATCCTTGATGTGAAGTCCCAACTAGACCTCACACCGTGTGGTGTACGAGTCCCATCCAGTGTGAAGGTCTGGTTTCCATATATTTAGAGATCTACCTTGGTTCTAGCTATCACCACATGAGAGAGTTACGTTGGTATCTTCAAACAACAGGGTACGTGTGCCTAGTGAGTGTGTAATGTAATCATGTCAAGGTTATATTACTACAAAGGGGGAGAGTAAAGTGAGTCTCTGAATGAGAGGTAGTAGTACCACCCAAGAAGAGACACGTGAAACAAAAAGGGTCTATCTAGCATCCAACAAAATAGTCCATTGCGGATGCAATAGTCATTAAAACCAAGGTGAAGGGGTCAAAACGTACACCACCCAACGGAGTAGTCCACACAAATGTGATGGTTGTTATAGCTAGAAAACAAAGATGGTTTGTCGACTATCCTGCAGAGTAGTCCACAAGGATGTGACAATGGCGATAGCCAATACACAAATGTGGTCTGTCTAGTATCCCATGAAGTAGTCCACAAGGATGAGACAATGGTGATAAGAAATACAACACATCTTCAACAATTTAAGTACTAAATAAAACAAATTAGTTCAACTACCTTAGTACAGGTTAAGAAAACATGCATTATAAATGTTTAAAGAGTAGTTTGACAAACATCTAAAAAACATGTGTGAAAGCGTGCTAGCCTTAACAGGCTTCTAAATTAAGAAAAAGTCCCAAGACACATCTGTACAACATACATCACTAGTCTTAGTAGTGGGACATTGCAGCCACTCTTCGCTCCTCAAAGAATGGAATACAAACTCTTAAGGCTATGTGGGAGGAGCCAAGGTGAAAATTCATTGCTCATACAATGGGAGGGGTGTATATAGCCAAGGGTGATGCTTGACCATTGTGACTCTTGGAATACCATCATGACTGCTCAAATTCCAATGAATTTTGAACTAACATGACTCTTCAACTTCTTGTGAGCATCCATTGGACTTCACTTTACATTACATTGAGTTACAATTGATATTTCCCATAGTGGTGATGTTGCCAAGAAATCTCATGACACAACTTAACATGACACCACTGACATGTACTAGCTGACTGTGCTATCCGTGTCAAGCTGTTGCACTGTTGAGTGATGGATATACTCTTGGTGTGATTTGTCTTCTCCTAAACATGGCATAGTACTATGGTCTATTCGATGGTCTTTGTCTTTCATAATGGTTCAGTGCATATGTTACTTTTTCTTATTACTTGATGTGCTTGGTACGCTCATCCAACTACAAGCAACTTTTATAGTGTGTGTGCTCCTTCTTCATCTTGTTTTTTGTCTCGCCATGATCTATTAGTGTACCTATTCCTATAATTCACTCATGACATAACGACATCAATTCCAAAATCTCTTAGTCTAGCATGATGCATTGTTCTCATGTTTTGGGTTACAAGGAGGGAGGAAAACTCACTGAGACAAAGTATAATGCAACTCAGAAAGGAATGAGGAATTCTGGGAGGACAACCGACACTATCGAGAAAATTGTGCAATGTCCACTGGGAGGCAGAATTGTGCAGTGAAGGACACTAGTGGTGGCTGCAAGGTGGGACCTTGAAGGGCACTTTTGCGTGGTTCTTGGAGGGAAGGAAAGACAGGATTTTAGGGGACTTGCTAGGAAGTTTTTCATATTTTTCAAGAGCAAGGCATGACAAAGCTACAAGGGACCTGCTAAGCATGACTGCACATTTTTGGAGAATAGTGTAGGACAGGCAGCAGAGGGCCTGCTAGACATGACTGCGCAGTTTTGGAGAACACTATAGGACAGGAAGCAGAGGTTCTGCTAGACATGTCTACATAGTGCACTAACTTGGAGGATAACCTCAAGGAATTCATAGTTCCAGGAAGTAGAGCAAGGCCACTGAGGGCTAAGACTGCATAGTGTAGCTCAGTTGGGGTAAGGTGGAAGAGGGTTGTTCGATTAGACAATTTGCAAGAAAATGGCTAAGTGTTGAATGAAAATGAACTTGTGCAGACTTGACATTGTGATCACACACTTAGCCTGCTTTGAGGACAAGACAACACAAACCACTAGTTCAACAAGACAAAACATGCCCTTGGTGAGATTGCCTTAGAGTTGAGAGTGACAAGTGCGACACTTGCATGACAATGGTTACAACTTTGTTTGTGAGTACGATCAATGTTCACATAGTAAAGAAAAACCAAGCACACAAAGAAAAACCTTCAAACTCACCAAAAAAGATCGCAAGAATGACAAAGCAATCAATATGTCAAAAGATGACCGCTAGTCAAACAAGAAAAAGGGCAAAAAGACTTCACAAGAGATCATTGGGTGAGCTCGAGTGTTTGAAACCATCAAAGGGAAAACCAAGGAAGGCTCCAAAATTTGGATGTAAGCAAAAAATTTGGAGGGTGTTGCAGCCACTACAACACATTCATAAATTGTGGAGCCGTCAATTACAAATATAATTTTCTTCCTTTAAATTCCATGTGAAATATGGATTACAAAATTTATTTTGGCCAAAAAAACATGCTAGAAGAAACTAGTAATTTATTTTCCAAGTTACAATGAAAATAAATATTTCATGATCACTGACCATAGCTACATTTTCAACACTACCTCTTATCTACGGAGGTATTCATAATTGTGTTCAAGATGTGATTCAATTTGAAATTTTCTCTAAGAAAGTATCAATATTAGATCAACATCAACAATAGATTACTAGCATCAATACCCAATACCAAACCAACATGGTAGTCATCATGCATACTCTCCCCAAGAGACAAAAATCAATTAGTCTATGAACCATGGTGCCATATAAATCAGTCAGCTAGTACTACAAAACTAGAGTACTTCCTTTATCCATACATGGTAATAATAATATCTTTCTTATAATTAGAGAAAGATGTTAGGAGGCTCTAATCCAACCATTTAGCCTCTAACCCCATTATCCTATCTAGGTCATTATATTTGACTCAAGGACTACAACCCTATTTAAGTCACAATAAAAGATAGGAGAATTTTTATTTTCCTTTCAGTTACTTGTCCTAGTACCAATTATAGGACAATTTTCATCTTCCAATCCACGTCAATGTATTCAACATACGGATGGTAAGCCCTATATAGGTCAAGTACATGACTTAGAAAGATTGCAGAGATATAAAAAGGGTCTCTTTCACCTCTAATTACCTCACATTAATATGTCAATCAGGGAGCATTTTGTTATTTCAAAGAGTGTCTCAGTCTGAGGATATCACTTGTCAGAGTAATGCTAGTAGTACAGCGTTCAAAAATACAAGAGTAAATGGATCCTAGTCTATAACTAAGTTACTTCAAAAGAGTAAATCACACACTCAAAAAACTAGGCAACTTATCAGTCAAGGGTTCGGTAGCAATAACCCATCCCTTTGGGAACTGATGGAAAGGAAATTAGAGCGTGGACCACAGGTCTGGGAGCTAGACAGTCAATGCCGAGGCTCACTACAGCCTTAGATCATCTCTCACACCAAAACAACAAATGCTAGTAAATGGAACAACAGATAGAAAAATGGAACAGCAAATAAGAAATTGAACAGCAAATCTGGAATGGGACAGCAATACTAGAATGGAACAACAACTAAATAACTAAGTCTCGCGAGTAGTAATCAGACTTAATCTACTAACTCAAATGAAATCATCATAATCAAACATGCAATCCTTCACTTCTTAAGGCAAATCAAGCAGCACACACTAATATGACAACACTAATTACTGATAAGTTATAGAACAGTGCTTGGAACTCATATACGCACACAACATGCTTGAACAGTAATCTGATCTAACATCAATCTTAATTAACAGGAACACGATTACGTTTCAAAATAGAGAAACATTACTTCTGAATCCAACAATCGTAAAGAACACAACTTTAGATGAATTCTATAACATGAATGTACAGCTCTGTAACGAAACGATAATAATATTCGGTCAAAACTATTAATATTCAATCAACTCTGAAAGGATCAGTAATATAATATAGAGTCAATGTAACAATTTTGTCTGTAAAAACCTTAATGAGTTAATCTTAACAGAGCATGTGATGTAAATTTATAAAGCATCTCAGATTACCAAATACGACGATAAGCAAATCACGCAGAAATCAAATCGTAGTAATACAAAAGCAAGTGTCCTCCGGGGCTAGGCCCTTAGCCTCCAAGGGTACACCGCTTTAAGTTAATCCAGGCGCAGAGATAAGATAATCACCAAGTTTGTATTAATGCATGAAACAAGAGTACAATGAACCAAGTCTTATCACAACTCGATGATCATAGTTTTGATCTTTAACAGAAATTACATTAAAGCATCCTCCTCAAAGCTAACAATGTTGTCCCTTTATATAAAGGTGCCGACGGAGATGTCTAAGTAACAAAATAGATAAAGCAATGATCCCTCAGGATCAAGGATCCTGAGGGATTCGCAAAACTATTAATTCTTAATCATCTCTTTTCTCCTGTGCCGAGCTGGTGCCTTTTCCTCCTTTTCAAGGCCGATTTGCTTCGATCTGCTTAGCCTTGTTTTCACTCGGTTTCCTGTCAAGGGGACAACAGTTACCTTGTCCTTGTCTTTTTCTTTAGAACAGCAATTCCTCGTTTTCACCCTTTCCTGCACGGGAAAATGACGATGATTAGCGGTTAAGTCTTGCATATTAATCTCACGTATTTGGTTATAATTCTTTATTGTTTTCCAAATTCATAATACAAAAAGGTTTACATGTTCTACTGAAAAGCCACTGAAATGATCGTCAAAAACATATCTTTTTAGTACTCCACACACCCCCCTGCTTACCCTGTTTCATGCCCTCATGAAAACGTTGTAGTTGACATGAAAGGCAGTCAGAGAATAAGCTGGAGAAGGAATCTCATGCGGAGGTCTACAACCATGATGAGTAACTAGATAATCAAAGAACTGGCCTGTTTGACCCTCAGGCATCTCATACAAGACTTGATATCCGGGTGCGGGGTACCAAATAACTGGACTACGAAATCTATATGCTAACCAGGATGGCCCTGCTCTCAAAATGCTTTCGCCGTAGAGGTTCAAACAGTTGGCAGCTAATTCAAAATTCTCATATTTAAATGGTTCCCTGAGCTGGATATTCGGATTAGAAATTTGGTACCGAAATTTGGCTGCATCAATGGCAAGGTCTTTGATAGTAAGAAAATATTCTAAACTTTGTCGAATGAGTGCCTCATGCATGGGTCCTAATGTTTCCATAACACCCGTAGTCCTCATGAGGTTTCTATGTGCTTTCCATAACTGCATTGGGTTCCTAGGCTCAGCCCTTACCCACAAATCTAGGCCATTTTCCTACCTCTGGAAAGTATTATAAGCTTTGAGCCATTTAATCTGATTAACCCCGAATGAGATGAATGCTTGCAATTGGATGTCTCCAACAAAAGGACCAGGGTTCAGCTCAGTCTCCTGATCTAGCACAAGGTTATGCAAATAGAACTCGCATAGCAATCTCTGGACCTTCACCCCGTAGTGTTTACAGCAGTCTATAAAGTCATTAACAATGTTAATTTGTATGGGGGCACCTGCTTTAACAACTTTTATCTTTAATTGTAAATACCGTTCCAGTAAAAACAGAGCATAATTTTTGGCAGGGGCCCTACATGTTAAAACGTCATTGTATAAAGAACACAAGGTATCCATCTGCTTGATAACAGTATCTAGTCTACGAGTTACCTTTGCAACTTTCTCATGTTCCTTCCGCCAACCTTCAAAGGCCTGGCTTTCGAATTGATTGACGTTCCTAAGCTGCTGCCATAGTTCTTCATACTTGTCACGCGGGACTGTTTGCTCTCTAAGCTATTCTTCTTCTTGCTGTGCCTGTTTCAACATCTTGTGCAAGGTTTTTGTCTTTGGATCTCTTCTCCATAGAGCAGTGGAAGCCAGGAGTTTTACCTGAACTTTCTTATTACGTTGCTTTGAGTTCAGAACCCTTATCATCCCTGAGAGTGGTGCCTCCATCTGGATCTCCTTGTTATCGTTTTCTTTTTTAACATGAATATAAGTTTGCTACTATTCCTTTTCAAATGGAACATCAGTCTGTTCTCCAGCATCATTTGGAAGAACGGCTGGATTTTCGGCCTGGTTTTTACTGAAGTGGCCACCTTTTGCTTCCCTGTGGGTTTTCTTACCCTCTGCCTGGCTTTCAGGATTCTGATCTGCTGGTGGAGCTGGGCTATTATGCCCAATAATTTCTGTTGTTTCTTTCGCAATTTTCTAATTTCCAAGGTTTCATTAGAAGGAACAGCAGGCTGCCTGCTGCGGTTTGGGCCGTGACTAGCCCCCAGATCTTCCTCCAGAATTTCCTCTGGTGCTTTAGGAACGGATTGTTCATGTTTAGTATCTCTTATCTCTTCTTCATCATGAACAGGCAGATTTCCTTCTTCTGCCTCTTCTGCATATGGTTTTTTAGATGTATTTTCCTCTTGGGGTTTGTCATGGAGGTCTGTTGGACTGGAAGGTTGGCCATACTCACCCATATTGGCCAAAACTTCGGCCAATTCATCTTCTCCCACTGGGCCCTGTGGTGGGCTACCTTCCTGCTTGGATTGTTTAGCTTTTGCCTTAGAATGCTCAGCTTTTGTTTCAGAATGCTCAACTTCTTCCTCTTTTTCTTCTTCGGATTGCTCGGCCTCCTCTTCAGATTGCTTGACTTCTTCTTCGGATTTCTCGTCCTCCTCTTCAAATTGGTCGGCGTCTTCTTCAGATTTCTCGTCCTCAATTTCTATTAGCTGGCTGGTGCTTTCCTGAAGCTTTTCCAGCCTTCCTCGTATCCGAGCTAACCGAATCGATTTTCTAGGTTTCTCTGGCTGTTCGGGTGTACCGGTGGCATGCTTACATTTTGCTAATTCCTGGCGTGTTTCTGGACATTCAGATGTACTAGTGACATGTTTTTGTTTTACTAATTATTTGTGTTTTTCTGGACGTTCTGGTGTGCTGGTAGTATACTTACGTTTTAGGGATGGTGTTGTCACCCCTCCCTCAATTATTGCAATTAGCTCTTCCCAGCTGCTTTGCTGCTGGGTGAGGCTATGACTAACAATTAATCGAATTAACCCGTGGTGACTAACAACTGACTCTACATGCTGTGCCTTTTTAAGCTTCGTGCTACATCATGCAGTAACGAATTCAAAAGTGCAGGTAGGTTTACAGATCATTTCTCCTTTAAAACAGCTAAGAGTTTAAGATGTCGCAGTCTTACCACGTCTTTTCTACCCTCGCAGGTGATGTAGCTTTGCACAGTTCTCGCTAATTCTGCCGAGGGTTCTCCTAGCATTGCTGGCAGAACTCCCTTCCCTTTAATCGTCAAGCTCTGGCCTTCATCCTGGAAGATTTCCATAACCTTCTGTAGTCTTTCCTCTTTTAGCGTCCATACAGGTCCGATAACTGGTAGTCCCAAGACTTTTGCGATTATATCATCGGTGACTGTTATCCGCCTCCCCCTTACTATGGAGTAATCCTCCTGCAGATTCTGCAGGAATTCCATCGCTACTGTTTTGTTAGACTCCTGCAAGCGGTTGAGATAAGTCAGCCACCCTGCTCTTTCCAGGATCTCTCGGGTAGCAGCTGAGGCTGTTAACACCTGCAGTTCCCTTCGAATCGCCCTTCCTCCCATGGTTTCACTATGGATTCTCAATGGAACAGCAACTGCTTGTGCTATTTGAAACACAGAGAGGGTAATAGTCGCGAAATTTTGTAAGAAAAAAAAAACAGAGTATGCAACAGAAATGTCTTATGAACAGCAACTTCTGTAATAAAAATAGAAATAGCATGCCGTTAAGCCGTGTCGTACCCTAGTACACAACCTTTCCCAAATAGTGAGCTGACACGTAATCTAGGGAATAATGAGGTTAACCTCCCCCCCCACAATGTGATAGGTTGTCCCAGCCATCAAATAAAGGAGCAGCACCCGACCTGCAACAGAGTCATAAAGGAACAACGTATGAAAATATGCCATGTTTAGAAAAAAAACAAATTACCGAAATCGAGGCGTAAAGTTGGATCGCGTATTACGTAAGAGGCTGCTGTGATATGATGCGAGGCTGGGGGGATAGGATGTCTGTCGTACTTGCCAAATCTCAAGTGGTCATTGTCACTTAATTTACCATGATTGGTGGTAATAAATTTTCATACGATATAAGTCGGGAAATAATATATGATTGGTTCCTAGGATATAAGAAATAAAAGAGTATTAGTGTCTTACCTATTGGTGTAACCAATGTGACTTCAATACCATTAACAGTGCTCTGCTGCCGATAGGTGTCCATAACCTTGGCAGAGTTGTTTATTTCACCCCTGGAACCATGATCCTTTATGTGTATATTAAGGAGTGTAATGTCAAAGTGTAGGCCATTATGCTGGCTTGGTAACCAGTTAGTCATAATGCCATTCACGAGGAAGGGGCGAAAAGTGGACAGGCCGGCTCGTGATGAGACCTCCTGTTCCAAGGTTTGTTTATTTAAGATGCCTTTTGGACCATATCCCTGGTGTGGTGGCCATAGTGGGAATGCCACTTCACTTCCATCCTCATGATCATGGTAGGCTGGCTCTTGATGAGACCCCCTATCCTGCATTTGACAACTTATAATTCATGTTTACTTTTTTCTTTTTCATAAAGTACTTTTCCTTATTTATACACAAAGGGTGGTTCAACACTCCTTAAGAGTAGGAATGGTGGAAGAAGTCTTATCATCTCAATAGGAAGATATAAACCCTTTGCTCTTATTCCTAGACAATAATCAAAGAGGATTAAAGGGATTGTCATGATAAAGATAACCAATCAAAGCAAAATTAGTAAGACAATGACAGCAAAAGATGAGGAATAACTGTGTCCTTCCTTTTGTCCTCTTACCAATACAGAGCCTTATAAAGATAGCGATTTACAATTTGCGGATTTCAGTATGTTGCTATTTTGTGTTCATTGCATAAGTGCATAGTTGTGTCTTAAAGACTTTGAAAGAACAGGAGCAAGAAGCATCCTCAATTTAGATCAGCAAAAGGAATGAGCTGTTTCACAAGGAGAGAAAAAGGTATGCTAGTGGTGTTCCCTTTGGAAAGAGGAACAACAAAGGAGCATAGATATCAAAAGTGCAAATGTCGTTTCTTTTGAAAAAGGAACAACAGAACACACCAATGTTGTTCCTTTGAACAAGGAACAGCAAAAATTAAAAAATGCTATTCTCTTGGAAAAGGGCAGCAAAACACTCGAAATGGCGTTCCTTTTGAAAAAGGAACAATAGCCACCAAAAATGTTGTTCCTTTGAAAAAGGAACAGCAAAAAAACACAAAAATGTCGTTCCTTTGGAAGAAGGAACAACAAGAATCAAAATGTTGTTCCTTTAGAAAAGGAAAAACAAAACAAGCAAATGTCGTTCCTTGGAAAAAGGAACAACAAAAAATCAAAACGATGTTCCTTTTGAAAAAGGAACAGCAAAACAAACAAATGCCGTTTCTTTTGAAAAAGGAACAGTAGAAAATCGAAATGTTGTTCCTTTGAAAAGGAACAACAGAACATCGAAATGTTGTTCCTTTCGAAAAAGGAACCGCAGAACAAACAAATGCCGTTCGTTTTGAAAAATGAACAACAGAAAAATGAAATGTTGTTCCTTTTGAAAAAAAGAACAGCAAAAATGACAGGAAAACATTAGTTCGAACATATGTGCAAGAATGACTCAAAGAAAAGAAATTATGTACAAAATGTAAGATGAAATGAATTCCTTAATGAATTACAGGTGAGGAAGACTTCTCTTCCTCTCCTAAAATCTCCATATCAGTGTCTCGGCCTAGCTGCTGGCAGAAGGATTCCTGAGTGAGTGGTTTGCGATAGAGACGAACTCGGTGGCCATTTACTTTGAAGGCATATCCAAAACTGTCAATGGCGATTAGAGTAAGGGTTCCATTGCCATGTACCTTCTGGATTTCATATGGTCCCAACCAACGAGTCTGGAGTTTGCCAGGGAAGTCCTGAAACCAAGAGTCGTACAACAGAGCCCAGTCTCCCTCATGGAAGACTTTGTTTTTAATGAGCGCATCATGCCACTTAGCTCGCTGCTGTTGAATCAGTGTTGTATTGTTATGAAACCAGCTCACAAAAAGATAGAAAAGAGAGATCCACGCCTTAGAATTCAGCCTCTTCGAGGGGGCAACCTCCTTTACATTACATAAATGAACAATTCTTGGATGATACAAATGAAAAGACCTCCTTTCTATATATAGGAGTCTAAGGGGTTATAACATAACCAGAGCCGACATAACAATAATAATGTAAGGGAACAATAATAACAATAGTGGGCTTCTATGTGGCACAATAGTAACAATATGGGCACTACATGGGTACATCAATATAATAAGTGGGTTATACTAACAACAATAGGGGGTTACACTAGTAGTATAGGGGCCTAACATGCCCCTCTCCTTCAAAAAGCGTTGTCCTCAACGCTTGAGTAGTTCTTGATGCTTCTGTATAAAATTCTTGTCCTCCCATGTGGAATATTTAGCGGGTAAGTTCTTCCACTTGATGAAATACTCTGAAATTGATCGATTTTGTAGCTGTCGGGTTCTTGTTTCTGTGACTGCTCCAGGTTCCAATATGATTTTTCCTTCCTCTTCAATTTCTGACAATATTGCTTGAATTGGGATCTTTTGCAACTTTTGAATAAGTGGCCATACTTCTTCGTCCTTCTTCCATTCATCCCTTGCTTCGTTTATCCAATTTGGTTGGCTAATATAAATAGCAAAAAACAATGCTTCCACATCCTCATCCTTGAAGAGTATTCTCATTCGGTAAGGTCGCCATTTTTTAAGTGCGTGTAGTATTGCCAACATTTCCTTCTCATAAATAGCTTGCTTGAGATGTAGCAGTAAAAATACCCAATCACCTACATCAAAACATTTTTCACTACGATGTTGATCTACCTGTTGTTTCGTTTGATTTTGCACCGAAGTGGCATTATTCTTTAAAAGTTGGAGAACTTGCTGTTGATGCTTGATGTGATCTTTCTCTGCTTGAACATTTTTCTTCTTGATATGTCCTTCTATCTTTTGAGGAGTGGTAATTTCTTCCCGTCCTTTACAAGATATGGTCGGATTCATTTCTTGATGCTCAATGTGATATTTCACTTCTTGAACATTTTTCTTCTTGATGTGTCCTTCTATCTTGATAGTTTGAGGAGTGGTAATTTCGTCCATTGAATTACAAGATATGGTTGGATTCATTTCTTCTTTCTCGATGTGATCTTTCACTACTTGCACCTTTTTCTTCTTGATATGTCCTTCTATCTTGAGAGTTTGAGGAGTGGTAATTCTTTCCAATTCTTTACAAGATATGGTCTGATTCATTTCTTCTTTCTCTGGGGTGCTGTCCTGGCATATATCCTCTTCTTTTGATGTTTCTTGATCATTTTCTTCCTCCTCTTCATATTCTATGTAAAATAATTTCTTCTCAGCACACCTATGACCTTTAGTGCATTTGCTATCACAATTGTAACAAAGCCCTTTTTCTCTTTTTCCTTCCAATTGTTGTGGTGTAACCCTTGTAGGTTGTGGAAATCTGGGAGAAACAACACTTCCATCTTTATAGTTGTGAGGGGTATGCTTCCTGGTTTCCATAATTTTTCTTTCCATTATGTCACAAAGCCCTTTTACTCTTTCCAACTGTTGTGGTGTTGCTCTAAAGAAGGTGTTGCTCTTTGTATCCTCATAATGTGCTATCATTTCCTCCGTGAAAATTGACCACGTAACCAGTTTTTTACGAGAACAAAGCCCTTCATACCATAAAAATTGATCTGGTTCTAAATATGAAGATGCAATACATACCTTTTGTAACAGTTGTACACCATGTAGATCAAAATATTGCTCCATTTGAAGTATCCAATTTACCGGATCCTTGCCATCAAACTTCCTCATCTTGCGTTTTCTTGATTTTAGGAGCTCGACCTTGAAACGACTGTAACTCTGTACTTTTCAATCACCTAGTTCTGAATTTGTGACCTGCGGTAGCCCTCTGTGTCCTCTTTCCAATGCCACAAGTCTGACCCAAATTGGATTCTCCTAGAAAGAGTTATGCGAAATCTCCCACAGTGACTTGATTATAGACTAGTTCAGTAGAGCAAACTTGTACGACGTGCCACGAGTCACTGTTTCGACCTCTGGATCTGAAAAACACCCACAAAAAACTACAGTCCGTCCTCTTTCTGTACCTTCTTATGAAACTTCAATCCGATGCACAGAGAGAACGTTATGACAATTTTCCCCAGGTCACCTGTTTTGAATGTAATTCAGGAGTTTGCAAAAAGACCAAATTCCGCAGATCATAGCTCCGCAAATATCACGCGAAAAGCTCTAAAATTCGGACCCAAGGTTCAGCGCGATTTCTTCTCAAATGGGTTTTTTTTGCGACTTCTGAAACGTCACAGAAAAAAAAGTTATAGCGAAAATGCCACGATGACCTGTTTGGAGCAGCGAAACCCTAGAATCCAAAGCTCTGATACCAAATGTTATGAAACCAGCTCACAAAAAGATAGAAAAGAGAGATCCACGCCTTAGAATTCAGCCTCTTCGAGGGGGCAACCTCCTTTACATTACATAAATGAACAATTCTTGGATGATACAAATGAAAAGACCTCCTTTCTATATATAGGAGTCTAAGGGGTTATAACATAACCAGAGCCGACATAACAATAATAATGTAAGGGAACAATAATAACAATAGTGGGCTTCTATGTGGCACAATAGTAACAATATGGGCACTACATGGGTACATCAATATAATAAGTGGGTTATACTAACAACAATAGGGGGTTACACTAGTAGTATAGGGGCCTAACATGTATTTTGAAGTGCAGAGAGCCTAATTTCGTCCAACTCATTGATCTGCTGTAGTCGATTAACCTGTGCCTCGCTTAGATCTAAGCCAACTTCTTGTGCTGCTCGTAATGTTTGGATTTCGAATTCTATGGGAAAAATGGGTTGTTTTCGAAACACCAATTGATAAGGTGAGTACCCAGTGGTGCTTCTCTATGTCGTTCTATAGGCCCAGAGTGCTTCAGGTAGTCTGGCAGCCCAATCACGCCGATGTGACGCAATCGTTTTCGTTAGGATTGATTCCATTACCTTATTGCTGCTTTCTACTTGTCCATTCACCTGTGGGTGGTATGGAGTAGTGATTTTATGCTGGACGTGATAATTATTGAGTGTTGCAGCTAATCTATTCCCAGCAAATTGTGGTCCTCCGTCTATAATTATTTCCCTTGGATGTCCATAACGTAAAAATAGATGGAACAGAAACTGTATGACAGAGTCCTCTGTGGCTCTTGGCAATGCTTCTGCTTCAACCCATTTGGTGACATATTCTGTTGCCACCAGAATGTATGTTTTCTGGTTTGATTATGGGTTGATGGGTCCAACGAAATCAAGAGCCCATTGCTCGAATGGTTCAATAACTAACTGTGGTTTCAGAGGCATCTCGTCAGATTGACCAGGACGTCCTGCTCGCTGGCAGCTGTCACAGGCTTCGACAAATTTCTTTGCATCTCTGAAAATCGTGGGCCAATAATATCCTGTCTGTAGTACTTTATGTCCTGTTCTATGCTCAGCAAAGTGTCCACCACATGATCCATCATGATAGGCTTTTAGGATGTCAAAGATTTCATCTTCCCGAACACATCTCCTGATATGCTTGTTTGCCCCTGTGTGAAAAAAATATCCCCCAATCCATGAGAATCGAGTACTCTTCTGAACAATCTGTTTGCGTTCATTAGGGGTTAGGTGCTTTGGTAGTTTTCCTACTACGAGGTAATTGGCAACATCAGCATACCAGGGTGTTTGAACGGCAACAACAAACAGATGTTCATCCAGAAATTGATCTTCAACTGCTGCTGCATCGATTGGATTTGGCATTCTTGAGAGAAAATTGGCCACAGGGTTTTCTTTGCCAGGCCGATCCTTGATTGTGATATCGAATTCCTGCAATAAAATTAAACATTCTAGTTATTCTGGCATTTGTGACAAGCTTATTTGCTAAATATTTTATGGCAGAATGATCTGTATACAAGATAACAGGATATCCTGTAATATAATGTCTAAACTTATTGACAGCATGTATTACTGCTAGGAATTCTTTTTCAGTAACAGTGTAATTTAATTCAGCAGGGGATAAATTTTTGCTGATGTAATAGATAGCATATGGTTTTTTATCCTCTTCCTACCCAAGGACTGCGCCAATGGCTGTATCTAAGGCATCAGATGATATCTGGAATGGTAAATCCCAGTTTGGTCCTCGAAGGACTGGGGCTGTGGATACGAGCTTCTTTAAATCCTTGAAAGCATGCTCACATTTTTCTGTCCAAAGAAAATCAACGTTACCAGTTAGTGCATATAAAGGTGCAACGATGTGTGAATAATGTTCTATAAATCGTCTATAATAACCAGAGAATCCGAGAAAGCTACGTACCTCTGTTTGAGTAGTAGGAGTGGGAATGAGCAAAAGTATTTGGATTTTGGCTGGGTCTACCTGAATGCCGGTTGCTGAGATATAGTGTCCTAGGATAAGTCCTTCGGTCATCATCATGTAACATTTTTCGTGGCTTAAGAAAAGCCTGGTAGCGATGCAGCATTGTAGGACCTTTTCTAGGGTGTCTAGTGCTGGATCAAACTCATCTCCATAAGGTGTAAAGTCATCCATGTATACTTGAAGTCCATCATTTATTAAATCTGCAAAAATGCTAAGGATAGCCCTTTGGAATGTGGCAGGAGCATTACATAAGCCAAAAGGTAGAACTCAATAAGCAAATGTTCCCCAAGGACAAGTAAAAGTAGTTTTGTCCTGGTCTTCAAGGGCAATTTGAATCTGATTGTATCCACTGAAGCCATCCAGGAAAGAAAAGAATTTCTTTCCTGCTAAAGTATCTAATACTTGGTCTATGAATGGGAGAGGAAAGTGGTCTTTTTGCGTTGCTTTGTTTAGTTCCCTGTAATCCACACAGATTCTCCATTTCCCATTCTTTTTTGGTACCACCACAAGCAGAGAGACCCATTTACTATCAGAGATAGGATAGATAAAATTTATATCTAAAAGTTTCTGAAGTTCAACTTTTACCACATATTTTAGATGAGGATTAAGTCTCCTCCGCGGTTGACGAACAGGTCTGGCATCTTTTTCTATATAAATGTGGTGTGTACATAATTGGGGGTCAATTCCTTTCATATCAGGGTAATCCCATGCGAATGCTTCTTGATATTTTCTTAACAAATGGATGAGCTTTGTTTCTTGTTCAGGTGTGAGGTTGGCATTAATATTTAAGGTTTTTCCTGGTTCAATTTCCACAATTTTACTATTTGCAACAAAAGTAACAGGTATTGTTTGATCATTCATATCTTTCAGAGGATCTTCTTCTAATTCATTATCAAATGCTGCTTCTATCATGTGACACTGTGTGCAAGATCCAGATTCAGTTTGACTAATGAAGTTATTAATGGCATCATCTTCTATTTGGTCTTTAAAATCAAGTGCGTCTTGTATAGTTAATGGAGATCTAATATTATCAATAAGGTATGATACAGGGTGCTTGTTAGTTTTAATTATTGTGACACTTGGCTGTGCTAGAGGATATAGAACTAAATTTTTGATATTTGGTCCTTTGGTTATGGTGATATTTCCTTATCGACAGCCAATATAAGCATCGACAGTGGCAAGCCAGGGTCTACCTAGGATTAGCAGGTGTCCATCAAGTCAGGTTTTTGGATTAATTATCAAGAAATCGGTTGGATATTCCCAGGAATCTACGGAGACCATGACATAATGTAAAGTACCCTCCGGTCTAACCACAGATCGGTCAGCCAATTGTAACAAAGTAGAAGTGGGTTCTATAGATGTAATGCCGAGCTTCTGGCAAGTAGTGGTTGTTAAAATATTAATTGCGGCTCCTAGATCCACTAAGGCATTAGACAGGGTCTGACCATAAATTTGAACAGTTACAATTGGATTTCCTGGGTCTTCATATTTAATGGGTGTTTCTTTCCCTGATAGTAAATCAGATAAAGTGCCGACTACTTGGACTCTTGGATTATTTGTTATATTCCTCCTTGGTTTCTTTATGCACAATTCTTTGATAGTTTTTGCGTATATAGGAATGTCTTGAATGGCTTGGAGGAATGGAATTTTTATGTATAGATTTTGTAATTCTCCCAGAATGTCAAAGTCAGGGTACTGTAAAGGTTGAGGTATGACTAATTGTTCTGGGAACGAAGGAGAGGATGTGGTTGCTTGATTATGAGTCTGCTGCCTATTCACATCCTCTTGTTGCAAGAGATGTTCTTTTGGTAACTGATCTTCAATATGAACTATTTTATCTCCCTCAGTTTCAATAATACGTCCAGATTGTAACTGAAGATCATTGCACTCCCTCAGGTCAGGTCCTATTTCTGGTGATTCTATGATTTGAAGAGATTGGACCGGTCTGTTATTTGGATTAGGGTTGGGTTGGGCTGGGAGTTGCAGTCTGAGATTAGACTGGGGATTTTGTTGTAAGGCTGGCAGAGTAGGTTGAGGAAGTGGAATAGTTCCTACTGGCATCGGTCTCTGCCAGTTTGTCTGCCAGGCTGAACTTTGTGAAGTAGGGATGTCCATTATGGAGGATATGGGCTATTTTGCCTATATGGTGGAGTGTAAGGGAAATTCGGCCAACCAGATTGGCTTGCCTGATTCAGCCACGGGTTTGAAGAAGGAAACGACTGTGGTGACCAGTTTGAAAATGGGGGTTGAGACTGACTTTTCCACATACTATATTGTTGAGCATTATACTGTGGAGGTTGAAAAGAAGAAGTTGGGTCTGGAAACATACCAGATTGTCTCGGCTGCCACTGGTGGCGCTGGTTGATCAAGTACACTGATTCTGGTTCTTCTTATGCTTCCTTATATACCTCTTTCAATCGAGGAACTGAGGGGCAGTTCTCCGTAAGGTGATCCTTTGTACAGATGGCGCATGTTTGGACTATATCTAGTGGACATTCCTTGTGACTATGCTTTTTCCTGCATCGGGGACAAAAGATCGCCAAATTCTGTTCTGCCTCCATCTACTTCTGTTTAGCCTGCATAATATCAAGTTGTGTAGTTAGTGTCCCCAGAATATCGGTTTTAAAATTTTCCAATAAATTTCCAATTTCTACACGTGTTACTCCTTTTGTTGATATTTTGTTATCCCTTACAAACCGATCATGTTCTGCCAGTTTTACTCTTGTGCTGCCTCTCGAACTCCTGATACATAAATCAATGATGTCAACCAAATTTTCTTGATAAATATCCCCTTTTCCCATGATGTTTAATGTTTCAATCCATTGTTCCTTCATGCCCTTTATCAATGCAGTTTTTAACACATTATCAGGTAAAGGTAGTGATGCATAAGGAGATCTTTGTAGATTGTACTAAAAACGTTCCACATACTCATCTAATGTTTCATTCAGTTTCGTTGTCATTTGGAATATTTCATCCTTTAATTCTCTAGTCCTACAATAATCCTGATATTTTTTTAAGAAAGATTCTTTCATTTGATCCCAATTGTTTATGACCCCACCACCTAGTCCCATAAACCATCTTAAAGTAGCCCCTTTTAATGTAGAGGGAAATAATTTTAGCTTCTGGGGATCGGTGGTGTAATCATATCCTCTGCACAACACATCAAATTCGAATAAAAATGCATCCAGATCTTCTGATGTGAGACCGTGAAATGTAGGGATATGTTGAAGAGGGATTGCTTTCATGGGCGCATTTGCTGCAGAATCCACTATAGGGTATTGTAGTGTAGAGGTTTGAGTGTTTAGCTGGTTCTGAGCCATAGGAACGAATATGTGCCAATAACCTTCTGGGATATCTAGGAGGGTATCCCTAGGTTGAGAGGGAATAACTTTGACAGGGATAGTTTTAATAGCACTTCCTTTATCTGGGATAATGAGAATACCTGATGTCTAAGGAGATTGGGTTCCTTCAAAAATAATTTTTGCAGTGCTCCCCTTATCTGGGCTATTTAATGGCTGATTTTTCCCAATAGGAGATCTTGGTTCCTCGGTTTCCCCTGTTTCTCCTTCTCCTTCACAAATGTTGCTGAAATTCCCTTCCTGCAATAGTTTTGGAGTAGAATTTTCAATTTCTTGAAAGTCCTGCTCTTCAGTTTGACTATGCACCTCAGCAAAGGCTACAGATGGCAATCCTGTGGCCTGAGGGGAACTAGTAGGCTGTTTAGAAATGATTTTCCTTGGGCCTACTAATGGTTGAGATTCTGTTTTCTTATAGATTTCGTCTATGAAGGTCATTCGGCCAAGGGTCACTAGCCCCTTAGCTTTTTCAGGTTTGGATGGAAGTTTGATATTCTTTTCTGGTTTTTTCTGCTTAGTCATGCACACAAATGAACTACTAAATTCTATTCAAACAAAGCAACAACAAATCTGTTAGGAAAGCGGACGGTGGAGCAGGGGTTTAGCATGCTCCGTACGTAGGTTCTTACCTTCTGTTTTTAAGATCCAACTCTTCCCTAGCAGGTTCGTACACTACTCTGAAAAAGACAAATGGCTACACTCTTTCCCCGGCAACGGTGCCAAACTGTAGAGCTATAAAAAGGGTCTCTTTCACCTCTAATTACCTCACATTAATATGTCAATCTGGGAGCGTTTTGTTATTTCAAAGAGTGTCTTAGTCTGAGGATATCACTTGTCAGAGTAATGCTAGTAGTACAACGTTCAAAAATACAAGAGTAAACGGATGCTAGTCTATAACTAAGTTACTTCAAAAGAGTAAATCACACACTCAGAAAACTAGGCAACTTATCAGTCAAGGGTTCGGCAGCAATAACCCATCCCTTTGGAAACTGATGGAAAGGAAATTAGAGCATGGACCACAGGTCTGGGAGCTTGACAGTCAATGTCGAGGCTCACTACAGCCTTAGATCGTCTCTCACACCAAAACAACAAATGCTGGTAAATGGAACAACAGATAGAAAAATGGAACAACAAATAAGAAATTGAACAACAAATCTGGAATGGGACAACAATTCTAGAATGGAACAACAACTAAATAACTAAGTCTCGCGAGTAGTAATCAGACTTAATCTACTAACTCAAATGCAATCATCATAATCAAACATGCAATCCTTCACTTCTTAAGGCAAATCAAGCAGCACACACTAATAGAACAACACTAATTACTGATAAGTTATAGAACAGTGCTTGGAACTCATATACGCACACAACACGCTTGAACAGTAATCTGATCTAACATCAATCTTAATTAACAGGAACACGACTGCGTTTCAAAATAGAGCAACATTACTTTTGAATGCAACAATCGTAAAGAACACAACTTAAGATGAATTCTATAACATGAATGTACAGCTCTGTAACGAAACGATAATAATATTCGGTCAAGACTAATAATATTCAATCAACTCTGAAAGGATCAGTAATATAATGCAGAGTCAATGTAACAGTTTTGTTTGTAAAAACCTTAATGAATTAATCTTAACAGAGCATGTGATGTAAATTTATAAAGCATGTCAGATTACCAAATACGACGATAAGCAAATCACGCAGAAATCAAATCGTAGTAATACAGAAGCAAGTGTCCTCCGGGGCCGGGCCCTTAGCCTCCAAGGGTACACCGCTTTAAGTTAATCCAGGCGCAGAGATAAGATAATCATCAAGTTTGTATTAATGCATGAAACAAGAGTACAATGAACCAAGTCTTATCGCAACTCGATGATCACAGTTTTGATCTTTAACAGAAATTACATAAAAGCATCCTCCTCAAAGCTAACAATGCTGTCCCTTTATATAAAGGTGCCGACGGAGATGTCTAAGTAATAAAATAGATAAAGCAGCGATCCCTCAGGATCAAGGATCCTGAGGGATTCGCAAAACCATTAATTCTTAATCATCTCTTTTCTCCTGCGCCGAGTTGGTGTCTTTTCCTCCTTTTCAAGGCCGATTTGCTTCGATCTGCTTAGCCTTGTTTGCACTCGATTTCCCATCAAGGGGACAGCAGTTACCTTGTCCTTGTCTTTTTCTTTAGAACAACAATTCCTCGTTTTCACCCTTTCCTGCACGGGAAAATGACAATGATTAGCGGTTAAGTCTTGCATATTAATCTTACGTATTTGGTTATAATTCCTTATTGTTTTCCAAATTCATAATACAAAAAGGTTTACATGTTCTACTGAAAAGCCACTAAAACGATCGTCAAAAACATACCTTTTTAGTACTCCACAAAGATGCCCGTGTTTCTATATAGCTTAGTGTACTTGACATAGGGATGTTAAGCCTTATACAGGTTAAAGAATAAGACATAGAAAGATTCTCAGAAGACCATTCTCCCCATATAGGTTAGTGTACAAGACTTAAGGTAAAACCCTATATAGGTCATAGTACAAGACACAAGGAGATTGAATTTTCATATTGTTGATCAATCTACCAAACCAGTCTTCCTCTTTAGGTCACATTGAATTAGGAACTAAAACCCTATCTAGGCCAGTGTGGCACGAGAAGAATAACATGATATAAGAATATCACTACCCCCTCTCAACCAAAGAGGGAATCTCCACAAGTCCAATTTATGAAAAATACAAATTCATCTATGGAGAGTTTTATCAGCTACATTTTCCTTGGTGGAGATATACTAGAGCTTCACTTCTCCGCTCTATACCAAGTCACGAATTTAGTGATACTCGGTGCCAATATATCTGGCTGCCACAAACCACTAGATTCTTCATGAAACACATAATATCATTGTGGTATCCAACAACAAACCAATAAATTAGCAAGCAATATCAACACCAAATTTTTAGCTTAAGCTCTTATATATATTCAGCAGAATTAAATTTCAAAGAAGATTATTTCTTGATCATCCAAGAAACCATAATAGAGCCCATATAGTACTCAATACTTTGAATCCAATCATAGTAAGAGAAACATACTTTAGGAAGTAGTCATCAGTACCATGACCATGCTCAAGCTTCATATGAAGGTGTTTACTGCAAAGCACCAATCAATTGCTTGTATGTAGATTTGGTAATGGAAAATCGAATTCTTGTAGCTTCTTTATGGCAGTTTTCATGGAGCTAAGTTCCTACAAGATCTTGTTAACTAGCTTCCCTTACCAAAGGAAAGACTCACCATGGTTTATGCAAGATTTCCTTACATATTAATGCCAAGATACTTCATTTAGTAGCCAAATCCCTCTTACAGTGAAGGATCAAATATTTAGGATTTGTTAGAAGAAGGCAATCCATATAAAGAATAAAAGTTACATGTTCATCCTTCGCAAACTTGATGGGATCAACTTCAATTTATATCAAGTGAAATTGGAGTTGATCAGAGTGATTTTCCAATTCAGTGGAAAAGCTTCTTTAGGTTCCACATCATACAATCTGGAAGGAATTCATCTAGCTTCATATTATTTATCTTGGATCAAACTTATTTTGTTAACTTCCCCTTTAATTGATCATATATTTTCTCATCGTTTGTCAAAATGGTCACATAAAAATATTATCTTCGATAGATATGGATCAACATCATTCTTTAAAGGCTTCAGTCCATTATGAGAGTCACAATGGAATACTTCAATCAAGCTGATTTGGTTTACTCCCTTTGAATCCAATGCTCATCAATATTGGTCTTACATTAATAGCCACAACCTAAGAAATCTTCATCAAGTACCTACAATCGCATTAGGAAGTCAAGGAATAAAAAATAGAACCAAGAAAGATATAGAAAAATGAGACAATAATGGGCATAATTAGGAAAATAATTATCTCTTGAGAGTATATCAACTCCCTCTTTATCTAGTATTTTATTCATTATCAGATTTTCTTTGTCCATATCATCATCCAGAAGTTAGGATTTATTCTTTCAAGCAGAAGAAATCAATGTTGGGGTTTAGTACATAAACCCTATATCTAGGGTTTAGTGCATGAACCATAGATTTATTTATTTAGTTCAAAGTCCAACCCTATGCACTTATCCCTGTATAATTACATTATCAATCATGGGGTACTAACCCTAGGTCTTTCAAGCCCTAGCTAGACATCACAACCGAGGTAATGTCATAATCAGATTGTAGTATTAGTACTTCAACCAAGTGATCTCATCAAATGAGAAAGCTCTTTAACACTATTATAATTATCATGGATAAGGAGTGATTAAATATTCAAAGAATCATCTTCTAGATTTTATTTGAGATTTTATTGTACTCACACATGTTCTTCTAACTCATACCACTCTTTGTCCAACCGTAGTCCATATCTTATACTTTAGAGTAACTTAGAGCCCCAATAATTTAATATTGTATACCAAAACATAGAGACCAAACTTGGATTGTAGTTTACTAGGTCTTGACCTACTTAATTTTCAACAAAATATTATTTACATGGGGAAATTTTATTAGCCTTCAAGAACACAATCACCAAGTTTCATATCAAGAGTATAAATTTTGGTCAAAAGGGGAGACTTTATACCAGAATTCTTAGTCAGCCACAAGAAAAAATTCTATAGCTCAGATTTCAAATTGTCACTATACAAATGAAAACACTACCAAAGATACTCATAGATTTCTGAGTTATGATTTTGAATGCCAAAAGGGTAAAAGGTAATGACATTGAGGAATCTTATATCATACCTTATATTCTCCCAAAACCCTTGAAGCTTCCAAAGGGAAAGGGTTGATACTTCAACCTTTCTTCTTGAACCTGAGCTTAGTTTTGAGAAGAGAAAGGTGTTTCCATGATCAAACTAGTGACCTTCAACCATCATCCTTTACCAAACAATAGTGACAAGACTCAGATGACACATTCCCCTAGGTTCAAACTTCAAAACTTTAGAGATAAAGCTAATATATGTGAAATGACCTAGGAACAAATTTCGAAAGGATATAATCTAAGGCACAATCCTCGGATCAAGTTGAAACTACTTGAATCAAGCCTCAGGCCTTTGGATCAGGCTATTAATAATTTATCTTGAGCCACAAAACCTTTATTTGGTGGCATAAATCTTCAAATCAATTCCTCAGACCACTGCTAAAGAAGTTATAGTATGATAGATATCAGACTGAGATGATATTCATGGGGATCTGGAAAAAGGATCTCATACAAGATGTCTACTGATGATGATGAGAAGATGATCAAGGGCATTTTCCAAGAAGTGATCTGAAACTTACTTCCCTTACTCCAACTTTGGTACCATGTTAGAAATCCATGTGCAGTACAATAAAAGAAATAATTTTCTTGTTTTTCATAACTTCAAATAATTATTTGTGAGGTTGGTAGTAGTTCTATAAATTTATTCATCCATAAATAAATAAGTATACTTAAAAAATAAAAAAAAATAGTAAGGAAAAATCAGGGATCACGATGCAAAATAAGGGACACCATAAATTAGGTCTAGGACCAGGGAAAAACCCAACCAATTATTTTCTTAGAGATTTACTTCAAAAGACATCAAGCAAAGGTATATACTGATCTAGGAAGGATACCACAAGTGAAAAATATGAATGTTAGACATCCAACAAAATTCACAAAGGAAAGGTTGAACAAGGCTAGAACATACCCTTCCTTAAGATCTGAACTTAGTGAATAATATATCTAAAAGAGAAACAATTTAGATCTATCATCATTAGACTAGAATCAATGTAGCGGAGATTATATCTAATACAAAATAGATTATATCTACCACCAAAGGGTTTAGATATATCACTGTAGAGCTCAGATATGTCACAATGCTTGGATATTTGTTATAGACACTAGTAGAAAATGAGAAATTAGTTACTAAGTGGTTAAAAACGTTAGTCACCACAACTTTTCCAAGTGAAATACTACCAAAAATGAGCAATCTTTGGTGACCTAAATAAAAATGACTAATATAAATAACTAATTTAGTCCCGGGATAAAATATATGACTAGATAATAACTAATAAAACTCAAAATGACTAATGTGAATGACTAATTTTGTCTAGGAACAAAAAAATGACTACCTAACTTAATTGTGTACAATAATCTACATTTCAATGAAACTAAAGGCACTAGGAACCACAATGAGAAAAATATCCAAGACCGTATGAAGATCTCACTGCCGTCAACATGTACCTCAATGCAATATCAATAAAAGAGATAAGGTCAGTACCATCAACACAATATAAATGCATGTTTCCATAAATTTAAGACACATGCCCATCACACTCAATAGGATACACAAAAAACAAATGGACACCACCGTCATCAAAATACATATGGCTATTACCATCGTTGAAAGGTTGTTAAGTTACGTATGATAATGTGCCTTTGAAGTTTCTCTACGAGGTTGAATTATTGTGAAAATCACATAAAACATGAGAGAAATCCTTTGATATTGGCTACAATAAACACCTAACAAGAATCCAAGTGATATTTAGAGGTGTCGTGGCTCTGCTTCTCCCTTGAAATCATTGACTTCCTTGCTTTGCATTGCAATCCAAAGGCCTTGTGAAATATATGGGTGGAACCCTATATGGTTTTGAGGTAGGTTCCATGAGTTCATCTCGTCATCTTCATTATTATCAAGTAACTATTTGTATCACCTTCCATTATCAATATTCAATATCTGCATGTAACTTTTTGTATCGCTCTCCAATCCAAAGGTGAGAATGATATCATTGATACCTTGCTAACCTCAATCAATAGTTGACTCGTTAAAAGAAGTAATCAATAGTAAAGTCATGAAATACTAATATTGTAAGCAAGAATTGAGTATGAGTGAGGAGAATAACATTTTTCCCTTTTAATCTCCCAAAATAAAATTAATATTATAGAGACAAAATTTCCATTTTATATTTAAATAATGTTTTTTTATTAGAAAATAAAAACCTGCCTAGCCCATTATCCAATATAGCAGAATTAGAAGAAAAAATACCATTTAATGGTGGCTCACATTCCAAATTCCCGCCATTTTATTTACAAACCTTGTGGAAAGAGACCCATGTTCCAAAGTGAGTAAGAGGAGGGAGGTGCACACTAAAGTTTATGCTTGAAATTAAGAGATATTCCCATTAATTATTGAAAAGGAATGAAAAGGAAATGAAGAAGTTGTAAGATAGTGTATGGTTTGAATTGTGATGATAGATGGAAAAAAAAATAGATTTTTTGTTTTCGTGGGTGGGTGGATTGGCAAGAAGAGGGAGAAGACAAGGAATCACAGGGAGGAAGAATTCAAGGTAGTTGTTTTTGGAAGTCGATAATAATACTTATCAATTTGTGTATTTGATATGGCATGATCGCACCTACGAGTTAATGTTTCACAATTGGAATATACTTGGAGGTCCTGCCATGGTCATCCATGGCATCTATAAATGCATAAAAAAATTGAGCTGAGAGAAATGAGAAATACATCAAAATGTTTTAGTTATGCATTTTTTTTCTTTCAATCTTTGCTTTGTACTATTTTTCCAATTTCCCCAGTTACTAAACATCATTCAAAAACTAGATATTTAGCTGAATGTTCAATATATTAAACAAAACGTAGGAAATGGAATTGACTTTGGTTAACCCTTGTCTAATGGTTGTTTATGATTTTGTCAACTCATTTTGAGCACACCAGCCACATCCACCCCAAGGAAAAACCAAAATCAAAAGAAAAAAGATAGAAAATAAACATACCTTGATCTTAGTACCAAGGGTTAGCTCAGTAGGTCAAGTCTTACTCGGTAAAACACATCTACTACTCAAAGGCCATGGGTTCAAATCACTCAACATTATTAGGGCCAATCACTGTGGTTAATCTGATAGGAGGTGACTCCTTTGAGCGGATCTATGTGGCATACATATTTCTTAGATGTAATGGTTACCATTCTCCAAGGACCATGAACCACGTAAACATACCTTGAACTTCAAGTCCATCATCAATTTTCTTGGGATTCATTTCACTTGGTTATTTAAATTGGGATTCTAAAGCGTATGAACTATAAGCTAAAGTGAATAGAGGTAGGAAAAGAGAATAAAAGTGATAAATATTTTCCAAATGGTTAGAATATCTACTTGGTTTCTCTAAAAGTGTCTTCACAACATTCCTTTAACAACACGTCTTTTGTAAGTTTAGATCCAAGATGGTGGAGGGTGCACTAGAAAATCCTCCAAGTGAGGCATATTTGCTTGATGCAAACAGTTGAAAGTCTTTTAATAGATGATATATTTTTAGCAATTTTTATTCCATTTATGGTTTTTCTAGAACTAGAATATGTTTCTTTTCTTAAACTAGAAAAATAATTATTTTATAAGAAGTAAAAAATATATTCGATATATTTGGAAAGTGTTTTTAGCAAAATTTTCTTGGCATGGTAGCCCAACATATGAGTCTAGAGTAGGAGGGTGCACGCATTTGGGGTACATTTCCTTCTGTAGCATGATTTTCCATGCAGGTTGGGAACCAAGACAGATTTAGTCCAAACTTGATTGTAACTCATGACCCTTTGCTATAGTTATAAATACAACACATGAGAGTATTGTGAGGTATTCTATATTTGGGCCCTTCATTGTGGATTTAATTTTTTTCTTATTTAATACGATGATAGTTGTAAGTTTGAGTGTTTAATTTTGACATATTGATAGTTTTAGTTATTTTTCATAAGTCATATATATTTTTAGATCAATGTGTTGTAGCTCTACTTACCATCGTCTGTAAATTTAACATAGTATGAGGGTACATTATTAAATATTCTAGGATTCCATGTATATGGATGGATAGTAGGGATACTACTTCATATAGGGAAGTTTTGTTAGAATGTTTTAAGAATGGGATGTCTAAGATCTATTCTATACCTATGATAGTTTACTGAAGGTTTCTTATTTTTTTTTTCTTAGATTTGTAATGTAGGAGTGATATTGTGACTACGTTTAGTCTCAAATATGAAGATGGATTGGAAGGTCCCTACAATTTTGCTGCTTGTATTTGTCATTTGCATTTTATTTTAAAGGAGCATGGACCTTGTTATCCTATCAAAAAAGAGGTTGAAACACTAGATTTCTAAAATCCGAGTTGCATGTCTCTAGACTTTTGCAAATTAGAAAGTTTGAATCAAATTGAAAAGGAGGACAAATTTCAGATGTATGTGAAACCATTACTTGAATCTCATTATTAGGTAACATTAATTGATGATTCATTTATTTATCTTAGAAGCTTTATGTTTATGTCATCAAGACCAAGGATGAGGTCTTTGGAAATTTTCTAGAGTTCAAAGCTTTTGTAGAAAAATAAAAAAGGTGAGAATATTGAATTGTTGAGATCCGATAATGGAGGATTATATACCTCCAAAGAGTTCAATACTTTTTGTAGGGAAGTAGAGATCAAGAGCGAGTTGACAATGCCTTACAAAACACATCAAAATGTGGTTGTAGAGAGGAAGAATATGCCCATCATAGAGACTTCTAAGGCAATGATCCATGACATAGATCTTCCCATTTGTCTTTGGCAATATTCATGTTGTACAATAATCTACATTACAAATATGTGACCTCACTAGATATTGAAGGATAAGACACCAAAAACATATTTCATTGGTGAGAAACCACAAGTATCACATTTTGGTGTTTTTGGTTTTCTTGTATTATTCATATCATTTGGGAGAAAATAACCAAGTTGGAACTGTCTAGTTTGAAAGGTACTTTAGTGGGGTACAACGAGAGATATAAGGTTGAAAAAGTCTATATTTTTTCGAAATGGAAGATGGTTCTCAACTAAGATGTCAAGTTTCATGAGGACGCATGGTCCATTAAGCCGTAGTGTCATGCAACAAATATTGGGGAGGAAGAGAAGCTTTCTTCCTCAAATTTTGTTCCACAAAATCTAGTGAAACCAAATTGAAATCAGTTACATACTAGTACAGTGGAGGTACAAAGACCATTTTTCCTTCTAGTTCAATTAGGAGGCACAAGAACAAGTAGGAGCACGTAAATATTGGAAATTTCCATAATGTATTTCTTTGACGAAATATCCAAAGGAAGGCAAGGGATCTTTCCCATAAAATTTTCTATTTAGGGACTTCCTTAATTGGGTTGAAGCCCACCGACCATCTCCTAAAGACATAAGAATCATTTGCATCGAACCCAAGGCATAGATGAAATATTATATTAACATCCTCCTCCTTTAAAAAATGAAATGCAAAACAACAGTTAAGCAACACACTTACCTTTGGCTGACATTGGAGGATTGAAAACCAACTCTTGTTAATCCAATCATTCATTTGAGCACCAGTCATTTTATAAAACTCCCAATGCCCACTTAATACCCTTTTTTAGGCCTCACAACGTTATCCTAATATACATCCACCCCAAGGATAAGGCTTTCAACTTCCTCTTCCACCATGATCATATTTTTCTTTTTCTTCTAGAATTCTCATTCAATGAATCCTTACGAGGCACATCTTTTCTAAGAGAATTATCATCTTCCGCTAATGGATAATCTCCTACTTCGTTTTCAGTCACATGTAGAGATTTGGAGCACCCCACTCGACCTGTAATCTCATTCTCAGTTGGAATGGTAATGTCTATCAATTCATCCATGTCAGATATGTGTTCAATCAAAGAAGCTTGACCTGCCATGTCGACTACTATCTTGGCACTTCCATAATCCTGCCAAAAATTCAAATAAGACCTGGAAAAATTAACTTTAAATGTTCCAATTTACAATAGAAAACTTAAAGGTATCATAGACCACTAGATTCTTTGATTAAATTGAAGGAAGAAGAAACCCCAACCAATCAACAATACATCTCATCCCCACGAAACCCATTGATTGGATACAACCATATTTCAAATATCATAACCATCCATTCACAACATTCTATGGCAACAAATGGACTAAAAGTCTATGGGACTATCTGACAATAAAATATCACTATCAGATATGACCAAGTCCAGAAGTCAAAGATCATAGGTCTAGGAATTTTAGGAATGTGGAACCACAATCAATAAGACACCAACCACATAACTTTCCTTGCGTAGGAACCAATCCTAGAATAAATAGGTTCTGGCCAATCACTTGCTTCAATGAGATGCCTAATAAATATGGGGTGTTCAAGTTTCCAAATTAGAATCACTTTGATGACACAATGTGGTAGAATATCAGTTGGACGATTAGATCTAATCTAAGTAAATATTCCACTTAAATTCCTTTCTTATCACCACTCCAGAGTCCATTAATGGAATGAACTACAAATTCAAAATAATGTACCACCTTACCTACCTCTTTAACTAATGATGAATATGCTTGTTGGTCCTCCACCCTTACCAGAGAATAAAAACACAGAGCTGAAGCCAATGGTTTCAAAATTTAAAACTTGCAGGACCATTGAAAACTTCATGTCAGGATCATGCAACTCCACGTAGCCCCTATATCAATCATGCATAAACTATAATCTCATTCAAGGATATGGGCGCTCCCAAGATATAATCCAAGATATTTCCAATTGTATAGTCAAAGCCTCTCCTACCAGAGACACGAAATAAACAATTTCAGGCGCAACTCCATAACAATAGCAGCAAAACCACATGAATCCCCAAGTTACATATAGTCACATACCGGGCAAAAACAACAACATCTACACCAGCATAAACTACACTAAATTAATCTTGTTCTATTCAATTAATTATTCCATTTCTAGTGCGTGAAGACTTGGTAAACATAGGTGAATATTTTGAAATAAATTAATATTTAAATTTTCTTTTAAAAGTGGTCTAACAAGGTGATGAGCCTAGGTATTGCAATAAGAATGTTGAAACTCCCAGGGCTACCAGCTTTACTTTTCAACCTGGGGTTCATAAAAACTTGGAGGTGATAGTGCTATATGCGCAAGTAAAAGTGAAGATTGTTTAATGAATTTAGTGTGTCCTAAATTGCTACATTAATTATCAATTCAGGATTTGTATACTGATGAAGTGTGGCGCACTATATGTGCAAGACAACCTCTTTCTTACTTTTTATCAATTTTATCTTGTTTTTGGGGGTTTTATCTTGGTTTGTCTCCTAATGCAAATGATAATCCTATTCCTAAGTTTTAAGAATACTTTAGAAGGCAAGTTTGGGTATAGATTTTAGGGCAATTATGTCCTCTATAATGATTTCCAGAACTTAACACTTCAGAAGGTCTTAAAACATACTAGTGATGAAATTAATATTGAACAAGAATGAAAATGTGCTGCTATTCAAATCAAACAAATAATGAACTATTGATCATGAAATCATTATCTCTATTGCTTATCTAAATACAAAAAAAAAAAAGAGTTAAGCTACTGCACACAACAAATCAAAAACTGCAAACTAATAAAAGTAAAATCAATTTACTTCATTCATAGTTCAATAGCTTGCCAAGTAGTCTAAGCTATGTTTTTGGAGATAACATCAATGATATGAGGAATTTTTTTATCTAATTGTAGAAAAAATAAAACTAAAATCAAATCACATCATTCATAGTCTGATATCTCGCCAAGTAGTTTAAGCTATGGCTCTGGAGATAACGTCAATGATATGAGGAATTTGATATCTAAACTAACTGACAAAGCAAATGAATAAAACTGAAATCAAAGCATAATTGAAATTGAAAAGCTAAGGAAAGCAAAGTCAGCAGAGAGGCTAATCTCATGTCACTAGTTAGTGTAAAAATTGTACAAAAATGCCCAGGCCTACTCTATCCTGAAACACACACACTGATCAGTGTTAGCAACGATATACAAAGCTTGAAAAATCATGTACAAGAATGAAATGTTAATATCATAACAAATGAAATATGCACAGGTGGATAACTATGAAATATGTGCAATGGAAATGAGGAAACAATACATAAAAAATTTACAGTAATAAGGAAAAAAAAACCTCAGCGTGCAGGGGCCCTCTGCATGGCCTTGGTCAGCACGCTATCAGTCTAGAATTATGCTCATGCAATCATATAAAACAAAGTCTGATTATATTGCAAAACAGAGGAAGAATCCTCTCGTTGCATTAGCAGGACTAGTTCACGGGAAAGTACAAAGACTAACAGCAAAACAACAGCAAAAACTAACTAGTTATATGCGTGTGCAAACGCATTATTTATAGAGAAAATTACATAACTATTTTATTATGAAACAACTTCAACAGAGGACATGTAAAAAGACAACGTCCATGAGTTTAGCATGGTGGTTTCCGAGATCATTCAATCTATCAAAAGATGGCTATTAGATCTATGTCGTGGAGGCAATCTACAGTTGTCAACATGACCCCAGGGATCTAGAAATGGCCTCAGAACCTTCACGTGTTGAAAAACAGAGACCTGCTATTGTAGGACTCCTTCATTTGACCACCATTGACCACGGCTTTCCTTAATGAATCCAGTTAAACCAATAGGACTTGATCCATGTTCAGATCATTCCTGAACTGCCCACGTGCCTTGTTTTGCTTGATGACACCTGCAACCTAGAGTTTAACAAAAATAGCTGCGGAAAGTTGAATCAGCTGCGGAAAGTGGCTGCATTCCGCAGCTAATGAGCAAAATCTAATTCAAATAGCAAACACAAAAACATAGTTATAAAACCACTTAAATGCTCTTTTAGAATCAATATGCAATGATATTTGATAGCTTATGAGGTACTAGTGAGGGGAAACAGTCTAGGAAAGTGTGTAGGAGAGATGTAATTTCAGGGCTCAATAAAGGCCCTGCCTATTGTCACTGCTAATCGGGCAAGAGACCCAAGGGGTTCCAAGCTAGACTTCTATAAGGTTAGAAGAAGCTTAATTCTTTGATGGAAGAAGAGAAAATCTATTCTAAGAGAGTGATACTCTACTACAGTAATGAAGAAAACAACATGTAATGCTAAACCACACAATAACCTAATTAACCAATTAAATAGCTATGCTAAGAAAAATTGCTAAATAAATCACTAACCTAATGCTACTATCTAAGTTGCAGAAGTAAAGAGCATCAAACCATACTAAGGTGTAAGCAAAGGAACTAAACTAAATCTTTTTCAAGCGAAAGAGCATCGAGAGATCGAAATTGGTGAAGGAAGGATGTAAGGAAGAAATAGTGCATAAGAACCGTTGGATCGATCAATGAATAGAAGATGGAATATGGATATATTATCGTGGGGGCTTAAGTGAATAGATGGATGAATAGGGTTAGCGAACAGGATGAATGGTAGAGTTCTTATCGCGGGCGATTTAGTGAATAGGTTAATGAACAAGGTAACAAAGCAGATGAACGGTGGAGATCATATCATGAGGAATTAATTTAATGGATGGACGAACATGGTAACGAAGCAGATGAATGACATAGATCTTACCGTGAAAGAAACGTGCGAAAATGATGGAGAAATTTTTCAGAGGTGGTACGCATTTTCTCGCCTAGCCTCAAAGATGTAAGCTATATTTTGAAATTTCACATGATTAGCCTAACTTGGTGACACGTAACACGGGAAAACCACTTTCCTCACATGCTCTCAAGTGGATAATGGTTGTGCAAGAATTCGTGTGAGATTGTGCAATAGCCATCAGATCAGGTTAGATAGATCGATGGTGGAGATTGGCCAACCTATTTGGCGAGCGGGTGATGCAATAGCTGTCGGATCAGGCTGCACATAAAGTATTGAGGTGACGCAATAGTCATTGGATCAAGAGACAGATCAACAGTGGAGATTAGAGCACACAAAGTAGGTGGAAGACTTTGTGCGCAATGGCCATTGGGTAAACTAATGAATCGAACATGATTGGTTAGGCTTGTTGTGGATTGGATAGTGAGGAAATGATGCATGAAGAAAGTGCTAAAGGAAGTTTCAAATGAAAATGACAGAAAAACCAGTGCAGGTGAGGGTTGACCAAGAGTGAGGGAAAATGATAATAATGAAATGAAATAAGTAACTACATCAGACAACAAACTCCAAAGGTCATGTGAGAACTAGAAACCTATGTTTTCGGGGTTGTTGAAGGGTCTCTTTCTCAAGTCATGGTCCTAGAGGGAGGAGGTGAGGCCGAGACACCAGTGGAGAACCTTATGGTGATATTTTTCTCATAGCTAACTTGCTAGTTGAAAAAAAACACAAATGGAAGTAAACTAAAGCACAACCGATCTACTCTAATCTAATGCAATGGGAATGCATCTATTTAAGAAAATGAACAGAAAACCAGGAAGCTATGTTATACTGTTGTAATGGAAATGCAGCTACTTAAGCAAATGAACAAAAAACTAGGAAGGTACTTAAGCAATTGAAGAGAACGAGAAATCTATGTTAGCATACATGTACAATAAATAGGAGCTTTGGCTGCTTATGTTGGGCCCTAATGTAAGAGATTCAGCCCTCTGAGTTAACTTAGTGTTGGCTGAAAACATAAATCATCTTTATTATAAAAACCATGGATTACATCAAAAATGGTCGCAAGTCTTGCATCTCAGAAATAAAGTAGAGTTTTACAATAGAAATTTGAATCCTACTAAGGTCCTAAGCCTCTCTACTTATACATCTGAAGTCTCCAATGGCTTCCTTCCAATCAGGGAGGCTCGGTTCCCCACTTGAGATAAACTGGTTTCTGTCACTTTCACTTGCTCGACTGTCTTCTAGTCCTCAAAGTGATGGTTGTTTGCAGTCCAAGCTGACGGAGGAATATTCGAATGGAGGGGTAGTAAATGAGGAGGATTTACCTCCTATAATTAATCTCCCTTGTCCCATTCAAGTTTTTACCAAGGTATTTGCCATAGGTCCTTTCTTTTATCCTTTATTCCTGCATTTTTCCTTCCTTTTATCCTTTATTCCTGCATTAAATGCACATTAGACCATGAAGCAAATTATCCAACTCTAACTCATCTCATAAACAAAATATAATCAAAAGTATGCAATAAGTTGTGAGAATAGTTGGTTTGACTAATCTAGGAGGTGAATTAAGGCCAATTAAGGCCCATATAATTACCTAATGATGAGGCTCATCATCACCCCCCTATTGAAAGTGTTGCTCATCCTCTGAGAAACTTAGTTAATTTCCATGTCCTTCATGGCATTGGTAGCCTCTCTGACATCCCATGCTTCTAATGTGATCTCTTATTCTTGTTCATAGAAGCCTACTTTCCTTTCTACTTCTTCCCACTACCGCTTTTCCCCTTCTTCTTTTCTCCCTTCTAGCATCCCTAGGAGTAGTGGTGGACTGAGTTTTAGGCCTATCCAATTGACCTTCAACCTTTGCATTGATTGCTTATACATAGGTGTCCTGTTGAGTGCCTCTCTCAACCTTTGAGGGGAGTGATATTCGATGATATTCAAGTTGGGTGGCAGTGTGTTCAACCTCCTTTAGCAAGCATGTATATTATCATCTCTTAGCAGCCTAAACATATCCTCAAAATGTGAAATTTCTTGCTCTAAGGTAGCAAGATATCTAGGTCCCTGCTGAGGATCGTTTGCAATTAGATTATGGGTGTTGAATAGGGCAATGGGATTTGATTGTTCAGCTTTGATGAAAAGAGGTTCAATTTCCTCTCTCGCCAACATTATTTTCATTTCTGCAACCCTTGACTTCCCATGGTTCATCGATGATGCAAAGCCATTAATTTTAGATCTCCTAGCTCTATATTAGGATCCAAAATATTCATGTCTATGAAGGCCACGTTGTGCAAGTAAAACTCAGCCATTTTGGCCCTATCCCGTAGTGCACTTTGATCACAAAGACCAATAAATTGTTTGCAATCTTGAAATGGCATGGTGCCCCTTTTTTCTATTGTTTTAATCTGAAACTGCAGCCATTTTTCTCTGAGGTAAAGATCATAGGCTTTAGCTGGCATCCTTCATTGGATGGCCTCCAAGGAGAGGCTGGCCATATATGCTAGTTGATTTTCCTTTTCCTACAGCTACCATCTCAGGGGCCTCTGGAGACACCCAAGATGACTCCTCCTTGTGTTCTTCCCCTTCTGTTTCAATGCCTTCTTCCTCTCTGACAGAAGGAATAATATCATAGATGAGGGTTTTGATGTCATCCTCTACTGGTAAGTCTCTGAAGACTGACCATTTTATAGGGATCCTAAGGTTTTGGAGGGCATCTCAATGACGATTCTGATCAAACCATGGTGAGCCAACTCTTGGGAATGCCCTTCCTTTACTTTGTTGTTGGAGTCTATGAGTGATTAAATCAAGAAATAAGGTATGTTGAGTCTTTGGTGAACTGGTGTTTCTAACCCAAATCTTAGTTCTTCAAGCATTCTAAAATGGTAGTTGTAAATAACACTATATCCATCCTCATATGGGATATATTTGATGATTTGGTAGCCTACCTCACTCCATGGGTATGGCAGAATGTCCCTCCTTCATTTTTATCCTATGTGGGTTCTTCACCTTTTAAAAATAATTTCCTTTCTGCCACCTGACTATCTGTTTTGTCTTATTTTCTCCATGCAATTCCTAGGGGAAGTGTGGTGACCCTACTGATGAAATCTGGGGTGAGATCTATAGTGAGCCATCTAACTATAACAGTGGCATGTATTCTACTATGTGGAGTGAGGGAATGAGCAAATTCTTGAGAAAATAAAGTTTCGAGTGTATGTAACCCACTAGCTTTTTAGAGGACTTCTAGTTCATTTGCTTGTAAATAGGGATGGATTTTTAGATCCTACTTATTTAGAATGGTGGTAGTGGATAATTCTATTGATATTCCCTCTTGAAACCCTCTCTTCCTATCCTATAGACTACCTCTGTGTATCCTATAGACTGGTCCTGTAGACTATTCTTGTAGGAATTCTCTTGCAGAACAATGGATCTTTGCTTCCAGTGGGTGGTCAGAGTTATGAGAGCTACTCGAGTCAGGGAGTTGCAAGGAGGTGAAATGCATGAATGCATGAAAACAATGTTTTGTTTCCCTTTATACCATCTCATCATCCCCACTCCTTGTAATCAACTCCCATAGTTGTTAAATCCATAGTTAACCACTTCTTATCCTACTCCTTTAGTTTTTGAGTTGACTGCAGCCATGTGTGAGAGGACACCCTGCTTTGTATGTGATGAATGAATGAAGGTGGCCAAGTTAACTGGCCACCTTTCTACTTACAAACCAACTAACTCATAACCTTTACAACTTTTGATCAAATGATGCATATGAGTGAGTGAGTGGGATACTTACCTATGGTCTCGATGCCATGTTGTAGTTTGTCGAGAATCAGAGATGCTGTGTTTTTCATTTGTTGCATGGTCATTCTTCTTCTTCCTCTGCTACCTGTTGATGGTTTAGTGGCTTTTGCATATGTTTGTGACTGAAGATCTGATGTTGTTGCTGCTGTGGAGCTCCTCAATCATCCTAGTGAAGACTTTGTAGTTGATGATTGATATTCTGAATTGAAGCAATGAAGTGAAAAACAATGGAATTGATGGAGAGATGCATGGTAAGGAGTGGAGGAGAAGAATATATGTGAGGCAGGGTTCCCTTTGGATCTTCTATTTTCTCTTTTATTGTTTTTCTCACCCACCTGCAAATAACAATTATGTATTTTTTTCTTTTATTGTTATATTTTTTTTTGAAAAACACCTAGGTTGACTCAGAGAGGTTCTCACCATAAATATCTGCCCTCGGCACCTCAAGGAAGGTTTTGACCCAAGGATCTTCTTACTCTTTTTCATTTTTTGTCATCCTTGGGCTGCCTCACGAGGTTTTCAACCCAAAGATGGGACTCAGGCGCCTCATGGAGGTTTTCACCTAAATCCTTATTCTTTTTCATTTTTTCAGTGCCCTGATGTGGGAGGAGCTAGAACTTGCTCCACCATCATCACTGTCTTATTGATATTGTCAATGAACTCTTGTTTTGATAAAGGCCTCTTGTACATTTTCAATCGTTGTCCATTAACAAGCAATGGAATGGCTTCTTCATCTATAGTTCTGATTTGCATTGAACCATTATCATGGCATCTCTGCACCACATAATGTCCGAGCCATCTTGTCCTTAGCTTTCCCTTGAAGTATTTATACCTAGAATCATACAAAAATGTCCATTCTACCTCTTGAAAATGCTTCTCTTTAATATGTTTGTCATGTCAAATCTTCCTCTAAAGCTGAGCTATCTCTATATGTAGGAGGGCCTCCATTTTTAATTCATCCAAGGCATTCAAATTGACCAATATTTCTTACTGTGCATGGCTGATATCCAAATGTAGTTGGGCTTCCATCCTCAATGTGTTATATTCAAACTCAATGGATAGCAAAGACTTTTTCCCATAGACCAGCTCATAGGGTGTAAATCCAGTGTTAGCCTTCCATGTCGTATTATAGGCCCAGGTGGCCTCAACTAGTCTCTCTGCCCAATCCTTCCTATTGTTGCTCACTACCATGGTTAAGATGTTCTCTAGTGCCCTGTTCGTCACCTTCACTTTCCCATTAGCTTGTGGATGATAAGGAGTGGAGGTCCTATGCTTGATTTTGTGATGGTTGAGTAGTTCCTTAATCATGTTGGAGGTAAGCTAGCTGCCTTGGTCTATCACTAGCTCTCTAGGGTACCCAAATTTGTAGAATTAATTCTCCCTTAGGAACTCAACCACCTTCCCTTCTGTTGCTTCCTTAATTGCCTTGGTTTTAGCCCACTTAGTCAAATAATTGGTGCACACAATGATGTATTGTTTTCACTTTAAAGGAAGGTTTATAGGCCTAATGAAGCTTGTGTCCCACTTATCAAATGCCTCAAAATTCACTTGAGGTTGTAGGGGAATTTCATCTCTTGGAGTAGGATTTCCCATCCTATGGCACCGATCACAATAACTAATGTACTTTTTCACATCTTGATGAAGAGTAGGCCAATAATGGCCTACTTGCAACACTTTGAATGTTGTCCTCTTTGTTGCAAAGTGACCTCTACAAGGCCCATCATGATAGGTTAGAAGGATGTCAAAAAATTCCTCTTCCCTTACACACCTTCTCAATATTTGATCTGGGCCAAGTTTGAAAAGATTTCCCCCAATCCAGGTGAAGGGGGTGCTCTTCTGACTATCTTGTTCTTTTCTTTGGAGGGCAAGTTTGGTGGGAATTGTCCTGATACCAAATAGTTTTCTATATTAGCAAACCATGGGGAGAGAACTAAAATAGAAAAAAAATGCTCATTTGATAATTGGTCATCCACCATTCCTTTTTCACCTGTAGGTAGATTCATCCTAGATAGAAAGTCTGGAACAACATTTTCCTTACCATGCTTATCAACAATAGTTGGATCAAACTATTGTAATAAAAGAAACAATCTTATAATTCTAGCATTCACATCTGGTTTGTTCCTCAAATATTTGATTGCAACATGATTAGTATGCACAAATGTTTGATAGCCTGGAATGTAATGCCTAAATTTTTTTAATGAATACACAACAACCAAGAGTTCCTTTTTGGTCACATTATAGTTTAGCTCAAACTTTGACAGGTTCTTACTGATAAAATATATCGCATATGGAAATTTATCCTCTTCTTGACCTAAGGCAGCTCCTATGGCTTTGTGTGAGGCATCAACATGAATATGAAATGGGAAGGCCCAGTTTGGGCCTCTAAGGATTGGTGCAATGGTTAACTTACCTTTGGAATGTCTAAGGCCTCTTGATAGCTCTTTGACCATATAAACTCAGAATCTTTGGCGAACAACCCAAACAGAGAAGAGGCCAACTTGCTCAAGTCCTTTATGAGCCTTTGGTAGTATCCAACTAACCCTACGAAACTCTTGACATCTCTCTGCTTTTGTGGAGGTGGGACACTTTGGATGATTTCTATTTTGTTTAGGTCCACCTGCAGTCCTTGCTGAGATATTGAATGACCTAGCACGATCCCTACAGTCACTAAGAATTCAATTTTTTTTGGACTGGGAGACAGGTTCATTTCAATGAGTTTGTGCAATACTTTGCCTAGGTTAGTTAGGGCTTCTTGAAAATCATAGCCATAAGGTGTAAAGTCATCCATATATTTTTCCACTACATCATGTACTAATTCAGCAAAAATACTCAATACTGCTCTTTGGAAGGTGGCAGGAGCATTGCATAGGCCAAAAGGAAGGACACTATCGGAAAAAGTACCCCAAGGACACATGAATGTGGTATTATCCTAGTCTTCTGAGAATATTTGGATTTGGTTGTACCCACTGAATCCATCTATGAAGGAAAAAAATTTCTTCCCTTCTGGGCCATCTAGCACTTGGTCAATGAAGGGTAAGGGAAAATGATCCTTCTTTGTGTCTTTTTTCAACTCCCTATAATAAAAAAAAATCCTCCACTTACCATTTTTCTTGGGAAATAACACTAAAGGAGAGACCCATGCACGGTTTGAGATAGGGTAAATGAATCTTGCGTCTAGCATTTTTTGTAGTTCTTCTTTGACTATGTCTTTAATAGATGGATTCATCCACCTTTGTGGTTACTTGACTGGCTTGCAACCTTCTTTGATGTACATGTGGTGAGTACACACTGAGGGGTGTACTCCCTTCATTTTCTAATAACTCCAAGCGAAGGCTTCTAGGTTTTCTCTCAACATGTTGCATAGCTTTTCCTCTTCTTAAGTAGAAAGAGATGGATTAATTTTCAAATTTTTCTCTGGGAAAAATTCTATGGTTTTGACATGGAGTGGGCTGGAATTGGCCAAGCATAAGTCAATTGGATGAATGTTCTAGGTTCCCCTTACTTCTTCTTTTAATGATAGTGAAATAGGAGTTGGACTTAGGAGCAGGTGTTTAATTAAGTCATCCTTATCATGATGTCCTCGTCCTATGGTTGCTTCCAAAGCATAAAGTTGGGTAGAATAAACCTCATCTTCTTCCTCCTCCTCCAACCATAAAGGTAAATCATGCTTTAGGGAAGGTTGAGCAGGAGGGTATAGGAGTAACTATTTGGACATATCCCCATTCTTGATGGTCATATTCCCAGATCCGCAGCTAATGTAAGCATCAACTGTGACCAACCACGACTTCCCAAGGATGAGAGGGTAACTAATAAGCTTAGCCTTAGGTTGGAGAACTAGGAAATCTGCAGGATAATCCTAGGAGTCAATGGAGACCATCACTTCCTCCAGAATTCCTTAGTGGTGATTGTGGAATGGTGTGCAAGTTGTAGAACCATTGTGGTCTTCCTCAATGACCCTTGGAAATTGAGCTTGAGTATGGTGTCCTTGGTCATCACATTAATGGCAGCCCCGAGATCAATCAGAATGTGTGGGACAATGTTTCCATTAGTGTGGACATCTACCACAGGGCTTCCAAGGTCCAAATATTTTGGACATATTACTTTGCCCAACATTAAGTGATGTTGACACCTAATCCGAAACGGATGGGTGAACTGGACAGTCATCTAGAAGATGAACTGATCCATTTTTATTTTTGTATATAAACATGAGTTACCTAATGAATAATATCAATCAGTTTTGTCTCTCGTTCAATGTGGAGTTACCCTGGCCTGACATGGTATCAAAGCACAGGTCCCAGAAATAGCTGTAACTCCTGCTGTTCTGAGAGCTACTCATACATGAGCGCTGCTCTCTCCTGAGGGTTGCTCTGCTCTGACATCCTGAGCGATTCCCTGACTACAATACGTTTCTGATTTTGAATTTGAATGCCCTGCGCTCTCTGACTACCAGAGACTGCGCCCTCTCAGATCATGAGTCATTGATAATGAACGCGCATAACCGTTGATGCGTTTCACCTGGCCTGGACGTGAATTCGAAGACTTTGAGCGTTTACCATCATGTAACCCTTGTTTGCTCCTACACCTGCTGTGCATCACGCCATTTCCTAGCAAGAACGCGCATTCCTTGGATACAATCTCTTGAAGCTCTGTCACAGCTTCCTCTAAGAGATTCTGGTGCAATTCCAATATGGATAACCCTTGAAGAAATGTGGGAATCGAACCCCGATTTTGGTCCTGTATAATTCGTGGAGCTACGTCCTGGAGAAATGCTCTGAAAGGTTTTTTTATAGCGAATCAAACTCAGTTCGATGTCTAAATGGATTATGCGCCTCTGCTGCCGCATATAATTTCTGAAGTTTTGCAGTGTGGTGGAGATGCGGGGTATGTACGCTATGTGTTTATCTACTGTCGCATATAATTTTAAAAAAATTGCAGTGACCTATGTACGCTATGGGGAGATCCGCATAAGATTGTATGTGGCTCGGTAATTGAAGCGGAAATAATCAAAACGTTTTTTGTTTACCATGCATTCGTTTGCTGCGGGGATTGTTGGCTTCAAATTACAGTGATAGATATTGTTTTTCTCAAATGTTTTGTGCTTTATTTTGTAATCTGTGTGTGGCCAACAAGTGGATGATTTTGAGCCAAATATGTCAAAGTTTCCAACACACGACGTGATACCAAAGGTGGGACTCCATCTGAAAATTGTGGCTGTGAATAAATCACTTGACCCAAACAGCCATATAAGCGATAAGATGATATGCTAGTCGAAGAGGAAGCATTGTAGCTCGTGTAACACTGTGGGTACATACATTAAATAGGAGGCGCCGTCTGTGGGATTTTTTTTTGAGAGTGAACATTGCTGCATATGATAACAAAATTGTGTTTGATAGCTCAAATAGTATTGCACAGTTTATATATATCATCCAAAGAGTTTATTTTTCTTTTAAATGATAATGCTGCATTAAGTTATCATGCTGATGCTTCATTAGAGAGATTTGAAGGCTGTAACGTAAGGAAAGTTTTTTTATCAGCAGAGATATTTTGTTACAGTATGCATTCAAGAGAAAGAAGAAGATATTTTAGAGGCAGGGGGGGCAGACACCCTCAAGAAGAAAAGGCAGACTTACATTGCATTCGCTGCAAACAAAATGGATCTCATGATGCTTCTACATGCAAGATACCATGGGAAAAGATTGAGCAGAGAAGAAATCAGCGGAAAGGTAAAACTGATGACACAGACAAAGGTAAAGAACCTGAATCCGCTCACTATATTGAGGCACAATGTAACATTGGAGTAAATGAAGATCTGTTTAATGCTTCACTTACTTCTTCGAAAAATGACTGGTTGCTTGATTCAGGAGCAACCTATCATATGACTCATAGGAAAGATTTTTTTGAAGATTTCACTGATAATGTTGATGGAGCAGTATACTTTGTAGATCAGTCAAAAATCAAGCCATCAGGGCTTGGCACAGTCAGGCTTAAACTGCCTGGTCTTCCAAACCTTCTTCTGGATCATGTTCTATATCTCCCACAGCTCAAGAGAAACTTGTTGTCCCTGGTCCACATCCGCCAGCAAGGTCACTCCATTCATATGTTTGATGGAAAGCTTGAGGTAAGAAAGGCATCTGACCATTCACTTGTCATGAGGGGTATAGAAGAAGAAAGACTTCTTAAACTGCAAGGAACCTCTACTCATGCACAACATTTTTCATATATTTCTCATCATGATGAAGGTACACTTCCATCAAGTTTATTATGGCATGCTAGATTTGGACATTTAAACTATGATAGTCTCCGCTTGTTGAAGAAAAATGGTGTTGCTGGTTTGCCTACAAATCCTAGAAAACATAAACAATGTGATGCTTGCATTCTAGGAAAGCATAGCAAACAGTCTTTTCATGATTCACATTCAAGAGCACATAGGAAGCTTGAACTTATTCATTCAGATTTATGTGGTCCAATGCTTGTTCCTTCTGCAAATGGAAATAAGTATATCATGACATTTATTGATGATTACACCAGAATGTGTTGGGTTTACTTATTGAAGAACAAATCTGATGCTTTTCAAACATTCAAGAATTTTCATAAGTGGATTGAAAATGATGCACAATCTCATATTGGGTCTATTCGCGCTGATAATGGAAAAGAATATACATCAAATGAATTTGAACACTATCTTCGCCAACATGGGATTAAACATCAAACAACTATGCCTTATAATCCTCAACAGAATGGTGTAGCTAAAAGAATGAACAGAACAATTTTGAATATGGTACGATCCATGCTTTTCTTCAAAAATGTAAAGACAATGTTTTGGGCTGATGCTGTTCTATGTGCTGCATATATAAAGAATAGATGTCCATCTAGTGCTATAAGAAACAAGACTCCTTATGAATTGTGGTATGGACATGTTCCTTCGGTAAAACATCTCAGGATATTTGGTTCCACCTGTTATGCTTTAATACCAAAGGTACATAGAAACAAACTTGGTGCTAGAAGTCGTAAATTTATCTTCCTGGGGTATTCAAACACATCTAAAGCATACCGCCTCTATGATGAAGTAAATAAAAAGTTTGTTTTATCCAGAGATGTCATTTTTCTTGAATCATCCAAATCTGACAGTGTTGTTGAGCGACAACTTGATCGCTTGGATAGATTCACAAAACCGAAATCATTCCAAGAGTTTGATAATCAGATTCCACATCTTGAAGGGGGGATTCCTATACTAGATCAACATGTGGAATCTTCTTCTGAAGAACAATCTCCCTTGCATGACACTCCAACAACGGATGATGCTTTAAGTGATGTAATTGATAGAATTGGGAGACTCAATCTTGATTCAGACCCAACTCAATCAACAGAGCAGCCTGGACCATCTCAGAAAGGTCCTCCAAAATGGCTGACAAAGACACTTGAAAGTGTTCATCCTGATGAAATTGGAAAAACAGGAACCAGAAATACAAACCGACAAGATGCAGGTGATGTAGATAACTCTAATTCACCTGTTGATATGGATGTTACTTATGATTGTGAATTGAATTTGTCTACAGATTTTGAACCAACTTCCTTCAAAGAAGCTGCTTCTCATGATGAATGGAAAGAAGCGATGCAGAAGGAGTATGATGCCCTCATAAAGAATGGCACTTGGAAGCTGGTTGATCCTCCATTTGGAACCAAACCAATTGGCTGCAAGTGGGTCTACAAGAACAAGTACAAAGTTGATGGCTCACTTGACAAGCACAAAGCTAGGCTTGTGGCAAAAGGTTTTGCACAGAAGGAAGGGGTCGATTATGAGGAAACTTTTGCTCCCACAGCAAAATGGGCCACCATCCGGACACTCTTTGCACTAGCTTCTCAGAACGGTTGGAAAGTCCATAAAATGGATGTAAAAACTGCATTCTTGAATGGAGATCTAAAAGAGAATGTTTTTATGTCCCAGCCTGAAGGATTTGCTGTGAAAGGACATGAACAAAAAGTATGCAAACTTGTGAAGTCCTTGTATGGCCTCAAACAAGCACCACGATCCTGGTATGAAAAACTAACTGAGCATCTTCTGAAACTCAACTTCAAACATTTTGATCTTGATGATGCAACTTTATTTGTCAAGAAAGTTGGAAACCAGTTGTATATCTTGTGGTATATGTAGATGATCTTTTAATGACAGGGAACAATGAAAGCTATATTGCATCCAAAAAGAAAGAATTAGGAAATTTTTTTGAAATGACTGATTTGGGCTATGTTCATTACTATCTTGGCATTGAAGTAACCCAACATCCAAAGTCCATATTTCTTTCTCAAAAGAAATACATTGGAGATTTGTTAAACAGATTTGGCATGACAGAGTGCAATCCCCTTTCTACTCCAATGGAACAAAACTTGAAGCTCACATCTATTGAAGGAAAGGAATTTGAGGATGCAACAAAGTATAGACAGCTTGTAGGAAGTCTCATCTACCTCACTACTACCAGACCAGACATTCCATTTGTTGTTGGAATCCTCTCCAGGTTTATGCAAAAGCCTTGTGAGGGACATTGGTCTACTGCAAAAAGAGTTCTAAGGTACTTGAAGGGAACTCAAGACCTTGGAATCAAGTATACACAGGTGGACGACTTCAACTTGATTGGATACTCTGATTCAGATTTCGATTGAGACAAAGAAACTGGGGTATCTACTTCAGGATATGCTATGAGTCTTGTATCAGGAGCTGTCTCCTGGAGATCACACAAACAATCAGTACCAGTAGATTCCACAACAGAAATAGAATACGTGGCAGCAGCTGAAGCAACGAAAGAAATTGTGTGGCTCAGGAAAATTCTTGAAGATTTGCAAGTAAAACAAATACAATCTACTCCACTCATGATTGATAACACATCTGCAATAAAGTTGGCCAAGAATCCAAAGTTCCATGATCGTACTAAGCACATCAATACTAAATATCATCTGATCCGACATCATGTTGAGGACAAAACAATCCATCTCCGTCATTGTTCCACAAACGAGCAAATTGCAGACATCCTCACCAAAGCGCTTGGAAGAGAAAAACTTGAAAGATTCAGAACGATGCTTGGACTCACCAACATCCCTTCAGATTAAGGGGGGGAATGTTGACACCTAATCCGAAACGGATGGGTGAACTGGACAGTCATCTAGAAGATGAACTGATTTGTTTTTATTTTTGTATATAAACATGAGTTACCTAATGAATAATATCAATCATTTTTGTCTCTCGTTCAATGTGGAGTTACCCTGGCCTGACAAGTCAGACAACTTCCCAATGACATTAATGGTGGGGCCATCCCTTTATCTTCTTCCTAGATGCTTGAAGCACTTCTCCTTAATCAAATTGTTGTAAATGGGAACATCTTTTATTTCTTGGGGAAGGGGGATATTTACATATAGTTTTTTCAATTCTCCCAAAATTTCAATTTCTTTTGGGGTAGGTTGGAGTGGTGGGCTAATATTTCAGGAAAGGGTGGATTTGCTTTAAGGTTTCCTTCCTCTCTTTCTTCCTCAACCTCCCTATGTGGAGAGGGAGGTTGGTTATCGAGGAGAATTCTCCCATATCTTAGGTTGATCTCCTGGATTTCTACAGCATAAGCTGGGTATGATGTCTCTGCCCTTTAGACTTGTTGATCCTACCTATTGTTTGGGTTCGGATTTGGCTAGGCAGGAATCTAGGGTTTCGTAGGTGGAGCAGAGTGCAGGAGTTGTGGTTGGGTGGGTGGTGGAGGAAATAGGGCTGGAACATTGTTGAATTGGGGCCTCCACCCTTGGAGTGGGGTGTTCCAAATAGGTTGTGGCTAAAAATAAGGTTGAAATGACTAGCTGGCTGGCTGGGAATGATACAGAGATGTATAGGACCAAGGAGCAGGTGTGGACCAGGAAGGATGAGCAGGGGGTCCCCAAGAAGGTATAGTTGTGGTTTTGTTGGGGTTGTAATATTCATGGGATGACCCTTGCATACCCTACTGGTATGGTCTAGGCCTGGGATGTCTCCTTTGGTTCTAGCAAAGCTACTCAGTGACCCCTTTAGCTCCTTGATATACAAATTTGAGTCTAGGTAAATAAGGGCACTTCTCTGTGGAGTGGTTTTGTTCAAAGACTGAGAAAATATTAATACAATTCAATGGACATTCATTCCTACGATGTCTCTTGGTGCATCTAGGACAAAAGATGGCCAGGGTCCTTTCTACTTCCTCTTTCTTCCTTTTGATGTTCATGGTGTCCAATTGCAAGGCAAGGGTTTTCAGCATATCACTTTTGAAATATTTCAGTGTATTTCCAATTTCACCCTTGATGGATGAGTTGGAGGATGATGTATAGGCCATAGGTTGACTACCCATACCCTTTTTCTTGGTTGCCATAGAATGGTTTCTAAAGATAGTCTTAATATCCTCATACGGTAATTGGTAGATATCTTCTCTTGCTAACATGTGTAGGGTATCCAGAAGATCTTCCCTTAGTCCTTGAAGCAGGACCAACTTTAGTGACTGAAGGTCAAGTATGCACCTGACCCTTTTGTAACTAAGTTGGAATCTTTCTTCATAGTCTTCTAAGGATTCATCATGGCCTATGGTCATCTTGAAAATATCTTCTTTAGTGTCCTTTGACCTACAATAGTCCCTATGTTTGTTGTTAAAATATTGTTGCATTTGAGCCCAATTTGTGATGCTATCTCCAGGTAAACCCATGAACCAGTGCAATGCTGCATCCTTGAGGATAGATGGAAATAGTTTTAACTTTTGCTCATCATTTGTATAGTCATAGGTTTGGCATATAAAAAAAAATTAAAATAGCAATGTGTTAGGGTCCTCTATGGTCAGGCGATGGAAATGAGGTAGAGTAGAGGGGCTTATATTCTTCATCTTAGTGTCTCCATTAGAAGGCACCCTCAATTCTCTCTCTATTCCCTCTATCATTTCGATTTTCAGCCATTAGTCTAGTAGGAATGGGTTCATCCTCTTCTTCTTCCCCTGTAGGTTCTTCAAATATGTAAGGTTTCTCACCTAAAGGTTCTTCCAATTCATAGTCATCGAAGAAGAGAGAAGGTTGATTGTTGGACGCATTGGGGGTATTTGGCAAGAATTTCCCTAAATTGTCCCTATTCCTACGAGGCATGAAAGGAAATTTTTTTGGGTTGGTTTTGTAAGATTTTCTTTAAAGCTAGAAAGTACTTTGCAGAAATGAAATTGCTGATTAAATGAAAGCTACTGACAAAAAAAAAAAAAAACCAAAAAAACTACTTACTGAATTGAAATTCTTATTTTAGAATGGAAAGGAAAGAAGATAATGACAAATGAAAGAAAGGAAGCTGCCAGATTACTTTTTCAGAAATAAACTAATGGAATAAAATTGAATACTAGATAATAGAAGAAAGTAGTAATCACATTCTACTTAGACACCTCCCTGGAAAGGGTGCCAAAAAGTGATGAGCCTAGGTATTGCAACAAGAATGCTACAACTCCTAGGGCTACCAGCTTTACTTATCAACCTGGGGTTTGTACAAACTTGGAGGTGACAATGCTATAGGCACAAGTAAAAGTGAAGGTCCTGCCTGTTGTCACTGCTCATCCGGAAAGAGACCCCAGGGGTTTGAAGATATACTTCTATAGGGCCAAAAGAAGCTTAATTCTTTGATGGAAGAAGAGAAAATCTATTCTAAGAGAGAGCTACTCTACTACAATAATGAAGGAAACAACATGTAATGCTAAACCACACCATAATCTAATTAACCAATTAAACATCCATGCTAAGCAAAATTGCTAAATCAATCACTAACCTAATGTTGCTATCTAAGTTGCAGAAGTAAAGAGCATCAAACCATACTAAGGTGTAAGCAAAGGAACTAAAATAAATCTGTTTTCAAGCGGAAGAGCAATTAGAGATCGAAATTAGTGAAAGGAGGACGTGAGGAAGCATCAATGCATAAGAACCATTAGATCGATCAACGAACATAAGATGGACGACAATAATTTGTTGTGGGGGCTTAAGTGAATAGATGGGTGAAAATGGTTAACAAACAGGATGACTGAAAAAGATCTTATCGTAGGAGATTTAGTGAATAGGTGAACAAATAGGGTAACGAATAAGATGAATGATGAAGATCTTATTATGAGGAATTAAGTGAATGGATGGATGAATTGGGTATTGAAGTAGATGAACGGGGAGATATTATCATGAAAGAAACGTGTGGAAATCATGGAGTGGGTTTTCGAAGGAGATAACAAGTTTCTCGCGTGCCCTCAAAGGTGTAAGCTATATTTTGACATTTCACGCAATCAACCTAACCTAGAGATATGTAGCATGGGAAAACAACTTTTCTCACGTGCTCTCGGGTGGATAATGGCGTGCAAGAATCCACGCGAGATTGCACGATAGCCATCAGATCAGGTTAGACAGATCGACAATGGAGCTTGGCCAAGCTACTTGACGAGCGGGTGACGTGATAGCCATTGGATCAGCCTAGACAAATCGATGGTGGAGATTGGGGCACATAAAGTATTGAGGTAATGTGATAGTCATTGGATCAAGAGATAGATCAATGGTGGAGATTAGAGCACATAAAGTAGGTCGAAGGCTTCGCACGCGATGGCTATTGGGTAAACTAATGAATCAGACATTGATTGATTAGGTTTGTTGTGGATCAAATTAATGGGCTCCAGTATTGCAGAAATGATGCTGCAACTCCTGGGACTCCCTTCTTTACTTTTATCAACCCGATTGTTTGTAAGAAACTTGGAAGCGACGGTGCTATATGCAAAAGTACTAGCTCTTGCCATAGGCTGTCACTTAATTAGCTGGCACAAGTTCGCTAGGAGCTTAATCCAACTTCTATGAGCTCTTAGAAGAAGCTTTTAACTATGATGGATGAAAGCTAACTCAAAAGAGGCTAGTCTGCCTGCAAAAATAAGCGGAAAGCTGAAAGGAAATGCAAACCCTAGTTTTACCGACTAAACCTACTGGTGCAAGAAAAGAGATGAAAGCTACGGAAATGGATGCCATTGACTCTTGGAAAGGTAAAATTCATGTGACCAAGCTACTTTTGAATGAAAATATGGGAAAAAACATCTTTTTGTATTTTTGAGTAATTTTGCAGAATTATTATGCATGTGCTTTAACTATTTTTGACAGTGCAGAGATTGATTGGCAAAAGGAAATGAAGTGGGCACTTTCAGGACATTGCGAAGGTGAGAAGAGGGCATTAGGGGTCTGTATCACCCTTCTAGAGAGTTTCACAGCGATCAGATCTCGGAAAACTGCTCACGTGAACTTCTACAGGAAGTCTACAGGGGTTCTATAGGATGTTCTACAAGAAGTTCTACAGGAAGAGCCGAAAGAGGATTTTGGAGGGTTGATGGTGGAAAAACGGTGGGAAAGTGGAAATGGAGGATGGATGAGGATTTGAAGGGGTTTAGGACCTGGTGAATGAAGCTAAGGAGTGATGAAGGTGGTTAGATTTGTTCAATGATGGAGGGAGCAATGTTGCACAAAAATGTAGAAATTAGGGAAAATTGGAAAAGTGTGGCAAATGAAGGGAAGGAAACTTGTATTAGGGGTTTGAGTAGGTTGTATGATGGAGGAAGGATAGGCAGGGATGTATTACAGGTGCTCTAGACACTATTTTCCAAAACTGATTGAACAAGGACTAGGAAAACCAAAGATCTATCTATTTTGACCTAATCTGACATAATAACCAGAAACATGATGAACAGAAGTTTATAGACAGGAAATCATGCAAGATAACTATGGAAAATAAGTAAGAATAGATATAAACATGAAAGTACAACTGGTATCAACTTTTCCAACTAAAAATCTAACACTAGCAATTGCATGGAAAAGCAAAAACAATGTTTTTGTGTCAGCAAGTATGCCCTGGTCTCAGCTCATGGTCCTAAGGAGGGAGAGATGAGATCAAGGGTTGCTTGATGGCCTTTTCGGAGATATTTTCTGTTACCAAACTATCAAATCAACTTGAAGCATGAAAAGCTATTTTAATCATAAAAAACAATCAATGTAACAAAGCAAGATTTTAATCTAAATAACAGAAATTATTCTATGAATGCAAGGAAAATGCATAAAAGTACACAAAGGAGGTATTGGCACTTGGGTTGGGTCCAACCCCAAGAGCTACAACATCCTAAGAAATATCAGAGTTGGTGCAAAGTTGGATTCATTTTTATTGATAAAAAAATAATAGTTACATCCCAAAAATTGTCAACAAGGAAAAGCTAGAAAATGTGTTGATAAAGGGCTACGCTAAAGTGCGAAAATAGACTAACCTACTGACTAAAATCTAACTAACAAAACTGAGGCCCTAATCCTTCTTATTTATACAAATTGAGGACACCAATAGTCCTCCTAAACTTTAGGAACTCGACTGCCAAAACTTGTAGTTAACAGCAGCTTCACTAGCCCTACTCGGCTGTCGTTGTGATCATTGATGTGGTGGCCCTGGAACTCTAAGCTGCTGGTGGAGAATTAGAGGTAAGGGCTCATAAATGAAGGGGACACCCTCCTAAAAATCCTCTCCATTTTTCTTCCACGAATTTGGTTGCCAAGTGCTGATTAAATCTTTGATTTTGTCTCAAAATTGACCAAAATTTTTCATAAAGCACACATTAGAGTTTTTGGCATAATGACTAACCCAATTCACTCTATTAGCATAAATATAGTAAAAAAACATGTAGTAAACTAATGAGAATGGTGGATTAAGTCAAATTAAGAGGTAAAATGAGGCCATGTAATTACCCATTTCTGGGGCTCATCATAAATGGTGAGGAAACAATGCATGAAGAACATGATGAAGGAGGTTTCAAATGAAAATGACTGAAAAACCAGTGCGGGTGAAGGCGGACCAATAGTGAGGGAAAACGATGATAGTGAAATAAAAAAAGTAACTTCATCAAACAACAAACTCCAAAGCTCATGTGAGAACTAGAAACCTATGTTTTTGGGGTTGTTGAAGGGTCTCTTCCTCAATTCATGGTCCCAGAGGGAGGAGGTGAGGCCGAGACACCTGCGATAACCTTATGGTGATCTTTCTCTCCTAGCTAACTTGCTAATTGAAAATAAACACAAATGGAAGTAAACTAAAGCATAACTGATCTACTCTACACTACTGTAATAGGAATGCATCTATTTAAGAAAATGAATTGGAAACCAGGAAGCTATCCTATACTACTGTAATGGAAATGCAACTACTTAAGCAAATGAACAGAAACCAGGAAGCTACTTAAGTAAATGAACATAACCAAAAACCTATGCTAGCATACATGTATAATAAAGAGGAGATTTCACTACTCGGGTTGGGCCCTAACGCAAGAGCTTTAGCGCTCTGAGTTAGCTCAGTATTGGCTCAAAACAGAACTCATATTTATTATAAAAACCATGGATTACATCAAAAATTGTCACAAGTCTCGTAGCTAAACAATCAAGTAGAGTTTTATAATAGAAATCCAAATCCTACCAAGGTCCTAAGCCTCTCTACTTATACATCTGAAGTCTCCAACAACTTCCTTCCAATTATCGAGGCTCGGCTCCCCACTCAAGATTAACTGGTTTTTGTCACTTTCACTTGCTTGGTTGTTTTCTAATCCTCAAAGTGATGGTAGTTTGCACTCTGAGCTGATGGAGGAATATTCGAATGGAGGGGTAGTAAATGAGGAGGATTTACCTCCTATAATTACTCTCCCTTGTCCCATTTGATTTTTTACCAAGGTCTTTGCCACAGTTCCTTGCTTTTATCCTTTATTCTTGCATTAAATGCACATTAGACCACAAAGCAAAATATCCAACTCTAACTCATCTCATAAACAAAATATAATCAAAAGTATGCAATAAGTTGCGAGAATAGTTGGTTTGACTAAGTTAGGACATGAATTAAGTCCAATCAAGGCCCACATAATTACCCAATGATGAGGCTCATCACAAGGCCACAATTTTTACCATAAACTAATGGAATTCTAGCAAGATTTTGATAAAATCTAGCAAAAATATTGGGAAACATGGGTTACAACTCTCAAGTTGTTTTGGGTGTTGCAGGGGTTTTGATGGTGTTGAATCCATTTCCACCATAAAATAAATAATTCAAACACTACTATGGTTTTCCTTTTGAAAAAAAGTGACAAGATTCCGATGGAAAATGGCTTTCCGTGCAAAATTGTAGCCTCGATAGAGAAAACATTTCTTTTATAATGTTTATTTTATAAGTTAGTATTTATTATGTTATAAATAATTATTTCTTAAAGAAGTAATTTTTTTTTAGGTCATTCATTAATGGATTGCAAATTTGGATAGCATCAATCCATAATAAGCATGAAAACACTTACTACATCATGCATCTCATATTCTCAAACTTAAAAAAAGTCATAAAAATTCACTAAATTATTATTACTATTATAAAACAAATTAATATACAAGTTAAACATACATACGTATAAAAAATACCACATCTAAATTTCATATCATCATGCCATGTGGGTTATGCCTCTAGCTAGTTGTGCCCAACTCTTATCTTGGTTCATTTCCTGCATGGGTCATGATTTTGATCAAAGCACCCATCGCTTGGTTTGTCTCACATGTCTTTCTTATTATGTTTGTTGTGGACTAAAAAATAGTGTTTTAGTTCATGCAGTGCAAGTGCCAATAATCGAGCCCACTTGGTTGCCAAAACCCAAACATTCTTTGTGTATAAAAATGAACTTTCACAAGTTCATCACGGCATGCGAAATCATAAGCAATCATACCAAAAACCATAAATTTTAACCAAACACAAAAATAGAAGAGTCATACATTCTTGAAACAAATACCTCATGCCTAATGATGATGTCACCACATTGTCCACCCTGGTCATGGCGAGGGTGCATGTTTCCATCACCACAACATATGAAATCCTCTCCCACTCAAAATTGTTGCCATCATCAACAAAACTATATCTAGTAACTTATGTCGCCAACTGAAGACAAACTCATAGAAGAAGTGTTAGACCTTGTATCCTCACTACCTATCATCTACCCATGTACACCCCTGCATGGATCCATGTGTTGTATCCCCCTATGTCTCTATCTAATTGGGTAGCTATTTTGATCATAATACCAAATCCACAAGAACTCCCGTCATCACATAAGTGAAACAACCTTGAATCTCATCATCATCCAAATACCTCCTCAAAACACCCTACTCTTCTCATAATAGAGTCATCCTTAGGTACCCCACCATTTGACTCACCATGTAACCATAATAGTACGCCATTTTCTCATGGCTCAATGTGAAGGGGATGTATGGTAGTCATGGAAACCAACACCTTTATCTCCATCCTATGAATCTCCTACTGAAATAACTCCTCCATATATTTATGTCAAGAAAGGAACGCGGGAAAAAATATTGCATATTTTCTCCTTAATGACTCTCTCCTACTATGGATCATAAACCAACTAACTCCCTCTAAGAGTCTTTATGGATGAATGAATCTCTTCCTTGGCGTGTATGTATGAAGGCACACCTCCAACCCAATGACTCTTCAAGATCAAGGTTTCCACCCTCTCCTTTGTCCAACTAATAAGAATCCTAGTCCCCTTTACAACTCTCTGATCGGGTTCTAGTGTGTATCCCATAACTCTATCTATGAAATAGGCTAGGGTTTGTGAATGGTGTAAAAGAACAAACTCAAAAAAATCTATCTTGTCATCTGTTGTAACATCGTTATCTGATTGTTCATCCTTTCTATCATGCCTAAGAATAAAAGTCACTTTGGCTTTCAAATTTGTGTTTCCTCTCAAGGTATTAATTACAACTAGATTCGATCCTAATAGAATAAAAAAATGATCCATATGAGGTACTAGGATGACCATATTTAGTCTTAGAAACTCCTAGCCTATAACCAACTCATATTCATCAAGTTGCATAATGGTAAGGTTTGTCCTTCCCTACCAATCTCTAAATGTAATATGTACTTCCTCCTTCATCCCAATCACTCTAATATCCTTAGCATTAATATCCCTAATGGATGCTTCAACCATCATGGAATTATTCACTATTAAAACCACATATTTTTCTTTCCATCTTTATCCATAGTGAATATGCAAATACATGATCAATTCGATGGGCACTCCCACAACTCTAATAAAGTTTTTGACTTAGACTGTATTTCATATAATGTTTTCTATTTTTTTCATTTGAATATTATTTATTATTATGTTGAAATTTATGTATATTTCATAATAGGGTTTCCATAATTTTAATTTGATTATCAATAATTATTCACTAGATGGTAGGGATTTAACCTCTATAGAATATTCTAGTACAAACAATGTAGTTATGTCTTTTTAATTATTTTAAGTATTTATTAATTAAAAAAATGTCACAAAAACAAGTGCATATGAAATGAGTTAAATTTTTTGGGGCATGTGGTATTGATAAGTCATGGTATTGGTCCATGGTATTGTGACAAACCCTATTAACAAATTAATAATCTCTAGGATAAAGTGGGGGTGAATGTCGAACCTTTTTTAAATGTATATATGTTCAAACTATATATTAATTATTTTTTCTTGTATGTTAATAATTTCCATTAATCTTTCAAAGAAACATAACAATCTAGTTTTCCATTGTTGGTCTACCACTCAGAAACCAAGCTAGAGATAGAAGAACATAGATTTTGTCCATAATTTTACAAGAAGAAATATCTACAGTGACAATGAATCTCACAGAATATGAAATCAACATGAATATACTTAACAACCCATGAATATTTGACAAAGAGGAAATGACATCCAAGTTGTACATGAAAACTATAGGTAGCTTAGGAAGATTAACAACAAAATTGAGATCCATGCATATTCATGAAGACATTGATACACCAATAAGCTCAGTAGGGATCCTTGGTGAAGTAGGGTCCTTGCCTTTTTGCAATAGTTCTTCGATTTATAGCGCATCTATCAACATAAGAATCTCATATCTGACTTGGATCTGGCACCCACTCAACCACATAACTTGATCTTCCTACATTTCCATGTCTACATGAACCTTTTCTTGAAGAATAATTCTAGGGGACAAGGTTTGGAAGTACTTGGTAGTGAAATGAGGATGAAGATGAGTGCATGCACCCTCTTCCACCCTCAAGGAGGAACCTCTATAACTCCCCATCCAATACTTGAGCATTCAGGTCGATGAAGAAGGAATGAAATGATGCAAGGGGAGGGGGAGGTGAAAGTGGTCATAGAATAAAAAGAAAAGCATGGGTAATGAGAGTTGAAGGAGAAGAAAGGTTTTAGCAGAAAGATAAGGCACAAAACAAGAACCAAAATGTAGTAATAGGGGACCAATAGTTTAAGAACTAGAAAAGAAGGCCAACTATCTAAACTCAAAACAAATGTGAAGATATATGATAAAGCAATGTTTCTATTTTTATTATGGATTGATGCTTATGGGAATTTACTAACAACTTAATTTGTATGGTTGGTCCACCTAGTCAGGGCCACACAAGCCCTTAGTATGGCTAGGTTTTTACCCATGAATAACCTTTACACCACCGAGTGTCTTAGGTGAACACATTGTTTTGTTCATATATATATATATATATATATATATATATATATATATAAACTTTGTAATGTGTTTCTATTATTTTTTTATTTTAAGTTTACTATAAAATAAAATGATATCACATAAAGTCTTAAATTTACATGTTTTATATTATTTTGGAAAGAACAAACATATTGAATTAAGATTCTCTTTGCCCATCTAGCCAATGATTTGGAGAAATTAAATATAATTATATGTTTGTACTTTAATCCCTTTTTCAAGACCTATTGTGCGGATCTAGCCAATGAATGGGAGAAACCACGTATAGTTATATTTTTGTACTTTCATCCCATTTTCAAGACATGTTGTGCCGATCTAGCCAATGATTTGGTGAAATTACATGTAGTTATATTTTTGTACTTCCATCCCTTTTGCAAGACATGTTGAACTATTCTTAAAATGTTCTCAAGTAGTTTACCTAAATCCATTAGATATAAAGTATTTTGAAGAGGAGCAATTGATCTCAATTTTCAAATTAATGAGCTAAATTGAAATAAGATCTTAATGCTTTTGGTTCATTGTGTGGGATAGCATGATGTGAGTTTAGATGGAGACAAGTTTTTTTTAGTATGCCCAAAAACTCATTGTAGGTGTAGTGAGTCACAATGTACTTTAAGACCATGGTGTCCTTACCTAAAAGTCTATGGGACCATGGTATCCTTATGTCAAAGTCTATGAGTGACATCAAATCATTACTTATTTCAAAGTTTTATCATATAATTACCTTTCTTTATTTTCATGTTTTTATCTCAAATATATATCTAATAGATATCTTTAAATATCACACCAACATAAATAAATAAATGAATATATATCACACCTAGGTATACCCACAATTTTTTTTTCGGATCTGGATAAATTTTTAAATCCCTTATCAAATTTATAGTTCTAAAAATTCACTAGATGTAAATGATAACTTGTATATTTTGAAAGTACAGATAAATATCTGGCAAATTTAACCACTCACTGAATATGTGGGGCTGTTACCAATTTATCATGGAGAATAAGTCCAATAACTGTTAGCACCTTAATATTAGGAAGGAGAAGACAAATCTCATAAGGGGGTTCAAGTTTTATCATCTCAAGATAAATTTTGGAAATAATATTGAATTAATTAATAAATCATTTCTCCAGACTAACCATAACTTAAGATATAACTAATTAAAAAAGAAAAACCATTCGGCTAACGAGCGTTTTCATTATCTTGTCTCTTATACTCAGATAAGATTCAAACAGCCTGTAGCACATATCAATGATCTTGTCTCTCGGCACATGGTTTATGGGTTGTGGAGGCCGCGCAAAATTTTCGCGACACAGAGGTGTGGCATTTATGTAGGGAGCATTATGGAGTGGAACTATGAATCGAAAGTTTCTATTTAATACTCCAGCGGAAAGAAGGAACGATTAAACAAGTTCTCATCATTGATTCGTTCAGCAATTGTCTTCGTTCATCTCAGGGCATGCGTCGCGAGTCTCCACCGCTCATTGCTCATCCTATTTTAACAGTCCTCGAGACAGGCCCTTGTCTCCCTCCCCATGTTATGCTCGTTTTGATGCAGACAATAATTTTGAAATTGTTCGGATCCCGACTGCGTTGGTAATGGTGACGAGGTACAAAACCATATTCTTTATTAATCTGCAATCTCCCACACCGAAATAATAAGGTTTAAATATGTGGAGCTACACTGCCGTTTTTGTTCGTGTTTTTATTGAGATTTTTTTGGAAGTTCTTTTAGTTTAATTTTTTTTTAGAATTTCGCCAGAATTTATTGATAGGACAAGTTTAATGGTTAACATTTCATAATTGATGTTTTAGGAGTTTTTTAAAGTGCTCGATTTATATAGTAAAAAAAAACCAGTTTAAATAATACAAATCAAAATTTTACGAAATTTTAACTAATAAAAATCTAAAAAAATCACCACTCTAATATTGTTGACCAATATGTTGCGGCCAAAGTCCAGAATGTGTAAGGCGTTCATTTCAGGCATTCACAGATACACCCCAGATTGTGTATGGCATTCTATTCTCGTGTTCAACTTGTTCAATTTTGTGGCAACCGCACTTCAGATTGTGTATGCCATTCTCTTCCCGTGTTCAGGTTGGCCAATTTAGTGGCAGCCACGCTCGTGTACGGCCTTATTTTCCCGTGTTCACGTTAGCCAAAAATTGGATTCTTTTCCTTTGATTATGTTGTCCAATTTTGTTGCAGCGAATCTCGACATTGTGAATGGCATTCTCAAGTTGCGGGAGGTTCGCGAATTAATCTTTATTCTATACAATTGATTTTTCCACTATTAATCTTAGTCTTTTCACTTGATTCTTCCATTTCTAAACTTCGGGGAATGCTTTGAAATACAATATGTTTTATGGACCGATTTCACTCAAATTTCCTTTATCACGTTTATTTTATAGGTTGGTATTCGCTATAGTTTGATTATTTTTAAAAATTAGTTAAATCGAAAGTTTCAAAGTGCAAGTTTTCATAATTGTTGAAATTGAATATATAAAACTTAAAATTCAATTTTAACAATATATAATATATTTCAAATTTATTAAATTAAATTACCTTGAAAGTCGAATTTTAAATAAATAAAAATTTAATTAATAAATGTATATGCATTATACCTGTCATGCAGAATAAGAAAAAGATAATATGGATCACTTTCCACAAATTAAAAAGAAATTTAATGTTATTGTTTCCGACAAATGAAAAGTAAGTGATAATTCTAAACATAGATATATTTAACCGGATTATTTAAATTATATTTTAAAAATATATATTTGTATTTCAAATATGTTAGATTAAATTTCCTTAAGAGATTAAGTTTTAAGTAAAAGATTAATTAATAAATATATGTGTTAAACTGGTTATATAAAATAAGACAAATAATTCGGATTAGATTTCTTAAATGAAGGATGAAATTTAATGTTATTATTTTTAGCTATAAAGATCATAGATGATCATAAATATACATAAGTCAAAAATATATTAGCATACAACATAAATCCATTTTAAATATGGATCTAACATGAGTTGAGAGGGATTCAATTTCTTAAAAGATAATTTTTTTAATGAGTCTACATTACTTAAATGGTTTTTATAGTTATTTCTTTTTTTTATTATTATATTTTTCATAATTTTTTATTTTGGTCAACATGAACAAAATTTTTTAAAAATATTTCAGTACCTGAGTTAAATAAAATTTTTAAATATCCTTGTTGACTAATTTATTTCTCAAATTCATGCATATCTATATGGAGAGAATGTATATCGAAAAATATTTTAGTGTTGATCATAATAAAATATTTCAATGTGGGAAGAGTAATTAAAAGTAAAGAAATTCAACCAAAAAGAGGTGTTTAATTCATTTAGTTATTAGACAACTTATTATGTAACATTTAAAAAAATATTATTAATAATAAAGAAAATTCAATGTGAATCATAAATAAAATATGTTAATATAAGCATAATATTGAATTATATTTAAAAATATCTTAATAATAGGTAAATCATTTTGTTGTGAACAACATAGTCTATAAATAAAATATGTTAAGTAAAATATTTGAATGTGTATATATTATATATGGCTAAAGCAAACTATATATACACTATATAAATCTATTGAAAATATTAAATTTACAAGGTTAAAACATTCTAAGTAATGTTACTATTTAAGATTGTCGTTTTTAAAGGTATATGTTTTTGGCTAATTTTGTTTCAATCAAATCTGTTATGTGTAAACTTTTTATTCAAATTTTACATTCTAAAAAAAATTGCTTAAATATTTCATCATCTCAACTAAATCCATGGTTAAGATATTTCTATACTGGTAAATTTTTTTTATTTTTATTCTTTTATTCTTTTTTTTTTTTTTTCCGCAGAAAAATCGAACCATCTATTGATATAAGAAGGTTACATAGCATAATGCAAAGCATTTTCGTTTCCCTTCTTTCAGAGAAACCAAAAACAGTTGTTTGTGGAGATTTCCATATATTCCCCCAAACAGCCCTGTCAAAACCATTCTTTAAGACAACTAGATAAGCTTTGGTTTCCCCAACCCCTGGCTTCCTAGTAGGAAAACAACCGAAACAAGGTGAGGGACAAACCACCATGTCATAAAACCAAATAGTAGGCATTGTGCTGGCTGTATGATAGTTTAGCATAAAAGAAAAAAAGACAGAAACTCAGGCCTCCAATGAGAGGAAAACAAAACTGAGTCCTGTTACAGTTTATATAATAACATAAAAGCTTTTGCAGCAGTATATACAAATAAATAGAAAGCTGGAAAATGAAAGAGAACTGTGGGCAGCTCACAAGTTATGCAAAAACGGGGGGAGCAAGTCGCCTTGCCACCCTGTCCACCACTTCTTCTACTGACCATGCACCCAAATCTTTCTTAGTGCCTTTTTTAGAAAGGTTGTATGCTTCTGTGTTCCTTTCCCTGAAAATATGACAAATTTGAAGCTCAGAAAAACAATTTTGAAGTCGAACAATCTCATTAAGCAAAGGAGTTAAAAGAAAATTCCTGCAATGATGCATTCCATTGGCCCACTTGATTGTATTCAGAGAGTCACCAAATATCTGAGCCTCATGCTCATTGCGCAAAAAGAGCCGACAAAGAAGCAAATGTAAGGATTTTAATTCAGCAAAATTATTTGTTTTGGTGCCAAGTCCAATGGATTCTTTGAGGAGAATCCTTGAGGGAAAATGGATAACCATACCAGCGCTGCATTTCTTATTCATATCTAAGGCCCCATCGAAGTAAGCCCATGAGATGGAGCCCTTTATTTTTTCTATCTGAACAGGCCTGGTACACTGAGAAGAGGAGGGAGAAAGTATACTTTCATAAATGGCCACTCCCCTTGCTGTTAATCAGGCAATGGGAAAGAAAATATTTGTGAAAATCAGGCAGTTTCTGGCAAGCAAGATTCCCCACACAACCAATAAGGGTAGCGTTCTAACTTTATCATTGGGAGCGTGCTACCACCAGCTGTTCCAGGCCTCATAAATCTCCTCCCCCTCCCAACTTAGGGGGATACTAGTCAATTGTAGCATTTCATTCCAGAGGCTTTTAGAAAAGTGACATGCAAGGAAGATATGTTGGGGAGTTTCCTCACTCTCCTTACACAAGTAACACCACCCGGGGCCATTTTTCCCCCTTTTTTGGAGAAAGTCCCACTTGGGTACTTTTCCTTGTAGAACACACCAGAAAAGCAGCTGAGTCTTGGCTGGCCCTTTCAATTTCCACAGTGACTTGGCCCACCAATTTGGTTCCTCCCACCCCTTTTGGGACATAAGCCAGTCATATACCTTCTTAGGAGAGTAGAAGCCCATCTGTGAATGCACCCATCTCAGCTTGTCTGGCTCATTGGTAATATGAATGTGAGAGTTCAGCAAACCAGCATGGAAATCCCTCCATTCCTCTTGCCATCTTCCTTCTAGGGCGAGGAAATGCCCTGATAACCACTCTTGTCGCCAAATAGATGAGTTTACAGGATCAGCAATTTGACAGAGAAAGAAAAAACCTTTGTTATTTAGATTTTTGATCAGATCCTGTGAGAGGGCGTATGAGTTCGGATAGCCCACCCACGGAACTCTTCCAAGCCTTATTGAGCTGCCATCACCTACTTTCCATGCCAACCCTTTTTCAATAATCTGTATAGCTGCCACCAAAGCTTTCCAGATAACATAGGCATTTTTTGATGATTTGATGGGCTGTCTGATCCATTCCAAAGGAGAGATTGGGTCGATATACTTTCTTCTGGTCACAGCAGTCCAAAGATTCTTCGAAACTACCAGTCTCCGGGCTAATTTAGCAGCTAATGACTGAGAGAAAGGAAACAAGTCCTTTATCTCCCATCCACCCCAACATTTTGGTCTGAAAATTTTATCCCATGCGACCCAGGGAGTAACATGGTCCTTCTTCTGTCGAGTCCATAAGAACCTACTACAGATTTTATTTATTTTCAGCAGAATGCATTTCAGCACCAAGGTGAGACTAGCACAGTATACAGGGATGGCCAAAACCACAGATTTAACCAAAACTAACCTTCCAGCCCTTGACAGCGATTTAAAGCTCCAATGTTTCATTTTGTCCTCAATTTTCGCCAAAAGCCAAGACTAGTCTTGAACCCTATAGGATTTAGGCTTAAGAAAAAAACCAAGATATTTGAAGAGTTCATGAAGGGACTTTGCTTCAAAAGAGAGTAGCTCTTTTGCTCTTTTCACTTCAGAAAATGAGAGCCCTATAGTAGTGATTGAAGATTTCTGATCATTTAGGACCAGACCTGTGGCTTTTAGGAAAATGTCTAGAATCCTTCTAATGCAGCGGCAGTCATCCTGGCTCCCATCACAAAATAATAGAATATCATCTATGAATAGGAGGTGAGTTACCCAAAGATTAAGCCCAACTTCGATCCCTTTCAGATCACCTTGTCTCTTTGCCGCTTTGATCATTAAGCTTAATCCTTCAGCTGCGAGTGGGAACAACAGTGGGGAGAGAGGACATCCCTGGCGCAGACCCCTTTGAGGATTGAAAAAATTTGAAGCAGCACCGTTGATTAGGACAACAATCGAGGTCGAAGAAACACACCCTATAATCCATCTCACAAAGTCATACCTGAACCCAAGGTGCGTTAGGAGAAGCCTTAGATACATCCAGTTGATTCGGTCATATGCCTTAGAAAGATCTATTTTGATGATGACCCCTTTTTTCTGACTCTTTTTGAGGCTGTGAAGGGTTTCCTGAGCTACTCCAACAGCCTCATGAATTTGTCTTCCATCCAAAAAGCCAAATTGTTCCAAGGAAATGTTTTTGGAGAGGAAAGGTTTTAGCCTGAAGGCAACAACTTTTGCAATAACCTTGTATAAGCAGGTGCACAGTGAAATGGGGCAAAAATCATTAAAGGAAGAGGGGTGGTCAGACTTTGGGATGAGGGTTAGGAAGGTAGCATTGAAGGGCTGGTAGACCAAACCTGAGACCCTGGATTCTTCCACCGCCATGCTCAGATCTTCGCCTAGGGCATCAAAAAAGTGAAGGAAGAATTCCACCGTCCAAGCATCCGGTCCCGGGCTTTTCTCTTTTTGCATCGACTTTAGAATAGCTTCCACTTCATCTTTAGAGACCGGAGACATCAAAAGATCATTGCCTTCTTCATCAATGAAGCTTGGTGTTGTACCCTACAACAACCCCCCATTTCATAACATTTTTATCAAAAACAATTAACATATGAAATGGGTCCCTTTTAAAAATTTTAATTGGCATTAATGAATTTGTTCGAAAAAGGTATGATAATCAAATGAATTTGTTAACAAAAGCCTTTTTGAACAAATAATAAGCAATTTTTGGTTAAGTCCGAAAAAGCAATCGCAAGACCGTTTGCTACCTTGGTTCTTTCCGATGCGATATCGCTATCGGCCATCGGCGATAGCCAATGCACACACAGAAAAAGCACACATCTTTTCCCCGATGCGATATCGCTATCGGTAGTCGGCAGAATCCCATACATCTTCATAAGACGTTCAGATCTTTTTCCTGATGCGATGCGATATCGCTATCGGTAGTCGGTAAATCAATTGATATGCATTTAGGGATTATGTTCGCGCGCTAATATGATACAATGTCGCAATCGGCATTCGCCAAGATCTCTCCCAAATGATAATGTCACTCACACTCCCGATGCGATGTGATGACGCTTAATGATGACCAGAACTCCTAAAAAAAAGGGTGATTATTTCAAAGCATTAAAGTTATATTTAAATCCGATTTGACAAAAGCACAAATTTCAAAATGCCGTTAAGTAAAGGGATAAGGTAATGCATGCGTATTTAAAGCTTTGCCCCTTCGAATTAACGAGCAATTACGATTAGACCTTTGAAGAAATCTATTGCACGCTTTAAGGGGGTCATTCGGTTTAATAACTTAAGTAATGGTCATTTATGGAGCTGCAGGCTGTAAAATCACCATCATTGCATCTGCGGTGCCCTCTCAAATCATTAGATCCGCAGCCACTTTTAGAATTAATCTCACCACGCTTCAAGTTATATATCTATCCCGTTATGGATCGTCATTGTTATTTCTTTGTTACGATTTCTCTTGCATTTGTGTAGAATTCAACCGAGAGAAGTCTGAATATGATGGGAAAGAAGTTCAAAAAGGTGGCAGGTTCTACTCCGACACCTGTCTCAGGCCAAGCTGCTATGGTTTCAAAGAAAGGCTTAATCTCAGATACTACATGCACTGGTCTTCCTGATACTACATGGCAAGGTACATACAATTTGCTAGAAGCAGAACAACCAGAAAAGACAGTAACGGAGGCTAGTATGGATGAACTAAGAAAGTCTGAGGCAACTCTTAAAGATTTGGCCGACTCCTTTCTGCACAGAATAGCAGCCAGAGAACAAGTCTTGCCTTATACTGATGTGGTACGTTGGGCAATTGAAGAAATTACTCTCACTGATAGAACCTTCCATACTAAGGATGGAAGGATTTTCGGTTCCTTCAAGCCTGATGACTTGAGACGGATGTATCATTTGCCTCAACCAGAGCTAGTCTATAATAGAGCCTTTTTGGAAAAATTCGCGAAGGAGAATGAATCGCCATCCGAACCTCTCCGAGAGTGGAGGCAGAATCCAACTAAACACAAGCATGATATGTCGGGTAAGTACTCCAATGCTTCTTTGGCTTCACCTTATTGCTACGCCGGGATTATGATGTGTAGATTGTGGGGATTTCATGACTCTGCAAATATTCATATTGATATGGTTCCTTTAATGGAAGCAGCCGTCAATAGTATAATCATGGATTGGGCCACTATTTTGTCTGATAAATTGGTCATAGCTATTCGTGAGTTTAGGGCCAAAACCAGAGTCACTGAGAGAAAAATCCCACCCTTCTATTACTCTGCTTACATTATGGATACCCTTTGTTTTAATTCTGAGTTTCCTGTCCTTGGTTGGAGATGGACAACCCATGACCCAACACCCATTCACTTGTACCATCGGAAATTGTGGAAACCCTCCCACAAAGACCATCTGTATCAAATTTGCAATGGTTTTATGGTTCCCGTTCACTATTCTATTTTTGACAGACCTATCCCTAGAATTTCCTATGAAGCTTCTTTTGATCTCCCAGCCGTAGCCCATTGGTTCGGCAAAGAGCATTTTACCTATATTAGAGTTTTTGGAAGCAAGGCTAGGCCACATGTCCTCCCCCTGTACGTCCCATATAAAATGTTAGCCCGGGAAATCTCCTACCAGATTATGTCTGAGAGTGTCACACAAACTCTCAAGGAGGAGAAGAAGAGAGGATGGCCCTCTTTTCCTTTAAGAATTGGAGTTTATACACTGCTGAATTATAAACATGCAGAAAAGGAAGCAGCAAAACTCCAATTGATATCCCTGGCTTCTATTCCAAACAGACTTTATGATCCAAAAAAGACTGCTTTCATTGCCTTGGAACAGGCCAAGCTGTCAAAGGTTGTTCATCAAGAAGACCAGTTTGACGACCTGTTCATGAGTGCCGATTCAATAAGCCAAGTCAGACAACTCGCTTCACTGAGATATGAAGATGTGGAGTTAACTGAATTTAATAAACTTAGAAAGCAAAGGTTGCAAACTTTGCCTCTATATTTATTATCCACAACCCCAACATCTTCCTCAAGCGAGTCTGGTCAGCAGCAAATACACCTATCTCCTGTTACAACTAAAGAATATGATAGACAACAGGAGGAAAGGCAAAACAAGCTGCAAGCAGAGAAGCAAAGAAGAGAGCAGATAGAAAGGCAGCAAAAAGCACAAATTGAACAAGAGCAAAGAAAGCAAAAGGAGTTAGAAGAACAGAGGAAAAGAGAAGAAGAAGAGAAAGCAAAGAAAGAACTGGAAGATAGGCAGAAAAGGGAATTGGAGGAACAGCAGCAAAGAGCACAGGAGGAGCAACAGCGGAAGGCATTGGAGGAACAGCAGAGGATTGAACGGGAGAAAGAACAAAGTAAAGCTCAGACAGAACAAAGTGAGCAAATCTCTACTGATCCTGAATTAATTAAAGAATGGAACCAATTCGATTCCATCATAAGTGGTAAGGAAGCCTCCAAAGACTCAGACGCCTCTAAGACTCCCAATACTACTTCTTCTCTGGTTCTAGAGGGAACCAGCGGCTCACCCATGGTACAGAATGTAGAGGTAATCACTCAAGACCCATCCGATCAAATTGATCTTCAGGTGGAGGAAATTCCTCCTCTAGACATTTTCTACAGCCCAAAGCATAGAGCCGTTGTAAGGCGCTCGAGGAAAAGGCGAAGGCTTGATCAACCTTCTATTTTGCCTGAGCAAACAATCACGGGCAATGTGGTCTGGAAGGGAGAATTGGATCCCTCTTAAGATCTGACAAAGCTATCGCAATTTGCGGGAGCTTATTCAGCGGCAACTATTGACAAAGTATCCGAAGTAAGTCTTCTTTTGAAGACTAAAGAGCATGAGATATACGCATTACAAGCAGAAGTGATAGAGGCAAGGAATAAGGCAGCACAGGCAGAGGAACAATTGCTGGCCCAACAACAAGAGAATCATTTGTTAACCCAGCAAATTGAACAACTGAGGATAGACCAAAGTGACATTCAGAAAGCAAAAGAATTGTCAGAGGCATTATCCCAATTGAAGGCATCGAATGAGCTGATGATACAAGCTAAAGACGAGCAAATAATTCAGCTATCAGCTCAGCTTGAAGGTATTAAGAGCGCCAAGAGTATCAATGATTTCAGAGCAGAGGCAACTCGAATAAACAGCGCACTGATATCTCAAATCAGGATCTTATGCCAACAACTTGTTGAAGCTGAATCACTGTGTGAAACATCTACAGCAGTGTGTGAACAAATCGAGAAAGCCAGAAGTAAGTTGGATCAGGCTGAAGACGATATAACAGAGTATATTGAATGGCAAGACACTCCAGAAGGGCAAGCCGCAAATTTCTCCCGAATCTGTGTAACATACAAGGACATACTCTTCATGGAATGGAACACACAGATGATGAAAGCAGAAAGAGCAGCCTCCAGATGCAAAATGATTGCCAGTAACATGATCAATCTAGTCAATGATACATTGTATCTGGCAAACATGATTTCACAATGCACACCTGGAAACATAACAACGGCAAATATGCTGGAGCTCAGGAATTACCCTGATCTGGAGAAACAAGGGCGGTTAATTACTGGAGTAAATACCTTGACCGCCGATGCATACTGGCTTTTCCTGATTAAACCACATTCTCAAAGGTCGGCTCTTAATTGTCTAACAGATGCTCTCCGATACCTGATTGCCGATATTCGAGATGCCACATATGATGCACAGCTGACTTCACGCCTCAATACTCCACCAGAAGTAGAGCCAATGCTGGCGATATGTCAGCAAAGGAGTAAAGGCAAAGAGACCTCTGACTGAAACATCGCCGCCGACTGCCGAATCACCAAAATACAAAATGATATTTGTTAATGCCGATTTAGTTGTTTTTCAGTTTTAGATATTTAGATATTTTAGATTAGCATAGTATTTATAGACCCTTTCATTGTTTTGGAGAGGGTCGTAAAATTTTGTAAAAGACTTAAAGGCTGAAGTTTGCACTATTGTGCTTCAGTCTATATTCCTTTTGAAACTCGACCACTGGTTCTTAATTTTACTTGGAAGGCTGTTTTAAGTAAATTGTGCACTATTGTCGTTTGCTTGGAATGCTTTCTGGTCTGAAGGAAGAACCGCGACATAGCGATTAATATATTGGATTGATCAAACAGCTTGCATAGTACTATTATCTGTATCTGTTCTCTTTTCTATTATATGAATTGCTGTGTTATTACTTTTGCTATTGTTGATTACATGTATGCAATATAACAGCAAGTCTGCATTTCATATCACTATTGAATGTTTTGTGATTTGTTATCTCTTTTAATCATGCGCGTAACAATGATATAAATGACTGAGTACAGTAATTCGCTATTATCGCTCTGCATAACTACTTATGCAGAGCAATCTTAAATGATTTAAACATTTATGCTTATTGTTAGTGTCATCTATATGCCTGCCAGTAAGCCTAAATTATCAAACGCTGTATTCAAATGAATCGATAAGTCCCGGGATTAGCTTATAGTTATTATATTTCTTTTGTAGTTTAGTTATTTATTTATTATCACCTTACATCGTAAATCATTCATCCATCCCGTTTACTTATAATCTTTGGGAAACTGGTCCCATTATCCCCAGTCGGAGCCACTATCCCAAACGGAAAAGGAACTGCACTAAGTTCCGGACTGGGTGGTTTCCCCGATGTTGTTGCAACGAATTTCGGGGCATCAACATTTTTGGCGCTAGAAGGAGGGCCATCGACTGTGAATGGCAAGTAGGTCCAAATCTGCAAACCATTCTAAGAGTAATTCTCCCTCCAAATCCTCTTCCCCTTCTCAATCACATGCTGGTTCTCCGGCACACAATCGAGAAAAAGAGGAATCAACCACCACTGCTCATACCCATCATATTTCAGAACATTTAAGTCTTGAATCCCCTGAAGTTCAGTCTCTTATCCATAAACTTCAGAGCTCCTCGATTTCACCTCAGAAATCTGAAGTATCACAAAGCAGTGTGACCTCGCAGTTAAACTTATCCCATCCACTTACCAGACTTCAGAGCGAAAAACTCGGTATCGAACCTACTGAGTTCCCTTTACCGAAAAGGAAAAAGGCTAAGAAGATTACTGAAGTATCTGATAGTGAAGATCTTTCTTCCATATCTTCCATCTCAATTCCTCCTCTGCGAAGTCAACCATCCACTCCTCCGTTACACATTGTTGTTCATCAGGGAATAAGTACTACAGCATCTCAAGCTACTCTCTCTCCAACAACTTCTTCTCCTCAGTCATCTGGAATACCAATAGTAGTAACAACTATTATCGCCAGCATAATGGCAGATCCATGGACTACGCCAGGTGCAGTCAATATGCCCGGACCATTACATGATCTACCTGATGCTCCCGAAAAATGGTTGCCTAAATTTAATCCAGATAACGGAACACAAGCTGAAGAACATATTAACAATTTCATGTTAGCAGTTAACTTAAAAGGAGTGACAGAACAAGATGTTGTTGTCAGACTTTTCCCTTATACCCTGCAAGGATCGGCAGGATCCTGGTACTTCTCTTTACCTTCTGGTTCTATTACCAGCTGGACCACATGCCAAGAGCAGTTCCTTACCAAATATGGAGATGACAGGTCTCTGGCGACTTTAATAAACGACCTCTCCAATTTGAGAATAGAGCATAGGGAACCAATAAAGGAGTTTAATGCTCGATTCAACAAACTCCTAAATAAAATCCCCACCGCTTCGAAACCAAGTGAACAAATTAGGAGCGAATGGTACATTACTGCCCTCCCTTCCAATATAGCTATTTTTGTTGACAGGGCTGGCAAACCTACCTTAGCTGAAAACATGAAGGAAGCACTTGCAGTTGAAAAGCGTATTAATGCTCTAGAGAAGAAAGCTGCCTTGGAGGATAGAAAATCCAAAAAAGTTTCATTTAAAGAAGATTCTAAGAAAAAGACCCCAAAGGACCCATACGACATGGAAGGTTTACAAAAGGTCCTTAAAACATTGTCTAATGAAATGGTTGAAATTAAAAAACAGGTGGCCGAAACTTCGAACAAAAGACCATTTAGAACTTTCAAGAAAACTGAAACAAAGCCACCCAATGTTATATCTAATGCAGACTCTGAACAGGAAGAAGAAGAAGAGGAATCAACCTCTCAAACGGATGATGAAGAAGAAGTAGTTGAGTGTCACGGCATGTGGGATTTCATACTCCCAAATTCTGACACTGAGAATCAAGAAGAAGCTTTTCCTGTTACTACAAGAAGTAAAATCGCTTCTGAACCTACTCAAACAACTACAAAAAAGAGGAGTGCAGGTGCTGCCACACCAAAAGAAAAAGTTCTTCCAAAGAAGTCTCCGGTAGCAGCCCCTCAAAACCAGCCTCCAATTTCTAACTCTCCTTCAACATCCAAGACACTAGTGGTATCTGACTCCATGGAGTATAATATTGTTGATGATATGAAAAAGACTAAGGCAAACATAACCATGTTTGAACTAAGTAAGTTAAAACATCAGTAGAAATTGCTCCTAAGAGAATTTAACGCTGTCCCCTCTTCTCCTCTTCCCAGTTCAAAAGCTGCTAATGATTCAGGACAACCCCCTCCAGATATGGTCGAAGCTACCGATTCGGTTCTGATCGGAGATAGATCCAATTCTCATACCCCACCTTTCTTGCTCACCTATGAAATCTATAATCGAAATCTACATAACTGTTTAATTGATTCAGGGGCTTCATCTAATATTATGCCAGCTTCAGTTTGTTCTAAACTGAACATAGAACCCCAGAAGTCCGCAATTCATATTGTACAGTTAGACAGAACCAAAGTACAGGTTATAGGAGAAATTAATTCTGTGACTATCAGATTGTCTGCTGATCCCAGAATAGTACAGAGAATAGATATTTTGATTGCTGACATACCTGAATTCTATGGTTTAATTTTGAGCAGAGATTGGTCTGAGAAACTGCATGGATACATTTCCACAGATTGGTCACATATGTGGCTCCCCTATAAGGGTAAGCCAAATCAAATAAGGATCGACCGTGAGAAACACATGACTCACACAGTAACCGATTTCGAACAAGAAAACCAGCCTGTGGCCTTCAACAACAACATTTTGGGAAATTATTCCTCAGAATCATTCTTTGGCAACTTTGTTGCCCAATCTTCCCCTTTTTTAGTTAACCATTGTACATCTCAAGTAGAAAATTTTTCACAAACCAATTTATCCAAATGCTTCAACGAAAATAAAAAAGATGTAAATATTTTTGTTGATTCTCCTTTATTTTGGTCTTTGTATTTTGATGGCTCTAAGTCCAGTGAGGGATCAGGAGCAGGTTGCATCTTGGTTAGTCCGCAAGGCGAAAAAACAATGCTATCCTGTCGATTAGAATTTGAATGCACCAATAACACGGCCGAATACGAAGCTCTAGTGCAGGGACTATATAAGGCAATTGACCTTAAAGTCCAATATATAAAAGTATTCGGTGATAGTGAGATCATTGTTAAACAGGTAAGAAATACAATTCATTGCCTTTCAAGCCACCTTAAGCATTATCAATCGCTAGTGCAAGATCTTACTTTGCATTTCTCAGCATTCAACATTTCTTCAATTCCAAGATCACAAAACTCGGCAGCTGATTTACTAGCCAACGTAGCTTCCAAACTCCTCCCTTCCGAAGACTATAGCCTTGATAGATTTTCTATAGAATTAATTTTTAGACCTTCAGTTCCCGATAACATCACTAACTGGAGGGTTTTCAACCATGACGAGGACATCTTGCAATTCTTAACCTCTGAAAAGTCTTATGACAATCAAATCATTGAAGAGCATGACCATGATTCTCAAATGAAAGAAACATCTCAAGATAACGCGATTCCTAAGCCTGTAGTAAAGCTCGAAGACCTTTATGACATTAAAGATAGGTTCAAACCTGTAATTAATGCAAAACTCCAAAGCTCTACTCTTAGGTTTGAATCAATCAATTTGGGAACAGATCAAGCTCCTCAAAATATCAACTTAGGACTAGGACTTTCTATAGAAGAAAAGGAAGCATTCATCAAACTCTTAAGGAAAAACAAGCAAGTTTTTGCTTGGAAGTATGACGACCTCAAGACATATGATACATCTATCATACAACATACTATTCCTATGCTTCCCGATCAAAAACCTATCCAGCAGAAGTTAAGAAAAATACACCCGAATTTGGAGAGCCAAATAAAGTCGGAACTTAATAAGCTCCTAAAAGCTAAGATTATCTTCCCTGTCCGACACTCAAACTGGGTCTCCAATATGGTCCCAGTCAGGAAGAAAAACGGCGACATTCGAATCTGTATTGATTTCAGAAACTTGAATAAGGCAAGCTTGAAAGATAATTTCCCACTGCCTACCATGGAACAAATCCTCCAATCGGTAGCAGGATCTGAATTAATGTCCTTTCTCGACGGTTTCTCAGGATATAATCAAGTGTTGGTCCATCCTGATGACCAACTAAAGACTACATTCAGGACAAAATGGGGAACTTATGCATATCAAAAGATGCCTTTTGGACTCATAAATGCAGGAGCGACATTCCAAAGAGCCATGGATACAGCCTTTAGAGGGTTAATTAATCGGACAGTAGTCGTCTACCTCGATGATATTACTGTGTATTCTAAAAAGAGATATAACCACTTGCATGATTTAAAACAGATTTTTCAACGATGCAAAACATATGGTATCTCTCTCAACCCAAAAAAGTCTTTCTTTGCTCTCAACCAGGGTAAGCTTCTAGGGTTTATTGTATCTAAAGATGGCATTTATGTAGATCCTGATCGAATTAAGGAAATTTCTGAAATTCCTTTTCCGCACAACAAAAAATCGATGCAGTCGTTTCTAGGGCAGATTAATTTCGTTAAACGATTCGTTCCAGATTTTTCACAGATTGTACTACCACTACAAACGATGATTAAAAAGAATTCAACCTTCAGATGGGGAATAGAGGAAAAGCAAGCTTTTAATGGTATTAAGCAATCAATAATCAATGTCCCAGCTCTGAATACTCCAAATCTTTCTAATCATTTTATATTATATACCATTGCATCCGACTTATCTTACGCAGCAGTGCTCACCCAGTTGAATGATGACAATTTGGAAGCGCCCATCTCGTTCTTCAGTTCAAACTTTCAAGGCGCCGAATTAAACTATTCCGATATTGAGAAACAAGCTTTTGCTGTCTTTAAAGCAGTCAAACATTATCGACCCTTTCTTTTAAAAACCCATACTAAAGTGATAGTTCCTTTCTCAGCAGTTAGGCAACTATTAATCCAAAAGGAATTGGGAGAAAAGAGGGCAAATTGGGTCGCAGCTCTCCAAGAATATGATCTAGAAATAAAGCCAGCAAAGTTTGTTAAAGGTCAAGGTTTTTGCAGGATATTAGCAGGAGCATCAAACATTCCGGAATCAAGTGATACAGAGCAAACCCAAGAAGTTAATCAGCTAAGTATTCCTGATTCCGAATCTCAATATGCAGATCTGATCTTCTATTTAAAGAATGGTTATGCACCTACCAATTTGTCCTACAAAAACAAAAGAGCCATTAGATTGAAAGCTAAGAGTTTTTCAATTATTGGCAATGTGCTCTTCAGAAGAAACTATGATTCTGTCCTATTAAGATGCCTTGAGAAACCTGAAGCTCAAAAGGTTTTGCAGGAGCTACACGACGGACCAGCAGGAGGACATTTCGGAGCTGATACAACAGCTCATAAAATCATTCATGCTGGATACTATTGGCCTACTTTGTTTAAGGACGCTCACGAATATGTAAGGAAATGCATCAAATGCCAAACTGCCAGTGGAAGACAACAAAAACCAGCTTTCCCTTTGCAACCAATCAACATTGAACAACCTTTTGAACAATGGGGATTGGAAATCATTGGAGAAATTCATCCTTCTTCTTCCAAGTAGCACAAATATATTCTTACAGCAACTGATTACTTTACAAAGTGGGTAGAAGCAGTTCCGTTAAAAACAACAAACTCTGAGGTGATTATTGAATTTATAGATCAGTTCATCATTACCAGGTTTGGTGTTCCACACGCTCTCGTCTTTGATAATGCTTCTTACTTCTCAGGTAATGCAATGATTGATTTCGCTATCAAAAGGGGATTTAAATTAAAGTATTCTGCTAATTACTATCCTCAGGGTAATGGCCTAGCAGAATCAACTAATAAAAACCTAATCAAAATCATTAAGCGAACAATCGAAGAGAATCATAAGAATTGGCATAAATCCTTGGTATTTGCATTATGGGCTGATAGGATAACACAGAAAGCTTCCATAGGGACCTCTCCGTTTAATCTTGTCTATGGAAAAGAAGCAATCGTACCAACCAATCTTCTTTTTCCATCTCTAGCCCTAGTGCAATTTATTGACGAAACTCCTTCTTCCTCTATCCAGTTTAGATATGATCAAATTCTTAAACTTGAAGAAGAAAGGGAAAAAGCCAAGGTTACACACGCTAAACATCAGCAAGTCATTAAAGCAGCTTTCGATCTGGCCTCATCTAGTCCTAAACAATTCCAAGTCGGAGATCTAGTCCTGAAATGGGACAAAGCCCATGAAGACAAAGGTAAACATTCCAAATTTCAAAAAATGTTGCTCGGACCATTTCAGATCTGTGAAAAAGTAGGCCATTCCACTTTTATACTGCAAAATCTATCAGGGGTGAGGGATTCTCTCCCTGTCAATGGTCTGATCTTGAAGAAATTCTTTAATTGAGGAGGTAACCCCTTCTCTATGTAGTTTGATAGTTTTTATATAGTTTGTAGGATTTGTAGAAATAAGGACGTGGGACATCTTCCATTGACCTTTCGCTATAATTAAAAGTTGTCTCGCCACTACACTATTAATATTTACTTTTGGATAATAGCGTCTTAAACCAAGAAAGATCATTTCTAGGAAATTAGACATCTTTTTATTCTGAACATCACAGTCTAACTTTTGTAAACTTCACTCTGAACGAAGTTCTATGAGTCATCTTGAGTTTTCAAAATAAGTCTCCAAAGGTTATCTATATTAAAAGAGGGGCTAATCCATCTTCAGCATCTTTAACTCTTAAACCTGTCATCCGTTTACTCTTAAGAAGATAGTTGTTCATCCCATTCACTAAAAGTTTATGATTTCTCAGAGTGTAATTCTAAAATATAAAAGATCAAAGATAAGAGGTCTTATTACAAGCCTGCTTACCATGTTCATAGGAAAATAATTTAACTGACATTACCAAAACTGCTTACCAAACAGGGTAATGGCTTGAAATTTCAAGACAAGGGGTCTCATCACGAGCCAGCTTGTTCAGTTTGATTACTACCCGTGAATGGCATTGTCGTTATCTGGCCACCAAACCAGGACAATGGCTTTTATCTTAAGCAAAGAAGAAAGTGAAATTCAAAAAATACAAAAATATCTTTTGAATTCATTCTGTTTAGTCACACTCTTAAGTGAATGGAACAATGGACAATGACATGGTTAAAAGGTAACCCTGCCGAGACTATGAACATTTGCTGGCAGCAGAGGCTCTACCTGTGACAGAGGAGTTTATTTTAAAAAGCTGATATGGAGAAGTTTTCTATTTTACTTTTATGAACCAATAAGGACTTGTTTCAAAACTCAAAGTGTGTTTATAAAAAGAGGAAGTCAAATGAAGAAACCTGTTTTATTCAGAATCAATAGACATCTAGTTATATTAGAAGTTTCCTTTCTTTATAAAGATTCTATTTGAAAAGGTGTAAGTATATTTATTAGTCCAGAGATAACTGGTTCTACCAGCGAATCGCCAATTGTTGTGCCCTACAACAACCCCCCATTTCATAACATTTTTATCACAAACAATTAACATATGAAATGGGTCCCTTTTAAAAATTTTAATTGGCATTATTGAATTTGTTCGAAAAAGGTATGATAATCAAATGAATTTGTTAACAAAAGCCTTTTTGAACAAATAATAAGCAATTTTTGGTTAAGTCCGAAAAAGCAATCGCAAGACCGTTTGCTACCTTGGTTCTTTCCGATGCGATATCGCTATCGGCCATCGGCGATAGCCAATGCACACACAGAAAAAGCACACATCTTTTCCCCGATGCGATATCGCTATCGGTAGTCGGCAGAATCCCATACATCTTCATAAGACGTTCAGATCTTTTTCCCGATGCGATGCGATATCGCTATCGGTAGTCGGTAAATCAATTGATATGCATTTAGGGATTATGTTCGCGCGCTAATATGATACAATGTCGCAATCGGCATTCGCCAAGATCTCTCCCAAATGATAATGTCACTCACACTCCCGATGCGATGTGATGACGCTTAATGATGACCAGAACTCCTAAAAAAAAGGGTGATTATTTCAAAGCATTAAAGTTATATTTAAATCCGATTTGACAAAAGCACAAATTTCAAAATGCCGTTAAGTAAAGGGATAAGGTAATGCATGCGTATTTAAAGCTTTGCCCCTTCGAATTAACGAGCAATTACGATTAGACCTTTGAAGAAATCTATTGCACGCTTTAAGGGGTCATTCGGTTTAATAACTTAAGTAATGGTCATTTATGGAGCTGCAGGCTGTAAAATCACCATCATTGCATCTGCGGTGCCCTCTCAAATCATTAGATCCGCAGCCACTTTTAGAATTAATCTCACCACGCTTCAAGTTATATATCTATCCCGTTATGGATCATCATTGTTATTTCTTTGTTACGATTTCTCTTGCATTTGTGTAGAATTCAACCGAGAGAAGTCTGAATATGATGGGAAAGAAGTTCAAAAAGGTGGCAGGTTCTACTCCGACACCTGTCTCAGGCCAAGCTGCTATGGTTTCAAAGAAAGGCTTAATCTCAGATACTACATGCACTGGTCTTCCTGGTACTACATGGCAAGGTACATACAATTTGCTAGAAGCAGAACAACCAGAAAAGACAGTAACGGAGGCTAGTGTGGATGAACTAAGAAAGTCTGAGGCAACACTTAAAGATTTGGCCGACTCCTTTCTGCACAGAATAGCAGCCAGAGAACAAGTCTTGCCTTATACTGATGTGGTACGTTGGGCAATTGAAGAAATTACTCTCACTGATAGAACCTTCCATACTAAGGATGGAAGGATTTTCGGTTCCTTCAAGCCTGATGACTTGAGACGGATGTATCATTTGCCTCAACCAGAGCTAGTCTATAATAGAGCCTTTTTGGAAAAATTCGCGAAGGAGAATGAATCGCCATCCGAACCTCTCCGAGAGTGGAGGCAGAATCCAACTAAACACAAGCATGATATGTCGGGTAAGTACTCCAATGCTTCTTTGGCTTCACCTTATTGCTACGCCGGGATTATGATGTGTAGATTGTGGGGATTTCATGACTCTGCAAATATTCATATTGATATGGTTCCTTTAATGGAAGCAGCCGTCAATAGTATAATCATGGATTGGGCCACTATTTTGTCTGATAAATTGGTCATAGCTATTCGTGAGTTTAGGGCCAAAAGCAGAGTCACTGAGAGAAAAATCCCACCCTTCTATTACTCTGCTTACATTATGGATACCCTTTGTTTTAATTCTGAGTTTCCTGTCCTTGGTTGGAGATGGACAACCCATGACCCAACAACCATTCACTTGTACCATCGGAAATTGTGGAAACCCTCCCACAAAGACCATCTGTATCAAATTTGCAATGGTTTTATGGTTCCCGTTCACTATTCTATTTTTGACAGACCTATCCCTAGAATTTCCTATGAAGCTTCTTTTGATCTCCCAGCCGTAGCCCATTGGTTCGGCGAAGAGCATTTTACCTATATTAGAGTTTTTGGAAGCAAGGCTAGGCCACATGTCCTCCCCCTGTACGTCCCAGATAAAATGTTAGCCCGGGAAATCTCCTACCAGATTATGTTTGAGAGTGTCACACAAACTCTCAAGGAGGAGAAGAAGAGAGGATGGCCCTCTTTTCCTTTAAGAATTGGAGTTTATACGCTGCTGAATTATAAACATGCAGAAAAGGAAGCAGCAAAACTCCAATTGATATCCCTGGCTTCTATTCCAAACAGACTTTATGATCCAAAAAAGACTGCTTTCATTGCCTTGGAACAGGCCAAGCTGTCAAAGGTTGTTCATCAAGAAGACCAGTTTGACGACCTGTTCATGAGTGCCGATTCAATAAGCCAAGTCAGACAACTCGCTTCACTGAGATATGAAGATGTGGAGTTAACTGAATTTAATAAACTTAGAAAGCAAAGGTTGCAAACTTTGCCTCTAGATTTATTATCCACAACCCCAACATCTTCCTCAAGCGAGTCTGGTCAGCAGCAAATACACCTATCTCCTGTTACAACTAAAGAATATGATAGACAACAGGAGGAAAGGCAAAACAAGCTGCAAGCAGAGAAGCAAAGAAGAGAGCAGATAGAAAGGCAGCAAAAAGCACAAATTGAACAAGAGCAAAGAAAGCAAAAGGAGTTAGAAGAACAGAGGAAAAGAGAAGAAGAAGAGAAAGCAAAGAAAGAACTGGAAGATAGGCAGAAAAGGGAATTGGAGGAACAGCAGCAAAGAGCACAGGAGGAGCAACAACGGAAGGCATTGGAGGAACAGAAGAGGATTGAACGGGAGAAAGAACAAAGTAAAGCTCAGACAGAACAAAGTGAGCAAATCTCTACTGATCCTGAATTAATTAAAGAATGGAACCAATTCGATTCCATCATAAGTGGTAAGGAAGCCTCCAAAGACTCAGACGCCTCTAAGACTCCCAATACTACTTCTTCTCCGGTTCTAGAGGGAACCAGCGGCTCACCCATGGTACAGAATGTAGAGGTAATCACTCAAGACCCATCCGATCAAATTGATCTTCAGGTGGAGGAAATTCCTCCTCTAGACATTTTCTACAGCCCAAAGCATAGAGCCGTTGTAAGGCGCTCGAGGAAAAGGCGAAGGCTTGATCAACCTTCTATTTTGCCTGAGCAAACAATCACGGGCAATGTGGTCTGGAAGGGAGAATTGGATCCCTCTTAAGATCTGACAAAGCTATCGCAATTTGCGGGAGCTTATTCAGCGGCAACTATTGACAAAGCATCCGAAGTAAGTCTTCTTTTGAAGACTAAAGAGCATGAGATATACGCATTACAAGCAGAAGTGATAGAGGCAAGGAATAAGGCAGCACAGGCAGAGGAACAATTGCTGGCCCAACAACAAGAGAATCATTTGTTAACCCAGCAAATTGAACAACTGAGGATAGACCAAAGTGACATTCAGAAAGCAAAAGAATTGTCAGAGGCATTATCCCAATTGAAGGCATCGAATGAGCTGATGATACAAGCTAAAGACGAGCAAATAATTCAGCTATCAGCTCAGCTTGAAGGTATTAGGAGCGCCAAGAGTATCAATGATTTCAGAGCAGAGGCAACTCGAATAAACAGCGCACTGATATCTCAAATCAGGATCTTATGCCAACAACTTGTTGAAGCTGAATCACTGTGTGAAACACCTACAGCAGTGTGTGAAAAAATCGAGAAAGCCAGAAGTAAGTTGGATCAGGCTGAAGATGATATAACAGAGTATATTGAATGGCAAGACACTCCAGAAGGGCAAGCCGCAAATTTCTCCCGAATCTGTGTAACATACAAGGACATACTCTTCATGGAATGGAACACACAGATGATGAAAGCAGAAAGAGCAGCCTCCAGATGCAAAATGATTGCCAGTAACATGATCAATCTAGTCAATGATACATTGTATCTGGCAAACATGATTTCACAATGCACACCTGGAAACATAACAACAGCAAATATGCTGGAGCTCAGGAATTACCCTGATCTGGAGAAACAAGGGCGGTTAATTACTGGAGTAAATACCTTGACCGCCGATGCATACTGGCTTTTCCTGATTAAACCACATTCTCAAAGGTCGGCTCTTAATTGTCTAACAGATGCTCTCCGATACCTGATTGCCGATATTCGAGATGCCACATATGATGCACAGCTGACTTCACGCCTCAATACTCCACCAGAAGTAGAGCCAATGCTGGCGATATGTCAGCAAAGGAGTAAAGGCAAAGAGACCTCTGACTGAAACATCGTCGCCGACTGCCGAATCACCAAAATACAAAATGATATTTGTTAATGCCGATTTAGTTGTTTTTCAGTTTTAGATATTTAGATATTTTAGATTAGCATAGTATTTATAGACCCTTTCATTGTTTTGGAGAGGGTCGTAAAATTTTGTAAAAGACTTAAAGGCTGAAGTTTGCACTATTGTGCTTCAGTCTATATTCTTTTTGAAACTCGACCACTGGTTCTTAATTTTACTTGGAAGGCTGTTTTAAGTAAATTGTGCACTATTGTCGTTTGCTTGGAATGCTTTCTGGTCTGAAGGAAGAACCGCGACATAGCGATTAATATATTGGATTGATCAAACAGCTTGCATGGTACTATTATCTGTATCTGTTCTCTTTTCTATTATATGAATTGCTGTGTTATTACTTTTGCTACTGTTGATTACATGTATGCAATATAACAGCAAGTCTGCATTTCATATCACTATTGAATGTTTTGTGATTTGTTATCTCTTTTAATCATGCGCGTAACAATGATATAAATGACTGAGTACAGTAATTCGCTATTATCGCTCTGCATAACTACTTATGCAGAGCAATCTTAAATGATTTAAACATTTATGCTTATTGTTAGTGTCATCTATATGCCTGCCAGTAAGCCTAAATTATCAAACGCTGTATTCAAATGAATCGATAAGTCCCGGGATTAGCTTATAGTTATTATATTTCTTTTGTAGTTTAGTTATTTATTTATTATCACCTTACATCGTAAATCATTCATCCATCCCGTTTACTTATAATCTTTGGGAAACTGGTCCCATTATCCCCAGTCGGAGCCACTATCCCAAACGGAAAAGGAGCTGCACTAAGTTCCGGACCGGGTGGTTTCCCCGATGTTGTTGCAACGAATTTCGGGGCATCAACACTTGGGAAGAATAAAGCTACTCTTATAACTTCAGCAATAGAAGCTTCTGCTGGAGCTCTAAACAGATCTTTGAAGTAGGCAACCCCGAGAGAGGCAAGCTCTTCAAAGGACTGAGCCTTTTCCCCATTCTCTTTTGGCATTTCCCAAATGGTATTTAATTTTTTCCTTCCTTTGGCATATTGCTGGAAGAATTTTGTGTTTTCATCCCCCGCTTGGAGCTAGATAGCCCTGCTCTTCAATTGCCAGCTTTCCTCTTTTACTTGAAGAATTTTCCTTCTAGCTGCTTCAAGCTTCCAGATTCTATCTTGAGAGTCCAAGGTGGCATAGCCACCACCTTCCGGATCTTCCAAAAGCTCAGGTTCGGATTATTTATTTTTATTCTTATCTTAATTATTTAAAATTTAAAATAGAGCAAAAAAATAATAAAATTTGTCTCATCTTATGCTCAAATATATTTAAATTATATTTTATTAAAATACATTTTTTATTTTTATTAAAAATAATATCAATTGTCAAAATTTAAATTTAAATTATTAATGCAATTTTTAATAATTATTTAAATATTTTATTTTTAAAATTATATATATATATATATATATATATATATATATTAACCTGCTTTATTTCGAAGAACAACTTCTCTGAGTTACATTAAATTACAAATTACTCTCCCAAATCATAAAAATACTTAAAAACATAACCCTTTACTTTTAAGTTTTATAAGTAATAATTACATTTTAGGGAATAATCGAAAGGACTATTTTCTTGGCAAATAAAATAAAACAAAACACTTTAAAATGGAAAAAAACAACACTGTTTTTTTGGGTTCAAAATGGAAAACAACTTACACTTTTTCATGTATGCATGTTTTAATATGTATTTGCGTTGGAGTACATGCACTGATTAAAGTTTCTTTATTATCCACTTGACTTAAAAAACCATCTTATGGTTAACTCAGGGGTATTTTGGAAAACCAGATTAATTCGTTCTTATTTATTTCATGGGGTCCAACAAAAATAAATATATTAATACATTTTAATCTATAATGGTAACATTGGAAGTATTTCAAAGTCATTTTGGTCAAAGATTTTGCGAGTGATATGAGATAATAATTATTATAGCTTTTTCACGTCCTATATGAAAAATAAAACATGAAGAATAAAATTTGAAGGTTATAATTTTGTGCCTCCGGTATCGAATGTCATCATGTTTGTTTGACGTTTGTCCAGAGCCATAGCATAAACCTGTGATGGAATTTGAATCAGGTCGTCCCCTGGAATTCTTTATACCAGCCAAGAGCCTGTCCAGCACTTATCAATTTGAATCAAGTTCTTCAAATGCACTTGACCGTTCCACCTCCTGGATTTTAGTTTATTTCGCTAACCAATCACGGATTTATTCCTTGCCCCATGTTAATGGTGACGATGCAGATCTCATTACTGTGATCGAGTGTCTCGTGGTGATCTGGTGATCTGTATACGACTCTTCGATGATTCTGATTCTCTCAGGCTGAACCCACCTAGCCCTCCAAGTCCTTGATCAATCCCTTGTTGGATTCTTGCTTCTAGAACTAGGTAGTCGTCCTTAAGGAAATCGCACGCCATATTTACCAGAGCTGGATCACAGTGCAAAGAAAGATAGAAGTGTCGCTCTTGTCCATGGTATTTGTCGAGGATGCGAAGGTAAGTCCAGATTATGAACGCAGGGCTCCCAAGATCTCAGAGTTGAGGTAAATCGTGTAGAAATCCATCTAACACTCGAACAAGGATTTACCACTAATATTTTGAAGTTTCGCATATAATCAATTTTGAGAAAATTTGATTTGAATGGGAAAATTAGTTTTGTTGTGTTAAATTCCACGTGTAAATATATTTAAGAATTCATGAGGTTAATTGCAAGTTTAAACATGAATTTATTTATTTTTTAATAAATTTTATATACAAATTAACATAAACAAATGACTGAACAAAAACATATAACAAACATGAACATCACCAAAAATGGTATCACAACACCACATGATGAAGGAGATCACCCTGCCTAGGCTACGTCTCTTTGCTCCAACTTTCAATTGCTTGGCCTTTTATATTATGCTAAAAAATGTGAATACATCAGTTTACAATGGTTAGATAGCTATGAAACTTATTACAATGGCTCCAAAATGCCCAAAAACCCTTGATTTGGTAAAAAATTGAAGGAGTTTTGATTTCCCCAATTTTTTCCACTAATTGCACCACAAATTCCCCAAGACCTGGCACCATCCTACAATTTCACCCAAATTTCTGCTAACTCGACTCCTTTTCTTCCGATTTCAAGGCGAAATTGTTAGAGGCTTCAATTAGCCTCTAACACCTTAAATCCGATTTTTGTGGCTATATGGGGGCCACATGCTCAGGCCTAAAGCCAATGGCCCGCCCCCACCAGCGAGGCACCCACATCACTCTGTTGGTGGTCACATGTGGTGGCACATCCAAGGGTTGGCCCCTCCTTGGATTGGTGTGGATTTCAACTTCAAATTAAAATCATGGACTATAATGGTTAAGAACTCCTCTGATGTCGCGTCGGTAGTTGGCTTTTCCTGTTGCTTAGTAGTTGTGGGTTTGACCCTTGCTACTACTGCTTGGACCATTTACCAAAATTTTGGTGGCCTTTGGGGTGCCACATGGTAGCCTCTCACTCGACCATGTGGCAACCTGTGGTTGGCCGCTAATTGACCAAATAAATTTTGTCGACTCTGAACTTAGGTATCTGCCAAATGTCAGCATACCATTCACCGAAGGAGCCCGTTGACCAGTCAACCTACCACATAGGCATGCACAGTCATTGCCATGTCAACAATATGGACCGCTAATTCGGCTATGACATTTTGCAAAATTTTCCTTCTTTGGGAAGACAAACATAACATGATTCTGAGAGCATACGGTGTCCGTTTCACACGAAACAAGTTGCGTCAGATTCAAGATAACGAGAACTATGTGGTTGTTCAGTTTTCATTCCAATCTGACAACTTTGAATTTTGAGCTATTTTTTAGCCCCTGACCAAAATCAAATAATGGTGCTAATAATCAATGTTTACTAGACATAAATGAATTGAATGAGATGTTCAACATTCAGGTTAACACAAAATATCAACTTCATGATATTGGAAAAATGGTGTTCTTCCTGAAATTCAAAAATTCAAATGAATAAAGTAATGTCGAAAGTTTCCACTTTATCTTCAAATTCAAATTGGAAACCAATGATTCAAATTTAAATAGGAACGTAACAAAGTATAGACATAACCATAAATACAAAGATGTAGCAGAAATTATACTTCATTTCATTAATGTAAAATACTAAAATATGCTTACAAACAGAAGTGGAAATAAACTAGCTAAAATGATTATAGCTTATCTATGAGAAGAGGTGTGGCAGCTACATGCCTCTGAACTACATTACAATGAGGCTGAAGGGCTTTTTTGTTATTGAACAATAAGACCAAACCCTAACTCGAGGAGATGTAACACCAAGAATTTATGGGCCCCGTTAGGGTTAGTTGGATAGCCAACTTCCTAGGGTCGTGACTTGGTCATATTATCTCCGTTTGACGCACATGATATGTCGTTGGAAATATCTCTCCAAGCACTACCATGGAAAAGACAATTTTATCTAAAAATATTTAACAGTAGATTTCCGAGAAAGCATCATTTAGGGCCTCAAAATGACTCTGATAGTTTAGAACCCGAAAAACTGCTAAAAATAGTAAACTATGCTACAATTAAGGAAACTGAAAAACTGAAAGAAAAAATGGTGGGTGGCCACCAATATCCACCCGAATCATTCCTCCCTCCTTAAGAAGCAATGATCTCCATTGTGTTGAGTTCCTCCATGAGATGAGGAAAATTCTGCTGAACTTGGTCCCTGGTGAGCCACTTGCCCCAGTGAAGGAGTTGGCCTACTTTGACAACTCAATACAGTTGGATCTTCTATTGGCGAGTGTGCTTGATTTGCGTGTCCATGATCCGATTAGTTGCAGCTTGTTCCATGCAATCTCGATTTAACTCTATTGGTGTGAGCTATTCTGCAATGTCGAATGTGTCTAGTAATGGTGGAAAGTATGGCCGAAGACAATCCACATTAAACACTGAGTGTAGGCCAAGGAATGGGGGAATGCTGAGCTCAAATACATTGTCTACCATAGCCTTGGTAATGGTGTAATGACCATATTAGAGTGGTTCAAGTTTCCAATCAGCTTCGGTAAGGTGTTCCTTTTGTAAATGAAACTATATTTTGTCGCCCACTTGAAACTTGTGTGGCACTCGATGTTGATCATATCACTGCTTGTACTTGGCATTTGATTTCTCTAGAATTTCATGGACCTGCTAGCGGATATGTTGGATATGACCAATGAAGTTGTTTGCCTTATCAGTGTCAGACTGGACACGAGCTAAATTTGCCTGAGTAGCTGCAGGGGACATGGCCACATCAATGGGACATAGTGGCTGGAATCTCAAGCCCACCTGAAAAGGGTTGTGGCTAGTCGAGCTGTGGAGAGCCCGATTATAGCAGTGTTGAACATAGGGGAGGCTCTCATCTCATGTGCATGGATGCTTTGAGTTGTACATGCATAGAATGTGTATGATCATCATGTTGACGACCTCTGTTTGGCCATCAGTTTTGGGATTGAAAGTTGTGGACTTAGTGAGTTTGGTGTCCAACATCAATCAGAGACTGGACCAAAATGTATCAAGGAACCTCCAACCTCGATCTAAGATAATAGACTATGGGATCCCAAATTGTACCCACACTCGTTTAAAGAAGAGTTTAGTAGTGGCTTCTGTTGTGATATTCTTCTTGCAGGTCGCCATAATGGCCATCTTCAAGAATTTCTTGATGACCACAAAAACACAGTCATTTCCATGCTTAGCAGAAGGAAGGCCCAACATGTAATCCATGGAGATGGATTCCCAAGGTTGAATAGGGGTAGACAACGGAGTATAGAGGCCTTACTTCTTGATGGTCAGTTTGGCAATGGCGCAGGCAGTGCAGGATTTGATGTACTTCCTGAAATCTTGTTGAAGATTTAGCCAATAGAAATAATTTTGCAGTACTGCATTGTTTTCTCAACCTTGAAATCCCCAGTATGCCCATTTTAGTGTGCTTCTCAAATCATCTAGCTATACTCGCATGAAGGAACACAAAGGTGACCTAGGTGGCATAACAGGGCATCTTGGAGGTGAAAATATAGAACATGTTGACCCTCCAAGAGTGTCTGGTATGTGTTTCTCAATTCTGGGTCGCTTTCATAGATAACTGGCCAATCATAAGTCTTGTGCCCACAAGAGTTGAGCACGGTGGTTAACGCCATGATTGGTGGTCAACTAAGGCAATCTGCAACATTATTGGTGTTTCCCTTCTTATACTTGATATTCAAATGGAACTGTTGTAGGTATGTGGACCACTTTTGATGGCGATCATTCTGAAACTTCCCTTGCATCTGTATGAATTGTAGGGGTCGGTGGTATGTGTGGATAACCATTTCCCTTTCCGAAATGTAATGCTTCCATTGTTGGCATGCCTACATAATGGAATACATCTCTTTTTCATAAGTGGGATACTTTCGAACTGTGTCTGAAAGTGTTTCACTATGATATGCCATTGGATGTTTCAACTTTGTGAATGCCTTCTGTTGAGATTCAGACAAAAATATTTTTTCTTTCGCTCTTCCCTTGGTGACTTGACTCAAGGGCCGAGTGATATGAGAAAATCCCAACACGAACCTATGGTAGAAATTGGCAAGACCCAGAACGCTGCAGAGCTCTGTGAGAATGGTTGGAGATGGTATATCCCAAATGACTTGGATCTTGGCTAGATCCACATGCACCCCCTGTTCATCAATAATGTATCCCAAATAATGAACTTGGGTCATGCCAAAAGTGAATTTCTCCAAATTGGCACATAGCATGTGTTGTCGCAGTGTTTGAAGAACTTGGCAGATGTAGTGGAGTTTCTCTTCCCAACTTTGGCTGAAGATCATAATGTCATCCAAGTATACCACTACAAATGAGTTTGTGAATGCATGCAAGATGTCATCCATCAACATCATGAAGGTTGCAGGAGTATTCATGAACCTGAAAGGCATAACCAACTATTCGAAAAGGCCCTCAACTTTGAAGCTAGTCTTCCACACATCGGAGGGTTCTATTGGTACTTAATGATATCTTGACTTCAAGTCAATCCTATTGAAATATTTCCCCCCCTTCAGTTTGTCAAAAATCTCATCAATCTGTGGGATCAGGTACCTATTTTGGATAGTGATCTTGTTCAACACCCGATAGTCAATACAAAGTCTCCAAGTCCCATCCTTATTTTGTACTAACATGGGCAGGATCCCACAGGGCAATGAACTCGGTCGGATGTCACCTTTCTGTAGCATCTCTTGAATCTGCCTCTTGATTTTGTGGTTCTCCAGAACAAAGCACCAATAGATTGGTCCATTGGGCAGGGGTGCACTCGGGGTCAAATCAATAGAGTGGTTGACCTGGCACTACAGAGGCACCCCTGCGGGGGAGTTGAAGATGTCCTCGTACTCCTCCACAACCTTTTCCATCTATTGTTGTCGTGCGGAGCGGCCCTATCTAGAGGTCATGGCCACTATCTTCTTCTTTTCCTTAGGGAGTTTAATCAGGAAAACAAATTTCCTGGTTTTGGAAATGAGATTACTGCATTGTTTTGCAGTAACTAAAGAGATGGCAGTGGGCAGTGCTACCTACAGTATCTTGTACAACATATTTCCCAAAGTAACAATAACAGCATGGGGCTTTGAATCATGCACATCATGTCTCTTCCACAAGTATGGTTGGCCTACTAATACATCACAAACATCAAGGTGAGAAATGTCACATAATACCTCATCCGTGACGGGATTGATGTTGTATGGAAGGAAACATTGCTGGCTCACATGAAGATCTCATCTTTGATGAATCCACCTGATGGTGTATGGTTGGGGATGTGCTTTGGTTGGTAAGCCTAGCCGCTTCACGATCTCTGCCAAAATGAGGTTCTTTTGGCTCCCTCTATTGACAATGAACAATAACGGGGAACCCTTTACCCACATCTGGGAGTGGAAGAGGTGCTCCTCTTCCTTTGAATCTTCGAGTTCCTCCTTCTCGATCTTCATGGTGGTAACGGTGGGATTGGGCTCCGCATTAGTAATCTACTTCCCTTTGTCATTCCCGTTGTCAGGTTCTGACTCGGAGTGGGAACATGCATATGATTCTGAAGCCTTTAGCTTGGCCAACAGTGACTACTTGGCCCGACACTCACTTGTGTTGTAACTGGAGCTCTTATGGAACTCACACCACTTTCTCGTGTCCCTTTTCGGCTTTGCAGTGTTTTTCTTTGCTTGTGGATTCGGCAGGTTGTCCTGGGCCACCCCACCTTGGCTTTGTCCTTTTTACTGTGGTTTGGAGGCACTTTTCTCTTTCTTTGGATTCGCAGACCCAAAGTATCACTTTTTTTATTTAAACTTCTACTTGATCTTGACATCGTATCAGTACATTGTTTCGTGCAAGGAGATGTCCAAGAACTCCATCTCGTCCTAGATGTACTTGTGTAGGCAACCATGGTATTTGAGTACCAAATGTTGCTCAGAATCCTTGATACTCAACTTTGTACAAAGGATATGAAAAATATTGGTAAACTCTGGCACATCCTGGTCACTTCCCTGCCACAGTGTGGTCCACTTTATGTATTTATCCTCATAGCTTCCTACAGGGTAGTATTGCTCCTTTATGGCATCCCAGAATGAATTCCAAGTGGGTGTGGCTGAAAGCAATGAGGCTATACTTTCATCCTTCTGCTCGCAGTAGGTTTCTGACCATTCCTTTAAATGGGGGGTGGCTTTGAGAAGAGCGAAAGTATTCTTTTCCCACCCAGGAAAATCATGAACATAAATAATACCCTTCTAGGAGATTTAAAAATTTATCTACAACGTCTGCATCTATCTGAACCTCAAATATGGGAATGTCAATGTTAACTTGTACCTTAAATGGTGTGGCACTTGCAGAGTAGCTTCTGGAAGTAGATGTGTCGCCCCTGGGTAGCCATTGAAGGCTCTGGGCAAATTTGTCCATCATCATGTTCCTTTGTCGCTTGAGCGCCTCTTCGAGCAATATTTTGATAGGATCTTTTGCCCCCTCATCTTTCTCTTCATCTACCATGGGAGGTCGTCGGGATTTGTGAGGCTATTCTTGCAAAGGTTTGACCAGTTCAAGCCGTAACTCCTTATATCCTGACCTCGTTGGGGACATGCAAAGAAAAAACAGAGAAAGATCTGACCGCTCTGATACAATTGATCTGGATGTAAATAGGAACATAAAAAATTACAGACGTAACCATAAATATAGAGAGGCAACATAAATAATACTTCATTTCATTAATGTAAAATACTAAAATATGCTTACAAATAGAAGTGGAAATAAACTAGCTCGGTCAATGGTAGCTTATCTCTAAGAAGACATGTGGTGGCCATATGCCTCTGAACTACATTGAAATGAGGCTCAAGGGCATTTTTATTATTGAAAAATAATAGAAAACCCTAAACAACCAAAACCCTAACTCAAGGAGATGTAACACCAAGAGTTTATGGGCCCTGTTGGGGTTAGTTGGAAAACCAACTTCCCGGGGTCGTGACTTGGTCATATTATCTCTATTTGATGTGCATGATACCCTGTTGGAAAGATCTCTCTAAGGAATATGACGAAAAGATGATTTCATCCAAATAAACATTGTTTAGGGCCTCAAACTGGCTCTGGAATTTTAGGACCTAAAAACCTGCTAAAAATATTAAACTATGCTACAATTAAGGAAACTGAAAAACTGAAAGAAACAGTGGTGGGGGTCCAAGTGGAATTGGTGGGTGGTCACCAATATCCACTTGGATCAACCAATGACATCATTGATATTAAAATACTCAAATCCAAATTGGTATTCACATTTACATGGACATTACATACACTAGATTTTTCGTACACACTGTGTCCCCTCAAACTCTCATATGTTGCCTAGTTGAGTCATGAACCCAACCAGAAATACAATGGATGTATGGATATGGATGTTATCATGTCAAAGTTGTCAAGTTGCAATGATGGAGTTGTTGCTGCTGGAATCAAGCCTTGAACCCAGCCCGAAATACAATGGATGTATGGATATGGATGTTAATTGACCCATGCACTGAGCCAATGATTTACTTAATGCATGGTCGTTAAGAATTTCCAATGTGTTCCAACCACACTCCAGGTTGTATATGGCAATATTTTCTCATGTTGAGATTGGCCAATTTTGTGGCAGCCACACTCTAAGTTGTGCATGAAGTTCATTTAACGCACTCCCATTTGCCTAGTTGAACTTTTCTATGGTTATGTTTGGGCTCTTATTTTTTTATTTTTGTGGGGAGGGATTTGCAATATTTGTTTCAATGGCTCGTTTGATTTATGCTATTGGCTTAGTTTAATTAATAAATGAAATTATTATTTTTTGTGGAATTTGGCTATACAATTGTAATAATATTATGATTTCTTTATTTAAAATGCATTTTTGAATTTGAATGCATAAATAGATTCAACACCCTTAAAACCCCTAAAAAAATTGAGAGTTCCAAATTAAACAACTTAAACTTAGGATTTTTAAAATTATCTACTTAATTTTCAATAAAATTAACAAGAAAAAAGTCATTTTATCTCTTAATTAGACTAAACTTTACATAATTTTTTGTATTTAATTTTTTTTTGTATTACAAAAAATTTAATTTTAAAAAATTACAATAAATTAACCATTTTTATTTTAAATCTAAAACTTCAAGTATTCCCCAATTTTAGATGGCTAAGAATATATATGGAGGTATCCGTCCATTAATGGGCAATATATGTCACTCGTTGGATAATGTACTTTGTTAGAATCAATTGGCCCACATATTAATGTATGGATAGATACATCTATATTGGTTGTGGTTTTATGACAACACAAAAATCTACGGCATTCTTTTACTATGTACGGCATTGTGTACGGCATTCTTTTAGTGTTTTAACATTTGCCAATTATTTGGTAGGCACACTCCAAATTGTGTATTGCAATTTTTTTCGGTGTTTAGGTTGGCCAATTTAGTGACAGCCACACTCCAGATTGTGTATGGCATTACTTTGTCGTGTTCACACTGGCCAATTTTGTGGCAACCACACTCCAAATAGTCTTTGGCTTTCATTTTCCATTATTTTTGTGGCATCCACACTCCAGATATTGTTTGGCTTTCATTTCCTTTCATGTTTGGGCAATTTTGTTGCAGCGAATCTTGACATTGTGTATGCCGTTCACAATTTCCCTGATAGTTATAAATCTCGCCAATTAATCTCATTCTATTCAATTAACTGTTCCATTTCTACTACGTGGAGACTTTAAACTTAAGTCATTGTTTTGAAATAAAATATTTTGTGAGACTTTTCTTTCAAAAGAAAAAGAAACAAGTATCATTCATTAAAACAAATGTAGTTGAATGTGTATTTCTCTGAGGACCCTTATATTCATAAAATATCCACTAAAAGTTGTCTGGTAAACAAAAACCAGAGATTCGAAAAGGTAAAAAGTCCTCAAACCTATGAAACTTCCAGTCAATATGCCACATTTAAGGAGACTATGCAAAGAAACTACTCCCTTCATTATTTGGTTGGGCTTAAAGCACCTAAAAAAAGGCATGCCAAAAAAAAACCTGAATTATATGAAAAAAATGAGCAATCATATCTAGCAATCAACAAGTCAATATCTCCGCTACAAAGTGGTGGCCCCTGAGCATATGATCGATCCATCAACAATGAGCTAATAACATGCCTTACCAAGATAATAAACATTGAAAACAGATTTGTGTCTGAAATCCAAAAAGGACCTGAAACAGATGTAAGAATGAGAAGAAACAAAACCAAAAAAACCACAAATCTAGTGCCTCCCCTAGAAATTGAACACCCCTGAGAGTAGTTGATCGAGCCATCGACCAAAAAATTATTGCGAAACCGACAAGGTTGGGTAAAGACACCTCTCTTCAAGAGGATATTTGTCATCTAAATCTGCTTGTGATAAATATGGGAGAAGAAAAGGCTCTTGAAGGATTCCATGAGGGATTTAATTTGCTACATCCAATGGAATAAAGATGGCACCTTGAAAGAATATCGACCCTTAGCATAGTAAATTACTGATTTGGAGTCCCCTGCAATTTCAAGATCCTCTATTTCCATCCATGATGCACATGTCAAAACACCCAAAATTTCCAACATCTGAGCTCTTTAATTGGATTTGGAACCCCAAGACTAGAAAAAATGATAGGTATGGGAATGTTTCACCACAATATGAGCCCCACACTTGTATTCACCATTGAAAGATACCCTGTCAAAGTATCCTACCAAAGATGATATCCTAGTTCCCTTATAGACATAAGATCCCCTGTGTGGATTTGGTCTCCATGGCCTTATCCACTGAAAAAAGCCTTGATCTTCAAATAGGAAAGCCTCGCATCAGCGACAATATGATAAAAGATGTTGGCATTTATACATTGCCAAATTCCCCAAAAGATGTATAGAGGGATAGTTCCATATTCTTTCTAGATATCTGTCCAATTACTAAGGCATGATTCAATGGATGACCTTTCCACCATTACATTAATCTTGAAAAACTTGGTAACCTCATCCCAAATTGTGAGTAGAAAGGAGAAACTCAAAAACAGGTGCATCACCTCTTCATTCACACCATGACTCAAGGGATAAATCCACGGGCCCTAAAATCCTCTCTTAGATATATTCTCCCAAGTGATAATTTGACTATGAAGTACAAGCCATGTAAAAGACTTTGGTTTTAAGGGTGCCTCCCATTTCCACAATTTGGACGTCCAAGGAGTGCAAGTACCAGAAATTTTCCTCTCTGAGATGTAGGAATATGTTTCTTTAGCCGGAATACTACCTACCTACCCTTAACTTCCCCAAGTTAGCCTATCAACCTTCTTTGTCAAGATAATACTCGCTTGGTAGAGATTGAAGTGGTGTTGTTCCCATTCTACCTCTAACTCTAGAGGAAGCACCAGATCATGGGGGTGCGGCCATTTAGTAGGAGATAGAATAGATTCCCTATGGGAGCCAATATGTGTTAGAGAAAAAATTCCATAGTCATTAAGAAATTGAATTATTGGGAGAAAGAGGAGATGATCTCTTGCCACACCTTTTATTGAATCAAGATTGATGGTGATGACATCACCTCTTCCTACCTCCCCTCTAAAATTTTCACATAGAGAGGGCTTGGCTTTCATTAAGCTACATCAAATAGATGAGCCATTATTATTTTTTGGCGCACCTAATTGAACCCATTCTTCCATATTTAAGAAATTGAGATATTTCTCGCTAATGATCCGATGCCATTTTCCAAATCCAAAAAATGGTCTCCACAGGTTCTTAGTATGAAGGGAGAGATTGAAACTGTTAGTATCTATAAAACCCCATCTGCCTTCTGTCTCATTCTTGGATATTGATTAAAGATAAGCCGAATGAAGTTTTTGTTTGTTACCGACACCAAACCATAGAAGTCTAGTTATGATTGCATCAATTCTTTTAATGAAAACCTTCGGTAAATGAAATAAGTGCATCCAATATGCAGAGATACCTTGCATCATGGATTTAATCAGTACTAGTTTACTGCCCAATCATAGTCATTTATTTTCCCACAAGGAAAGATTCTTCACAATTTTTTCAATAAGCCACTCCCAATCCCACTTACCATAATTATTTTCCTTTAAGTGAAATCCAAAATACTTAAATCCACCTACGAACAAGTTTAATTTAACTCCAAAATATTCTACAATTTGTTGTGTCACCTCCTCATCTGTCCCATCTGTGATCAATTCAAATTTCTACTCATTCATGATGAGCCTCAAGGCTTTACCAAATTTAGTGATGATTTGATCAAATGTCTACCATTTTGAGATATTGGCTTCCCCTAAGTAGAAAACATCATCAACAAACATTACATGTGAGGTTGATATATTTCTTGTGACCTTGTAACTGATAATATTTCCTTCTTCTTTATCAACTCTAATCCCTCTGCCGAGCCAATCAATGACCAATATAAACAGTAACGAAGAAAGCACACATCCTTTGATGCAGACCTATAGAAATCTGAAATAAATTTATCATCAAACCATTGATCAATACATCCAAATTCATCGTGACACATGTCATGATCCAATCAATGTGTTTGCAGAGAAAGAAAACTTTGTGAAGAATCAATTTGAGGAAGTCCTAGTCAACCCTTCATAAGCTTTTATCACGTCGATTTTCATCAAACAAGCCTTCAACCTGTGAGATTTAATTGAATGAATACATTCTTGTGAGTTTTATACAGTAATTTGTCGCACTCCCTGTCTCATACCCTGAGATATCGAACTTTTCCTAAAATGTCGCAAAGTGACAAAATCTGTTAATGAATTCACCATGAAAAACATTGATCAGAGCATCCCTGAAGAAAAGAAGAAGAAATGACTTGAAGTTATTTTGGAAGATCTTGTCAAAAATCCTATTTGCAAGCCCAACGCTACTTTTAGTAGGTAAACCCCTGCTGGCATCCTTTGTTCTAATTAGTGACTAGTGCTAGTGGTGTGACTTTGGAAAGGAAAATCCATGTTGATCCTCTTCAACCAGTTTCTCCAAAAATGGAGCAGGATATTTTCTTACTAGAAGCCTTGAGAACGGTGAGATGGTTATTGTTGAATAAGGATATGGTCGAGTTATCCCATTTTGAGTCCTTGATCCTACCTTTAGGGATCTTCCCCTTAAGATGCAGACCTTCTTCCCCCTTTTTTGGATAGCTAACTCCCTCTCCTCCCTAAGAAATGCATTCCCTTACACCCTCAAATGGTTGGTCAGACTATATTGGTCATGTTGCTACTAAATTGGGCCTAATTTCTACCAATTTATGAAGGAGAAAGGAGAGATTAAGAAGTCTTGGCTTGGACTTCGAAACCCATCCCGAAGGAGTTTTCCAACATCAAGGCAATGGTTGTATGCTTCCCTCTTGTGTTTATTATTAATACAATGCATGTTTGGTTTCCATAAGTGTGTAAATGACTACTTGATTAGTATGATGCTCCTTGATCTATTGTATGGTTTACATTAGAATTCATATGCTATGTTCTTCCTTTGTTGTCTTTGTTTTATCTCTCTTGCAAGTATTCGTTCACAACAAAATAGTGAGGATCGAGCTTGGAAGTGAGGAGATCGACATCGACATCGAAAAGAGATCACGTAGGAGTGATGTAGTCCATCTTTCCTCTCTCATGTAATTCTAATTTAAACTAGGATATTTTTGCATGTATTTGTTTTAGTTGTTACAAGATCCACCCAATAGACTAGAGGGACCGATTCTATTCGTAGAAGGGATTGCCTAGACAACAGTGAGATAGTCACAACATCTTGGATCATTATGTCAGTCAATAAGGAAAACTATTATAGAGAAATGTGTTTAGCCAAAATCTACTTGACTCTATTAGCTATCAATTTAGAAACCAACTTATAAACATAGTTACATAACAAAATTGGTTTGAAATTAGAAAAGGTAAATGAATTAGAGTTTTTAAGAATAAGGGTGATGAAAATTACATTAATATCACTTAATAAGTGGCCCAAGTGATGATATTCTTCTGCCATATTCAAGAGATGCGTTCCCATGATATCATACAAGAATAGGAAAATATCCACCAACCATCCATCAGGGCTAGGGCTTTTATGCTTCGCAAAATATTTCATAACCTGTAGAAGCTCTTGCGATGTAATTGAACTATCCATCAGCTTGATATATTAATCATTAACCATGTGGGGGAAAATATTAGCAATATCCAATTGATATTCAATGCTTATATTCTTTGACACCCTATATTGATTGCTAAAAAACCATACAACCTACTGAATATCTTTTTGGGACATAATAGTTACGTTTTCCCCTCCTCTAATAATCCAAATGGTGTTTGTGATCTTCCTTTTCATTGCAATCATGTGGAAGAAGAGAGTGCTCTTATCCCTGCCTTGCACCCAATCCATCCTGCCCTTATGTCTCAATTCTTCTTCTTGAAATTTCAATATTTTATATTATCTAGCCTCATGATCCATAAGTGACTTCTTATTATGTTCGAAAAAGAAATCAAAACCCATGGGGTCAACTACTGCTACTATTTCATGCTCAATGATTTTCAATTCCTTAGAGAGCTCCTTCTTGTGCTTTCTTATCCGTGAGAAAACCACTAATTTCAACTTGCTAAATTTGAAAGAGACCTTCTCCATATTCTATTTTAGGTGTATCCATAAAGGTTGAAGTGAAGAGACTTTTACAAGGTCTACAATTTCTTGTTCTTGTAACCACATATGGTTGAACTTAATTGAAAAGGTTGCAGACACATTTTCTCTAATCCATTCTAGAAAACTTGTGCCATGATAAATAATATTAGTGAATAAGGACCATGAAAATAGTTGTCTCATTCTATCGTAGAAATAGGAATGTACAAGAAACTGATCCATGCTTTCAGCTATTCTCTCATCTCTGGAGCACCCATTCCTCCAAGTTGGGAAGATATGATAGGGTATTATATCCTTAAGAATTTTATGGGAAAATAGGTCTTTGAAATACCCTTCTAGCAAATCCAACTTGCTTTTCCTTCCCCAAATCTCCATGACATCCATCATTATATTCAAATCCACTGCTAAGATAAGAGATTGAATATCCAAAGGTCCACTCGAATCAAGCATGTCCCATAAAAATTTGTAGTTGGAGAAAGGAGCATATGTATTGAGAATTCAAAGATGATTGCAATATCCACGAATATATCCCGTGAAGATGACTGTTTTTAAAATTTTGAGGGAAAATTATCTAGGGTCCCACATCGTTGTTAATCCCCCCAGACATGCCCAAAGCATTTGTTTCTCAAACCTCCCAAATAGGGTATATTTTCAGTAGGATCTCCTGATATTCTCTCTGTCTTACATCGTTTCTTGAAAAAAGAACTACAGTCAGATGTTCATAATGAATTATATAATTAAGAGATCTTATAGTTTGGGATGATCCCAAACCTCTTACATTTAAAGACATTATTTTCATTAAGACATGTCTACAGTGGGTTAGTCCCATCTAAGGACCGAAAATTCACAATCATTACACAATCCATCAGTTCCATTAGAAGAAACATGATCAAAAGGTCGATATAGAGCTTCCTCTAGTAACTCCGAGGAACAAGAGTTAAGATTAGATCCAATACCTCCATATGAAGATACTTTCTTATATTTAGTACCTTTCTTCCTTCGAGCCCACCCGCTCTTTTTTTGTTCAGGGCTTGTAAAAATATCTTTCTTTTGGAAGAAATATTTCTTTATAGTCATAGGTTCCAAACCCAAAGAGCCCTCACTGTCTAAAAATTTCAATTCGGCATCCTCTGAGAGAGGGAAAGAAATTTTTCCCTATGTAGGCCCATATTGAATGGGAAACAACATTTGACACCTTGATTCATTTTGATATGAAAAATCCTTATATTTCGATGGACATAGAGAATATGAGGACATCAATATTGGGTCCAAATCCAACACACCCCCATTCTCAATGAATATTTGTTACTTTGACCTAGAGTTTTACAGATATCCCACCTTATAAACACCCGACTGTAAAGTTGTATGTATACTATAAGACTTTGTGGGAGCCTCCTTGGGAGACATATTCATAGATCCAAAAGTATACAAAGTATGCCTCTTCGTTGACCTATACCTTACAGGATCACGATCCACAAAACAAGCATCTCAACCCGGCTTGTAACAACTGCAACGAAAGTGTTGTGGCCAACCAATGATCAAATGACTAGTTTCATGAAAACCCAAGAATTTGAACAGGACACCCCAATATTCCAATTGTTGAGGGATGGAGAAAGGACCCCAGTGTATATCCAGAGAGACCAGTAATCCTCTAGAGTAATCAATTTCAACAAGGAACCAAGCTACTCTTTTGTCCAAAAGTCCTGGACAACCCTCATCTACATAATATAACTTTGCAATATCATTGGTGATTCCATAATATATTTCTTTGACGAAAACTCGAAAGGAAGGCCAGGGACCTTCACCCATAAAACTTTCCATTAAGGGACTTACTTAATTGGTTTCAAGCCCACTGGCCATCTCCTAAATACATAGGAATCCCATATGTCAAACCCAAGGCATAGATGTAATCTTATTAACATCCTCTTCCTTTAAAAATTGAAATCCAAACCAACAGTTAAGAAACACAGTTACCTTGGGCTTATATTAGAGGATGGAAAACCAACTCTTTTTAATCTAGTCTTTCATCTAAGAACCAATCATTTTAGAAAACTCCCAACACCTAATGAATAACCTTTTTCTAAGCCTCACAACACTATCCTAATATATGTCAACCTCGAGGATAAGGCTTTCAACTTCCTCTTCAACCATGATCGTTTTTCCCACATGCTTCCAAAATTCATAGTTAATGAATCCGTATTGGGCACATATTTTCGAAGAGCATTACTAACTTCCCCTAATGGATCCTCTCTCACTTCATTTTCAACCACATGTAGAGATTTGGAGCGCCCCACCCAAACTACAATCTCATTCTCAGTTGCAATGGTAACATCTCTCAATTCATCCACATCGGAAATGTTTTCAATAAAAAAATATCGAATTTCCATGTCGACTGCTAGCTTGGCACTTCCACAAGTTCACTATAAATTCAAATAAGATCGGCCAAAATAACTTTAAATGTTGCAATTTACAATAGAAAACTTAAAGGCATCATAGATCACCATATTCTCTCATTGGATCAAAGGAAGAATAAACCCTAGCCAATCAAAAATACATCTCAGCCTCACCAGACCCATTGATTGGATCCAACAAAATTTATAATATCATAACCATCCTTCCACAACATTCTACGTAAACCAATTGATTAAAATTATATGAGAATATCTGACACTAAAATATCATAGTCAAATATGACCAGGTCCAGAAGTTAGAGATTGAAGGTCTGCTAATTTTAGCAAAGTGGAACCACAATCAATAAGACACCAACCCCATAAAGTGCCTTGCATAGGAACCGATCCCATAATAAATATATTATGGCCAACCATTTTCTTCAAGGACAAACCTAATAAATCTAGGGTGGGAAAGTTTCTGAATTAGAAGCACTGTTATGGCACGATGTTGTAGAATATCATTTCGATGATCCGATTCCATCTAAGTAAATATTCCACTTAAATTCCTTCTTATCACCACTCGAGAGTCCATTAATGGAATGAAATCCAAATTTAAAATAGTGTACCTCCTTACCTACTTCTTTAACTGACGAGGAATATACATGTTGGTCATCCACTCCTACAACCTCATCACCAATCCAATTTCAATACCAGAGAAGAAAAACAAAGAGCCGAAGCCAATGGCTTAAGAATGGAAACTTGCAGGACCATTAAAAACTTCACTCTAGGGTCACACAACTCTGCATAGTCCGTATATAATTCATGCACAAACTATAATCCCATTCAAGGATATGGGTGGTCCCAAGATACAATCCAGGATATTTCCAGTTCTATAGTTGAAGCCTCTCCTACCAAAGACACCAAATAAATAATGCTAGACATAACTCAAAAACGATAACCACAAAACCACACGACTCCCCAAGTTACATATAGTCACATACCGTGCAAAAAAAACAACATATGCACCAACATGAACTGCACTAAATTAATCTTATTCTATTCAATTGACTATTCCATGTCTAGTGGATGAAGACTTGGTGAACTTAGGTGAATGTTTTGAAATAAATGATCTTTTATGGAGTGATTTCATTTAACTTTTCTTTTCAGAGTAGTCTAACAAGGTCACATTTTTTCCCATAAAATAGTGGAAATTCGAGTAAGATTTTGACAAAATCTAGCAAAAATATTGGGAAATATGGGTTACAATTATCAATATTCTTTGGGTTCCCCAAGGTTTTTGATGGCACTAAATCTAATTCTGCCATGAAAAAAAAATTCAAACACTCCTATGGTCATATTTTTTGAAAAAGAAGTGGCAAGATTCCGATGGAAAATGATTTTCCGGGAAAAATGTAAAATGGTTTTCTGGGAAAAATTGTAGCCTTGATAGACAACACCTTTCTTTTATAATGTTTCTTTTATAAGTTAGTATTTATTATATTATAACTATTTTTTTTTAAATAAGAAATTTCTTTATTAAATTTCAGGTCATTAATTAATGGATTATAAATTTGGATAACGGTCAATCCATAATAAGCATGAAAAGACTTACTACATCATGCATCTCATATTCTCAAACTTTAAAAAAACATAAAAAATCACTAAATTATTATTATTATTATATAAAAAAAAATTAATATACAAGTTAAACGTACATACATTTAAAAACCATTGTTTCCAAATTTCATATCATCATGCCATGTGGGTTATGCGTTTAGCTACTTGTGCCCAACTATTATCTTGGCTCATTTCATGCACGACTCATGCTTTTGATCAAAGTACCCATTCCTTGGTTTGTCTCACATGTCTTTACTATTACGTTTGTTGTGTACTGAAAAATAGTGTGCCAATTCATGTTGTGCAAGTACCAATAATCAATCCCACTTGATTACCAAAACCCAAACATTCTCTGTGTATAAAACTAAACTTTCACGATTTCATCACGACATGTGACATCATAAGTAGTCATACTAGAAACAACAAATTTCCAACCAAACACAAAAATAGAAGAGTCAGACATTCTTAAAACAAATACCTTATGTCGATGATGATGTTGTTGCACTCTCGATCATGGTCATGGACAAGGTGCATGTTCCCATCACCTGAGCATATGAAATCCACCCTAACTCAAAATTTATTCCATTCTCAACAACACTCTATCCAACAACTTATGTTGCCAACTAAAGAGAAACTCAAAAATGAAGTGTTATACATTCTACATTCCCTACTTATCATCTACCCATGAACACCCATGCATGGATCCATGTGTTGTATACCCCTATGTATCTAGCTAATTAGGTAGCTATTGTGATCATAATACCAAATCCACAAGAACACATGTCATCACACATGTGCAACTACCTTGAATCTCATCATCACTTAAATATCTCCTCAAAACATTATGCTCTTCCCATAATAGAGTCATCCTTAGGTACCCCATCATTTGACTCACCATGTAACCACAATAGTACGCCATTTTATCATGGCTCAATGTGAAGGGGAGTTATGGTAGTCATGGAAACCAAGACATTTATCTGCATCCTATGATTCTCCTACTGAAAGAACACCTCCATATCTCTATGCCATCTACATCAATAAAGGAACATGGGAACAAATCTTGCATCTTTTCTCCTTAATGACTCTCTCCAACTGTGTATCATAAACTAAGTCACTCCCTCCAAGAGTCTTTATGGATGAGCCAATATCTTCCTTGGCTTGTATGTATGAAGGTGCACCTCCAACCCAATAACTCTTCTAGATCAAGGTTGCCACCCTTTCCTTTGTCAAACTAATAAGCGTCCTAGTCCCCTTTACAACTCTTTGATTGGGTTCTAGTGTCTATCCCATAACTCTATCTATGAAATATGCTAGGATTTGTGCATGACGTAAAAGAAAAAACTCAACAGAGTCTATCTTTTCATCTATTGTAACATCGTTATCTGATTTTTGGTCCTCTCTATCATGCCTAAGAATAGAAGTCAACTTGGCTCTCAAATTTGTGCCTCCTCTCAAGGTATTAATTACAACTAGATTTTATCCTAATACAATAAACAAATGATCCATATGAGGTACTAGAATGACCATATTTACTCTTAGAAACTCTTTTCCTATAACCAACTCATAGTCATCAAGTTGCACAATGGTAAGGTTCGTCCTTCCCTACCAATCTCTAAATATAGTATGAACATCCTCCTTCGTCCCAATCACTCCAATATCCTTAAGAGTTAATAGCCCTAATGGATGTTTCAACCAACATGGAATGATTCGATATTAAATGCACGTATCTATATTTTCATGTTTGTCCATAGTGAATATGAAAATACATGATAAATTCGATGGGCACTCCCACAACTCTAATAAAGTTTTTGACTGAGATCATATTTCATATGATGTTTTCTATTTATTTATTTTTTCATATGAATATTATTTATTATTACATTGAAATTTATGTCCATTTCAGAATAGGGTTTCCATAATTTTAATTTGACTATCAATAATTATTAGGTAGATGGTAGGGATTTAACCTCTATAGAATATTCTAGTATACACAAATTAAAGGTTGATATTTGTTTTAAAAGTAGTTATTCATTTTTTGTTATTTTAATTATTTATTAATTCAAAAAATTGTCATATAAACAAGTCATATGAAATGAGTTAAAATTTTTGTGGCATGTGGTATTCATAAGTCATGGTATTGTAACAAACCCTATTTACAAACTAAGAATCTCCATTGTAAAGTAAGGGTGAATCTTGAACCTATTTTTTTTAAATGTAGATATGTTCAAACTATATATTAATTATTTTTTTCTATGTCGATAGATTCCATTAATCATTCAAATAGACATAACAATATAGTTTTTGGTTGTTGGTCTCCCTACTAGGGAAAGCAAGCTAGAGATAGAAGAACATAAATTTTGTCCAAATTTTTACAAAAAGAGAATATATAGAGTGAGAATGGCTATCTTAGAATATGATATCAATATGAATATACTTAAACACCCACTAAGATTTGACAAAGAGGAAAAGAAATTCAAGTTGTATGTGAAAATTATAGGTAGCTAAATAGGAAGATTACCAAAAAATTGAGATCCATGTAGATTTAGGAAGACGTTGATACACCAATAAGCTCAGAACGAATCCTTGGTGAAGTAGGGTCCTTTCCTTACTGCAATAGTCTTCAATTTTTACTGCATCTATCAACATGAGAATCTCACACTTCACCTTGTTACACTCCAACAATACTTTGTTGAGTAGTGTCTTCATCTTCCAATAACGCTCAATAGTACATAAATACATATTTTGGCAACCCAAATTTGACCTAGTTCTAGCACCCACTCAGTCACATAGGCAAGAATTTCCTCATCTATTTCAACTTGATCTTCCTACACTTCCACGTTAGCATGAACTATTTCTTGAAGCATACGTCCAGTGGATTAGGTTTGGAAGCGCCTAGTAGTGAAATGAGGATGAAGGCGAGCACGTGCACTCTCTTCCACCCTTAAGGAGTTGCCCCTATAATTCCTCATCCATTGCTTGAGCATTGAGGTTGAAGAGGAAGGAACAAAATGAGGCAAGGGGAGGGGGAGAGGGCTAGTAAGAGTGGTTGGAAAATAGGAAGCAAAGCATGGGTCATGAGAGTTGAAGGAGAAGAAAGGTTTTAGCATAAAGACAAGATAGAGGACAACTGCGAAAAGGTAGAAATAGGGGACTAATAGTCTAAGAACCATAAAAGAAGACCAACTATCTACACTCAAAACATATCTGAAGAACCAGATATAGCATAGTTTCCCATGGAATTCTTCTTATCACTAACAATATAATAATAAATTTAAATAAATTTATAATTTAATTAATTTATACTATTTTTTAAATTTTAACAGCATGAGATATATGATAAAGTAAGGTTTCTATTTTTCTTATGGATTGATGCCTATGGGCATTTAGCAAGGATTTAATTTGTATGATTGGTCCGGTGGGCCACACAAGCCCTTAGCATGACTATATTTTTACCCATGAATGACTTTTACATGACACAATGCCTTATGCCTTAAACTGAAAATCTTGTTTTGTTAATTTTTAATTTATATATATATATATATATATAAATTTGTTTCTATTAAAAGTATAAAATAAAATGAAATCAAGTAATTTGGAAAAAATAGAGATATTGAATTAAGATTCTTCTCTGTTTGACTTAGCCAATAATTCGGAGAAATTATATATAGTTATATTTTTGTACTTTCATCGTTTTTTCAAGTGACGTTGAGATTCTCCCTCTTGACCTAGCCAATGGTTTGGGGAAATTACATATAGTTATATTTTTGTACTTTCATAGTTTTTTCAAGTGACATTGAGATTCTCTCTCTTGACATAGCCAATGATTTGGAGAAATTACATATAGTTATATTTTTGTACTTTCATCGTTTTTTCAAGTCAGGTTGAACTATTTTTAAAATGTTCTCAACTCGTTTACTTAAATCTATTAGATATAATGCATTTTGAAGAGCAGAAATTTATCTCAAATTTCAAATTAATGAACTAAATTGAAATAAGATCTTAATGCTTTTAGTGCATTATGTGGAATTGCATGACGCATTAAGTGCATTATGTGGGATTGCACGATGTGAATTGAGAGGGAGACAAGTTCTTTTTACCATGCCAAAAAACCAATTGTGAGTGTAGTGAGCCACAATGTATTATGATTCCATGGTATCTTCATCTCAAAGTCTATGAGTACCATAAAATCTTTACTTATTTCAGAGTTTCATCATATAACTATTTTTTTATTTTATTTTTTTATCAAGCCGAGAGATGCTTTACATTCTAGTATGGGGTAGATCTCAAATAAACATGTAAACCTCGTAAATATAAACGTAAATAAATAAAACCTCTTTTTATACTTACTCCAAAGATATGGTAAATAAATGAAAATATAAATAGACTAGAAGTATGATAAATAAATAAAATCTCTTTTTATATTTACTCCATAAACCTCTTTATATTTAAGGAGACTCAAAAAAGAGGTTTTATTTAGGTGAAGCCTATGGGCCAAATACCATTTTAATACTATGGGCCAAATAACATATTTATAAAAGAGGTATGGTAAATTAAAAAAAATATAAATAAATTAGAGGTTGCAAATAAATAAAACTTTTTTTATATTTACTCCATAATTCATTTTACATTTACGAAAACTAAAAAACGAGGTTTTATTTAGGTGAATCCTATGGGCCAAATACCATGGGTCAAATTATTATTAATACCATGCAAAAAAACATTATTAATCCTAATTTTAATATTAATAAAAATAAAGATGCCACATGGTATTGACCCATGGTATTAAGAACCAATGGTATTGATCGATGGTATTCACATGGAATGCAACCTATTTAAAGGGGCATTAAACCATCATAGATCTATCTTTACTCTGGATCTATTAAGCCACGAGAGGAATCAAATGCCCTGGTTTGCAAATTAGCATAGAGTAACAAAAGATTTGATCCCTTTGGGAACTTGGTCGAGCCAAAATAAAATTAAATCTATGCTATTTTTATTTTATTTTTGAAATATGAAAAATATAAATATATATATGTAATAATATAAATATATATGTAATAGATATATTTACATATCACACAAACATACATAAATATATATTACACCTTGCAGCTTGTTCAATTTTGTGGTAGCCCCACTTCAGATTGTGTATGCCATTTTTTTCTCGTATTGACGTTGGGCAATTTAGTGGCAGCCACGCTCTAGATTGTGTAGGACATTATTTTCCCGCGTTCACGTTAGCCAACATTTGGATTCTTTTCCTTTGATTATGTTGCCCAATTTTGTTGCAGCGAATCTCGATATTGTGAATGGATTCTCAAGTTGCGTGAGGCTCGGCAATTAATCTTTATTCTATACGATTGATTCTTCCATTGTTTATAATAAATTGTGCTTTACAATTTTCATGGTCTTTTAATTAGATATAAAATTTACTAATTGAAAATCAAAACTATAATTTTTATTTCATTGTTGGTCAAAAACAATGTTTAGATGGTTAATTTCTAACTAATTATTGTAATTTACGAAATAAACTATATAGAGATAAATTATTTAAATTTAATTACATATGAATCTATTAACTTAACTATATTTCAAATGAAAGGTGTGTGGGATGGGGTCACATTAATCTGAGTTTGGTGTTCCTCGTCTTGTGGCTCAATGGTTAGGGCTCATCGATGTGCCCCCATTGGGACCGCCTTCGTAACATCCATTCCAATTTCACACCCATATCATTGCGGCCTAGACATCACGCTACATCTTGGCTTGCATACACAATGGAAAAAATAAATTATAATTAGTCTATGAATTAATTTGCATGCTTGTAACTTAGAATTTTTTTTTTTAAATATTAGGAATATTTTTTTTGACTTTGAGTGTTGTTCCATGTGGCTCTACAGAGTGATTTTCCTCAATGTGAGTGTGATGAGGTGGAGGTGGAGGTGTTAGAGATTCCATGGAAATGTGCACTGATGGAGCTTGTTCTAGATTATCAATCGATACCTCAGACGGCCTCACAAGCTTATCCATATAGCCCTGTGCCTACATGTTATCATGAACATATTAATATAAGTATAATCTAATATGAACTTATTAATATAAATAATGTATAATTTGATGATAAGAGTTAAAAATTTTGTACATATGTACATCACCTGTGTCACGTTGGATGTACATCCTCCAAGTTTCATGGATGTCATCAAAACATCTACGTGCATATGCCAAAAGCTGGTCATGAGGTAGAATCTTGAGCTCACTATCAACAACAAATGGAACTGGCATGGTACATGGCAACGACGGAGATCTTCTCCTCTCCCCATGAAACGTGACACATGAACTTCCCAATGTGGTTAACATGGTCTCCACAATGGTACCCTTGATCTCAATGTCAAGCTCTGACAAGTCCTCTAGCTCAGTCGACAATACCATGCTCTAAGATGGCGGTGTCACCAATTTCGGAGGTGGTGGTACATGGGAATGTTCCCTACAAGCCTTGGGACAATCATAGTTATGTCCCATGCTATATCCTTGAAACTGTCATGGGGTGCTCGTGATATTTGTCCTCATATGGAACACAAACTCTGCATATATCTACTAGAAAAAGTATAGGGGGAACTCATCATGGTCAGGAAAAATTCCAAGCTCTAATGAATTGCTAGTAAACATAAGGAGCCACATCGATGTTACTAAAATGTTTAAGTTTAAGTGGACTATAATGTCTAACATGACCCATAGGGATCTTAAAGAACTCCCTATGCACATCAATTTCATTGGTGGCGGCTTTCACGGCCTCACAATCATTTGTTCCTCTAACATCCCACCTCCTAGTCCTTGGTATGGCCTGTAGGAGGATGTTGTATGGGCTGATCCTCTAGTAGACTTCCATCAACTTATCAACACTCTCTAGCATCAAAATCAAGTTCCGTCTATCTATCGAGGCAATAGGGAGTGTACCTAACTCTTGTGTAATCCAATCACACTGGGCCATAATAACCTAGAGTGTGATAATGGTCATGGTGTCATCCGAGAGAGGGATCGAAGATGAACTATAATGTTTAGCTTCACCTTGTTCAAACTTTGAAAGCCATAAACATAATTTAACATATATAACATGCTAAAGACAATAACATGTACATTAAATTCAAACACATAACTTGAATATAATTTAAAAAATAAAGACATAAACACATAAATGTGCCTTAGACAAGTGAAGTTAGACTATGTGAAACATCACCAACAAAGACACATACATTTCCTCTCACATTCCCACTGGTGTCAAGGCGAGCATCTACTAGTGAAATGTGGCATTTGGCCAAGCTACATGATCTTTATTGAGCCCAACCATGTTTCACTAATCCCCTCACACTTTGAATAAATCGAGTTGGAAGGGGATTGATTATAAGATGCATAAAGTGTAAAAATTAAGAGCTGATTCAAATCATATAAAAAATATATAATCATGTAATACTAAGTATAATATAGAAAAATTGTAAATGAAAATGAAAACACATAATTTTAGAATGAGGAAACCATATCAAGAAGTGTCAATACTTAAAATTATATTTAGTCAACAAGGTTAATTAGTTTGGACATAAGGATGTTAAGTTTTTTCAATCTAATACTAAGTATAATATGTAAAATTTATAGCTCGATATGAAAACATAAAATATTAGGTTGAGTGAAACCATATGTGAAAGTGCTAACATCAAAAATTACGTTCAATAAGAAAGGTTAATTAATTTGTGCGTAAATATCCACCTTTGACTATAATGTATTAACATTAGAAATAGAAATGAGAAAATTTAATGCTAAGTTGATGAAGGGATATAATAAAGAATTAACACTTCAAACTAAATTGAGCTAGTGAGGTGGGTTTGCTAGGCCATCGTGATTTAAATTAACACTAGTATAGAGATATGCATAAAGGAATAGAGTTAAGGAATAAATGGAAAGACTAGTATAGGGGAATATAAATAATATAATTTTACTTTTAGTATGTAAGAGCCATCTAAATTTACGTACCTAATATAGGTAAATCAGTGGAAGGTGAAGGATGACTAGTTAATGGGGTTATTGTTTTCATATGGATATGCGAGTACCAAAATAATCTAATATATGAGATGAAGGTAGCATGAATACAAGAAATTCCTTTAGCTACCATGTGAATCGATTCATGAGGTTTTCTTGGCCTATCATTAAATATGATGGCCATTATCAAAAAAATTCCATGTATGTTCTTGTGCACTTACACAATGAAATTGAGGAAATAAATTCTTGAGATTATCTACCATCTACTGTAATAGTTGTAGTTATAAGAATAGTAAAAGGGGTAACTATAAGGGTTATTTTGATAGTATGGTGATATTGATGATTGAGATATCATCACATCTTAGGTCATTGTTATAACCTCTTCTTTTCTTTTCCAAAAATAATAATTGTTATTTGTAGATAAAACAAAAATTACATGTTTCACATGAAAAAAGAACTTAATAAAAGGTTTTACCCCTAGTCATAATTGTCACAAAATTTCTTAAAAATAAAAATATAATAGATATCTATGCCCTAGGACTCATAAAAATGAGAGTAAAGAAGTTTCTCTTCAAATTGTAAAATTTTCACTAAAAAATTTATATCAAGAAAAAGATTATAAACTTCCTTCATAGACCTTTAGAATTGAAGAAAAAATAATACCTATAATACATGTTATTGGACAACTTATTTTCTAAGGGTTTTGGGTATGGAATATGAATGGTCAATGGAGTCCAAGAGATAACTTGGTATATGAAAACCAACGGTCATGCACATTGTATAAATGTATATCATTATTAATAGTTAGGCATTCAACATTTATCTTATTTATTGTTTATTATTTTTGTGTTGCTTAACATGATATCATAGGAAAAATATTCTTACCATGCTCAAGTGGGAGCCAATAGTTTTGTGACCTCTCTATGAGCATTTTTTCTACCACTTAGATATGCAACTATGAACCTACTCTCTTTCTCAACTAGATTTATGTTGCGTTCTCTACCAACTGTCCCAAAAGAAAATAAATAAAAATTGAAGGTAATGAGGAACTTATTGACCTAATTTTTTCATTCAGCATGAAGTTCTATCACCTTTCTGTGTACATTTTCTAGTTCAATCTGAAATATGTGCCCACTCTACCATTTTGGGCATTCTCTATGCGTTTTAGGTCTATCGTTGTGTAGTTTTCAGCATGGAAGGATGTTTTGACTAGAATCTCACACTCAACACTCCACTGTGCACTCTCCCTCATCCTTGTTAGTAGATTAATTGAAACCCTATTACTCATGCTCTTCCCCATACATATTTCTCCTCAGCTTAGCTTTGTAGCTTTGGATTCCATATAAGAGGCTTTGTTTGACCACAATTCAAATCTAGTTGAAATGGTGTCAAGAATGGGATATTGAATGTCGTCACTACTATTTTTCATTAAACATTAGAGTGTGTTGAATAGTCATGTCACAGCATTGAAGCTTTATATCTGAGTTATTGAATGTTGTGCATGTGCATTGATTTTTTCCAACATGTGATATTATATGGCAGCATATGGTGTGTTGAAAAGAATTCATTGTGTGAATATTCTAGTATATGCATAGTCATATGTACGTTGGTTAGTTTCTTTGTTTGAAATATCTATATATGATTGGATTCACGATATATATATGTATGTGTGATGGGAATGTATATTATATATTCTATGTGTTGAACTTCTTTGTGCTACTACAACACTGAGAAACTTGTTTTGTTCAATTCTTGAGTTTCATAAAAAAATTGGTAGAGGTAAAGATAAGCTAGCCAAAGATTTCCTACACTAGGAAAATATCAAGCTATTATAGGAAGATATATAGGTCTTGAAAAGAGAAACTTTCCTAGAGTTTTTTTCTAAGGAAATATAATATTGTAGAATTGATATCCGTATATACTTTAGTGGTGTGTCCATGTCTGTTATCAAAATTGGATTGTCGAAAGTGATTTGAATTTAGTATTAAAAAACATAGATTTTAACACAATGGAATAATTTATTAATTCAAGTCTAATCATGTACACTTGCTTACTCCAAATAAATCAAAATGTGTCCCGTTATATAACTATGGCATCACTAAATCGGTAGACATAAAAACATGGAAGATACACACTCTGACTCAACTGAAACTTAGTTACATTGGAAAACATTTACTTCTAGAACAACACCTCGTAACTCACATAGATCTAGATCGTTTCCTGGCAACCAAGAAGACAACTCAACAAACCTATCGCATTTCTAGACTCTTCCGTTTTTGCATTATGCTAACATGCCCCCTTAATGGAGAAATGGATTTGCTACAATACATCACAATGCCTGTTGGTATAAGTCTAAGTTAGGCTTACAAATATGACTCAAATATTTCATCTTGACTTTCTTTGCTTCAACATATTGATAAAATTTCTTCTTGGACTTGTTGCTCCAAACTCTGATGCTTTCAACCTGTTTAGTCTTCTTCCTACTCTAGATCATAAACTTTGGATATTACTTCTTATTTCAATTAGGATGATGCTAATCCATTTCAACTCATTTTTCAACAAGTTCATTTTCATCATCAATAGTTTCTTGTTCATTGGAAAACTCCCACATCAATCCATAATAATTTTTAATCTCTTCAAGACTCCAATACATGAAAATTTCATTAACTTCTTCATTTTATACATCATCCATGTTGTCTTCAACATTCATTGTTGCAACTTCTATGGAGACTTCATCAAAACATGGTGTTTCAAGCCATGCTTCCAAGAACCTTAATTCTTCAAATTTTGTTAGCTCTTCCTGGTTGCTGCTAATATTTGCACATTAAGAAACATTCATGAGATCATCATAATTTGAGTTCTTTTCAACTTTGTCTTCTTCTGCCAAATCTTTGTACTCAGTTTCATGTGGCTCATCCAATTTATATTGAACCCGTGTTATTGTTCTATTGATAAATTCATCTATAGCTCCTTTTACTGCAACATTTGGAACCAACTTTGTCTTGAAAGCTATTCATTATCATATTTCACTTTAAGTTATCCAATTCATTCACTCTCTTTTCCCGTAATATTCTCTTTAGATTCTTTTGGTGACTCTTTAGACATCTTGCTACCCCTCACAACATATTTCATCTCTAGGATATCCCAAAATATTTTTGCATTATGTATTTCACCATATTCATGCAAAATACTACATAAGATGTTATCATCTAGTGTTGATATAATAAGAAACAATGCTAATGCACATCTACTCTTATCTTGAGAATTTATAGAATTTTATTGAGAAAATTTCCATAAATCTACTGAGCCAAGGATTCCCTCCATTTTAATTTCCCAAAGCTTAAAATTTTTACTTGAGAAAGATGGAAAAACTAGCATTAATCACTTCAATATTGCACCAGATTCTTCATATTCTTTAGGTTGATTCATGTCTTCATTAGGAATTAGTTCTAAGGCTGGAAACATTCCATATTCTTCTACACCTTCTATCGATTGATTCTTTCTTCTCAATCGCCTACGTTCTCTCCAAAACTACTTAATTCTCATTTGCCGACCCATGATTGGTATGCATGCTCCTTTTCACTTTTACAATTTCTTTACCCACAATCAGCTACAAATTCATCGGAAACTCACCAATCAATTATTTCCTCAACATAAAAAGCTCCTATAGATTTACACTATTTCACCACACTTTCACAACTCTGATTTACATAATATTGCGAGATCATACACGTAAATTTTACCACATATTGATCCAAGTGGATATTGGTGGCCACCCACCTATTCCACTTGTACCCCCACCATTGTTTCTTTCAGTTTTATAGTTTCCTTAATTGTAGCACAGTTTACTATTTTTGGTAGTTTTTCGGGTCGTGAACTTCCGGAGTCGTTTTGAGGCCCTAAACGAATTTTTTTTGGCAATATTCCTTTGGGTATTTTCATTGTAATCTAAGTTTTAATTGTATTCCTCAAAGAAATATTACCAACAAGGTATCATGCGCATCAAATGGAGATAATATGACCAAGTTATGACCCTGGGAAGTTGGATGCCCAACTAACCCCATTGAGGTCCATAAACTCTTGATGTTACATGTTTTGGTTCTTTAGGGTTTTCTCTCATTGTTCAATAATAAAAAGGCCATTGAGCCTCATTCTATCTAAGTTCAGAGGCATGTAGCTGCCACATATCTTCTCAGAGATAAGTTACCATCTCTTGAGCTAGTCCCATTTCCATTATGTTTGTAAGCATATTTCATTACTTGATATTAATGAAAGGAAGTGTTATTTCTATTGCATTTCTATATTTATGGTTATATCTATAATTTCTTACGTTCCTGTTTAAATTTGGATCAGTGAACATCAGAGTGATTTGTTCTTTCTCTGTTTTTCTTTGCATGTCCCCATAGAGGTCAGGATATATGGCTCAAACTAGTCGAACCTTTGCAAGACCAGCCTCATAAATCTCGAGGGCCTCCCATGTGGGAAGAAAATAAAGATAAGGGAATAGGAGATTTGATCAAAATATTGCATGAGGAGGCCCTCGAGAAACAAAGGAACACGATGATGGATAGCTCTGCCTAGATCCTTTAATAGTTGCCCATTGACCGCACATCCACATCCAACATGCACTCTAGAGGCTCCACACCTTTTGAGGTACAAGTAAAATTTGACATCCCCATATTTGAGGGCCAAATAGATACAGACACCGAAGATAAAGGTTGAATCTGATAAAATGATATTTTTCTGTTCATTATTTTTCCAGCCAAGAAAATATTACTTTTGCTCTTCTCATAGTCACCCCCCACGTCAAGGACTGGTGGGAAACCTATTGTGAGCAGAAGGATGAAAGTACGACCTCATTATTTTTAGCCACTGCCACTTGGAATTCATTCCAGGAAGCCATCAAGGAGTAGTACTACCCTGTCGGGAGTTACGAGGATAAATACATAAAGTGGACCATGTTGCGGCAGGGAGGGGACAAAGATGTGTCACAATTTACCAATGTTTTTCATACCCTTAGCACAAAGTTGGGTATCAAGGATTTTGAGAAACATTTGGTACTCAAGTACCACGACTTCCTAGATGAGATGGAGTTCTTGGACATCTCCTCGCTCGGCATGGCGTACCAATACGCCGTCAACATCCAACAAAAGTTTAAATAGAAGAAGTGAGACTTTGGATCTACGAATCTAAAGCAATGAAAAGGTGCCCCAAAATCGTAGAATAAAGGATAAAGCCAAGTCGAGATGGCCCAAGACAACCTGCAAAGGCCACAAGAGAAGGACAACACTGCGAAGCCAAAGAAGGACACGAAAAAGTGGTGTGAGTTCCATAAGAGCCCCACCCACAACACAAGTGAGTGTCGGGCCAAGAAGTCGTTGGTTGAAGGCTTCAAAATTAGATGTGTGTTCCAACTTTGAGTCAGAACATGACAAGGGAAATGACAAGGGGAAGCAGATTATTGATGCAGAGCCTAATGCCACCATCACCGCCACAAATATCTAGAAGGAGGAACTCGAAGATCCAGAGGAGGAGGAGCATTTGTTCCACTCCTAGATGTGCATAAAGGTTTCCCTGTTACAATTCATTTTCAATAATGGGAGCTAAAAAAACCTCATTGCAGTGGAGGTCGTGAAGCAGCTGGGCTTACCGACCACATCACACCCACAAATGTACACCATAGGGTGGCTTCATAACCCATGAGCCAACAATGTTGCCTTCCATACAACACCAAGCCCTTCACGGATGAGGTGTTATGTGACGTTGCTCCCCTTGATGCTTGTGATGTATTATGTGGAGGTGACATGCCATGTATGAGTCAAGGCCTTGCACTCTTATTGTTATATTGGGAAATAAGTTGTATAGGATATCGAAGGTAGCACCGTGTACTACCATCTCTCTGGTTATTGCAAAACAATGCAGTAATCTCATTTCCAAAAATGGGAAATTTGTTTTCCTAATGAGACGCTCTTAATGAAATAAGAAAATGACGGCCATGACCTCCAAACAGGGCCCCTCCACACGACAACAATAGATGGACAAGGTCGTGGAGGAATATGAGAATGTCTTCACCTCCCTCGCAATGGCTCCTCTGCATAGTCAGGCCAAGCACTCCATCGATCTAACCTAGGTACGTCGTTACCCAATGGACTAATCTATTGATGCTCTATTCTAGAGAACGATGAACTCAAGAGGCAAATTCGGGAGCTGCTACAGAATGGTCACATTCATCTAAGTTCATCAGCTTGTGGGAGCTCGATCATGTTGGTACAGAAGAAGGATGGGACTTGAAGACTCTGTATTGACTATCGGGTGCTAAACAAGGTCACTGTCCAGAATAGGTACCTGATCCCATGGATTGATGACCTTCTGGACCAACTCAAAGGGGGGGAACATTTCAACAAGATCAACTTGAAGTTCACATATCACCAGGTACCAATCAAACCCTCTAATGTGTGGAAGACTACCTTCAAAGCCAAGGATGGCCTTTCCGAATGGTTGGTTATGCCTTTTGGATTGACAAATACTCCTGCAACCTTCATGAGGCTGATGGATGACATATTGCGGCCATTCACCAACTCATTTGTAGTGGTATACTTGGATGACATATTGATCTTCAGCCAAAGTTGGGAACATCACCTCCACCACATCCAACAAGTTTTCCAAACACTTGAGCAGCACAACCTGTGTGCCAATTTGGAGAAATGCACTTTTGGTATGACCAAGGTTCAGTATATGGGACAAATTATTGATGAATGGGGGGGAGCATGTGGATCCAACTAAGATCCAAGTCATTTGGGATTGGCCAGCCCCAACCACTCTAATAGAGCTTCATAGCTTTCTGGGTATTTCCAATCTCTACTGCTGGTTCGTGTTGGGGTTCTCTCATATCACTTGGCCCTTGAGTCAAGTCACCAAAGGAGGATTGAAATAAAAATTCTTTTGGTGTTAATCTCAATAGAAGGCATTAACAAAGTTGAAACATCGCCTCTTCTTTGCACCAATGCTCACATTACCAGACTTGAAACAACCATTTGAGATCAAGACAGATGCCTCTAACTATGCTATTAGGGCAGTCCTTACTCAATGGGTGCATACAGTGTCATATCACAATGAAACACTTTCAAACACAATCCTTAAGTATCCCACTTATGGAAAAGAGATGTACTCCAATGTGCAGCCCTACCAACAAAGGAAGCATTACATTTTGGGGAAGGAAACAATCATCCACACAGACCACACACCCTTGCAGTTCTTACAGACACAAGGGAAGTTGCATAATGAATGAAATCAGAAGTGGTCTACATACCTGCAAGAGTTCCATTTGAATATCAGGTACCAGAAGGGAAACACAAATAATGTTGCAGACTACCTCAGCTGACCACTGATCATGGTGTTAACCACCATGGTCAAATCTTGTGGGTACAAGACTTCTGATTGGCCACTTCTCTACAAAAGTGACCCAGAATTTGGCCACACATACCATATGCTCTTGGAGGGTCAGCAAGTTCCATATTTTCACCTCCAGGATGCTTTATTATGCCACCCGGGACACCTTTGTGTTCCTTCAACCAAGCATGTGAAGACGATTTTTGAAGTGCACTATAGTCAGGCTACTGGGCATTTCGGGGTCGTGAAAATGGTGGTAGTACTGTAAAAGTATCTCTATTAGCAAAATATTTGAGAGGATGTCAAGAAGTACATCAGATCCTACATTACCTACGCCACTACCAAACCGACCATCAAGAAGCAAGGTCTCTATTCTCCGCTAGCTACCCCTATTGGACCTTGGGAATCCATCTCCATAGATTGCATCTCAGACCTTCCTTTTACTAAGCATAGCAATGACTATGTTTTTGTGGTTGTCGACAGATTCTCGAATATGCCCATTATGGCGGCCTATAAGAATAGTATCATAGAAGAAGCCAATGCTAAGTACAAGTAATGACATGATCAACATTGGGTGCCACACATGTTCTAGGCGGGTGACAAAGTCTGGCTACATTTGTAGAAGGAGCACCTCGCTAGGTGCCACCGCAATATTCACCCACCTCGATATGGGCCATACACCATCACCAAGGCTGTGGGAGATACTATTTTGAGCTCTGCAGTCCCCCATTCTTTGGCCTGCACCTAGTGTTCAATGTGAATCACCTTCGGAAATACTTTCCACCATTACTGGATACATCCGACATTGCAGAACAACTCACACCAACAGAATTAAATACAGACTACATGGAACAAGTTGCAAATGATCAGATCATGGACATGCAGATCAAGAACACTTGCTAGTAGAAGATCCAAACCTATTGAGTTGTCAAAGCCGACCAACTCCTGCACCAAGGAAAATGGCTCAATAGGGACTAAGTTCAGCAGAAGCTTCCTCATCTCATGGAGGAACTCAACACAATGAAGACCATTTATTCCTAAGGGGGGAGGAATGATCCAGGTGGATATTGTGGCCACCTCTCTATTCCACTTGGAACCCCACCATTTTTTATTTCAGTTTTTCAGTTTCCTTAATTATAGCACAATTTACTATTTTTTTCCAGTTTTTCGGGTGTTGAACTTCTAGAGCCATTTTGAGGCCCTAAACGACATTTTTTTTGGAAATATTCCTTTAGATAATTACATTGAAATTGCATTTCCAGTTTTATTCCTCGGATATATATTTCCAACGAGTTATCATACATGTCAAATGGAAATAACATGACCAAGTTATGACCCTGGGAAGTTGGCTGCCCAACTAACCCCAATGGGTCCCATAAACTTTTGGTGTTACATCTCCTCGGGTTAGGGTTTTTGTTGATAAGGGTTTTCTCTTATTGTTCAACATTAAAAAGGCCCTTGAGCCTCATTGTAATTGAATTCAGAGGCATGTAGCCTCAACATCTCTTCTCAAAGTTAAGCTACCATCACCCGAGCTAGTCTCATTTCCATTATATTTGTAAGCATATTTCATTATTTGATATTATTGAAAGAAAGTGTTATTTCTGTTGCATCTCTGTATTTATGGTTATATCTATAATTTGTTTCATTCATGTAATTCAAATCACATCTACAATACCCAAAAAGTTTTGTTCCACCACGCTTCCCTTTTAGTTCTCTTCACCCTTTTTTAATCAAATACACATTTTTATTTGAATTTACGTCATAAAAATACTTCCACTAAAAAATACTCGACACCTTTTATACATTTTTTTAACTCTCTTCACTCCCAAAATTAAAAAAAAAAGTAAGATAAATACTTTTTTGACCAATAAAGAAACAAAATAATTTCCCCAAATTAACGCCTTATGTCTCCTTTAACCGATGCACAATTTATTCTTCATAAAAAATCAAACTCAATTTTACTCCATAAACATAGGAACCTCCAACGTTTGGCTTGGCTTTGCTTCCATTAAAAGACAAATCATACGTTTGAACTCGAGCAACACCGTGGAAATAATAGTGGTGAATAAATATTCACTGGTGGATAAATATTCACTTTCAAGGGAATTGTAATGCAAACCCTCCAACAAAAAGGATTACATACTAAAACTTTTCCTTTGGTTTGAAAAAAATGACAACCAATTCACTGATATGATTCTTTCACACCCCCAAAAACAAATCCTTGGATTGCGCTAACTAGAACAACCCTTCTACCTGAGGTATGGGGCTCTTCAACATGTCTCAAAGCCAATTAACACGACAAATCTCCTCTTTGTGGTCAACTTAGTGCACATATGTGCTTCTTCCAACTAAAAAAACCACACAGTGAATTCACCCACACTTTCTAACCTAGATCCAGATTGAGCTTCTCATATATCACCGCATCTCAGATCCATTTCTATCCATCACACCATGGGATTTGGGTTCTTTCGATGTGCACTACTATTGGAAAACAAAACATGAATTTTTAAACAATATCACCACAAAATTCGACAATGAACCGAGGAAGAAAATAACTCTATCAGCAACATTCAGATCACTTTAACAACTCTATCTCTTCCCATTCACTCCCAGAAGATGAACGCGCCACACAACCTCTTTAAAACGAACAATTCCCAGCCTTGAAAATTTTCAAGAAGAATAGCCTCTAGCCTTCAGCTTACTGTGACAATCACATGCAGATCTACTCATAGATCCACACGCTCAACTAGGGCGCTAGCCACTGGGTCAAAACCACGTTCAACAATGACTCTCACAGATCGCGACAGATCTCTACACTCGCATATCTCATCCCTCTTGCAAAAACAACATGCTAGACTCAACTTCACGAAAGCCTAGAAATTTCATCGATGATCTCAAGATCCAGTGGTTTTACACCAAACAATATTGGATCCGCAGTTGATGCACCGATTTGAATACTCCAACCACATTAAAATGAACAACTCTGACAATTGTACCTTCTTTATAACTCAGATCTGGAAGAGATCTCTTAGATCTCGACCTACTTGCATTCTAGATCTCTAAAACTCCCTCTTTGGCTCTGATACCATAATAGAAAACACAGAGTTTAATACACTGGAATATTTTATTAATTCACGTCTAAATGTGTACACTATCTTACTCCAAATACATCATAATGTGTCCCATAGTCTTACTCCAAATACATCATAATGTGTCCCATTATATATCTATGGGATCACTGGACTCGATGGGCATAACAATATGGAAGATACACAATCTGACTCAACTAAAACTCAATTACATTGGAAAAAATTTACTTCTATAACAACACCTCATAAATGACATAGATCTAGATCATTTCTTGACAACCAAGAAAACAACTCAACAAACTTATCACATTTCTAGACTCTTCCATTTCTACATTATTCTAACATTAAGCACTAATTATTATGTTCATAGATATTCCTAATTGTTACCATGGTTCCTACGTTGGTTCATATGCACAGTTCGAAGGGAACACAAATTTTTTTCACTGGTTTTTCCATAACATTATTCTGCGGAGGTGACATCCAACCGTGTATACTCTCTCCAGAGTTTTGTGCATTGGTTTATTTCCAATGCGTTGTTAAATACATACAATTCTCTATGCGGAGAGTTAAAGACTTTTCATTGAATATATGGTATATATGTAGCATGAATTAAATGGTTTGTGTGATGGAATATAGTTGGTTTATATGCGTATAGTTCCACCTTACCAAGATCCCATGTTGAATAATCTCCAACATTGCTATGCATTGAAGCATCTTTGTTTTGCGTTGATTGCAGTCCTACAATAGTTGAATCTCTACATTGAATGAAGTGAGTAGTCAAATGAATATGATGAATTGGTGTTTCATTATTTCTCTACAATGAGGTGAGAATGGAATGGTGCATGCTTTGAGCAATTTTATCTCTGGATAAACTATGTCACATGCATTGACTTTACATCTATTCAATGGTTGCATAAATGTATTGAAGTTTGTTGATTGAACTCTTGGTATGCGTGCCTTCGTTTAAAACATCACAATGTTGAATTGGATTTAAATTGTGTGTAATAGGATTAATATATGGTATTTATGTATGATTGAGCCATTCATATATATGTTGTTCATTCATATGTATTTAATGTGTTGATTAAAGTATTTTCTCCAACCATATATTACTTGTGAAGTTCACCTAATTTTTTTTAGTTAAAATTGTCAAAATTAATAAATTATTAAATTCATAGAATATTTTAATACATTCCGTTGTTAATGGGATGGTAAAAATCATCAAGGACATTCATTTCGACATTAGAATTTATTTATAAAATGCAGAAGAAAAAATTTGTTTTTTGCAGTTCGAGTCACAGCTAGAACATGATGAGTGACACTAGTATAGAGATGATTTTGAACTGGACTTCATTCAAAACAATAATCTATTTGGCTTTGAGATGGACTCCCATGAATAGGAAAAAAGTAATCAAATAAGTAAATTTGAGGTTGATTCAATTCTCAATGCAAGAGTATATATGTATGCAGACGAAAAACTTCAACCTACACTTCCCATGCCCATCATTAGACCTTGGGAAGAGCTTTCCAGCAATTGGAATAAAATAAGTCTTGGAAATGACAATAAGGTCTCATTGCACACTCCATACTACTCCAAACCCATCAACCTTCAAAGTTTTGTGTTTCTCCAAGATGGTTCACATTCACCTGTTCCATATCATGATCCTCCTCCACTTTCACAACATACTGTCAAATGCTAATTGTGACATATTTGGCCATGTGAAAGATAACTATTTTGATCTTCACCCTTATGGGAATTGTTGTAAGAAAACTCATCATTCAAATAGATGCTTCATAAACAAGCCTCCTTTAAGGATGAAGATCCAATTTGGATGGATCACTTCTTGGTAATGGGCTTCAATAAACAAGAAGATATTTCAGTCATAACATAGAATTTGTTCCTGGATATTTAAAATTCTTGTGATTGAGAATTATTCATCTTATCACTTTGTATCTGACATGGGGGAATTTATGGTAATTTACAAGCTTCAAAGATAAAACAAGTGAGTCTGAGCCACAACTTGAGCTTTTTCCTGAGCCTTGAGCTAGACTCTTCCACACCTAGATTCAAAGTTGTAGCCAAAGAAGCCCATGAGCATTCACTTTTTTTGGTGGCCATCCTTGAACCACCATAGGTTGAGACCTCAATGGTCTCCATTTTTAGAACAATTCCTCAAACAAAATACTTAAGCTTCTAGCAATATTTGGAAGCATTCTAGGTTGAGACCTCAATGGTCTCCCTTTTAACAACAATAGGGCACACTTCCTCTAGATGAAGGCTTTAGATTCTAGCCAAATTTGGAATTATTCCAGAAATTATACTAGGCATTCTAGTGTTGATGTTCATCCTTAAACCACCATTGATTGAGACCTCAAGTTCTCCCATCTATACCATAATTTTAGAGAGGATAGTCATCCAATTGCTACGATGCATTTTGTGCACATTTTTTTGCTACAACTCTCTTCCTGGACTCATATATACCCATTTGTATTAAGGGGAAGAATGTTGGAAACCTAATTGGCTAAGGGTTTTGGGTGTGGAATGTGTACAACCAATGGAGTGCAAGAGATCACTTGATATATGAGAATCAAGGGTGATACATATTATATAAATGTATACCATTGTTAATAGGAAAAGCAGTCAATGTTTATCTTATTTTTTGTCCATTATTTTTGTTTTTCTTAACACATATAAACTAGTCCAAGATAAAAAATAAAAAATAAAAAATAAATGTAACATACAAATAGAAAGTTTAGACTGACTAAATAATGTTGATAAGAAAACCATTTCTAAACTCAAGTGGAATCATCTAGCCTTCCTAAATCTTAGAGTCCCTTTTTGGATAATTTATCAACCAGAATATTAAGTTCAATGTAAACACAATCAAAAGAAGTGATAAAATATAGCATCAATAATTTAATGTTAGTACCCAAAGGACTAATAATAAAATTTTGGAGATGTGTATTTATACTAATACAATTATTAACTAAATAAGAATCATCATAAATACGCAAGTTTGAAACACATCTCCAACAATACTAATTACTCCCCCACTTTGAAAGGCTCCCTTTAAAAAATCTCTAATCGATACATTTATCTATCTACACCCTAATGATATGTCTTGAAATTTTTTCCCAATTTTGAATAATGGATTTTGTTCATCGGACATAAATATGTAAACATATGTAAAAATTTGAAACAAACCTATTTTCAAAACTAATACTAGCACAACTTGTAACATACTGAGTTTTCCATTCAATTTTTTATTTTTTTATTTACTTGGATATATGAAGAGTTTGCATAATAAAATTATGATGCCACCATCACATCTAGATATTTAAGTTCTTTCTAGTGATATAAATTTTATCACAATCTGAATCCTAAATTGAATTTTATGGCCATTTGAAGTTTATTTTATTACACAATTCCACATCAATAAGGGAATTGTACATGGCATCCATGTGAAGCCCATGTGACTCTTCCATGTCCCCACAGGTAGAAACACATCACCTATGAACTCTAGATGGAATTCACGTAATCTCTTGCTATGCCATAGTGGAACCACCATTACAGTAGAGTGTTGTGTCCATTTGAAAGTTAGCCACTCATGCACAATGTTCTATGGCATTGTTCTAACCAAAACTAGGTGGTTTTCTTGATTGGTGGCTTTCATTTTCAGAACCCCCCTCACCATTAACTTACAATAGAATGGGGGTTAGAGAAGGATGAGAGCCATTAATTGGCCTCGTAACCTGATTACACTACTCAAAGGTGATTCTCCTTTAATAAGGGACCCATTGTGGGATTCTCCATGTCACGCCCAGCTTGTCCTTTAACTCACAACAGCCCAAGGGGGAATGAAATTATTATAGGTCATTAATTTGGCTACTGTGCAATCATATTATGCAGAGTAGCCCACTAGTTACGGAGCCTAAAAGTTTTATCTAATGAGTAGTGTGTGGTCCCATTAGTTGACGATCCCAATAAATGGGAATGAATCATTATAGTTTTCACTCTATCTTTAGCCATTAGGAAATTCTTAGGAGTTAAATATTGCTAATGAGTGGTAGGAAGTCCCACTAATTGAAAAGTCTAACAAATGGGCATTTTTATAGTGGCTCTCACCACTACTCCACTATTGTCTCCCATTCTAGGTTATATTTCACAAGCGCTGCAACTGCAAGTAATGGGAACTAGAAAGGATCCACCTTAGCATTAATATGGTTCCACACCATAACACTAATGCCATGTGGCACCTACGTGGAGCTTCCGTGCTACATTGGTGTGTGGCACGGGGGATTCACTCAGTGAACGTCTGACATATCGCATGCATTCGTGGCATATTAAACAATACCCTTAATTTGACTACATATTGGAAAATACCTCTAGAAAACACATTATTTAACCCCCTTCCAATATGAACCCAATACAACTTCCCAATTTAAAAACCGCTACTTTCACTAGATATTTTAGGTATTCCTTTTTCTTTAACATTTTTTATACCCCTTTATATTTTTTCATTAACTTTGAACTCTATTTTTTATATTTACCAATATAAAAACCCTTTACCCCCTATATATCCCCCAATATATTATGTAATTTTTTCCTCAATATATATCCCCCAATATGAACCCACATGGTATGATATTGCTCCCATAGTGAATCCCTTGTGCTGTGTGGGCCACACTAGGCCCACTTTGTGTTTTATAATGATCTCACGTTATATTAGGTCATGAGAATTTTTTCAAGGCTAACATACCTGAAGCATCTAGATCTCGAATATGAGTGCCAAAAATATAAGGATATCAAGTAAGGAAACATATCCAACATCGGGAAGGTGGGTAACTTCGAAATGGCCCAAAAACTAGATTAAGGAAAATTTAGTAAAACATAAGATTGTCGAAGGGTGTTAGACCTTAGCTCCTTCATGTAGAAGTGGTCTCAGGTCTGCCAGGCTCTGAAACAAAAAATTCGTTGTATCTAGAGCAACTGTCTAAAAGAGTAAACATTTCTCACTCCAATATTGTTTGCAATATTTTTTCCATGGACGACACGAGGTAGTTATCCTTTTCTAAGACAAGATTTGAGATTTCAAAAATTGACACACAAGTGAATTTCCCCAAACTTCCTCCTTACTTGGACCAAATTTGACACCCAAGTTTAGTGTTGCACTCTATATATGGTCCAAGCATCCAAAAGTTTCCTTAAATCTTTCTGAATAAGAGGCTCAAGCATTGGGTGTACTTTTCTTGATTTTTGTTGTAATGGCTTGGCCCCTTCTTTTATTGGTATCACATGCTAGACGATTTGTGTGTCATATGTTTTAAGAATATCGCACATCCATGCTAACACATATTGGTACTATTTGAATAAATAGATAAAGCCTTGTCGCTCTTGTGGTATACAAGACGTACCAAGATTGACATAATTCGGACCTTTTTCTATTGCCAAGTTAATCTGCTCCTGTGAGAGTGTGGAACTCTGGGTCTAAGGATTAACAAGCCCGTAGAAGCGATTCTATAGGTCATACAACTTCTCTAATGATACCACACCCTTTAGGATGAGATTTCCTTTACTTGCACTAGTTGCATCCTGCAATGCCTTTTATTGCTCGTCCTCATCGATGTTTATGTCTTTAAACACATCGACATTCACTATGAAGCATAGTATGTGCTGGTCATCATAAAAAATGCATAAATTAGTGATATTATTGGGGGTGTATGGATTATAAATATTTTCAACAAAAAATCGTCCCTCAATGGTGACAACCTAACAATGACATTTGTTAATGCCTTTATAGTTGCATTATGCATTCTTGGAACATAGATGATATTAAAAGCTTGGAAATGTGAATTAAATGTCATACCTCTTCTTGATAGATTCTAAGATGAGGTGTCACACAACGTATGGTATTACATACTTGTCTCACCATAATTTATGAGTCACCTATTTCTTTCAGGATAACAACGTTGAGGTCAATGTCTATTTGTAAGCCCAAGATGAGTGCTTCATAATCTGCACTGTTGTTTGTGCACTCAAATTTCAAGACGTTAGAGATAAAATTCTTTATTTTAGCGAGCCTATTAATACAAAATCAACTCCACAGCCCTCTTGCATTTTGGAACCATCGAAGTATAAAGTCCACATATCATATGTACAGGGACTGGGAACTACACTAGAACTATTATTACTACTACTAATTGTACAATGTTAATTTTCACAAGTTGAACTAAGAAGGAGATCCAACTGTGTATCTGGTGGGACTTGGGATGGCTGGAAAAAATAGCACCCTAGTTGGGTTTGTAGGAAGCAATTGCTGAAAATTAGTTCTGTGAAATCCATTGGTTCATTTTGTGCATTCAATGGAGTGACATTGTGTTTCATGTATCTTTTTGAATCCAACCAGATCTTATTAATTCTACCATTATATGGAAGCCATAAATGTGACCAGTCCATAGCAAAGTACCCTTGTAGCTTGTTGGACCAGTCTTTGCTCAAAACCACTCCATATGCTTTTGGAATTCCTGTAGGTTTTAACCCCATACAGAAATTACTTGCATACGAATTCTAAAACAAATAAAATAAACAATGCGAGAGCATAACACGTAAAACACATATACACAGAGATTTTCCCCTGGATCCCAAAACCAGGACTACCAACTTGATTTTTCATTATGTTCCTTACAATGTTACAATACACATTTATACATTCCGAAGCATCTAATACCATGGACCGAAAGCCATTTCATCCAAAACCATGGACTGAAAATCATTGCATCCAAAACCATGTGCAAAAAACATGAACAAAACCATAGGTATGTCTGCCCAACCTAACATAGGGTCAAAAACCATAATTGTTCTAGGGAACTGCCCTAGAACCCATAGAGTTGGGTTACCTATATCCCTCAAACCCCCTGTAACTCCCCTCGCTATGCAATTAGCACAACGAAGGGGGCACTCCAGCCCCCACAAACCCCCAGGTTAACTACAAGAGATAGTCATGGAAAGAATATAACACAACCCAACATTCTCCCACTTGTTGTTTTCCTTCCACAGGGGGCCACAAGAGATCTTATTCATTTATTGAGCCCTACAACACCAATTGTTTCTCTACACCAACAGAACTTCTCAAAGCTCACAGATTTTTTCAATGCATCTGCAGTATTCTTCAAAGTGTCAACCTTTACCAACAACACCTTTTTGTCTTCTATCATATCCCTCACAAAGTGATATTGAACATCAATGTGCTTTGTCTTTGAATGATATGCATGGCTCTTTGCCAAGAATTGCACTTTGTTTGTCACATTCTATCCTTATAGCTCCCTGTACTAACCCTATACTTGAACATAATCTCTACAACCAAACTGCTTCCTTGCTTGCATGAGTGGCTACCATGTATTCTGCCTTTGTAGTTGATTGTGCCACTACAGATTATTTCTTACTCATCCAACTGACTGCACCTCCAAATAGGTTTAAAACATACCCACTTGTAGACCTTCTCTGATCCAAATCTCCAGCCCAATCTGCATCAAGAAAGCGACAAATATCAAAAAAAATTCATAATCCCAGTCTTCCTTGTTAGCACAAACCATAATCACTAGTGCCACACAAATACCTAAGAACCTGCTTCACTGTTGTCCAATGCTCCTTCCCTGGTTTTAACATAAGCCTGCTCAATACTCCCACTGCATGTGCTATGTCTGGTCTAGTATAGACCATCACATACATCAGGCTATTGACTGCACTTACATAAGGAACATGGGACATGTCCTCTTCCCCTTCTTGTCTCATGGGACACCTTTTAGGAGATAACATTACACCTACATGAATAGGAACCTTCACTGGTTTACTATCCTACATATTAAACCTCTACAATATTGTCCCGACATACTTCCTCTGTTTTAACCAGAGCTTCCTCTCTATCCGATCTCTTTTAATTTCCATGCCCAAAATATAGTTTGCAGCACTAAAATCTTTCATGTCGAATTTGGAGGACAAATCGGTCTTCAAATCCTGGATAATTTCTTTGTCATTTCCAACCAGCAACATATCATCCACAAACAAGACAAGATAGATAACATGGTCGCCAATTAATTTAAAATACACACAGTGATATGCTTTGCTTTTGGTGAAGCCAAGTCCCCGTATAAATGTACCAAATTTCTAATACCAAATCCTTGGTGACTGTTTTAACCCGTACAAAGACTTCTTTAACTTGCATGCCAGTACTTTCTTACCCTTCACTGTAAAGCCTTCAGGTTGCTTCATGTAGATCTCCTCTTCCAGATCCCCATGAAGAAATGGTATCTTCACATCCATCTGTTCTACCTCAAAATCAAAAGCAGCAACAATAGATAAAAGTAATCTAATAGAAGTTACCTTGGCATCTGGAGAGAAAATATCACCAAAATCAATTCCCAACACCTAGGAATAACCTTTTTCTACCAACCGAGCTTTGTATTTCTCCACCTTTCCTTCAACATTTGTCTTCTTCTTGAACACCCATTTGCTGCCAATGGGTTTCCTTCCAGCCAGAAACTCCACCAGATCCCAAGCCTCATTTTTGTAAAAAGATGCCACTTCATCAACCATGGCCTCTTTCCAGAGTTTTCCATCCTCTAAATCTACTGCTTCCTTCACAGTCCTGGGATCATCATTAGTAATAGATAAAGGAAAATTTGAATAGAAAGCAGATGGACTATACCTTTCTAGCTGCATTCTTTCTCTAACTGATCTTCTTACACCTAGAGTTTGTGGCTCTAAATTTTCTGATTCTTCCTCCTTTAGTTCAAACTCTATATTCTTAGGTTCCATTCGTTGGACTTCATGCTTAATAACATCTTTCACCTCTCTGAACACCACATCTCGGTTGTACACAATCTTCCTTGTTGTTGGGTTCCAAAGCTTATAACCCTTTAAACCATCCTTGTACCTAATAAAGATGCACTTTTAAGATTTACTATCCAATTTGGTTCATTTCTCCTTTGGAACATGTACATATGCATCACATCCAAATACCATCAGATGTGAAAGAGAGGGTTTCTTACCAGTCCATACCTCTTGTGGAGTCTTATCCTCCAATGTTGATGAAGGTGACCTATTGACCAGGTAACATGCTATCTCCATCGCCTCTGCCTAGAATTGTTATCCTAACCCAGCACCATTGAGCATGCTTCTTGCCCTTTCCATCAACGTCCTATTCATTCTTTCTAAAACTCAATTTTTCTAAGGTGTATATGGACTATTCTTCTACTTTGCTATACCACACTTCTTACAGAATTCTTCAAATTCCTTAGTGCAAAATTCTCCACCGGTATCAGTCCTTAGCACCTTTATCTTCTTCTATGTCTAGTTTTCAACCACAGCCTTAAATTCTTTAAACTTTTCAAAGACTTCAGATTTCTTCTTAAGGAAATATATCCATGTATTCCTTGAGAAGTCATCTATAAATGATACATAGTACACAAATTTACCCAGTGATGGAACCTTCACAAGTCCAAACACATCACTATGCATAAGCTCTAAAATATGTTTGGCCCTCTTACCACCAGAGGGGAAACTCACTCGATTCTGCTTCACATATAAACAATTTTCACAAAAATCAAAATCCAGAGAGCTATTACTCATACCTTCTACCATACCTTTACCATGAAGTATTCGAAGGCCCTTCTCTCCAATATGTCCAAGCCTTTGATGCCACAACATGGTCTTCTCTCCAGAGACCACTAGATTTTCTACTCCACTTTCAAGAACCACAAAACTTTTTCACCCATCAACAACAGTGCTACCTTGTATCTTGTACAGATTTCCAATCCTAACTCCTTGCATCAATACTAGTGCTCCCTAAACCATCTTGCAGGTATCCTTCTCAAACACTATTTTTACACCTGCATCATCCAGCTTGCTTACATAAATTATATTTCTGGCTAATTCAAGAACATGCAGAACACCCGGAAGTGTTCTAACCCTTCCACCTTGCAACTTCAACTTTACTTTTTTGCGAACAACAATTCTAACCTTCTTGTTATCCCCCAGGAAGACATCAACACCATCCTATTTCTCATACTCACAGAACCACTCTCTATGGGGAGTGAAGTGAAAGGATGCACCTGAGTCAATCAACCATGCCTCATGATCTACATGTGTACTTGAAGAATCCAAGTACACATCCCTACCTTCATTTGAGGTGGTTTTCACATCTGCAGAAGGAGCATCTTCAGATCCATTTCCTTTATCAAGAGCTTTAGATTTACAGTCCCTTTTGTAGTGCCCTTCCTTTCCGCATTTCTAGCACACCATCTTTACAGGTCTTTCTGGAGATTTAGATCTCCCTCTAGATTTAGATTTCCCACTCGACGACTTATTTTTGTTTATGTTTTGGGAATATCCTTGTACAGACAAGGCATCACCATTCTGGCTCTCCATATTTTTCCGTCTTATCTCCTCCGTCAGCAAGGATGAGACTATTTCATCAAATTGCAATGCAGTTTCATTGCTACCTATTGCAATAACCAAACTATCCCATGAATCTGGTAGAGAACGCAACAAACTGATTCTCTTATCTTCATCTGAAATTTTAATATGAACAAATGCTAACTGACTTACCACAGTATTAAATGCATTCAAATGCTCTGTCATTAAGTCTCCATATTTCATCCTCAAGTTATACAACTTTTTCCACAAGAATAGTTTATTCACTAGAGACTTAGATTGGTACAAAGTCCCTAACTTGTCCCACAAAGCCTTCTTCATAGCTTCCCCTGATACATTCATCAATATTGAATCTGAGACACACAATCGTATTGTTCTTTTTTCCTTCCGATCTAACTTCTTCCATTCTTCATCAGAAACTCCTATTTGTTTAGTACCTGTATCTACCGCGATCCACTGATCTTTATCCACCAACAGATCCTCCATCTTAAATTTCCACAACTCAAATATCTGATCATTAAATTTCTCGATCTCTATCTTTCCACTTCTTGCCATCTTCTTTCACCACTAGAATCGATTGTGAGAGCATAACACATAAAACACATATACACAAAGATTTTCCCCTGAATCCAAAAACCAAGACTACTAGCTTGATTTTTCATTATGTTCCTTTCAATGTTACAATACATATTTATACATGCCAAAGAATCCAATACCATGGACCGAAAACCATCGCGTCCAAAACCATGTGTGAAAAACATGCACAAAACCATAGGTGGGTCTGCCCAACCTAACATAGGGTCCAAAACCAAAATTTTTCCAGGGCAGCCCATAGAGTGGGGTTACCTATAACCCTCAAATCCCCCGTAACTCCCCTTGCTATGCAATTGGCACAACGAAGGGGGCACTCCGACCCCCCTCTAACACCCCAGTTAACTACGTGAGCTACTCATGGAAGGAATATAATGCAACCCAACAATGTCGACAATCAGTATGTTGATACATTGGTATACTCGCCCATCAGATGATAAGCAGATGATCACATCTCTGAGTTCACCAATTGCATGGACATGAGTTATGTCCAGCTGAATAATTTCTGCATTTGTTTTGTCCCATTTTGCATTGATTTTATGGAAACTCATAGTGACATTACGTTCACCAATGCACCAGAATCAACCGAGAAATTGTGTACATTGAAATTAAATATTTCAAAATTTAACAGATAAGGAGGGTAGAGTGTATTTACATCCATCATTAAAATGTTAAGTCAAATTTGAGAGAACCAGAAGACTTATCCAATGCGTTTTATAGAGAATCATTATTTCCTACGAAGGACTACCCAAGTTGCTTATAAGAGGATATATTGTTGGCCCGTGATCTTTGTTAACTAAAAAATTGAAATGTTCGTATGAACATTCTTAATGTCATCAACTATGTTTTAGTCTATAGTGGGAAGAATGTTCAAAGAGTCTGGGGATCTAACTTGGTGTGTGCCTTCTGGAGTGATGGTTTTGTCCTTACTTATGGCAGAAGCACTTTTCCTTGAAACTACTTTCCCAAACATGCTTTGAGTGTTCTTGGGTGCGCTGATGGGTGGACTAATTTTCCTCAACAAATTTTCTTTAAGATTATGTGTCGTCAACTCTATGGTAGTGGCTGGCCTTTGGGTTCTCAGGTTATACCGATTAATCTACTTCTTGATGGCACCATAACTCAGATGCTGCTTTTCGACAACACTCTTTTGGGTTGTGAGTATGTAATTGAACATGTTCGTCACATGCTTGACACTTGGAGACTCTTCGATTGCAACAACTTCTTCCTTTTCTTCTATAGGTGGAGTCTCCTCCTCAGCCATTACCACATTGATAAGATGCCTAGCTAGCATGCTCATGGCATGATTCCACTCTGGCACATTTTTTTGGAATGACATTCTTGATGATACGAATAATATTGATCTCTACCCAAGTGTTCAATATTCAATACAACAATGGAGCTCTATGCAGACTTTATCAATTGGTTGTTGTTACTGTTGAAAGTTGCAGTCCTTCTAAAAAATTTGAATTTAGGAGGCTTATTTTTCATAGTGGTCTCACTTGACCCCTTTTTGAGCTTTTCCATCTCAGTTGACAAAGTCTTGACAACACAATTGTATCTTTCAAGAACAGATGATTCTTTCTCTTTGTCCTTGCTCACAGAGGCCTGAGACCTTTTACCGTTCCTTTGGAGTCTTTTGTTGGTTCATCGTTTGACATGCATCCAATTGTGTGAAAGTCCTTCTAAACAATGATAGCCTCTTCATAATTTTCCATTAATGTTTGTTTCGCAGTTCGCTTCACAAATTGTGCAATGCTTGCTAGAAAGGAAGAAGTGTAGTAATTTATTGTGATGGAGTCATGAGGTTTCATGTTTTTTGGAAATTTATTCAAGATGCGATTGAACCTCAAATTGAATTCTTTCACTTTCTCCTTTTTCTCCATCTTAATATTACCCATCTCTTTCAATAACATGGTAGGGTCTTATCATCAACAAAATTGTTAACAAATATTTTCAAAAACTCCCTCCAATTCTAGATGGAGCTTGGGGGAAGGTTTTGATACCATATAGTTTCTCTACCATATAAGGTACATGGAAAAATTCTACATGAAACATCATCATGAAGTACCTCAAGTGTCTACATATTTAAGTAAAAGTTCTCTAGATGGTCTTCAACCTTCACTGTGTTGTCAGGGTTATACTTCGTTAAGAACTTCTCCGAATGCGTTTCCATCTTGTGTAGAACACCTGGAAGTGAATGTGGGCCCTAATTCATCGGATCCAAATCTTGGTCCACCATGTCTTCTTCTTCGATGTCCTCCTCTTCTTTTCCGCAATATGATGGATCTTCTTCCTCTTCCTCTTCTCCACATGAACCTCAAAAAGTTGTGTCTGACAGTACAACATTATCTTTGCCACCACTGTGAAAGAGTGGAGGATCTTCTGCATTCTCCTAAGAGTTTTCTAATTCATCAAGGATGGAAAGAACCAAACCTTCAAGAGTGGAAACCACTATCCATGCGACGCTAGTCTTGTTATTCTTTGAAGAATATGGAAGACTAAACACTCCCAGGATCAATCCAACTAATTTTGCGAATTGACGGGTTATAGGACGAATGGCCGAAATATGATTGTATGGGATTTCACAAGTCCATTGAGGCTTGGGCTGAGAAGAGCCACCAACTTCAAAAACATGAGTAGGGGAAGTGCAATGAACATTGCTTCCTTGACCAGAAAATGAGGGATTGGTGTCGGTGCGGTTATCAACCATAAAACACTGGTTGCCCTCTTTCTAGCACCACAAATGTTGATGGTGTTGGTCCCATCAAAATTCATGGGATCTCCCCAATGTGAATTCCTAATTAGTCCTCACACCAATTGGTGTAGGATTCCCATCTTGTATAAAGTCCTAGTTAAAAAATCCTTAAATATATTCCTTTGCGCTAACTATCAGCAAGAGAGAGGGATGAAATGGTATCTTCGAAAAGGAATAAGGTGTGCATGGTGAGTGTTCATTTGTAAATGTGTAAAGGTTCTTCTACTGTGGAGAGGGGAGAAAAATGAGCCTCTAAGTGAAAGGTAATAGTACCACCCAAGAGGATACACACATGAAGTAGAAGGATCCATCTGACATCTAGCGAAATAGTCCACAATGGATGCGGTCATTATTACAACCAAACAAATCAAGAAATATATGTCTAATATCTTGCAAAATATTCTACAAGGATGGGACAACAATAAAAACTATCATATCACATTCTAAATAAGATAAGTACTAAAATAACCGAAATAGTTCAACTATGTTAGCACATGTGAAGGAAAACATGAAATACAAACATCTGTAGAAAAATCTTACAAACATTCATAATATATGCATGAAGAATGTGTTTCCCTTGAAGGATTATGTTATTAAGTAAAATTTAACAGACAAGTGTTTACAATTTACATCACTAGCTCCTGTAGTGGAGCAATGGAGCCACTCCTTGCTCCTCAAACAACTAGTTGATATCTCTAATGCCATGCGGAAGGAAACAAGGTGAAAAGTCTTTTGCTCATTCAATGAGGGAGCATATATGACCATGGGTGACTCTTTGACTACCCTCATGGCTGTTTGAGTTCCTTTGACTTTTCAACTTACAGGATTCTTTGCATTCCATGTGTGTCCTATGGAATTCCCCTTTACAATAGATTTTGAATACAATATACATGATCCACAATAGTGATGTGGCATATGGCCACTCATGACATGACACTGATGACATCAACTGCTTAATAATGTGGCAATGTCAAGTCATTGTTGCTGCTAAGTGCTAGATTCCTTCTTGAAGATGCTTTCCCTTCACCTCTACATGGCTTGGTGATGCAGATTCTTTAATGATATATTGTCTTGGATAGTGGTCCCAAAATAGTGTCCCTTCTCTTTCTCTTGATCGACCAACTTGTAAGTTCAACTACAATAGAGTCTTTAAGCATGCTTCCCTCCTTCTTCTCCTTCTCCATTATCTTTCCATGACATGATAGGGTACATGTTCATGAAATTCACTCATGATTAGATGACATCAATCTCGAAACCCCCAAGTCTAAAATGATGCATTAAGGTCCACCAACAGAGCTCGGAACAAGTGACAGACTAGGAAGATGGACTCAACAACTGCAAAATGCACAATTCTAATAGCCAGGGAAAAATTTTGAGCACTAATACTCCGCAGTGCGTAGCTCAGGTAGGCGTGAGGGATAAGATTACATAGTTTGCAGAGCCAGTGGAGACAGGCTAAGGGAATGGACACTAGGAGAGCCAACTGCATAGTTCTGGGAGTCAAGGGGGGATGAGATACTGTGTAGCTACACATTTTAATGACTCAGAGGATAATCATGAGGCTTGAGGATGTGAGGTGTGCAGTTTAAGTTGTCTGGGGACATGACTGTGCAATTTTAGAGGTTAAGGCAGAGATTTGGGCATAAAAAATGCACAGTAGAGCAGCCCTTGGAGACAATATTTGTGCATTTCATAGTGCAAAGCAACAAGGTCACAACTAGAGGATTGAGACTACATAGTGCACATTTCAGGAGAGGCCTAGAGAGACTAAGTTTTTGAGTTGAGAAGTTTTTTTTGAAAATGGCTAAGTGTGGAATCAGTGAGATCAGTGATGGAATTTGACTCTGATCACACAATTAGAATACTTTAACAACACAAAAACATAGATCATATGAACACATGAACAAAGTATTTGCCAGCATGTGATAGCTTTACGAAAAGATATGATAAGTGTGACACTTAAGATATACTTTGGGAGGACTATGACAACACTTGTACGTCAATCATTAGAACTTTTTGAATGAGTGAAAAGGAATTTTACATAGCTAGAAAAATTTATATACACAAATTTAGACCCTTGAAACCATGAAAATAGGCTTGTACACATTGAGTGACAACCAAACATGCTAAAAGACAACAATTTACCCAACACGCAAAAGGGAACAAAAACCTACAAGAAATATCATGAAATACGCCCTAATGTGACAACAATGTATAAGACCAAGGAAGGCTTCAAAATTGAGTCTAATACACAATTTTCGAGGGTGTTGTAGCAGCTACAACAGACTCCTAGTACAACATTAGCACCACCCATTGGAATGGAAAACATTGGACTATTCAATACATATTCCCCCATTGTTAATATGATATTATGGCACTTTCCAAAGCAATTTATAGTTCCTCCATTCGCAAGCATCACTTGAAACTCTGGTGTTGGATATAGGAGTAAATTCAATTCCTTTTCTATCTTGCAATGAATAAAATTACGAGTACTACCTAAATCGAACAACACTATTACCATTTTTTTTCTTCATATATCCTTCTATCTTAAGAGTTTGAGGAGTGGTAATTCCTTCCAATGCATTATAAGATATGTTTAGATTCATTTCTTATTTCTCTAGGGTTGGTTCGTGGTTTATATCATCCTCTTTTGATGTTTCTTGTTCCTTTCTTCCTCCTCTTCATAATCTATGTAGAATCATTTCTTCTCGGCACACTTATGACCTTTAGTATATTTTCTATCACAACTGTAACAAGCCATTTTGCTCTTTTTTCCTCCAATTGTTGCGGTGTCAACCATGTAGGTTGTGGAAGACTAGTATCAGCAACACTTCCATCTTTATAGTTGTGAATGGTAGAATTTCTTGTTGCCATAATTTTTATTTCAACTTTTATTGCCACCTTGAATGCCTTCTCCACTGAATCAGGTTCCCAAAGGAGAACCTCATGTTGGATGTTATATTTTAAAGTCCCTATGAATACACAATCCTATGCTCCTTTGGAATACCTGTTACCCTAATATTTAGTTTTTGGAAGTCTTGAATGTGGTCACCATTGAACCCTTTTGTTTCACATTTAGCCATTGGCTAAAGAAGCTCTTTCTCTTTGGATATTCATAATTTTATATCATTTCCTCCATAAAACTTTGACCAGATGTAAAGTGGTTTACGAGAATAGAGCCATCTATATCATACAAACTAATTGGGTTCTAAATATAAATATGAAATATGTACCTTTTATGAGGGTTGCGCATCCTGTAGATCAAAATATTGCTTCATTTGTAGTATCCATGTTACGCGATCCTTGTCATAAAAAATCCTCATATATATAATTGGAATGTGGTGGTTCTTAAACTCCACGTTTGAGTCTCTAAAATCATAATTCATATTCCTTTTGTCCTCATCATGATTTTCAAGGATTACCTTGTCACCATCGAGAAGCTTTTCTTACAACCAATTTGTCAAACCTTCCTTCAAACCATTCATGTCTACTTTTAAACAATTCATGTCACCTATTAAACAATCCAATGCATCTTTTAAACCATTCATGTCACCTTTTAGTTCATATTTTGTTGCTCGTTGTGAGAGAAAAATTTGTTGCGCTTGGTCCCTTAATTTTGATATATCATGTTGCAATTCTTCCTCTTCATGCATCATAGTAGAGCTTTTAGAGGGCTTAATGGGTGTAGAATTATTTTTCTTAGGAGGAATTTTAGAACCTAATATTGATATGTATGCTTCAATATGCCCTTGGGATCGCTTCAAATTGATACATGTCACAAAGCAGTGTCCGTTAAAATTTGCAATTACATCTAAGTACATCGATGAAGTGGAATTAGATGTGGTCCCAATAGACATTTGTGTAGTTGTCTTAGGGAGTCCTTATCCTTATGATAGAGATGCAGTCTTCTACAGAAGAGAAAAAAAATATCACCTAACGAAATAAGGGGTTGAATTTATTGTTAGGGCACACTAAGTCAAATCAAAATTCGATTTAACTCTTTCAAATCAAGTTAAGAAGTTTATAAGTTCAAGTAAGTATGTACTCATGGTTATTAGGGAACAACATCAAGTTGATTGTTCGAGATGTGAGATTCAGTTTATAGATCAATTGGTTAAGGTGGTTAATTATTTTCCAAGAAGTCTTATTCATGAATAGGATAAGCAACATGAGATAAATTTAATGTCTTACAAACATCTTCTTAAAGACGAAATGAATCTCAACTCATTCATTCAACTGAATTGTAGAAACTATCATCATCAACAGTGTATTGCAGGGAATGGTACATGTGAGTCCAATCAGAGACTTGTTTGAGATGGTATGTTTATTTTTAGTTTCAGGGATGTAGGTACTTGGGATCACTTCAACGTAGATACATGTCGCAAAGCAGGTTGGACTCAATATTGAAGGATATTGAAGCATAGATATTGAAGAAAGTTGGTATCACTTTGAGTCTTCTTTCCAACCCCACAAGTTTGATCGAGATTAGGTTATTCAAGAAATATTTATGTCAAATCTCCCACGATGACTTGATTATGGACTTCTTCAATAGATCAAATTTGTTCGGGATGCCACGTGTAATTGTTTCAACCTTACGCCCTGAAATTAATACACGAAAAACTACAGTTTGTACAATTTCATCCACTTTTTACATAATTCAAATCTGATGTCTAAAATGAATGTTATGGCTATTTTTCGTAGGTAACCTATTTGAGATTGAATTCTGGAGCCTGCAAAAACCCTAACTTACTCAGATCATATCTTTGAAAATATAGCAAACCAATATATGAATTTTTTACACAAAGTTCAACAAGATTTTAATTCCACGTGGTATAAATTTTAGCTTTTGAAGCCTTGTAGAAAAAAGTTTTAGCAAAAATTCAAATATACATGTTTGAAGAAGTGAAACCCTAGAATCCAAAGTAATGATACCAAATGTTAAGCAAATAGTTCACAAAAAAGATAGATCAATGGCTTAAAAATTATCCTCTTCGAGGGGGAAACGACCTTTACATTACATAAATGAACAATTTTTAAATGATACAAATGACAAGACCTCCTTTGTATATATATGATTCTAAGGGGTCACAATATCATTAGAGTCTACATAACAATAATAATGTGAAGACACAACAATAAAATAGTGAGATTCTATGGGGCACAACAATAACAATATGGGGGTTATATGGACACAACAATAATGGTAAAAGGGATACACTACTATTATAGGGATCTAACATTAAAGAAGGCATTTTATGAAATTTTGTTTATGCTTTATGCATGCACAGAAATATATGTTGAAGTGTCACTAATAAAGATTGATTATTGGTTGATTAATATTTTATCTTATCATGATACCAAGTGTGCACACAACAGTAATGAAAGGAAATGATGATGACTTGTGTGAAGGATAATTCATGTTTAATATTGTGGCAGAAATAGATTTGTTGGTCCATACAGATTCAAAAATTCCAATTGCCAAATGATCCACTAATGGAAACAGTCAGACCATGAAGACATAGAGATTGAGAATTCGTAGGTAAATGATATCATGATGATTGTAATAGCTTATAGCTAGTTATGTTTTATTTCAAATGATATTTTTATGTAACATTTTATGACAATGGTTAAGGGATGGGATCCCTTACAAACAATTGAGTGAGGGGAGAACACCCTCATGAGCATTTAATAATAAAATTAAATGTTTGTTGACTTTCACCCTATGGGGTTTCTATTGTATATCGGTGTCTAATGATGTGATTATTTATTGTGTCATTTTTATTATGTTGACTCCTTGGATGATATGATGGTTATATTATCAAGTATGTGATTAAATCACTAGGTTAGAAGAATCATGGAATTGATGCAAGGTTACGTCAAAAAGTTAAGTTAATATGCCGCAACAATAGCAGCTAATAGTTGCGTAACTCACTATTCTTTTACTAAATATTACTCTATGTAATGATGATTGTTTATTCAATGGTCATTGAAGGAATATGGAAAGTAATTTATAAAGTTACACATTATTAAATGTTGAAAAAAATCCTAACTCCATACATTTTCTTGTGAATTTATTGGGGGATGTTACACTTCCTACATTGTACAACCCCATTGCAGCTCAGAGATTTGGAGGGAAGGAGAGTATTGAAGAAGTAGGCTCGGAAGTTAATCAGAGGGTCACTATATTTGGTCAGAGCCCTTCAACATTCACACTATGAGGTAGACAACAACAAAGGAGTGCAACTCGCAAGAAGGCCAAGATCATTTCTCCAACAAAGGAGTGTTTTTATTTATAATGTTTATACATTATTTTTTTGTATCTATGGTTAATAGAATGTAATAGAGTTGATATGTAGAATGTATTGAAATTCATAGATCTTTAATTTAAATGTCTTAATATATCCGAGTTTGCAATTTTTATCTCCTTCATATAGTATTAAAAATTAATCTCCATTATTTAAAAAAATAAATATTATAAAGATAGTTCTACAAAAATTTAAAGTTAAAATTACATTTATAAATTTTTTTGTGGGATATAATTAGTCCAAACGTTTTAGTATCTTTTCATTTTAAAACTTCCACAACTAATAAAATAAATTTTATTAACTAACAAAATAATTTGTATTCAAAGTTAAATATATTGTTGATAATTACTTTGGATAATAATAGTAATAATAATAAAAAATTAAAATTACATTTATAGATTTTAGTGCATGATATAATGTGTTCAATACATAACTCAAATAGCTATTAGATATTTGTAAACATCAATTTATGAAAAGATGAAAAGTTTTGCTTCATTGTATTTTTAAAATTAAAAAAAAATAATAATTAAATTAGTATTAGTATTAAAAAATTAATATCTAAATTAAATCTAGATATATTTTAAAATAGAAGTCACAATATTCGGAGATTTATCTCCGCATTTTGATGAAGATTCTTAATTTATAAATAGATTTTGTGACAATACCATGAATTGGTATCATGATTTATCAATGCCACATGCTCAAAAAATAATCACTCACTTCACATAACACTTATTCTTCTTGTTTTTTTTAAATTAATCAATTTAATTAAAAGGGTAAAATCAACATAACTACTTTGTGAAGGTTAAATCTTTATCGTTTATATGATAACATTGCTTCTTTTTTCTTTTTTTTTAATTAATCAATTTAATTAAAAGGGTAAAATGAGCATAACTACTTTGTGGAGGTTAAATCTCTATCATTTATATGATAACATTGCTTGTGGTAAGAGATGGCTTTATAGCTTTACATTTAAAAATAATAAAATAATACTTACATTAACAAAATAAAATAAATAAATAAAAATATTTATCATAAATAAAATACTACAATTTCACCACAATTTTATATTTTATATAAAAAAGATAATATAATTAAAAAAAAAATAATATGCAGTTTACACATAACATGTAGAAATAATATTATTGATATTATATGATGTGCAATCTATTTTATGTACTAACATGCAATATTAAAACAAAATTATATTAATAATAAAACAGTTTAGTGTCAGGGATAAAAAATATATTTCAATATCTATATTAAATAACATAATTTTATATTAAGTTTATGCAGAAAAAAATAAAAATAATTTAAATTAAAAATTGTTATTTGTTCCATTGATATATAATATTTAAAAAATATTTAACAACATTAATAATATTAGTAAAACATGTTATTAGTGTTTTGGTCAAGATCAACATAAATTCATCTTAATTATAGATCTACCAAACGTCTAAAAAAACCAATCAAATTTTTACAAGCGAAAATTTAGATTCAAAAAATTACAACTTGAACAATTTGATTTTAATCCATCTGAAATAAATATCAACTTGCTCACAAACACCACATTGGATTAACAGTAGAAGTTAGGGTTTCCTCGTTTGGGAGGCGAATAGTGTGAATCGTTTCAATAGTGGCACTCCCTATCCAACAATGGCAGAAACCAAAACAGGCCGCAGCTGTCCCCCTGGCCTGCCACCACTCTGGCGGGGTTGGCGCCCGAGTTTCCTCATTTGGGAGGCGAATAGTGTGAATCGTTTCAATAGTGGCACTCCTTAGCCAACAATGGTAGAAACCAAAAAAGGCGGCAGCTGTCCTCCTGGCCTGCCAGCACTCGGGCGGAGTTGGCGTCGGAACCCGGGCCCCGGCCGGAGGTGGGCTGCAGGCAGCCGATGTGTAACGCCCTGCTGTTCATACCGGGTGCGCGCTCCTCCAACTCACGAAAATGACTAAGTGTTGGTCAACATCGCATAAGAGGCGCGCAAAGTAATATGACTTGTGGCGATTATATATGCGATGGATGAGTGAGCGATGAGCATAACCGAACTTAGGGCGAGCCGACGGTGGAGAAACTAAGTAAGGGGCATTCATTGTTATGTTTGTGAGGTCGGCCAAGATTGGGCACACACCTTAGTGCGCATATATATTGGTGAGGTTGCAATCCATTTGAAGCATCGAACTTCGCTCTTGCTCCAACGCACAAGGAAGAGTGCGCAAAAAAGAAGAGCGCAGGGGTAAAATGACGAACGGTTGGATGAGCCCGCCGAGTCAGGCATTGTTTCGGGTGTGAGTTGGTTGTGTGGTGCGATCGGTCGCCACCACACAGTGATATATCTTGTTGTGTGTTGTGGTTCGGCAGTGGGTTTGTGCACAGGTGCGCCTGCCCGCCCAACAACACAAGAGGTGTATGTTGTATGTTGTAACATTGTATTTTGGTGGAGTCTTGGCAGACCGCCGTGCGCTCTTGCACGGGTGGGCGCCCTCCCGTTTATGGAACGCCGAATGAGCGCGGCTCCCGGTCATGTAACTTCGCATATATAATAAAAGATTGATTATTATTATTATTGCCGAGTTGATTTTATTATTGTATATTGTTAATGGTTTCCGCACATTAATAATATGAATTCATGTGTATTATGAATTGTTAAGGCGTAGTTCGTAAAGTTTATTAATGATGGAACATCTTAATAACTTAGGCGGTGCCGCACCCGGCCAATTTAACGAAAAAAGAATTGGGGGCGTGACAGGTGGTATCAGAGCTGATTCAGGGTTGAAGAAGCTTGATGAAGCAGGTTCACGGGATGTTGAAGCTGCTGAACGAAGTGAAGGTGAAATGGTGAAGCGTGATAGAGCAGGGCTGCTCATGGCAGGTGAAGCCGATGCAGATAAGGTTATGGAAAAATCATGGATGAACAGTCTGGGTTTTGTGGACTTGATGGTTCATGGCAAGACCATTCAAGCTCTGGTGGACACGGGTGCCACACATAACTTTATGACGACACGGTTAGCAAAAGAGGCTGGGCTAACGATCACCCCATCGAATATGGAGGTCAAGGCAGTGAACTCTAGAGCTAAGGTGGCGGGTTTGGTACACGATGTACCTGTGCAGATAAAAGACTGGGAAGGTTAGTTGGACTTCACGGTGATGGAGATGAACGACTTTGATATCATACTCGGACATGATTTCTTGAAGGGAAACAAGGCTATTGTTGTCCCCTTCTGTGATGAGGTGGTGCTGGTTGGACAGTCACAAACTTGGACTTTGCCCACTCATAGGCAAAGAAGGGAAGTCAAGGTGCAGCATGTTTCGGCACTAAGTTTGGAGAAGGCTATGAAGGATTCAAATATGGAGACATATGCGGTGATGTTCAAGGATGTTGAAGGTGATGGAGTGGGGACGCCTGTTCCAGCTGAGATATCTGATGTGCTTACCAAGTATGCGGATTTGATGCCTGATGAGCTTCCGAAGAAACTTCCACCAAGGCGTGCAGTTGACCATAGCATTGAGCTTGAGCTAGGAAAGCAACCCCCGGCTAAAGCACCTTATCGATTGTCAGGGCCTGAGTTGGAGGAATTGAAATGCCAGTTAAAGGAGTTAACTGAGGCAGGTTTCATTAGACCTTCAAGGTCCCCTTATGGAGCTCCGGTATTGTTCCAACGGAAGAAGGATTCGAATGAGCTACGGATGTGCTGTGATTACCGTGCATTGAACAAGCAGACGGTAAGGAATAGGTATCCTTTGCCATTGGCTGCTGATTGCTTTGACAAGCTTGTGAAAGCCCGAGTGTTTTCCAAGCTGGACTTGAGGCATGGATATTATCAGGTGCGGATAGCTGAAGGAGACGAGAAGAAGACCGCGATAGTAATAAGGTATGGTAGCTTTGAGTTCCTTGTTATGCCATTCGGGTTGTGTAATGCTCCTGCTACGTTTTGCACTTTGATGAACGATGTTCTACGACCATACTTGGATTCGTTCATAGTAGTATACTTGGACGATATAGTGGTGTTCAGTGACAACATGGAGGATCATAAGAAACACTTAGCGATGGTATTCGAGGCACTGAGGGCAAATCAGTTGTTCTTGAAGAAGTCTAAGTGTGTGTTCGCTCAGACCGAGATTCCGTTCCTTGGGCATATTGTTGGTCAAGGGTACATACGGATGGAACCGAGCAGAGTGAAGGCGATTGAGGACTGGGTTGAACCGAAGAATGTCCATGAGATGAGGGTGTTTTTGGGTATGACCAACTACCAACGAAAGTTTGTAGAGGGGTACTCCAAGGTGACATCGACACTGACAGACTTATTGAAGAAAGACAAGAGGTGGAGTTGGACGAGCAAATGTCAAGAGGCATTCGATGACTTGAAGAAGAGGATGGTTACAGCACCGATACTGAAGTTGCCTGACTTCGAGAGACCGTTTGATGTACACACTGATGCTTCAGATTTTGCCATTGGAGGAGTTCTTATGCAGGATGGGCATCCAGTGGCGTATGAGAGTCGAAAGTTGCAGGATAGAGAACGAAGGTATCCGGTTCATGAGAAGGAGATGACTTCCATCATCCATTGTCTTCATGTGTGGAGGCATTACCTGATTGGGAAGTCGTTTGTTGTCAAGACTGACAACGTTGCAACAAGTTATTTTGCATCACAACCGAAGCTTTCTGCGAAGCAAGCTCGTTGGCAGGATTTCTTGGCAGAATTCGACATGACTATCGAGTATAGACTGGGTAGACACAATGCCGTAGCAGATGCCCTTAGCAGGAAGGGACAACTTGCAGCATTGGAGGAGGAAGAAGATCGGGCAGCAAGGAGTAGGAGTCGAGTTCAGATGTTAGAAGAGATGCAGAATAAGATCAAGGGAAGTGTTGAAACCGATACTTTGGTGCAGAATATAGTGAAGCAAATAAAGGAGGGGTAGACACGAAAGTTCTTTCTACGGGACGGGTTCTTGTTCTTTGGAAACCGACTCTATGTTCCAAAGTCATCTGGACTCAGGAGGCACCTTTTGAAGGAGTGCCACGATTCTCCGTGGGCTGGCCACCCAAGGCAGCGTCGTTCTTTGGCATTGTTGGAGAGAGGATTCTTTTGGGAGAATATGAGAGAGGATGTGGAGGAGTATGTACATACGTGCATCATTTGTCAGCAGGACAAATCGGATACTCAGAGACAAGGAGGACTGTTGCAGCCTTTACCGATTCCAGAGAGGCCATGGATGAGTGTCTCGATGGACTTCATCACTCAGTTACCATAGGTTCAGGGGTATAATGGGATTATGGTCGTGGTTGATCATTTTTCCAAGTATGATGTCTTTGTTCCTACAAAGATACCTTGTGGAGCCAAGCGGACAGCGAAGTTGTTCTTTAAGAACATAGTGAAGTATTGGGGGATGCCATTGAGTATTGTGTCGGATAGAGATCTGCGTTTTACAGGGAGATTTTGGACCACATTGTTCAAGTTGGTCGGGACAGAGTTATTGATGAGTTCGAGTTACCATCCGCAGACAGATGGGTAGATCGACAGGATCAACGCATTGCTGGAGGACTACTTGCGACATTATGTGACGGCTGATCAGAAGAATTGGCCTGAACTCTTGGATATTGCTCAGTTTAGCTACAATATTCAAAAGAGTTCCGCGACAGGGTATAGTCCATTTGAGTTGGTGAATGGACAGATGCCGGTTGCACCGCATACCGTAGTGACGGGAGGCTTCTTGAGAAGTCCTCATGCGAAGAAGTTCATGAAGGCTTGGGAGGAGACCTTGGAGTTAGCACGGTTATGCTTGCACGATGCTGCAAGGAGGATGAAAAAGTATGCTGATCGTGGAAGACGGGAGGCACACTTCAGTGTGGGAGATATGGTGTTTCTCAGGATTACCGGGGAGTAGTTTCAGCCAGCCAAGGGGACGACGAGAAAACTGACACGGAAGTATGAGGGACCATTCCGAGTGAAGAAGAGAGTGGGGGAAGTTGCTTACGAGCTGGAGCTTCCACGCCATATGAACATGAAACACCCAGTTTTTCATGTGAGTCAGTTGAAGAGATGTAGACTTGATTCAGACCATCCAGAGAGGGTTGAACCGACGAGAGGACCAGCCGGGATTGTGGACAGACCAGGACTAGAGTTGGAGAAGATTTTGAGTCTCAGAACTACAGGAGTTGGTTGCCACATGCGACGGGAATTTCTTTGCAGATGGAAGGATGCACCGGAGGAGGACAGCTGGGAAACGGAGGATTCACTTTGGAGATGGAAGAACAAGATCGCGAAGTACGACAGGAAGTTGAGAAGGAGAGCAGGAATTGTCGGGACGACAATGACTTCTAGTGGGGGAGGATGTAACGCCCTGCGGTTCATACCAAGCGCGCGCTCCTCCAACTCACGAAAATGACTAAGTGTTGGTCACCATCGCATAAGAGGCGCGCGAAGTAATATGACTTGTGGCGATTATATATGCGATGGATGAGTGAGCGATGAGCATAACCGAACTTAGGGCGAGCCGACGGTGGAGAAACTAAGTAAGGGGCGTTCATTTTTAAGTTTGTGAGGTCGGCCAAGATTGGGCACACACCTTAGTGCGCATATATATTGGTGAGGCTGCAATCCATTTGAAGCATCGAACTTCGCTCTTTCTCCAACGCACAAGGAAGAGTGCGCAGAAAAGAAGAGCGCAAGTGTAAAACGACGAACGGTTGGATGAGCCCGCCGAGTCGCGCATTGTTCCGTGTGTGAGTCGGTTGTGTGGTGCGGTCGGTCGCCACCACACGGTGATATATCTTGTTGATGTTGTGGTTCGGCGGTGGGTTCGTGCATGGGTGCGCCCGCCCGCCCAACGACACAAGAGGTGTATGTTGTATGTTGTAACATTGTATTTTGGTGGAGTCTTGGCAGACCGCTGTGCGTTCTTGCACGGGCGGGCGCCCTCCCGTTTCTGGAACGCCGGTTGAGCGCGGCTCCCGGTCATGTAACTTCGCATATATAATAAAAGATTGATTATTATTATTATTGCCGAGTTGATTTTATTATTGTATATTGTTAATGGTTTCCGCACATTAATAATATGAATTCATGTGTATTATGAATTTTTAAGGCGTAGTTCGTAAAGTTTATTAATGATGGAACATCTTAATAACTTAGGCGGTGCCGCACCCGGCCAATTTAATGAAAAAAGAATTGGGGGTGTGACACGACGGGTCCGCAGCCAACCCGGCGGGGTGGCAGGCGTAACGTCTCGTCGGCATAACTAAGGCAACCTGGCTCTGCAAATGGTCCATCAACGTACTCTTCGCAACCACCTCTCTATTTCAGCTTCCGTTTGCTTGCTGCACATAAAATTTCTTCAACCTGTGGCTTGCCCTTTAAGGTTAATTCTAATACCAAACGGATAAAGCAGAGGACACAAAAGTTTTCAAATAAACCTGAATAATGGAGTAAAATGTGCACAGACAAAATTAAATAGTGAATCTGAGGGAGAAAGAATAAAATGAAGAGACATAGTAATTAAACAAATGAATATATTAAAAAATTTAAACTGTTTATTGAAGCCTATAATACTAAGGTTTGAGATAAATCTCAACCTTATATTCTAAACCAGTGAAATCCAGATTATACCCAATTTTTTTCAGAACAAAACTAAAATTGTGAAGGAATATTTCAATAAAGCAACGCCTATCGACGCATTACAAGCGCAACCAACAACACAAAGTTTGACTAAACAATTTGAGAAAAGAATATGCAAACAATATATACTATCCGAGAAAACAATCACACAATCATGGCTTAGACGCAGCAGTACTGTTGTCCCAAACACCAGTGAAAGGAACATCATCTTCATCTCCATCTCGTCAAAAATACCCAACAAAAATACCCAACAGAAATTCATGCCCAATATATCAGAAAAACATTAAGACGCTCTGCGAATGATTCAGAGACAACCAAATCCTTATTCTGTTCACTACAGTCCTGTTGTGACAGCTAGAGTTTTAATGACAGAGAAGAAGAAACTATAGAAAATGGAGAGAGTCGCAAACAGATTATAGAGTGCAAAGTTAATGATATACATACGACTCCAAATACATAGATAGATATCTTGTGGAAGTTTGTATTATGGTCAATGCCACACTCGATAATGTTGTTTCTTGCGCTGTCAGTCTCTGAAACTTTGGCAGTACGGATCTACGCCTACTGATATGACTGAGCATGAATTGCAGGACATAGTTTCGTCGGATGTTCGCGGACGGCCTTTTGGAGATGCCAACGGTTATATGATCGGCCAAGCTAGGCATTTGAAGGCGGGCGAGCTGCGAATTGGGATGTTTGAGAATAAATGGACACATAATGACAGTCGCTGCAGACATGAACATCACCACGGTTTGGGTGCTTCGATCACAATTGCACTGTTGCTGGAATTTTCCCTACGCAAACATAGTGCTCCACAGTGAAATATGCACATTAGCTTACCGTTTTTTCTCAGACATCCCAATTCGTGGTTCGCCTGCTTTCAAATGCCCTTCTCCAGCGAAAGTACATATACCCTTAAAAATGTTCGCAATCTTCAGAGCCCCTTCCAGGAACATCACAACCGTAGAATCTATATCCTGCAATTCCTTTTCAGTCGTATCGGCAGTCATTGCTGAGGAACCAAAATCTCCAAGAGAAAATAGTAAAAGGGCCCTTCCCCAACAGATTATTGGGTAAAAAGTTAAGATATGGATAGCAAACGCGTTTTTTCTTGGCCCTCCTCCCGAAAGCAGAAATGGGAGTTCCTAATGTGGGTGTCCCGTGCCCAGTTTCAAATGAATGTTGCCGTAAATGATTGTGTAAGATCTAGTAAGGCAGAGAGGAACGTACCGCTTTTGGAGTAGTACAGAAAGTTTATAGGAAAATGGAGTACACACTGAGAGAATAGCTGTGTTTTATATTTAAAACACATTGTAGATGAATTGTTATTCGTTAATCGCTGGGCCTGGACATCTCAAGTTGTCAACTACCAGAATGGGCTAGTTGGATATTGAAAGCGCATACTTTTTATAGGACCAATTTGATTAGCAGAAGTGTTTCTTTTACGTGATATAATTTTTGATGATATAAGCTTTTATTAAAATTGTTAAGCACGCTGAATGTAAACATATTATTTATGATTTACAAATATGTATATGATTTACAAAGATGATGTTTTTAGTTTGATTTTTTGGATTTTTTTGATGAAAATTTGAAGTGAAATCTTGATCTGTGTTATTTAAATTAGTTTTTTCGCTGTATATATGGATTCAACACTCTGTAAAATTGTCCACGACTTAACCATCAAACTTGTGATTTCAATAAATTCTCGTCATATTAGAAATTAGACCAAAAAAACTCATAAAAAAAACTTTTAAAAAATATCACTAAAAACAATCAAATTAATATATATGTTTCAAACATGATTTGATAATTTCATATCTAAAAAAAATTTAGATTTCCGATAAGTATTAGACTTCCTCTACACTAATTTTTATGGACTAGGCGCCTAATGTCTTTTTTAATATAAATGATGCGTATGAATCCCAGAAAAAAAAACTGAAATACAAAAATATATGAGAACAAATGGCTAAATATGTTCTCTCTAAAAATGTGGTTTTCAAAAAATACCATAAACCAATAGAGGTCTCTGTGGCTGGTACTTTTAAGGCCACCGGGTACACAATTGAAAGGCAGAATTTACGATAAAAGTAAAATTCAATATTATTCATAAGATGTGCATATAAATACATTGCTCATTTACCACGAGTTTCATATTTCCAACATGTCTTTTCCACATCTCATATGGGAATTTCTCCACATAACCCCCTACTCATGGTTGTAAATTTCTGGTAATATTGAACACAGGAAATACTTTGTTTGTGTGTCACAGGATCTTTAACACAGGGAAGCTTCAAAAATAAACTTGTATTAATTCATAAAAAGGCCTGATACAATTTTCTTCCTCTTTCTCAGAGAGATTTACACAAAAACTTTCACCAAAACAAATTATTTTGTTTCTGTTTTACAAATGATTTTTACACTACTGTGTAAAATCTTCATACACATTTACTCCTGTAAAAGGAGCTTAAGAACTTTCACCAAAACAAAAATACTGTGTCTCTCTTTTACAAATGATTTTTACACTGCTGTGTAAAATCTTCATACACATTTACTGCTGTAAAAGGAGCTTTTACATTTAGTGTTGTACAATAAATTTACATGGATTTACTGTTGTAAAAGAAATCCTTCACATTCACCCGTGTGTGAAATTTTCATTACGGCTGATCATTCACATTACATATTCAATTAAAAAAAAAATCCGCTAGCACCATACATTTCATTTCAATGCATATGCTTTACAATCCTTTTGTTCGCACTGCTGTGCTCTCCTGGTTTGTTATTGGCTGCAGCTGAAACTCACCTTCATTCCCGTGTGCTTTTTCCAAGTTACAAAGTCAACACTTCAAAACCAAAACATATCACTTACGATACCTTACCCATACTTCCGTAAATTTAAAAAACAATAAAATTAAAAACGTTTACCAACTTTTACCTATGACTATGACAGTGCATTAAATACATTAAATAAAAAACGACGTAAAAAACAAAACTAATGTTCTTGCAGGTTGAATAAGATCTTTGTCCGTTGATTTGATCGGACGCAATTCGCACACCAACCTCACACAAACCAAACGACTTTTAACGTCCGGGGAGTTGGTGGTTTCGGAGTTGTACACTGGACGCGTGGCAGCAACGGATTGTGTCAGAGGCCCTCTGACGAAAAAAACCTTTTGTGAATGGTGGTACAGGGAAGTCTGGGTGGTTTTGCCAAACCACACTGCAGTAAATGCGGTTGAAATTAATATTTCAACACTCTCCTTTAATTTGAACTGCTGGGTTATCAGTCATACCCAAACATTTTCTCAAAAATTCAAAACTTTTATGATCCAATGGCTTTGTCAAAATCTCTGCTACCTGTTGTTGAGTCCTGCAATGTTCTAAGATAATTTCTCCATTGTTCACCAATTCTCTGATGTAGTGAAATCTTGTATCAATGTGTTTCGTTCTCTTATGAAACACTGAATTCTTTGACAATGCAATAGCTGAGCTATTGTCACAAAAAATCACTGTTGCTTTTGCCTGCTCTTGGCCTAAACTCCTCAACATTCTTCTCATCCAAACTGCTTGACATGTTGCTGCTGTAGCTGCCACATATTCAGCCTCTACTGTAGACAATGCTACAATGGACTGCTTCTTAGAAGCCCATGGAATGGCTCCTGAACCCATATGAAAAACATAACCGAAAGTGCTTTTCCGATCATCTACACTTCCAGCCCAATCACTATCAGTGTATTCAATTAAATCTGAACTTTCTGAGACACTATATAATATGCCAAACATTTTGGTACCTTTGACATACCTTAAAATTCTTTTTGCTCCCTGCCAATGTGCCTCCTTTGGCCTCTCCATGAATCTGGAAATTAAACTAATAGCAAACATAATGTCAGGCCTAGTAGTTGTTAAATACATAAGGCTGCCAACAATACTCTTGTACAAACTAGGATCAAAATCCTTGCTGCTGTCCTCTCTACTGAGTTTTAATCTCATTACTGTGGGAGTGATCGCTGCTTTGCATTCTTGCATGTTAAATCTGCCCAACACTTGATTTACATATTTAGCTTGTGAGATAAAAATTCCTTTTTCATTTTGATCTACTTCTATGCCTAAGAAGTATCTCAAGAAACCCATGTTAGTCATTTCAAATTCCTCTTTCATGACTGATTTAAAATTCTCAATGCGCTGATCATCATTACCTGTGAAAATAACATCATCAACATATAAGACAACAATTAAAATTTTACCATCTTTTCCTTTGATGTAGACGGTGGGTTCTTCTTCACACTTTTCAAATTCATTATCCAATAGATAGGAATCTATCCTGCTGTACCATGCTCTTGGCACTTGCTTCAGCCCATAAAGAGCTTTCTTCAATTTGCACACTTTGTGCTCTTCACCTTTCTTCTCATAGCCTAGAGGTTGTTCAACATAAACCTCTTCCTTTAACACTCCATTTAGGAATGCTGACTTCACGTCCATTTGGTAGACTTTCCATTTGTTTTGTGCTGCTATGGACAACACTGCTCTCACGGTTTCCATTCTTGTAACCGGTGCGAAAGTCTCCTCATAGTCTCTCCCATATTGCTGCTTGTACCCTTTGACAACCAGCGTTGCCTTATGTCTTTCTATTTTAGCTTCAGCATTGCTCTTGGTCTTGTAAACCCATTTAACTCCTATGACCTCTTTACCTTTTGGTAGCTCTACCAAATCCAATGTTTTGTTTCTCTCTATGGCATTCATCTCCTCATCCATAGCTTTTATCCATTTCTTATATTTAATTGCATCTTCGAAATGAATAGGATCATCAACATGACAATACAAGGCAAATAAGGAATTCATTCCTTCATCATAAATGTCACTTAGATTTCTAAATTTCTTACCTCTTTCACTTGGTGTGCAAGTGCTTGAAGATGCACTTGAATTTCCTCCTTGTGGTGTGCTTGGAGAATCACTTTCATTTATCCTCAAGGGTGTTCCTTGCTGTCCTTGTGTTGGCGCTGCTGTTTGGGGATGTATTTTAGCCACCTCCTCATCATCTTCATCATGAGACAAACAGTTTTTAACATTCATTGTTTTCTCTATGCTTCCATCCCAAGCTTCCTCCTCAATGAACTGAACATCTCTGCTAACAAAAAACTTCTTGGTGGATGGGATATACAACCTGTATGCTTTGGATTCCTCACTGTATCCAATGAAAATACATTTCTCCCCTTTGCTGTCCAACTTCTTCCTTAGCTGATCCGGAATGTGTGCATAGGCCACACATCCAAAAACATTCAAGTGGGTGACACCTTGCTTTCTCCTTCTCCATGCTTCTTCTGGCACTTTGTTCAACACTTCTTTTGTAGGACACCTATTCAAAATGTAAACTGCACAATGTACAGCTTCAGCCCAATAATCATTTGGCAAATGCTTTGTCTTCAACATGCTCCTCGCCATATCCATGATGGTCATGTTCTTCCTTTCAGCAACTCCATTTTGTTGTGGGGTGTACCTAGCTGTAAACTGTTTATGAATTCCATTTTCTCTACAAAACCGTAGGAACTCCTTGGAGATATACTCACCTCCTCTGTCAGTTCTCAAAACTTTTATATGCAGCCCGCTTTGGTTCTCCACAAGTGCTTTGAAATTTCGGAATTTTTCAAACACTTCACTTTTGTTTTTAAGAAAATATACCCAAGTTTTTCTTGTAAAGTCATCAATAAATGTTAGGAAATATTGGCTGCCTGCTAATGATGGATTTTGCATTGGTCCACATAAGTCTGAGTGGAAAATCTCTAAGGGTGCCTTTGCCCTTATGCTTTTACCTGATGGAAAACTTTCTCTATGTTGTTTCCCCAAAATGCAACCTTCACAAAGGCTGTCTGGTTTCTCTATCAATGGTAATCCTCTTACCATCCCTTTTCTGCTCAATAAGTTAAGACCTCCAAAGTTGAGATGTCCAAATCTCAAGTGCCACAACCAATTTTCATCCTTTGGCACGCTTTGGAAAGCCTCTTGGGTGATTGCTGCAATTTCTCCTTTGTTTCTCAAATCTGCCCTTATTCTAAGAGGGAACATCCTGTTTCTTGTCATCTTCACTTCAGCAATGCATCGTTTGCTGGGTGCTATATCCATGATGGTGCATACATCATTCACAAAGAAAACATTGTAACCTTTTTGAACAAGTTGTCCAATACTCAAGAGGTTACATCTCATTCCAGGGACATAGTAGACATCTGCTATGGTTTTCCTTTCTCCTTGCTTTGTAAATATTTTTACCTCTCCTTTTCCCATAACAGAAATTTTGCTATCAGTTCCTAGTGTGACTTCTGATTTCATATTTTTATCTAGGGCAGAAAAGAGAGCTATGTTTCTTATCATATGGTTGCTGCAACCTGAGTCTAAAAACCATATGTCCTCACTGTTTGTTTCAGCCATGTTACAAGCTAACAACACATTATCTTGGCTGATGTTTTCTCTAGTGACATTTGCATTTTGTCTATTACTCATATCATGTTGCTTCTTCCTACATTCACTGGCATAATGCCCATATTTTTTACAATAATAGCATTGGACATTGGATTTTTCATACCTTTGTCCTTGAGCATGATATTGTCCTCTTTGTTGGTTGCTGCATTGGCCTTGGTTCTGATTTGGATTGCTGCCTCTTCCTTGAGCATTTGCTGGATTGTTCCTTCCACCTCTGTTCTGGCTTCTGCCTCTTCCTCTCTTGTTTCCTCTGCCTTGACCTCTTCCTCTTCTAAAAGACATCTGGGTTTTGAAGGCTTGCTCTAGAGATGAGTTTTCATTTCTACTCAACCTCTGCTCATGTGTTATCAGTGATGCATGAATCTCGTCAACTGAAAAGTTTGAGAGATCCTTTGTCTTTTCTATGGTGGTGACAATCACATCAAACTTTGAGGGTAGGACCCTCAACAATTTCTCCACAATCCTCCTTTCTTCAAGGGTTTCTCCATGAGTCCTCATCTGTGTGACTAGACCAACCACATGTGTGAAAAATGAGTCAATAGTGAGTGTCTGACTCCTTCATGCTCAGATTCTCAAAATCTCTCCTCAGCGATTGTAGTTTCGTTGTCTTCACTTTCTCCATGCCTTGATAGGCTGTTTTGAGGGTTTGCCATGCTTCATTGGATGTCTTAGCTGCTGCTATCCTTGGAAACACACTCTGGTCCACTGCTTGATACAAAAATACAATGGCTTTTTCATCCTTCTTCCTATTGCTCTTCATCAGATCTCTCTCTCCCTGAGTTAAGTTGTTAAATTGATTTTCATCTGCTGGTTCTTCAAACCCACATTCAACAAGTTCCCATAGATCTTGTGAGACAAACAGGGCTCTCATGGTTATGGCCCAGTAGTCATAGTTTTTCCCATTAAACTGTGGGAGCTGGGTATTAAACATACCCATACTAGTGCTTGTGCTAGCCATTCCTTGCATTCTCAGCTATGCTTCTAAAACCTTGACTGTATATTTAAAAATACACTGACTGTTTCTTCAGCAGTAACTCAAAAAATGGTCTGAGAAATACCTGGATCCTTTTGCCTGAGACTTCACTTTGCTGGAGAGGATTTACTGCTGCAACAAAAGGAACCTTCCTTCAGCTTCTTTACACCTTCAAAGAGCCTGGATATGCTTTGATACCAGGTTGTAAATTTCTGGTAATTTCAAACAAATATTGAACAGAACCTTCAAAGAGCCTGGATATGCTTTGATACCAGGTTGTAAATTTCTGGTAATTTCAAACAAATATTGAACAGAGGAAATACTCTGTTTGTGTGCCACAGGATCTTTAACACAGGGAAGCTTCAAAAATTTCTGAGAACAGAGATTTTTCACACTCATAATAAACTTGTATTAATTCATAAAAAGGCCTGATACAATTTTCTTCCTCTTTCTCAGAGGGATTTACACAAGAACTTTCACCAAAACAAAATACTCTGTCTCTCTTTTACAAATGATTTTTACACTGCTGTGTAAAATCTTCATACACATTTACTGCTGTAAAAGGAGCTTTTACATTTACTGCTGTAGAATAAATTTACATGGATTTACTGCTGTAAAAGAAATCCTTCACATTCACCCTTGTGTGAAATTTTCATTACATTCAAGCGGCTCATCATTCACATTACATATTCAATTAAAAAAAAATTGCGCTAGCACCATACATTTCATTTCAATGCATATGCTTTACAATCCTTTTGTTCGCACTGCTATGCTCTCCTGGTTTGCTGCTTCATTCCCGTGTGCTTTTTCCAAGTTACAAAGTCAACACTTCAAAACCAAAACATATCACTTACGATATCTTACCCATACTTCCGTAAATTTAAAAAACAATAAAATTAAAAATGTTTACCAACTTTTACTTATGACTATGACAGTGCATTAAATACATTAAATAAAAAACGACGGTACCGTAAATTTAAAAAACAATAAAATTAAAAACGTTTACCAACTTTTACTTATGACTATGACAGTGCATTAAATACATTAAATAAAAAACGACGGTAAAAAACAAAACTAATGTTCTGACAGGTTGAATAAGATCTTTGTACGTTGACCTGATCAGGGACACCAACCTCACACAATCCGGACACCAACCTCACACAATCCAACGACTTTTAACGTCCCCAGAGTTGGTGGTTTAGGAGTTGTACACTGGACGCGTGGCAGCAACGGATTGTGTCGGAGGCCCTCTAACGAAAACAACCTTTTGTGAATGGTGGTGTGGGGAAGCCTGGGTGGTTTTGCCAAACCACGCCGCTGCACTAGATGCGGTTGAAATTAATATTTCAACACTGATTAGGTGTTCAACAAATTGTGATTCTAAATACATATATAATTTAATGTTTTAACAACAAAATCATTCAAATACCAAACTTAAATTCAAAAAATTCCTTTCTCAAATTTTGAATAAAATTGAATGGAATATAAAAAAAAACAACGTCTAACATAGACTAACCGTTTTTCTTTCTATGCGTGCCGGAGAGAATCTGCAACGAGATATTCATGGTTGTTACCAATTTACCAGAAAATACAGATCAACTCCTGTTAGGACACTAACTCCAGGAAGGAAGTGGAAGACAAGTGACGTCACAGGAATCGAAGTCACAACTAACAAGCGTATTGTTTGCTGTGTATCTTAGTACACGCGTGAGATAACATTCAAACAGCCTGTTACACATATGGGCAGCACATGGGTCATGCAGACGCGCAAAATTTTCGCCACATAGCAGAGGCATTCATGTAGGGACCAGTATGGAGTCGGATAATTATCAAATTTTTAGATTCTTTTAATCCTCCAGCTAAAAGAAGGAACGATTAAACCAGTCTTTATGATTCGTGGAGCTATTGTCTTAGCTCTCCTTAGGCCATCCCACTGCCCATTCGATTTCGACCGTCCTAGAGGCAAGCCTCCTCTGCACGTTATGCCGGTGCAGGGTGTTAATGCAGACAATAATATTGAAATTGCAAAACTGGATCCTAGCGGTATTGGTAATAAATATTAAAAAAAAACTTATAGTAATATTAATTATTTTTTTGTTTTTTATTTTTTTATAATTTTATTTTATTTTTTTATTGAAATTAAAGATCATGGTTCAATTTTCCCATAATTTTTAGTTGGAAAGATAATGCCAAGAAACTAATGATAACATAATGAAATGATATTTTTAGAAATAGATGATAATATAATAAAATAATATTTTAAGAAACTTGTGATAACATAATGAAATTATATTTTAATCTCTAAGATGCTAAATATAGTCTATGGTACCATCAACTACCTTCCAGATTTTTTGCCTTTTGCAATTCAATATTTTTCTTAATAAAATTGATGATGAGTTGGCTCAACCTTCCAACAATCCCCTTCTTGAAAGCCAAGGAACAAATGCTAACATGCAAAATATACACACTAGTTTTTCCCAAATTTCTTTAACCCTTTTCCAATGTAAAAATTAATTCTTAATTAAATAATAAAAACCTATTCTTTATTAATGTTGAATATCCAACAACAACATGATAAGTTTTAGTTTTAATACGTGTAGCTACACAGCATCTTTATACTGCCCTTTTCCGCGTTCACGTTTGCCAATTAGTTGCAGCATTGTGTACGGCATTATTTTCTGGTGTTTATGTTGGCCAAATTTGTGGTAGCCACATTGAAGGCTGTGCACGCCGTTCATTTACGGCATTTACATTAACCTAGGCTGACTCTTATATTACTATGTTTTGCGTCTTTTTAAATTTTGTTTAGGGATGGATTTGTGTCAATTGCATGTTTGAGCCATGCGCTTATCTTTAGAAAAGAAAAGAATTATAAATAGTACAAAATTACAAATTTTTCAAAATTTTAACATTATAAAAAAATCTAAAACTTAAAACATTAATCGGTTTTATCACAGCACGTTCCAGATTGTGTATGGCATTAGTTTACCGTGTTCACTTTGTCCAATTTTCTGGCAATCACACTCTAGTTTGTGTATTGCAGTCTTTTCCCCGTGTTCAGGTTGGCTAATTTTGTGACAACCAGAATCCAGATCGTGTACGGCACTCCTTTCCAGTGTTCTCATGATCAATTTTGTGGCAGCCACACTCCAAATATTGTATGCCATTATTTTTCCTTCATGTCTGGGTGATTTTGTTGCAGCGAATCTCGATATTGTGTAGGTCATGTTTAATTTCCTTGAGACTTGTAACTCTCGCAAATTAATATTATTCAATTCAATTGATTGTTTGATTTCCTGTGAGTGTTTAGATATCAATCCATATTAAGTGATTTTTATTTTTTTTTCAAAACATAAAAACATTTTCATATTAATAACAATAAGAAAGTACAATAAAATAAGGGATTGGTATCTCTCTAGTTTGTCTGTTATATATGAAATAAGTAGTGCCCCAAAAACAACTTATTCTTTGTTTCTTATATATGAAATAAGCATTGCTGTAAAAACAAGTAAACTTATTCTTGATTAACATTGGTCATTGTTGTAAATTGTAGAGATAGATCATTCCTATTACATATTCCAATGGCAGTTTCTGAATTCATTAGCAGGTGCATTCAATTAAATTAGAATATATTTCGATGGTTGAAGAGAACCAAAGGAAAAATATTTGTAGAAGATCTTGTCAAAATCTGAGTTGCAACTTTCTTTTGATAGTTGATCTGCTGTGCCATTCTGTCTCTGATAGATGTGGGTAATGGTGACAGAGTTGAAAGCCTGGAGCAAAACTTTGATTTGGCATTTCCATGTATCTAGGTTTGGAGAGTTCAAGGAGCCTCTATTGTTTGCCCAATCTATGATGGATTTGGAGTCCCCAAAGACAGTGAGAGATGAGATTCCAAGCCAAGATGCACAAAATATGACCCCCACAGAGAGCAAGGAGTTATGCTCATGAATTAGTTCCAGAGCCATAGTGCCAGTGGAACCTGTAGTGTCTCTCAGAACTTACTTAGATAACCATTCTGCATCCACATGAGTCAAATGAAGAGGCCCCAACAAAAACACCGTTGGGAAGGAAGACTAGATGTTGCTAGGAGGAGAAGGGCTTTTAGGAATCGATTGTTTGACAGAAGAGAATTCTTGATAGAATGAGAAACTATTGTAGCTGGTTTGCCAGAAGTTGGAAGGGATATTGTCAAAAGTGAGCTCATTTATGGTTCTCCAAATTCCCCAAATGATGAAAAAGGTCAGCGTTCGGTGTTGTGGGTGGTCTTTAGGCCAACAATCAAGGCAGGAAAGGATGTCATAGTGGTCCCAAGATGCTGAGGGGTTAGTGATTCGTATCACATTTTTCTAAACAGAGGAGGCGAAAGCACATAGGATGAGTATATGATTAATATCCTCTCCTCCAAATTTACAGAGGCAACATCTTCCCGTCCCTTGGAAACCTCGCTTTCTGAGTTAGTCCCAAGTCAATATTCTATTATGCGCCACAAGCCAAGAGAAACATTTTATTTTGAGTGGGAAATTCCATTTCCAACTTCGGACCAACCAAGGAAAGATAAGATTGTTTCGGCGAGGCTCGTGGATTATCTCATATGCGTCATATGCTATTACCCAATCTGCCACACAAGTAAATATGTCTTCTTTAGTGGAGAGTACAATCCCTGAAAGTCTGAGATCAGTGATGTATGAATTCCATTCCTGGATCAGATGAGCAGGGATTTCCAGCTCTTCCCCGTCTTTCTAGTGTGTATAAGTGGAGGATGAGAGATTTTTGTTTGCAATGTCCTGTATCACAGATAAACCATTGTTATGCAAAAAATTAATAAGTTGAAAGGATAATAGATGAGGACCTGTTAGACTGGATAAGGGATCCAATGCCGATTTTAGCAATGGAACCCTTTCCGACATCCCATTTTAGATTGTTGAATAGTCAGTGCTTGTTGTGGAGAAAGTTGCGCCATGAGTACGAGCAATGTTGTGGATTTGGTGCACCAGCTCGAATCCAGTCAATGAAGTCTCTGTTCTGAAGATATTTGATCTTTATAATCTGGTTCCAAAGTCCCTTGTTTGTGACCGCTCTCCAATTTTTTTTGAGTAATAGTGCCGAGTTGAAGGAATGAGTCTCCAATAGCCCCCATCCACCTTGTTTGACCGACCATTTTATGATGTCCAAGATGATGAGATGGAATTTTCAAGTTTGTTGAGTGTCGACCCTTCTGAAACCTGTGATTATTGCATTAAGCTTGTGCAAAACTCCTTGAGGTAGCTTGAAGATGTGCATCGAGTATATAGGGATGTTGTAGAGAACAAATTTTACCACAATAATATTTCCCCCAGGGATATCCACCGGTGAGACGACATATAGAATCTCTTTTTGATTTTTTCCAAAAGTCAATCCTAGTCTTTGATTTTGTATCCATTAGGCTTTAGAAAAAAATCCAAAGTAGGTGAAGTCGTCATCCATTTGTGAGGATTTAACCCCAAAGATGTTCACAATCTCCATTATCTCTGTAGCTTCTCGATCACTTGAGATCAATAAAGACTTTGACCAGATCACAAGAAGGCTTGATGCGGTTCTAAAATCTGTAATTATATTGAAGATCACTTGTCATTCAAAAGAATTAGATTTTTCAATTTTGAGGAGGTCAACTGCAAACATTAAATGCGAAAGGGATACTGTGTTTCTAATTCTGCAGCGAATGACTTGTCCACTTTTAGGAGCATTTGTAAAAATTTTGGACAGTCCATCAATTATGATGAGAAAGAGAAGAGGAGACAAAGCACAACCTTGTCTAAGTCCTCTAGATATTTGGAAGAATTTAGTAGGAGAGTCATTTATCAGGATATCTAGGGAGGTCCTCTTAATGTAAGCTTTAATCCAATTTAGCAATAAGGATCCAATTCCTTGGAGAGGTCACTTTTCATAAGGCAGGCATCAAGGTTGCAGGTTTTTATAGAGCGTATAATTTCCTGTGTGGATGCAACAACATCCTGGATCTGTCGTTTCTCCAAGAAGCCAAACTATTCAGCTGAAATGTGTTTAGACAAAATAAGTTTGATCTTGTTTGCAATTGTTTTAGAGATTAGTTTGTATATTTTGTTACATAAAGAAATAGGGTGATAATCAAAAAAAGAGAGGGCTTGAGGGACCTTTAGAATAAGGGTTATTAAACTTGTGTTTGTGGCGATAGAGGCCCAACCAAGACAACGTGGTTCCTCCACCATCTCATTGAGATCGCTAACCGTAATCTCATGTAAATGGGTGAAAATTTCCATTGTCCAGTCGTCCGGTCCAGGACTTTTTCCATGTGTCATTTCTTTTAAGATGTTGAGGAATTCTTCTTGTGTGATTAGTCATTCCATACATATGGAGTCTTCCATGTTGGGTTTGAAAGTGAAGAGATCACATATTTCTATTTGTTTGGTGAAAGAGGCATCTTCCCCGCAACAATTTTTTTTGCTCAAATGTCTCGTTCCCTCCCTTTCGATTTCTTGTTGTGTGATAAGATTTTACCCTATTTATGAAATGATGCTCCATATAATTTTATTTTTTTGTCTCATCTTGACCTATTGGTGAAATAATTTATTGTTCTTGTCACCCTCCTCAACCCACATTTGTCTGCTTTTTTGTTGCAGTTCTTCTGATTGTCTTTTTAAGATATGTGATCTTCAGATTTCCAATTTAAGAATCTCTTGCTTTCTGTGTTCAGTGAAAAATTCATGGTCAGATGGGTCTTCTAGGCTCTTGATATGTTTCTCAATCCCAAGTAATTCCCTGTTCATGTCCCTTTTTTCCCTTCTTGCCCATTCTTGGACCCTTACTTTGAGGTCTCTCAATTTTCCATTTAGCATGTCCATTTTCTGAGAACCCCGATCCCCAAATGGCATCTTCCAAAAAGTTTGTACTAAATCAATGAAATTTGGCTCTTTTCACCACAAGTGGTTAAATTTCAAAGGTTAGGCTTTTGAATGCAGTTTCTCATTCCATTCCAACATAATTGGGAAATGATCAAATATTTTGATAGGAAGAATCTTGGAGTTGAGTCCCTTATGGAAGTTGGCAGTAGATTCATTTACATAGAATCTATGCAAGCGTTTTTCTATATGTGTGAACCCCAATACCCATTTTTCCATGTGGGTCCAATTAGAATTGATATGATGTCTCAAAGATTATTCTAGATGAATGTAAAACCCTCCTCCCACATATACCCAAGTAACCCACCAACCAGGGTAAATATGTGACCAGAGGCTACTATGATGGGATTCACCTCCTATGTGACCTTAAGGAAGTGGAATCAATGAAAACACAACATACATACCTTCCACATCAGCTATAGGACTTCTAAGAACCATCTCAACCACTCAGGTAACTAGCCCCTCGGTCCCACTGAGTTTTTAGACCAATTAACCCTTGGATGATCCCATTATATGGGCGTGTCAGCGTCGAGAAGGCTATGGACGCTCCCACAGCATTGCCTGCTAGTGTCCAGGGGCTATTTTTCTCAGTTTTGTGACAGCATCCCTAAGATTTGAGCCACTTTTTCAGGCCCAGAGCCTAGGTCACTGCCTAAAATTAAATGACACCTTCCGAACAAATATATAATAAGGGAATGATGATACAAATGAGATTAATTATTCAAGGGTTTGACTATACCCCTACTAGCCATGATAGGAATTTCATCAAACATATCACAAATATGTAATATACAGGTGTAAAAAACAGATCTGAGCATAGGGGTATCATACTTATATGAAAATAGCTATGTTACATTGTTCGCTTATATCATTAGTTCCATTATCATCTATTAGTTCATAGATACATTTTTCATTCATTTCCAAATAAAAACATGAGGAAAGCCATACATCATCACTATCATAATACAAGATTATAACCAACATAATAACAAGAGAAATATCAAAGATACATCAACCATAAAATCCACATATACACCAGTACATTTATAAATAAGATATCAAGGAGAGAACCTCTTACCGATGAATGCAAAATCCAATCCAGGATGGAACTACCACCTTCCATCGGACCATAGAATGGCTGAGCCAATTCTCTCTTCATCTGTTCACCCTCGTGCCATATTCCAAGCATGAATATGAGACTCAAACCAAAAGAACCAACCATGACATCCCAAGGCTAAACCACCTCACCCTCATCAATAAAAACTAGGCTTTGTTGTAATCCATCCTAGATCACTAGGCCAACACAATAAACATGTGATAACCGGTTTAACCATGATCTACACCAGATCACTAAGAAAAATAAGCATGGATGCCATCAGATTTCTCCACCTACACTATGAGAAATTTCCATGTCTCTCAGTCACTTAGGATTTAATGCAATCGACACTAAATCACTAGGCCCTAAACCAAGACTCAATCTTGAATATTGACTACATATCCCATCCCAGGATTACTAGGTCTGATGGAGAGCACCCACCTATAGGATTTACCATATATCCCGCTATTCATTGGTCGATGATTCCTAGTCCCATCGAGGCAACACAAAATCTGACTTTACCACAACCCATAGTATGGTTTAGGGGTTACTGAGCCATTTGTTCTATCATTTAGAGATCTACCTCACTCAGCCTTGAATCCGTCGAAAATCTAGCTCAACCAAAACATGAGAACCCCATCACACCATGGCTATCTGGAAATGGCAAGGTTAGGCTGAAAACACTATCACACCTAGAAAAACCCATGCCATAACAACAAAAGAACTGCATGCAATGCCATCCATGCCAAATCTAGCAAGTAAAAAATTTATTCAAATCGTTACCTACAAAGAATCGTGTTGTAGTTGCTTGATCTTACTTTTCCTTGCTTGCTCCTTCCTTCCTCTTGCCTTCTTTTCCTTTCTTGATCCAATGCCAAATTTCTCTAAGAAAAATCTAACTATCCAAGAGTGAGAGAGAGAGAGATAATAATGAGATAACTCCAAAATTGTACCGATAAAAGATTACAAATTGATCCTCATAAGCCTTTTTATCAGTTAGGCCTCTATTTTCTTCATTTTCCATTATTTTCCTTCATTTCCTCCTCACATGCAACATGTGACCTTCCACCTCCCTTTTCTCCTAGTTTCCATTATTTTCATAAATAAATGTGCCAAAATTGTAATTTTGATTTTCCAAAGCCTTAGCCATTTCCTTTGCCAATTTCCTTAGCCATAATAAATCAAATGAACATGCACACTAGGATGTATTTCCCAACATTCAGGTTGTAATAAGTGTCCCATCAAATGTGGTTATTATTTTCCCTTTATTAAATTTTATTACGTGGAATTTTCGTCAATGCTGTTAAAAAACCATCCCCCTTGGGGGATACCGTCTTCGTTGTTCGCCCACACCTATACCTCAGAAAAACCGCTAAAAAGAAAACATACTTCCCATGGAGCTTTATAACATCGCTCGATGCAATATTTACAATGATCACCTTTCTAAAAAGAAACCAACATGTACAACATAACAACATGACAACTATAATGACATGTCACCCATACCTCTTTTTGGAGCTTTGTAACATATCTCATGGTGGTATTTACATCCATATAAATATGTACATATATCAAAAAATGAAACCAAAACATATACCAAATATTTGCTCAACCAGAAAATAAGGAAGGATACATAGCTTGCATTTGATCTATTATCTCTCATGTAGCTTCATCGGGCCCAAAGTGCTTGCATTTAACTTTAACCTACTCGATTGCTCGGTTCCAAAGCATGAGCACCTTTTTCTTCAATATACATTGAGGCTCTAGTTGGAATTCTCCATCTAGCTCCAGCTGCAATACAAACCAATCAATCACATGATCAACATATTTAACATACTTCTTAAGTAATGAAAAATGAAAAACATCATGGAATTTCACTGTTGGAGGCAGTGCAAGTCGGTAGGCTACTGGCCCAATCCTCTTAATGATCCTGAAAGGTCCACAAAGCCATGGTGCCATCTTGTCACATGATCCAATCCACAAGGAGATATTCTTTGTTTGATGCACAATTACACCTATTCCCCAAACTAGAACTCCTTGAACAACCTGTTATGATATACATAGCTCTTCTACCTATCATGTGATGCTTTCAAATTCTTATTGATTACCTGCATTTCTTGTTCCATTACCGAAAACATGTCTGGTCCAATCAACACCCTATTAACTGGATCACTCCAAATGACGGGAGTATTGCAAATTCACCCATATAATGCCTCAAACAGACTCGTCTTCAAAGATTCTTGATACCCATTGCTGTAAGTGAACTCTACCAATGGAATATACTCTTCCCACTTTCAGTTTTGATGCGTCGTGTACATTCTCAACATGTCCTCCAATATCCTGTTGACACACCTCCAAGATCCTACCCTGTAGATCTGTCCCATAGGAACTCATAGCTGCTATATGATTTACCTATATCCCCCTGTTAAGAGCATCTACAACCATATTCTCCTTTCCTTTGAGGTACCTAATCTTGAATTCAAACTCACTGATCATGTCCAACCACCGAGCCTGCCTTCCATTAAGGTTTGGATGGTCAAACGAGTATCTCAACCTAATGTGATCACTCATCAGTACAAACCTCCTTTCCAGAAGATAGTGCCTCCACATATTCAATGCATGTATGATCGCTGCTAGCTCAAGATCATGCGTCGGATAGTTATTCTCATGTTCATTTAGTTTCTGTGACTCATATCATACTACCTATCCATTTTGCATAAGGAATCCACCAAGTCATCTCTTCCAAGCATCTATAAATACTACAAACTCTTAATCCAAATATGCAATCTTTAACACTGGTGCAAGTGTTAACAACTGCTTAAGATTCTAAAAAATGGCCTCACACTCCTTTGTCCATTGAAACTTCTTACCCTTCCTTTGCAATGATGTAATAGGATAATCAATCTGGGAAAATCTCCTAGTGAACCTCCTGTAATAACCTTCCAATCCCATGAAGGATCTCACCTCATCTACATTTCTAGGAGCTTCCCACTCCATGATAGCTCTTACATTTTCTGGATCCACTACTATGCCATCCTTGGAGACAACATGTCCCAAGTAATGTACCCCAATCTAAAAGAAACTTTACTTGTTGAGCTTAGCATACAACTGATTCTCTCTCAACAAACTCAACATTGCTGCCAAATACTCGGCATGTTGTTCCTCATTTTAAGAAGATACGAATATGTCATCAATGAACATAATAAAAAACTTGTCCAAATATGGATGCAACACACTATTCATCAAGCACATAAATGTAGTTGTATCATTAGTCAAAACGAATGGAACTATAACACACTCATAATACCCATACCTGGTCTGGAAAGTTGTCTTATAAATGTCTTCTTCTTTGATGTGCACATGATTGTATCTTGATCTCAAATCAATCTTTGAGAACATTGCTACTTATTTCATCTGATCAAACAAGTCATCAATCCTTGGCAACAGGTCCCTATTCTTGATGGTCACTCTATTCAACCGTCTGTAGTCAATGCAAAATCTAAGAGTACCATCCTTCTTCTTCACAAACAATATCGGTGTGCTCCATGGTGATAAACTTTGCCTAATGTATCCCTTGTCCAACATTTCCTTCAACTGTAACTTCAACTCTACCAACTCAAGTGTACTCATCCTGTAAGGTTTTTTTGATGCTGGAGTTGCCCCTGGAACTAACATAATAGAAAATTGTACTCCCCTGTGAGGTGGAAACTCTGAAATCTCCTTGGCAAACACATCCTGAAACTATTGTAGGACTGAATAACTGCTCCAAAACATTTACATCCCCAACTTCCTTACCTTTTTCTCTAGAAATATGCACTGCAAATAACATAAACCCTATTATGCATAGTTGTCACCATTCTAACTGATGTCGCTTTCTTCTTACCCTTCAAAACTCTTCGTTATCCATTGTCATCCAAGAACTCAATGGATTTGTCATAACAATCCACCTTGGTTCTATGAAGATACAATAAATCCATTCCCAACAACATATTATATGATTCCAATGGTAAGACATTCAAATGTGTTGCGATAGGCATACCATTCAAATCAAATGCACAACCTCTTACCCAATGACGAACTCGCTTCTTCATACTTGTAGGCAACTACACTAACCAATATTTTGCATGCAATTCTTTACTCAAACCACACTTATCCACAAGGTCAGGACTAACATAACTATAATTATATCTAGGGTCAATCAAAATAGAAACAACTTGATCACAAACCTTACCATCCATCTCAATGATAGAGGCTTGATGGTCTTCCTGTATTTTATCCAATGCTACATAGATACAAGGAACGCTCTAACCAACACGCCCAACAGTCCATGCCTCTTGTGCAATATATATCTGAGGCCTACCACCCTGATTCTATGGACAACCTCTCTTAAGGTGTTCCTTACCGCATGTCCAACACTCTGACCATCCAATACCATCACCTCTATGCTGTTGTTGTGACCCCCATCCCTATCTAGTTGCATTGAACTTCTTTTGTAGTGCCACATTTTATTTCTCTTCAACGTTCCGAGGCCTTGTTCTTTTCAGCTACCATTTACCTTTACCTTTGTCTTTCCCTTTTCATCCTTGCTGAGATTCATTCTTACGCTTTGACCATTCATAGCAATGTTTCAATTTTCCAATAACTTCCTCAAGTGACCAAGGGTCATCATACTCAATCTGATCTCTAAATGCAAATGTCAAACCACTGAAAAATTGTTGAATTTTAGCCTTCTCAACTTTAAGATATGGTACATACCTCAATAGCTCTAGGAACTTAGTCGTGTACTCTTCATCTGTCATTGATCCCATCTTTAGCTCATAGAATTATTTGGCCTTACTATCATAGTACCTTTCTGACAAGTACTTCTTCCTGAAAAGCCTCTTGAACTCATGCCAAGTCAAGTCATCTATCTTGATGTCTCTGACCTGCTTCACATCTTCGCACTAGATTTCTTCTTTACCTCTCAGGTGGAATATAACTACTATGGCCTTCGTATTATCTGTGTAATTATGCAACTCAGAGAAATTATTCATCTCAATTATCCAAGCCTCTACATCTTCTGGCTTCTTCACATATGCCTCAAAAGTAGGTGGAATTTCTTTCTTAAACTCATCTGCAAACTATCCCCTATCACTCCTGTAAGGATGATAACGATGATGATCATAATGCCTATCAGAACCAAAACTAGAGTAGTACTTATGTCCATCACCTCTCCTATCCTAAGTGTCCAACCACCTACCATATCTAACCGTGTCATCTCTATCTGATTTGTGACCACCATGAGACCTACTACCATATGTCCCATTAGTTTTGTCCTCATGTGCATAGATGATCCGATGTGGCCCTTGTCATTGCAATTCTTACAAACTGTTGTTGGAGTGGTGCCCACTAACTTGTTGGTTGTCTGGCCTTCTTGCTTGATTGCCTTCTTGCTTGATTGCTTGATCATTGGTTGTTGGTGCCCACTGACTTGTTGGTTGTTGGTCTTCTTGCTTGCTTGATCGTTGGTGCGGCTTGATCGTTGGTGCGGCTTGGCCCGATTGTTTGTTTTGTTTGTTTTGGCACTATATCTAAAGGGTGGGTTGGGAGGTTATACTTTTTTTGAAGAAGTATTGCATTAACCTATGCTTTTTTCTCTTGTTTCTGCATGATTTTGTCATTGTCTACCTGCAACTCCTTTTTTCTTACTTAAAGCTTCTCAATGTGTCTGTTAACTCAAAAGAGTTCCCAACACTATGTTGCTGATCTGATTCATACCGAGAATATTTGTAGTCTACCATCTTGCTAGCCATTTTGATCTCTTTCCTACAAGGCATACTATATAAGCTAAACCAAAGCACAATAAACCAATGTATCTTAGCATAACTCAAGAGGATATCTCATCTGAAAGATCAACCAAATCAATGTAATACATGTACAAAAATAAACATGAAAACATATATACATATAACACTTAAGCATCTAACTGTATAACCATCATTGTAGCTAGATTCTAGCCTTCAATGCATGACCATATAAACCACACATATTATGACCTCATGCATGACAACAACAACCATACCAATGTATACTGACAATACACAAGCATAAACAACATGTAACCAACCATACACTCATGATGACACACCTCTCAACAACAACATCGACTACAACCATGACCGACACAATGCATATGAAACAAGCACGTAGACCACAAGGATGATTAACACACATGCAAAAAACATGAATGCATGACCAACACACACTGCCCATCCATTATGAGGGGTGAACCATGCTCTGATACCACTTTGTAACACCCTCCTCCCACATCCACCCAAGTAACCGGCCAACCAGGGTAAATATGTGACGAGAGGCTACTATTGTGGGATTCAACCTCCTATGTGACCTTAAGGAAGTGGAATCGATGGAAACAAAACATACATATCTTCCACATCAGCTACAGGACTCCTAGGAACTATCCCAACGACTCAAGTAACTAGCCCCTGGTTCCCATTGAATTGTTAGACCAATGAACCCCCAAATGCTCCCATGATATGGGCATGCAAGCGTCCAAAAGGATATGGATTCTCCCACAGCATGGCATGCCAGCATCCAAGGACTATTTTGCTCAATGTTGTGCCAACGTCCCCGAGATTTGAGCCACTTTTTCAGGCCTAGAGCCCAGGTCACTACCCAGAATTAAATGACAAATTCAGAACATAAATATAACAAGGGAATGGTGATACAATTTAAATTAATTAATCAAGAGCTTGATTGGACCCCTACTAGCCATGACATGAATTTCTTCAAATATATCACAAATATGTAATCGGCAGGTGTAAATAATAGATCTGAGCATAGGGGTCTCATACTTATATGAGAATCACTAAGAAGCATTGTTCACTTATATTATTAGTTGCATTATCATCTATTTAGTCATAGATGAGGAAGTTTTTCATCTCCTAAACTCTTAGGCTTTACCACAATCCACACCTGATCACTAGGCCATAAACCGAGACCCAATCTCCAGGCTTTATCGCATATCCTATCCCTTGATTACTAGGCCTAATAGAGAACACCAACCTCTAGGATTTACCATATATCCCTCCATTCATCGGTCGAGGATCCCTAGGACCACTGAGGCAACAAAAATTATGTCTTTACTCCAACCCACAATCCGATTTAGGGGTTACTAGGCCATGTGTTCTATCATTCAGAGATCCACCTCACTCAACTTCGATCCATCTAGAAATTTAGCTCAACCAAAACATGACAATCCCATCACACCATGGCTATCCGGAAATGGCAAGGCTAGGCTGAAAACACTGTCACACCTGGAAAAACCCATGCCATAATAGGAAAAGAACCACATACAATACCATATACGCCAAATCTAGCAAGGAAAACACACATGAAAATTGATACCTACAAAGAATCCTCTTGTAGTTGCTTGATCTTGCTCTTCCTTTCTTGCTCATTCCTTCCTCTTGCCTTCTTTTCCTTTCTTGATCCAATGCCAAAGTGATCCAAGAAAACGCTATGTCCAAGAGTGTGTCTGAGAGAAAGAGAGAGAATAATGAGAGAGCTCCAAACTTGAACTAGAAAAAGGTTACAAACTGATCCTCATAAGCCTTTTTATTAATTAAGCCTCTATTTTCTTCATTTTCCATTATTTTCCTTCGTTTCCTCCTCACATGAAACATGTGATGTTTCACCTCCCTTTTCTCCTAATTTCCATTATCTTCGTAAATAAATGTGCCAAAAATGTCATTTTTCCTTTCCAAATCCTTAGTCATTTCCTTTACCAATTTCCTTAGCCATAATAAACCAAATGAACACCCACACTAGGACATCTTGCCCAAAATTCAACTTGGAATAAGTGTTCCATCAATCATGGTTATTATGTTTCCTTTATTAACTATTATTACATGGAATTTTCACTAACGATGTTACACTAAATAGATACTTGAAGAAAGACCCCAGCTTCCCAGGTCTGCAGTGGGAGCCCCAAATCTCATAGTTGTATGTGGAGAAATTAAAATCCCTATCCATGATCAGTGAATCGAGCTCCAAGAGACCAAGTTGTGATGTGTTTGACCAAAATTCCTTTCTGTTAGTATATGGAGCATATACATTTATTATTTCGAGTAGATTTTTAGATCCTCTCCCTCCTCCCGTAATTACTAAACTTGCAACTATGCTAAAGGCTTTGAAGTTTTAATATGTTGGATTCCACATTGTCACTAGGCCCCTGAATAGACCACAGGCACTACTTGTGCATACATTCCAGTTTGAACAAATATGTAGAAGATAGCCCCAAGACTTGTCTTCTGTAGTCATGGTTTCTTGAATCAACACAATTTCAAGATTATGAAATTTGATTAAACATTTCAGGGATCATATTTTTTGGGCCAATCCCAATCCCCTTATATTTAGAGGCATTATGGACATTATGGAAGGTCCATGTGAGAAGGCTCTTCTCTAAGGATTCGATTATCTGGAGGTATTTCTTCATCGAGTCTTTTCCCGAAGGATGAGGGAGAAATTGGTAGTGGATGACTCATAGGAATATTTTAGAATTGATCCAACAGGTTGGAAGGAGCGATGGTACAATTTTTATTTTTTTTTGTGCCCTCCCTTTGGCAAGTGGTCACATTTTTGAGGTCATCTAGGTGAGGAGGAGGGTCTTCTAGATCGAAAAAAGGAGTTTTTAATGGTCAAGGGTTCCATAGAAAATTTTGACTCCCTAGCTAGAGCCTTGAGTTCCAAGTCCTCTGAGAATGGAGTGAAAGTGCATCTAGATGGAGCCCCAAATTTGATTGGGGAGGAGTATAATTGTTCAACTGGATTTTGTGATTCAGTCGTAGGGGCTAGATCAGTTCCCTTCCATGATTTACAAGAGGGTTTAGGTTTGTTGGATAACAGTGCAAACAAGGGAAAGTGTTTTATGGAGGAGGAAGATTTAATGGTCAGGTTAAGATGAAGGTTTATGTGTTTTTTGTGACTTCTTTTCAAAATGTAACTGGGGACATGAGAGATTGGACCAAGAATTTTGATGACAAGCTTGTTGGATGCTAGTTGTGTGGAGAGATCTTAAGGCGAAAGCAGGGATTGAACAATAGGTGTGTTTCTAAGAGGTGGGGATTTTTAGTGGGAAGAATCCTTTGATTCAAAAATTTTAGAGGGAAGAGTGTCATGTAAAATTGTGGAATGTGCTAGGAAATCAACACTTCTCACTGCAAAATTGGAAGACTCTGCTCATGCATGTATTTCTGGGAAAACTTGCATCAGGTGTCCTGTGGCATGACATATGAGACAATGGAAAGGAATTGATCAGTAGTCAATAATTTTCTTGCGCGAACATGGACCCCAATATAGGTCGATTTTTGTAGGAAACCCCCCTGATAGTGATCGTTCAATCAATACCCATGCAGTGTTTTTTATCATCCCTCCGAAGCTGCTTTCATCAAGGTAATATAATTTTCCTATTTTGTTTGCAATGTTTGTGATAGCTTTCTGGGTCCATAGTTCTAATGGGAGTCCCAGAAGTTTGGCCCAAAGAATGTTCCTCCGAGGAGTGTCTATTGTAGGGTCAAAACCAAAGGTCCACCTCTGGAGAGACAGGTAGTCACGACCTTGAACCCATGGTCTGTCAGCAATAAGGTTTGCATCCTCTACAGTGAGAAAATGGAAAGAAAACCATCCATTTTGGAGAGCACTAATTCTCGAATGGTATTTGAGAAGTGGCTTCCACCATGTTTCAGCCCATTTCTTCATTTGGGCACCATTCATACGGAAAAAGACAATCGAACAAAGAGGGATTGATTTTTCAATTTGATTGACTCTTCCCAAGATCCTTTGGCTTGAATGACCAGTCTAATTTTTTGGGGGTCGAATTTGATTGGTTTTTGTTGATGTCCTCTTGAGGATGTAAGGTTGTCCAATTGTGGATTTTCCGACTGCATTGTTTCTTTCAAGTTCTTATATTGTGCCTCTACCTGTACTACTATATCTATCAGAAGAGCCTCATTTGGAAGGGATGTAAACTCCAAATTTTCCATTTTGGTTAATCTTTTCACCACCAATCCCGATAGTGCATCCCGCCACGTCTCTTTTACCTTTTTAAACTTCCTCTTTCATTCCTATTTATGCTTTCCTCCATGATAAATGTATAGGTTGTTCACTTCCCTCATCAAGGGAAAATTATATCGCTCACCATGACAGTTCAACAATATTACATGTCATTAGCTGGCATGTATTCTTACAATTCCCCAATCGTCGTCCACTTTGTGGGATGTCAGACGATTGTTTGTTGTTGATTGGAGGATTTCTCGAGGATCTGGCACCAATAGTGATATCCAGGAAAGTTTTACAAACCATGATTGGTTGATCGCAAGTAGGTGATTGGGGCCCCACCACTATCTTAGCTGATTAGTGGAGTTGATTCCATAGTCAGTCTTGTATTTTCGTTATCTAAAGATTCTAGTTTCTATTTTATGATGAAGAGAAGCTTTGGACCTGTCAATTTAATTGGCAAGTTTAATTTGTAGGAGAATTAGGTACATCAACCCCCACTTACAACTTTAATTACTGTAATTCAAATTTTGGGGAAAACCAGAGTGATTTCGTTGTAGATTAGATGAAGCATCGAGCCCTCTTTGAGTCTCCTAACTGTGAGGAAAGAAGAAATTTTAGATTTCCTCAAAAATGTCTCCTTTGTTTTGTTAATACCCTACCCTTACTTTCTTCTCATAGCATGAGCATATTTGTGACATTTCAAGATGATCCTAGCTATCAGTATATGCAATTCCACCTGAATCTTTCTCTCATGTATTCTTCAAGTTTGTTAGGTAGTTCCTCAACCCAATTACAGAACATTCTTATTGAGCAGAGATCCAAATTTTTGAGGAAAGAATTCATGTGTCATTGCAACTTTGTCTACATACAACTCAACGTTTCCATATTTTTGTTTATTTTTTTTAAACAAAACAGAAAATCCATGGATTTCTTATTTCTTAAAGCATGAGGTGTAAGAAATGATAGGCAACAAATATCAATATCCTTGGCAATAGAATTCTAATAATTTCATTCTTATCCATGTATTTTTTTTGTCATACCTTATTTCCAGTGAGTGGTCATCTTGGTTGTTGTGGAGTAGTCACCCTAACTATGTTGAAAAATCTCCCCTCACTTACCAACTGCTCCTTCTGGTCTTTACAACTAGTTACAACAAGCATGAAAACACTTACTATATCATACATCTTATGTTTTCAAATTTTAAAAACTCATTAAACTCACTAAATTATAACTTTATTGCTATTATTGTTAAATAATAATAAAAATTAATATACAAGTTAAACATGCATACATTTAACTAGCACACTCAAATGTGGGTTGTGTCTTTAGCTAGTTGTGCCCAACACTTATTTTGGTTTATTTCATACATGGGTCATGCTTTTTAATCAAAGTAATCATCCCTTGGTTTGTTTCCCAGGTCTTTCGCACCCATCTCTTGGTTTGTCTCACAAGTCTTTCACACCTATCCCTTGGTTTATGTATAAAACTGAACTTTCACAAGTTCATCACGACACCTGATATAAGAAGCAGATATACTAGAAACCACAAATTTCCAACCAAACACTAAAACAGAAGTGTTATATATTTTTGAAACAAATGGATGATGCTTGATGATGATTTCACCGCACTATCCATCTTAGTCATGGACAAGGCTCATGTGCCCATCACCTGAGAATATGACATCCTCCCCCACTAAAAATTATTGTCATCATTAACAACACTCTGTCCAATAACTTATGTCAACAACTGAAGACTAACTCTCAAATGAAATGTTCTACCCTTTACCCTCCCTACCTATCATCTACCCATGAACAACCGACATGGATCCATGTGTTGTATCCCCATATGTCTGTAGTTAATTAGGTATTTATTATTATCATAATACCAAATCCATAAGAACTCATGTAATCACACAAGTGAAATGGCCTTGAATCTCAACATCATCCAAGTAAATAATAAAAAAATCTTTCTCTTCTCATAATAGAGTCATCCTTAGGTGCCCCACCATATGACTCACCATGTAACTACAATATTAAACCATTTTCTAATGGCTCAATGTGAAGGGGAGGTATGCTACGCATGAAAACCAACACCTTATCTCCATCCTATGACTCTTCTACTAAAAGAACTCCTCCATATCTCTTATGTCATTTACGTCAAGAAACGGACATGGGGATGAATCTTGCATCTTGTCTCCTAAATGACTCTCTCCAAATATGGATCAGAAACCAACTCTCTCTCTCCGAGAGTCTCTATGAATGAGCCAATATCTTCCTTGGCTTGTATGTAGGAAGGCACACCTCTATCCTAGGATTCTAGTGTCTATCTCATAACTTTATTTGACAAATATTCTATGTCAAATATGCTAGGATCTATGCATGATGTAAAGAACAAACTTAACAAAATATATCTTGACAGCTATTGTAACATTAATATCTGATTGTTGATCCTCTTTGTCATTCCTATCACTAGAAGGAACTCTCGATCTCAAATTTTTTCATCCTATCAAGTTATTCATTACAACTAGATTTGGTCTTAATAGAATAAATAAATGTTACTCTCAGAAACTACTGACCTATAACCAATTTGTTGTTATCAAGTTGCACAATGGAAAGGTTCACCCCTCCCTACCAATATCTAAATATAATATGAACATCCTCAATTGTCCCAATCACTCCAACATCGTTAGAGTTAATAGCCCTGAAGGAATCAACATGGAATGATTGGATATTCATAGCACATATTTTTATATTCATCTTCGTCCATAGTGAATATGAAAAAATACATGATAAATTTGATGGGATTTTAGTGTCTGAGATAGTATTTCATATGATGTTATTTATTTATTATTATTATTATTATTTATTATTTATTATTATGTTGAAAGTTAAGTTTGTTTGGCAACCTATCAAGATTTGACAAAGAGGAAAAGGCATCCAAGTTGTACATGAAACTTGTAGGTAGTTACATAGGAATATCACCAACAAAATTGAGATCCCTATAGATTGTCAATACATCAATGAGCTTAGAAGGGGTCCCTGGTGAAGCAGGGAGCTTTCCTTTATGCAATAATGCTTTGATTTTGGCTAGAGGGAGAGACATGTCTTTTTGCTTGAGCGTCATGCATTTAAACTCCATTTTCAACTCATCTATCAACATGAGAATATTTCACTTCACCTCGTTATGCTCCAACAATACTTTGTTGAGTAGTTTCTTCATATTCCAATATAGCTCAATAGTACATAGCTACATATTTTGGCACCCCCCGATGTGACATGGGTCTGGCACCGACTTAACCACAGAGGCGAGAATGTCCTATTCTATTTCATCTTGGTCTTCCTACACTTCCACATTAATAGATGTGAGAATGTCCTCATATGTTTCATCTTGATTTTCCTACACTTCCATGTCTACATGAACTATTTCTTGAAGAATAAGTGTAGGGGTTTGGGTTTAGAAGTGCATTCTCTCCCACCCTCAAGGAGGAGCCTCTACAACTCCTCATCCATTTTATGGCCATTGAGGTTAATGAGGAAGGAAAGAAACGAGGCAAGGGAAGGGGTGTGGGAGAGGGGGTGGTGGGGGAGGGGGGTGGACGACTAGTAAGAGTGGTAAGAAAATAAGAAGCAAAGCATGGGCCATGAGAGTTGAGGGAGAAGAAAGGTTTTAGTGGAACGAGTTGCCAAAAAGGCAATAATAAGGGACCAATAGTCTAAGAACGAGAAAAGAAGGCCAACCCTCAACACTTAAAACACATGTGAAGAATCAAATATATTGTAACTCCTCATGAAATTATTTTTATCTCTAATAATACAATAATAATTTTAAATAAAGTTAAAATATAGTGAATTCTTATTATTATTTTTAATTTTAGAAACATGAGATATATGACTAAGTAAGTTTTGTTTTATAAATTATGGATTGATGTCTATTGACATTTAACAATCATTCAATTCATATGGTTGAGCTGGTGTATGTTTTGTTATGTTTTTTTTTTGCTAGATAATGTCCTGAAATGACTTACATGCCTAACTATGGTTTAAGTAATCACGATACACGGGCATCTAAGCCATCAAAATCACAAGAAGATTGCACCCATCCTGGCCACACCAAGCATTAACATGGTTGAATTTTTCCCATGTAGTTTTGAACTAGGGACCTTCGAAAAGAACAAACATATTGAATCATGTTTGATATTGTTGAGTTAACCAATAGTTTGGATAAATTACATATAGTTATTATTTATATAATTTCATCACTTTTTCAAAATATGTTGAATTATTCTTAAAATGTTCTCAAGTAATTTATTAAAATCCATTAAATATAATATATTTTGATAAGAACGTTCAACTTAATGAGCTAAATTGAAAAAAAAAACCTTAATATTTTTGGTGCATTGTGTGAGATTGATGTTAGTTTAGATGGAGGCAAGTGTTTTTGAATTTGCTCATCATATAGCGAATTTCTTTTATTTTCTAAAGTCTTATTTGAAATTATTTTCCTATCTAAGATATGAGAGTTATAAATAAATATGTAATAGATTGTATATCACAGTAACATACACATAAATGAATATATATCTAGCCTGTCCACAAAAAAAAATTGGATAAGTAAATTTTTAACTCACTTATCAAATTTATCGTTCTAAAAATTAAGTGGATGTCAATAAGAACTTGTATATTTTCTCGTGGGAACCACACTCCAGATTGTGTATGGCATTATTTTCTCGTGTTCGCGTTGGCCAATCTTGTTGCGGCCACACTCCAGTATGTGTACGGCGTTCTTCCCTCATTTGCGTTGGCCAATCTTGTTGCGGCCACGCTCCAGATTGTGTACGCCATTCTTTCCTCGTCTCCACGTTCAGCAATTATGTGGCAGCCACACTCCAGATTGTTTACGGCCCCCTGTTCACGGTAGCCAACTTTTGGATTGTTTTCCTGGATTATGTTGGCCAATTTTGTTGGCGCGAATCTCGATATTGTGAGTGGCATTCTCAATTTCCGTGAGACTTATAGTTCTCGGCCATTAATCTTATTCTATTCAATTGATTCTTCCGTTATTATTTATCTTACTAAACTTAGGGAACGCTTTGAAATACATTATATGTGATTTGACTTAATTTTCTTTTATCACGTTTATTTTATATGTTGGTATTGATTATTTTTAAAAACTAGTATTTGCATCAGATGTTGCAAAGGAAATGCCGTAAGGCATAATCGTAGGAAAGAGTAGCATAGCATAGGAAAGAGAGCATTAAATTATTACTCTTCCATGATGATAGTGAAAGTGTCACAAGATGTTTTGAAAGGGTGTAAGTGGAATTTTTAGATGTTACTTAAAAAGGTGGGTCTCGAGAATTGCATCATTGACATGACAAGAGTATCCACAGTATCAAGTTCTATTTTTGGTTATTTAGTGTAGTTGCCAAAGAATGCACTATAAAGATAGCGAAGATCTCTATCCTTAACAATTATTGACAAGAAGACCTTGATTTGGTATTTTGGTTAAACATCCATATGTATTTGCACTTGAAACACTTGGGTTTGAAGTATTTTCCTACTTGAATGGTTGGAATTTATTCACACCCTATTTGTATATGTCAACTTTATTTGGGATTCAAGATTTTCCACAATTGATATAGCTCTCTTGGGTTTCATTCAGATCCATTTACATTGTTCCCGCAATTAAAACTATAGTAAACATTTGTATCATTCTCTTTTTTATGAGTATGTGGACCAGATCATAGTGACCTGCATTAAATGATTTTAGATAAATTATAATAAGATCAAGTTGAAGCCAAAATATGAATCTTTTGAACTCAAGGGTTTTGAAAATCTCAAATTACCATACTCTACCACAAGTATGGTAAATTTGAATAATGAAGATGAACACATTTGGTCTTTGAATCCTAGACTAGGATAACAAAGCTCTTTTAATTGATGATGTCAACAACCCACAAACAATGGAAATTCCATTGCTTGTGCAAATAAAAATATTCATGAGTTAACTTTTAACTAATAAAGTTTTAACATGGAACATCCTTCAAAAAATATACTAGTTAATTAGCTCATGCTCCTTGGTTGTAATTTTCTTTTCAAAGCACTCCATGTAAAAATAAAGGTACCCTCAAAATTGTTGAATGAATTTAAAGAGAAACACTTCTTTGAAAATTTTGATGAGATTTTTAAAGGTGGACTTTAATACTTTCTCAACCTCTACCTTTTTTGAAAACTATTTATATTACTTTAAATTGCTTATTAATATTTTGAAATATTATAAATATATGTTACAAGTTGGTTTTACTTAATTTCAATCAGTGTAATGTTTTTGCTTCATTATTGATAACAACATTGAATCTCCTAATACAGTAAGTTTTCCATTTAAACCAATGAAAATGATGGTCAAGGTGGGCTGGACTTCAACTTTGATGGGATATGCATTACCTGAAATCTACATTCCACAAAAAAAGAAATAAAAGTTATAAACACTAATTGTATATAAAAATATATGTCAATGTGTTTTATAGTCGCATTGATGAGGCATGCATTAGCTCCAATCTACATTTTAGAAACTATAAGTCAAAAGTAGAAAAATTAATTATATGCTAACATGTAGATGTATTTAATGTGTTTTATAGTCTCTCATTTATATAGATATTTACCTTAATTACTATATTAGTATAAACATATATATAAGGGAATTGACAAAAACTTCCAATATTTTCCTTATGTTTTAAACATTAAACTCATCCATTATCTTAGAGTCAAAAGTTAACATAAATTTATTTGTATAAATACAACAAAAATCAGGATGGATTTCCATGTAATATGACTTAACTACTTCTCTTTGATTAAAAACTCACTAGGATAAAAACTCTCACACTTTTAAATAATTCAAATAGAATCTAAGAAAGTCTATTACTTTTAACTAATTCTCAAAGTTAACAGGGAATCTGCACTTGTAGTATTTGACTAGATATAATACTACTACTTTGAATGGGGTCAACATGAATCCACTGTCCCTATAAATTTTCCAATAGTATATCTAGTCTCATTTGTTATAAAGGGATATTTGCATTCAACTAATATCACTACTTTTCGAGGGAAATGAACACGAATCAAATGTAGACAAATTTCCCTCAACTAATTCCACTATTGGATAGAGATGGACACGAATCAAATGTCAAAAAATTTCAATATAAATATGTACTTTATAGGCACAATTAGTGGCTTTGATTTACAAGAAACTACATGTTCATATGGACTGATTTAAATAAATTCCATTATTGGAGAGAGATTGACATGAATCAAATGTCAACAAATTACCCAAAGGAACAGAAGCAGTTGTTGAATATTTGTAAATAGTTGGAAAAATATAATTGTTAAATACCAAATTTTAATATAAATATATACTTTATAGGCACAATTTGTGGCTTTTCTTTACGAGAAATTGTATGTGCATATGGACTTATTTAAATAATAAATCATCGGTATGTTTATATTAAATTAAAACACCTTAACTAAGCATGGAACAAGGAGAGATTGCCCTGAAATGTGCACTTTCACCCATTTCCTTGAATATTTATCAAACCTTTTTAAAATCAAAGAGATCCAATAAAAATCAATACAACTTGTATACACTCATGGAACATTTCAACCACTCCCTCAAATATTTATCAAGCCTTTTAAAGCAAATAGATTTGATAAAAATCCATACAACTTGGATACACTCATGGAACATGTAGGGACTATCATGAAACCTGCAATTTCCACCATTCCCTCAAGATTTATGAAGCCTTCTAAAATAGAGGTCAAGTCAAAGGTCAAATAAACAGATATAGTTTGAGCACATTCAACATGTGGATTGGTTTTCTCATAAATAATTAATATGCTTCATTCAAATGTTCAATCTTGGAAGAAAATCACATTAAGCCTCTAGGTAGGTCTTCCTGGTGCATATCGCTAGTAGCTACAATTTCTGAATAACATAGTTGAAATTTCAAAATTTACTAGATAAGAAATTATGGAATCTTTGATGCACTAGTGCTTAATGTATAATAAGAATATGGAATTTACTAGAATTTTTGTTACATGTGGATGAATGGCATGGTTATGGCTTGTCTTCCTTTTCTTTTTATGAATTGTTTTGATGCATGATATGGATCAAAGAATATGCAAGGGTTATTGAATATGTTGATCTCTAAACTAACCTAGCCTACACCTCAAGTCAAAATTTCCCTATCAGGGGATTGCTACCTCCATTTATTTGCAAACTTAGTGAAGTCAATGTTAGACTACAAAGTTTCCTTGTTGATTAGCACTTGTTAACCCTAGCCTTTGAATTTGCACCAAGACAATGTTGATGAACGTCATTAAATTGAAACAAATCTTGAGCAATGTAAAATTTAGAAGGAGCCTTATGACTATAGAAACTAAGATACCATAAATGTATTGAATAATTTCAATTTTACATAACCTTATAAGGACACAACCTCGAATACCAAACTATAAACCAATATGAAATGGTGAAAACCCTACATTTCATAAGACCTTAATCAACTAATCAACAATCTTATTTACACTGATTTTCTCTAATTAAATATTTCACATTTTAAATAAACATGATATACATAAAACCTTAATAAACTAATAAATAATCTTATTTAAGATGATTTCCTCCAATTAATTATTTTACCTTTTAATTAAACACAATATACTCAATACACTACATACCCTTCAAACCATGATGTAGAATCTTACTCCATCATCCTCATCAAAGCTATAATGATTTCTCATTAAAGTGCTAATCTAAAAGGTTCGTTATCCCGTGTTTGGGTGGTGTTTTCCCATGATTCAAATTATTATTTTATAATTAGGTTAAATATATTTAGTTATATTAAAGAAACTTAATCTACACAAGTTTTTAGTTCATATAGAAAAAATATTAGTATTCGATAAAATTAAAATGATACCATTCCAAAGAAAAACATTTACATATGACAATTTTTCACTGTGCTTAAGACTCGCTTAGATATCTACATGCTTCTCATGGACACGCTATGTTGGACTTCAAAAATGCTCCTCCTTGTTTGTACATTGACAATTCTTTATTATCTTTCTTGGGCTTCCATATACATTACCAACCTGGACAATTACTTTGTTTATTTCATACCATACCAAGAGCATGGGCATGAGTTGAGGGAAATAACGTGGAAAATATCTCCATTATGGTCTCCTCCATGCTCGACCTCCAATTATTCATATATTTCATTCCTTCAAATCTTTTGTCGAGATTTATCATATAGTCTCCGAGAAATGCTCTAAAAGAATCGTGTGACCATTTTTTAAATTCTTTGCGTGGACCTATTTTTATAAGATTGTACAAGGAACAAATTTCCATGTGACTATTGCTAAAATTATGCAAGTAGACACTTTCCATTTTCCTGTTGTTTTAGAAAAGTTGATATTTCCCATTACAGTGGAGGACTTTTGTATGATTTTTTGAATAGAAAAGCGGCAAACCCATCTAAATGAAAAGTCAATAAAATCTATCCATCCAGCCATGAAAAGTAAAAAAATGGGCATTCCAACAATGTGGCCTCATTTCCAATGTACATGCTAAAACTTTTGGCCATTAAAGGTAAATAATATGCTCTGGGATGCTTCAATATTATTGGGTTTGAACTGAATCGTGATGACAACCATCATAAAACTCCATACAATACAATACACTACAAGGTTTACAAACTATGAACTACTGAAAATACCAGGATGTGGTTATAGTTACTATCTACTTATTACATATATCTACAAGAATTTCTTTGTATACTTCCTCTTGGATTTTACTCCAGCTAGTCGATACTTCTTCCTCCCAGTTTTCTTCTGAGAGAAAAAAATTGCCCAACAAATTCATCTGATCGGACTGGCTCGATTGTTTTTCGTATTCTACAGGTGTCAACCAATTTGGCTCTAAGGTATTTTTGTAGATGTCTATCATCGCCTGTTCAGCAACCATTGCAAAGTAGCTGACATGATCACTGCCATTGATCTGGCTCTGAACTGTTTTGAAATTATAAACAGAAGGTTGGAGAAGACTTTTTAATGAGAAATCCTGGATCTTAAAACTCAGAGTATTGTCAGTTGGAGGCAATGACAGAACATTACAATCTTGAAAATATAAAACATTTGATTCAGATGTTCACTAATTAGAAGTTGTATTTGCTAGCAAATGCTCATGAGAGTCTTCTGATTCATTAGTTCTACTATCAAATATGCCAAACATTAATGAGCACATCTATATTTTATTTTTTGTTGAATGGATAAGAGGACATGGATTTGTGAAACAATAGAAAAGTTCAAAACTATATTAGTGAACACATGACTCTACAAGTCACAGGCTAGGGCAGTATAAGTCTACACTGTAAGTATATCAACGCATTACTGTACAATTTGGTCTAGCCACTTGGGCAAGATTTGAATATGAATTGATGAGAAGATAGTTAAGGCTCATAACCAAATCTGACAAAACACATGAATTGAATAGACCAAAACTGATGATTTAAATGAGTTGACCGCTGCAATATGAGTTGAGCTCACATGCATTGTACATTATTCAACAAACCACAAATTGAGATAGGAAAGTAAACTCCTGAGCGAAAGATAATCTTGTCTCTATGTGGTATAAATATTTAAAGACATTGACAATATTGATTTGTTGGGTTGCTGGGTTTTCTCTGCTCCACATTTTCTAGTTGATGTGTCCACGAAAACTGAATTTCTAAGGTTTTTCAGGCTCAAAGACTTCACTAAAGAAAATGACGACAAGGAAAATCAACATGATGATAACTTCACTAAAGAAAATGATGGCAAGGAAAATCAAGAGGATGATATTAAGAGCCTGCCACCTTGAGTGAGTCATTATTCAAGTTCCCCATGACCTCAGCCTTGTAGGAATTACACTCCTAGCACAACAAATTCTCCTCCTTCTTCCATGTTATATGGTCACCGTCCAATGCATCTACATTCTTGCTCTTTCTGTACCTGAATCCACATAAGACGGGTAGCTTGCAACACCCAGACTCCAAACAAACCAATAAGCCCTTGCTTTTGGGCTAATAAGCATAAGCCCACTTTGGATTACAAAAAACTTGCATATTTATAACCCATAAATCAGTGAAGAGAAGGCTCGTCAAAATATTTTATATAGAAAAAATCTATACAGACACACCCAAAAAAAGTTGAAAAAAATTGAGGGGAATACTGAATAAGAAAATTTTGAACCATGGACCAGTTGCAGTACCTGTGGTTTTGTTGTCGTTGTCAACCAGTTGAAGTACCTGTGGTTGTTTCCACTGTCAAAGTGATATCTCCAGGGGTCTTAACATTAACAACAAATGTAAGGAGAGGTGCCACTAGAGACGAGATAATATCCATGAGCAGAAATCACTGGTGGAATTCTCTCCTCAAAACATACAGACATAGAGGAGGTGAAAGCATTTGAAAAACCCCAATTTAAGTAAAGAGGTTTCCATCGAAAATCATTTTCTCTATACAAAAAAAGGGTTTGGCCCTCAGCCATTCCTTTCCTTAACTAATAATTTTGAAAACCCATATTATAAGAATCAAATCACAAGCCTAAATAATTGAACCAAGTACCCTTGCTCAGGAAAGGAGCAGACCATAGGGGAGGAAAAGAACCTAGATAAAATAAGAATCAACCAGAAATAAAGACTGTTTTGGTTGAATGCTGACCTTGAAGGGTTGAAACTTCTGAAAGACCGGTGTTATGCCACGCACTGGAAACCAACTATACGCCTGTAACAGGATGGATAACCAATCCAAATGAGGGCTCTTAATTTAAACGTTAAGGAGACAAGATAAAGAAAGGAAATAAGAAGCACTGTTTAGGAAAATCACTAGCTTTAATTATTGGTAATCTTATCCAAAGAAGAAATACTAATACCTGTAATGTGCCTTCACCTAAAGACGTCGTTGCCTCAGAGATCTGGAAAGAAAAAGAGAAGGGGTTTCCTCTACCCTCATTAAAAAAAAAATACAGTGTATATTGTGATAAGACTATACAGGGGTGGAAGGCGGCGGGATCCAACGGTGATAGCCAAAAATTAATGAGGTTCCATGAGCAGAAATCACTGGTGGAATTCCTCCTCAAACTCAACATACAGAAACAAAGCAGGGGAAACCATTTGAAAAACCAAAATTTAAGTAAAGAGGGTCTTGTCGAGAATCCTTTTCTCTATAAAAAAAATAAGGGTTTGGCCCTTGGCCATTCCTTTTCTTAACTAATAAATTTAAATACCTACGGCCATTCCTTTCCTTAACTAATAAATTTGAAAACCCATATTATAAGAATCCAATCGGAATCTTGAATAATTGAACCAAATACCCTTGCTCAAGAAGGGAGTGGACAATAGGGGCGAAAAAGAACCTGGAAAAAAGAATCAACCAGCAATAAGGACTCTTTTGGTTGAATGCTGGCGCCCAAAGACAGGTCTGAAGCGGCACCCTGTAAACCAACTATACACACCTGTAAGAGGATGGATAACCAACCCAAATGAGGGTTTTTAATTTAAACTTTAAGGAGACAAGATAAAGAAAGGAAAATCGTTGGCTTTAGTTACTGGTAATCTTATCAAAAGAAGAAATAATAATACCTGTACTGTGCCTTCCCCTGAAGCCAACATTGCCTCAAAGATCTAGAAAAAAAAAGAGAGTTTCCTCAACCTTCATCCAAAAAAGAATCAACCAGTAATAAGGACTCTTTTGGTTGAATGTTGGCACCCAAAGATAGGTCCGAAGCGGTGCCCTGTAAACCAACTATACACACCTATAAGAAGGTGGATAATGAACCCAATGAGGGTTTTTAATTTAAACTTTAAGGAGACAAGATAAAGAAAGGAAAATCATTGGCTTTAGTTACTGGCAATCTTATCAAAAGAAGAAATAATAATACATGTACTGTGCCTTCACCTGAAGCTGGCATTGCCTCAGAGATCTAAAACAAAAGAGAGTTTCCTCAACCTTCATCCAAAAAAGAGCGTTGTATACTATAATACGACTAGAGGGGGGTGGAATACCTCAGGGTATAGCCGGCATAGTTAGAAAGTGCAGGGTATAGCCAGCGTAGTTAGAAAGAAACGTCTCCCCATAACGTAAATGAAGGACTCGTTTAACAGTTCAGACAGGTGGTGATCAAGGGTGGAGAATATCTTAATCGTCTAACATCAGATCAAATAGAGGATAGCAAGACACGTAAGATGAGAGGGGAGTTCTTCCCAGAGGGAACGCCTTACGGCATAATTAGTAAAATCGAAGTTTTCATATTTGGGGAAAATGAATATAAACCATGTAAAATTCAATTTAAAAAAAATATAATTATATTTCAAATATATTAAATTAGGTTTCTTTAAAATTTCAAATTCTTAATAAAAGTTTAATTAATAAATATATATGCATTATTTGTTATCTAGAATAAGAAATATAATATAGAATAAGAAAGAGATAATATGGATTAGATTCTTTAAATTAAAAAGAAATTTAATGTTATTTTTTGAATAATTGATAATCATAAATATAAATATATTTAATAATATTTTTAAAATTAAATTTTAAAAATACATAATTGTATTTCAAATATGTTAAATTAAAATTCTTTAAAAAGTCAAATTCTACATAAAATTTAATTAATAAATATATGTTAAATAAAACAAGAAAGATAATAAAGAAGAGATTGATTGGGAAGACTCAGGTTATGAGGAAGAGATGGTAGATGCTAGAGGATGACAAGTATCCAGTTTACATTCAAGATATAAATTATGAACATTAACATCATCTTGCAAAATGGATAAAGTAGTCTTCACGATAGGCTTCATGAACCATTTTGGGATTTCCTCCATGGGATCTGAATCATGACAAATAGAAAGAGGATAAGAAGATGGATTAGGAATTTGATTTGCAAATTTCCCAACTTTAATACCATTATATGAAGACAACTAAATTGGTACCAAAAAGGAGGAGGACAAGGAACGAGAGGAATAATAGGTTTCTCCTTTGAAATTAGAGGTGTCTCCTGATTTACAAGAGTTGAGAAAGAAGAAACATCAGGAGGCTCAGATTCACTGTGCAGAGAGATATGAACCAAATAATTAAATTTTTGTTTAAAGAAATCCCAATCTGTGCCTTCTCCAGGAAACTCATAACAAAGGTGAAGGAATCGATCAGAAAAATTCTCAATTGATTCATTAAGCTTCATTCTTAGTTGATTGATTCTTTTAAGAACATCCTGATAATCATACCTATCAAATGATTTACAAATCCCCTTCCCAAGTTGCTCAAATGAATGGATACAAACATCAGGTAATGTATGGCACCATTTCTTAATACGACCTTCAAATGTGAGGTTTATAAATCTAGCCATGAAATCCTTGCAATGTATTCCATTAGAAAGGAAATAACGAAAAACTTGCAACAGATGTTCAATAAGAGTTAATTCACCCTCGCCATCAAACTTAAATTGGGACATGTTATGAATAACCTCCACAGGGATGGTAAGATCAATCTCCTTAGAAAAACATCCCAAGATTATGATTTGGGAAACAACCATTTTGGATAAGAGATTCAAAGCAGAATCAAGGGCATAACTTATCATCGGGTCCTCCTTCTAATGCCATTTTGTTCACAGTGTTGGAAATGCGTTAACCACGGTGGGCTCCCCGATGTGAAGTACCAATTAGACCTCACACCGTTCAGAGTAGGAGTCCCATCCGAAGTGTTGTCCTGAATTCCATGTATTCTTATAGATTTTCCTTGGCTTTAGTTGTCAACAAGAGAGAGAAACATGTATGTGCCATTGCAAAAAGAAACTAAGTGTCATAGTGAATTTTTGGTTGTAGGTGTATCAAGGTTCTTCTACTGTAGAGGGAGGAAAGGTGAGCCTTTAAGAGAGAGGAAACAATACCGCCCTAGTAGAGGTGCACACAAGCAAAAAGAGAATCACATAACATCAAGCAGAATATTCCACATAAATGCAACGTTTGTTACAACCATTACAACACATTTTCAATTAGATAAGCACTAAAATAACTTAAATAGTTCAACTACTTTAGTATAGGTGAAAGCAAAGATGAACCATAAACATTGACAAAATAGTCTTACAAATATTCATAATCCGTGCATGAAAATTGTTGCCCCAGGCTTCAAGTGTTAACTAAAAGCCCTAAGATACATGAATACAACAGGCATCACTAGCTACAATAGTGGGACTTTGGATCCACAACTTGCTCCCAAAAACTATTGACTTTGTCTCTCTAATGCCTTATGGGAGAAGCCAAAGTGAAAATTCTTTTACATGAGTGATGGGGGTGTATATATAACGAACGGGGTGACCATTCATCTCCCTTGTGACTCTTGGACTACCCTCGTGAATTTTTGACTTCTCAATGACTTTTAAACTTCCTACATGACTTTTCATATTACATGGATGACTCTTGGACTTCCACCTTACATTACATTCTCTGATATTGAATTTACATAATCCACAAATGATGTGGAAAATAATGAGTCATGATAGAAAATGAAATGAAATTGGTGACATGGACTACGTGATGATGTGGTAGTGCCAAGTTTTCCTTCTTTCTACTTTGCCTTCAATAAATATGTATCCAATACATCATCTTCATGAAATATATGCTTTGTTCTTCACTTCCACCATCTAAAACGTTGTGAATCAATATGGAGTATTCATGCGATCTTGACCTTTGGTCTTCTATTGTACTCTTGTGTTCCTTCATCTTCTTGCTTGATGATCATCTTATCTCTTTAACTCCATAGGTGTCTTCTAGCATGGTCTCCTTCTCATTTTCATCCATCATCATCTTGTCATGATAAAATAGAGTACTTACAACTGAAACCACTCATGACAAGCCGACATCAGTCTGAAAACTCCTAATCTAACATGCTTCATGAAATCACTTGTTAGGACTGGAACTGGGTGACTAATTAAGTGCTTGACTTAGGGATTGTGCAGTTCCAGAGGCAAAGGTTGGGGACTGAGGCTTGAGACTGTGAAATGTGCAGTTTAGGATGGCCATGGTTAAAGGATTGCGCAATTCAGGGACTCAAGAGCTCAGGATGGAGTCTGAGCCGTGAGACTATGTAATGTGAAGTTTTAGAGGCTTGGGAAGAGGGACTTTGCAGTTGAGGGACTCAAGGGTTGAAGATGGATGTGGGCTCAATCTGGAGGATTGAGGCTTGAGACTACGCAGTGCGTAGTTCTGAAGGCCTAGGATGCATGACTGCACAATTGAGGAACCTAAGAGGTTAAGCTTCAGGCTTGAAGTTACATGATGCATAGTTCTAGAGGGAAAGAGGACAAGTGATTGTGCATTTATGTAGTTCAAGAGCTTAAGGCTAAATCTTTATGTTTGATACTGCGTAGTGCATAGAGAGGGATGGATGGAAGTATGGATTACAAAATTTTGGAGTTCAGGGGCTGGGCTTGACCACTAGGATTGCGCAGTCCGCAATTCTGGGAAAAAAATTACATATTGCGTAGTGATAAGAGGCAAGGCTTCCACTTGAGGACTGATACTATGCAGTTCACAATTCAAGTGGGCTAAGTGAGGTCGAGATGCCCAATCAGGGAGCTTTCCTAGTTTTTACTAAGTATTGGATCAATGAGAGAAGGTTGAACAAAAGTAAGACTTGAACATGATCACACACTTAGTTCACTTAACAACACAAAAAAGAACACTTAGAACACGTGAACAACATTTTTTCCTCAATGAGACAATACTGTGACCATTCACTCTAAGTGTAACACTAAAGATACACTTTTCAATGACAGTGGCGACACTTGTCTAACAGTGCTTGAAACTTTGGAAATGAGTGTGATACATGTTTACATGATAAAGAAAACTCATGAACACAAATATTACCGCTTGAAACAACTAGAAATAACTTTTGTACAATATGTGACACTTACCATGCGTAGTGTGCAGTTCTGAAGGCATGGATTGAGTGACTGCATGGTCGAGGAACCCAAGAGGTTAGGCTTGAGGCTTGAAATTACCCAAGGCATAGTTCTGGAGGGAAAGAGGCCAACTGATTGTATGGTTGCATAGTTGAAGAGCTTAAGGTTGAGGCTTGTTGTTTGAGATTGCATAGTGCATAGAGAAGGATGGCTGGAAGCAAGGATTGCATAGTTTTGGAGTTCAAGGGCTAGGCTTGAGCACTGAGATTGTGCAGTGCACAGGTCCGAGAGAATAAATTATGCATTGCACAGTGCCAAGAGGTAAGGATCTTGCTTGAGGATTAAGACTACATAGTTCCCAATCCAGGTGGGTTGAGTGAGGTTGAGAGGCTTGGTCGGGGAGTTTTCCCAGTTTTGACTAAGTATTGGAATAGTTAGAGAAGGTTAAATAAAAGTAAGGCTTAAACATGATAACACACTTAGTTCACTTAACGACAAAAAATGGAACACTTAGAACACATGGACAACATTTTTTCCTCAATGTGACAACATTGGGACAACTCAATCCAAGTGGGACATTAAAGATACACTTTTCGATGATAATGACGACACTTGTGTGATAGTGCTTGAGACTTTGAATGAGTGCGATACATGCTAACATTGTAAAGAAATGTAATCAACACAAATATCACCCCTTGAAACAACCAAAACTATTTATTGTACAATATGTGATACTTACCATGTGCAATGTGCAATTTTGAAAGTCTGAGTTGAGTGATTGCAAAGTTGAGGAACCGAAGAGGTCAGGCTTGAGGCTTGAAGTTGCCTAATGTGCAGTTCTGGAGGGAGAGAGTCCAAGTGATTGTGCAGTTGCATAATTCAAGTGATTAAGGCTGAGGCTTGATGTTTGAGAGTGAACAATGCATAGAGAAGGATGGTTGGAAGCAAGGATTACGCAGTTTTGGAGTTTGGGGGTTGGGTTTGAGCACTAAGATTGCACATTGTGCAGTTCTCGGAGTATAAATTATGCATTACACAATTCAAAGAGGCAAGAATTCTTCTTGATGACTGAGACTACGCAATTCATAATCCAGGTGGGTTGTGTGAGGTTGAGAGGCCCAGTAGGGGATTTTTCCCAGTTTTGACTAAGTATTGGATCAGTGAGAGAAGGTTGAACAAAATTAAGACTTGAACATGATCACACACACAATTCGCTTAATGAAAAAAAAGAGAACACTTACAACAAATGAATAACATTTTTTGCTCAATGTGACAACATTGCGACAACTCACTCCAAGTGCGATGCTAAAGATACACTTTTCGACGATAATGACGACACTTGTGTGACAATGTTTGAAACTTGGGAAATGAGTGTGATACATGTTTACATGATAAATAAAACTCATTAATAAAAATAATACCCCTTGAAACAACCAGAACTAACTTTTGTACAATATGTGACACTTACCATGACAAAAGATGACATTTTCAATATGAGAAGAAAAGTGCAAACGACACTTGCACTATGCAAATGAGGGTGAAGGCAGAGCATGTCAGAGTGAATATAAAATTAAAAGAACACTCCTTAAGGTGAAATTAAGAAAAAGTGACAGTTGTAAACATAAAAATGACACTTGAGAAGGTGAAAGTGTGCAAAAAGCGATAGTTGGAGAAACCCACCAAAATAGGAGTATGATTCAAAGCAAAAGTGAGAAACTGCCAATTGAGAGTGCGCATTCACTGTCGATGTAGGTTAAACATTGGATAGGAGCTGATATTTGATGGACTATGCTTGGTTTGTTCAAGCTTGCATAAAAGGATGCACTCATGAACTTGTTGCAGTCCAAGCATGTGTGAGCAGGTGACTTCGATAGTTACAATCTAAGAAGGGAGCTCAAAGACTAGATAAAGCATCAACTGGTGAAGAAGTGACTACGGAACTCTCTTGTGAATAACTCTCTTGTGGATAAGATGTTTTTGGAAAAGAACATGCATTGACATGCATAAGTATAAAATATATTCCATTAATCCCTTTGGAAAGGAAATCATAATAGTAGGAAAAAATTTCTTGCTCGTTCGGCTAGTTCTCTTGAAAAGTTGATATGCATTTGCATGCACAAGAAAAATATCTAGTATGTTAGCTTTTCTTTGGAAAGAATATGAAAGTGCATGCAAGATTATGTTAGCATTTTGTTAGAAAGATGACATTTGATAGTGATATGCTTGTTACTAATGCATGTGAAATGATGTTAAAAAAGGAATTTGATGATATTTTTGTTAGGATATTCCGACACATAGGATATAGTTAAGTTCAACTTGGTCTAGCATAGAGTTAGGTTAGAGTTAGGTAAAGTGTGTTTCTTTACCGTTGTACATTTTGTAACTTACAATCCGACGGTCACGATATGTAGTGATCCGACGGTTCACTCTCACCTCGGTATTACCGACACTTGATCCATGGCTTGACACCCGATTGGTCCATGAGTTCTATTTAAAGCGCATGGAGGGTCATTGTTCGGGTAATCCGTGCATGAGAGAAGCTTATGTAAATTTTCATTCTTTGATTAATAAATTGTCTGTACCCACGTTGGGACAGGCCGTGGACTGTTTCCCTCCTTGCACTCTGAGGGTTTTAACCACGTCAAAAATACTGGTGTATTGATTTGAGATCTGGTTGTGAGCGGTGTCCTTTTGGTATTCTTTCTGAGGAACTTACCCTGTAAATTCCTACATGGTATCAGAGCTATTTGAGGGCCGCGTCCGTTGGTGATCCAAATCTGAAGCCGGTAGAACTGCATGCGGCTGTCGTTTCCTAGATCTGCTGTTTCTGACTGCTTTCGGGCCGAGAGGACTGCTCTGTTGCGTTCGGAGCATCTGTTTCAGTGAGGAACCCCTTTCGTTTCACGCGAAAAGGTTTCCGGTAGCCCTAGCTGCGTCATTTTTCAGATCGGGAGGTATACAGTGTTTTTTTTGCAGTTTACTGTCATTTTCTCTCTGCTTATTTCGGTTTCGGTTTATTTAGCCTTTTTTTTTCCCGGATCTATACCTTTCATTTCTGCGTATGCTCTTTGCCCTGCGACTCTGTGCGATCTGGGCAAATCAGAAACAGAAAGAAAGGATTTTTCTCATGCGTATGCTCTTTTCCCTGCACCTTAGTGTGATCTTGGAAAATCAGAAACATTGAGAAAAATATTTAGTTTTTCGGTTAAAAGCTAACTTTGAGATTTTTTTTTTAAATTCTAGTTTTTTGGCTAAAGCTAACTTTGAGCCGTAAGGTTCGTTTTTCTTTGCATATTCGTGTTGGGTTTTGTGTTTTGTGTTTTGTAGGGGAAAAGAGCCTTCCCAAGGCAAGCACGCAAATCGAGCCCCCCCCCCCCCCCCTCTCTCTCTCTCTCTCTCTCTCTCTCTCTCTCTCTCTCAAATATTTTGTATAGATCAATTGGTTCAAAGACTTTTTAAGAGAGTAGAGGTCTTGGGTTCAAGTCTCCATTTTGTGGGGGCGGATTTTTTCATTCCCGCACATTCGCGCACTTTGCCGGCAACGTCAACAATTTTTTTTCAAAAAGCCATAACTTCTTCATCCGGAAGCCTTTTTCAGAGCCGTTTTTTTTAAAACCGCCTATTTTTTCGAGATCTATCCATTGGACCACTTACTTTCAGCATCTTCAGCTTCAGTTTTTTTTCAAAAAATGGAAAGTCCATGCCAAGTCATTCTTGACAGCACTAACTACTTCCAATGGGTAGCCTACATGGGAGATTTACTTAGAAGTAAAGGTCTCTTCAGAATAGCCACAGACCAAGAGAAGAAACCCAAAGATGAAGACAAGGCCGAAAAATGGGAAAATAGACAAGATCAAGCACGTGGTTTGATAGGAATGTCTGTTTCTCCTGATCTTAGATTCCACATTGCAGAAATTGAAACTCCTCATGAAGCATTAGAAAAACTTGCTAAAGTTTTTGGGATTAAAAATGAAATTAGAGCCCATCAACTTGAGAATGAGTTGCTTACTTTGGATCCTAATAATTTTTCTTGCATTGAAGATTTCTTGTCCAAATTCAAGACCCTTAGATATCTCTTGGAAGGTGTTAAAGTTAAGAAAGAAGATGGTAACCTTATTTATTCCATCCTTACTAAGTTGGGACCAGCCTACTCTGTATTTGTTTCCACTTTCCATTCTACAAGGGAAGCTTTCATTTGTCAAGGCAAAGACTACAAACCCCCTTCCTTTGACTCCTTTTGTGATTCCTTAATAAGAGAACAAGAAAAACTCTTACACCTTGGTCTTCTTAATCTTGGAAACTCTTCCTCGAAAGCGTTAGCCGCCCAGCAGCAACCAAATTCAAAGAATCCTAAGAAGTCTTATCCTCAAAGGAATGGTCCTAAACCAACTCAGCCTCAAGATGAAAGATCATTTCAGCAAAATGACAAGACCAATAAAAACAAATGGAAGAAGACTGATAGACATTGTAACTTTTGTAATCGAGATGGCCACTTAGAATCTAAATGCTTTAAGAAGATGGAAGCCTTGGAAGCCGCAATGAAGAAACATAACATCCATCTGGAGCCTACTTCAACTTCAACTTCCGGAACGGCACTTTCTGCATGTCATCGTCAATCATCTCAGTCTGGTTATGCATTAAATGTATCTTCTTCTTCTTCTCATTCTCATGAGTGGCTCATTGATTCTGGAGCCTCTTGTCACATGGCCAAAAACCAAGCCATGTTTTCTTCTTTAAATGATTGTAACACCAAAAATATATATGTTGGTGATGATAGATCTCTTAATGTTGTAGGGACTGGAACTGTTCATCTAGACAATGGTCAGTTCAATGATGTATTATGTGTTCCAAACTTATCCTGCAACCTTCTATCTGTCTATCAGATAACTCATTCAGGTGAAGGTAAAATTGTTGAATTTTCACCTCATGATGTTGTAATCAAGGATCTAAAAGATCCTAAACAGATTCTAGCTACTGGTCTTGCTGATGATTCCAAAAGGTTGTATAAGTTTCACAACTTTGGGTCATCCCATCTTCCCTCAGTATTTGTTGCTCATAATGATGAAGTGAGCAAACTTTGGCATGAGCGGTTTGGTCACTTAAACTATCGCTCCCTTCAGCATCTATGTAAAGAAAATATGGTGACAGGTCTTCCTATGGTATCTTGCAAAGATGGTGTTTGTTCCGGATGTGTACTCGGAAAACATCATCGGGACAGTTTTGACAAACGTGCCTCTTGGCACGCCTCAGCCCCTTTACAGCTTGTGCACAGTGATTTATGTGGTCCTCTTCCTGTTGCTTCATTCTCTGGCTGCAAGTACTTCTTAACTTTCATTGATGATTTCTCTAGACGCACTTGGGTATACTTCTTAAAACTCAAGAGCGAAGTATTTAACACTTTTTTGGCCTTCAAAGCATTTGTTGAAAAACAATCTGGACATCAAATTCTTAAGCTAAGAACTGATAATGGTGGAGAATATGTTAAAAACACATTCATCAACTTTTGCACCGAAAATGGAATTCAAATGCAACATACTGTTCCATACACTCCACAACAAAATGGTGTAGCTGAAAGGAAAAATCGCACCTTAAAGGAAATGGCTAATTGTATGCTGCAATCTAAAGGACTCAGTCTTAGTTTTTGGGCCGAAGCAATTAATTGTGCAAATTATATAATCAATCGCACTCCTACTAAGGTTCTAGAGAATATCACTCCAGAAGAAGCTTGGAGTTCCATTAAACCAGATGTAAGTCACTTTCGTGTGTTTGGAAGTGAAGCATGGGCCCATATTCCAGATGAAAAGCATAAAGCTTTAGAACCTAAGAGTGAGAAATGTACTTTTGTTGGATATTCTGAAGATGTAAAAGGTTATAGACTTATTCCATTTAAGTCCAAAAATGTTATCATTAGAAGAGATGTAAAATTTGATGAAAATAAATCGGCCTGCGAGCCTAGTCCGGCGGATGTGCCACCTCTTCCTATCTCTTCTATCTTTGAAAACATTTCTTCTTCTGATGATGAAAGCGAGGATGATAATCCTCCCCCACCTTCTCAGGATCCTCAACTTCCAAGATGGGTCCGTGCTACTCGGGATGCAGCAGGTGATCTTGCCGGTGATCCTACAGATCAGCGACGTACACGTTCTCAGTTTGAAAGAGCCTCTTCTTTACTGGCTCAAGCTCCAGTAAATCATGATCCTGACACTTTTGCAGAAGCTTCAGGCCATCCACATTGGGAAGCAGCTATGAATGAAGAATATCATTCATTGATGACAAATGATACATGGGATCTTGTTCCTCTACCAAAGGGACGCAAACTTGTTAGATGCAAATGGGTTTACAGAACCAAGTATGGACCAGATGGGAAAGTTGATAAACATAAAGCTCGTCTAGTTGCTAAGGGCTTTTCACAGGTTGAAGGCATTGACTACACTGAAACCTTCTCTCCAGTTGCCAAAATGAACTCTATCCGCCTTGTTCTTTCCCTTGCTGCCTCTTTAAAATGGGAAGTCCATCAAATGGATGTTAAATCTGCCTTCTTGCATGGGGACTTGCAGGAAGAAATCTATATGGAACAACCCATTGGCTTCATACAAACAGACTCCAGCCTCGTTTGTCGACTTAAGAAATCCCTTTATGGCCTCAAGCAAGCTCCTCGGGCTTGGTATGCCAAAATGGATAGCTTTCTTTTAGAATCTGGCTTTTCTAGGTGTCATTCTGACAATACTGTCTACACCAAGAAAGTGGGCAACTCTCTTATCATCCTTGTTCTTTATGTTGATGATCTTATTCTTACTGGTAGTGATCCCAACCTTATAAACCATGTGAAGTCCAGCCTTAAAAAGAAATTTGAAATGACAGACTTAGGACACTTACACTATTTTCTCGGTCTTCAAGTCTTGCAATCCCAAGAAGGTATTTTCCTTTCCCAGTCCAAGTATGCTTGTGATATTCTTCGTCATTTTCACATGGAAGACTGTAAGCCAGCCCCTTCTCCCTTTCAGTCTGGAGTCAAACTTTCAGTCTCTTGTACTTCTCCTGAAGTTGATGCTACCTTATACCGTCAACTTGTCGGAAAACTCTTGTATTTAACCCATACTCGTCCTGATCTTTCCTTTGTTGTTGGCCTTGTTGCTCGTTTTATGCAAAACCCCCGTGAAAGTCATTGGAAAGCAGCTAAAAGAATACTTCGTTATGTTCGAGGTACAGTACAGTTTGGGATTCATTACAGTGCCAAAGCAGCTCCTCTGTTAGTTGGTTTCACTGATTCTGATTGGGCTGGTGACCTTGATGATCGGAAGTCTACTGCCGGTTATGTCTTCACTCTTGGTTCAGGACCTATTACATGGGCTTGTAAGAAACAGGCTGCCATTTCTCTTTCGTCAGCAGAAGCAGAGTATCGTGGTGCCGTGGAAGCTAGTAAGGAAGCCTTGTGGCTTCGTCAGATCCTATCAGAGTTTGGCTTTGAGCAGCAGCATCCAACCACACTTTGGTGTGATAATCAAAGTGCCATTCAGCTATGCAAAGATCCAGTCCAGCATCAGCGCAGCAAACACATTGAACTACACATGCACTTCATCAGAAAGCTCATTCATGACCATGTTCTTGAAGTGCAATATTGTCCAACAGATGATCAGGTTGCAGACATCTTCACAAAGGCTCTCACAGAGGCGAAGTTCACTAAACTTCGATATATGCTTGGAGTTCAGGAAGTTGTCACTAAGGGGGGATAGGCTCTAGTGCCTCCTTCCTTCTCCTATTGTGTCATATTTGTAAATCCTTCAATCCTATCCCAAGTTGTTCTTAAGGGGGGATGTTAGGATATTCCGACACATAGGATATAGTTAAGTTCAACTTGGTCTAGTATAGAGTTAGGTTAGAGTTAGGTAAAGTGTGTTTCTTTACCGTTGTACATTTTGTAACTTACAATCCGACGGTCACGATATGTAGTGATCCGACGGTTCACTCTCACCTCGGTATTACCGACACTTGATCCGTGGCTTGACACCCGATTGGTCCATGAGTTCTATTTAAAGCGCATGGAGGGTCATTGTTCGGGTAATCCGTGCATGAGAGAAGCTTATGTAAATTTTCATTCTTTGATTAATAAATTGTCTGTACCCACGTTGGGACAGGCCGTGGACTGTTTCCCTCCTTGCACTCTGAGGGTTTTAACCACGTCAAAAATACTGGTCTATTGATTTGAGATCTGGTTGTGAGCGGTGTCCTTTTGGTATTCTTTCTGAGGAACTTACCCTGTAAATTCCTACAATTTTGTTTATGTTTTATGAATGCACACAAATATATGTTAAAGTGTCAGTAATAAAGATTGATTATTGGTTGATTACTATTTTATTTAATCATGATATCAACTGTGCTTATGACAACAATGGTAGGAAATGATGGTGACTTGTGAAAAGGATAATTCATGTTCAACATTGTGGAAAATATAGATTTGTTGGTCCATGCAGAATGAGAAATTCCAATTGCAAAATAATCCACTAATGGGAACAATCAGACCACAAATACATAGAGATTGAGGATTCGTGGGTAAATGATATCATGATGATTGTAATAAATTATAGCTAGTTACGTTGTATTTCAGATGATATTTCTATGTAATACTTTTACGACAATAGTTAAGGGATGGAATCCCTTACAAACCATTGAGTGAGAGGTGAACACCCTCACGAGTGTTTAATAATAAAATTAAGCGTTTTTTGGCTTTCACCCTACGAGGTTTCCAGGGTATATCAGTGTCTAATGATGTGATTGTTTGTTGTGTTATTTTTATTATATTTATTATTTGCATGATATGATGGTTATATTATCAAGTATGTGATTAAATAACTAGGTTAAAAGAATCATGGAATTGATGCAATGTTACAACATAAAATTAATTTAAATGCTATAACAATGGCAATTAATATTTGTGTAACTCACTATAATTTCTTTTACTAAAGATTACTCCATGTAATTATGATGGATTATTCAATGGTCATTGAAGGAATATGGAAAGTAATTTAATAATTTACACATCGGTAAATGTTGAACAAAATTCTTATCTCCATACATTTTCCTACGATGTTATCGGGGGATGTTACACTTCCTCCATTGTACAACCTCATTGTAGCTCAAATACTCACAGGGAATGAGAGTACTCAAGGAGTAGGCTGGGAAGTCAATTGAAGGGTCACTATGTTCAGTCAGAGCACATCAACATTCACACTCTGAGGTAAACAACAACACGGGAGTGCAACTAGAAATAAGGCCAAGATTGGTTCTCCTTTCTTGGTGAACAATACTTATTGTATTTATAATGTCTATAAATAATTTTGTTATATCGATGGTTAATAAAATGTAAAATAGATAATATATAAAACGTATTGAAATTCATAGATATTTAATTTAAATGCTTTAATATCTTTAAATTTCCAATTTTTATCTACTTTAGATAGTATTCCAAATTTATATCCACGTTATATAAAATAGTCTCTACAAAATTACAAGTATTCGATATATATATATATATATATATATATATATATATATATAATGCTCCCTACAAAAATTTTAAGTTAAATCACATTTTGCGTAGGATATAATTAGTCCAAACATTTTAACACCTTTTTATTTTAAAACTTCCACAACTAATAATCATAATTATTATTTAGATAAAATAATTTTTAATCAAAATAATTTATATATTAATTAAAGAAAATAATTTGTATTCAAAATTAAATATGTTAATTAAAGATATAGTTGATAATTACTTTGAGATAATACATAATAATAATAATAATAATAATTTTTAAAATTTTAAATTAGAATTACATTTATAGATTTTAGTGTTCGATATAATATATTCAATACATAAATCAAATAGCTATTAAATATTTGTAAACATCAATTTAGGAAGAAAACTTTTACTTAATTATATTGTTAAAATTAAAAAAAATAGAAATTATAACATTATTTTAATTAATAATTAATATTATTATTAAAAAAATTAATATCATAGTTAAATTTATATATTTAAAAAAAACTTGTTACAATATTTTTAATTATATAGATTTATGTTTACATTTTGATGAAGATTCTTAATTTATAAATATGTTCTGTTACAATACCATGAATTGGTATCATGGCTTACTACTTGCTCAAAAAACAATCAATTATTAAAATAATTAATATCATAGTTAAATTTAGATATATTTAAAAAAAAACATGTTACAATATTTTTAATTATAGAGATTTATCTCTACATTTTGATGACCATTCTTAATTATAAATATGTTCTATTACAATACCATGAGTTGGTATTATGGCATACCACATGCTCAAAAAACAATCACTCACTTCACAGAACACTTATTTTTCTAGCATTTTTTTAAATTAATCAATTTAATTAAAAAAGTAAAAAGAGCATAATTACATTGAATATAAATATAATTAAAATTATTCTATAATATTTTGTGGATGTTAAATTCCTATCATCTACATGATAATTTAAATAACAATAAAATAAATAAATAACAATGAATGCTAACCATAAATAAGATATTTCAATTTCTGCCAAATTTTACATTTTTATATAGAAAAATAGTACAATTAAAAAATATATATATATATATTTTTAATTTAAATACTAAAAATAGTATTATTTAATAAAAATATTTCAATATATATAATAACATAACTTCATATAACTTCATATTATTCATATAACTTCATATTAAATTTATATAGAGGAAAAAAAAAAATTAAATTAAAAATTATAATTTGTTCATTTTAATATAGAGTTGTTATATAATATTTTGAAAATATTATAATAATATTAGTAATGTTAATAAAACATAATATTAGCAATGTTGTCTTTTTCTGAAATTTTAATTTCATAAAAAAATTTGCAACTTAGGGATTTAATCCTTCTTCATGCTTAGTAAATCTAAAATAAAAATATATAGAACCTAATTAATAATTAAATTAAAATTTTAAAAATCCAACTCGAAAATAAACATTAACCACATAAAATATTAAATAAAAATACCAATGTAGACAATAACTTTAAATATTATACATAATAATAAAATTTCAAATTTAAAAGCTTTATAATTAAAATTACATAATTATTAACTTAACTATATATCATCATTTAATTTTATTTAACCAAAAATTAGAATATTGTGATAATTAAAATTATCCAATTTATCGCAAACATTTTAATTAGGCCGATAGGCCTTCCTATGCATCAACAATTGTCAACACTTTTAACCTGAACCGTTTGATCAAGTTTGATAGTTTCAACCATTGATTTGAAGTTGACTGCTTTTTCAAAATATTTGATTTGCCTTTTTTTCACCTCCAGTTCTGCTGTGCATTGAACCTGGCCCTTTGAGTTGCATTGTTGTTTTTTCCAATTCTTTTGTCACTCTCGCAGATATGCATTACTACTTTTTCCAATTCTTTTGTCACTCTCGAAGATATTTTCACTGCCCTCCCCCACATAGACCACATCCACATTTCGATTTTGGGTTGGAAGTGGATTGAATTTTTCCATGGCGATCTTCTTACCATCCAAAGCTTCTAAGTTGTGTCTGAATCTGCTTCGCCCAGGTTGTTTGTTACAGAGAGCGCCCTGTAGTCTTGATGGCTCTGTATATGGTAATAATGATTCTAGCTTTTGGGGTTCATCTGGTTTTCACTGTCGAGAGTTTGGACATTACAAGCAAAATCCCTTGCAGGAATGTGGCTTAGAACATGGCTGGAGGCTTTTAAGCCATCGTGGGCTGACCACTGAAAAGGGTTTTGATGAGTATTCTGACGAACAGTTGGAGGATGATGCTGAAAGACGGGTTTGTTTCTGAACAAAAACAATAATGGAAGTTATGTCTTATGCATGTTAGGAAGTGAAGTTAGGAATCAGTATACAGTTGCTATATAGTATCAAAATCTAGCAGTCTTAGATTTGGTCAATGGGATCTGTATCAGCACAAAACAATAGAGTAGCTGTATCATTACTATTGCAAGGTTCTTGGATGAATTTGGTTTTGTTTGTTTATGTTTATGGTTTAGCGCCCTTCGAGACCTACGCGGTCTCTGGGACCTCTTCTAAGAATAAAAATGGGAAAATTGGAATTGAGTTTAATTATAAGATACCAGAAATTTTATCAAGAATGTTGCCTTTTTAAAATAGATGTAATGTTTGATCAGTGTGTTAGATCAGTGTTTAAAATAGATCTAATGTTAGATCTGTTTTTAAAATAAATCAATGTTGGTAGGTAATGATATGCTTCTAAGTCGTGATACATCTCACATCTGAGATATGCTGCTCATCATTGAACAAAAGTATTTTATAAAAAAAATTCTTCTGTAGTCATCTCCAATGAGTTCCTTGGCCGGAGAGCCTAGGAGGAGATGTTTTCTGTTTAAGATGACTTGAGGTATACAATTTGTACAGGTTCGTTCTTCTCCATGGGTTTTAGAAGACAATTTCCAAATAGGGTCATGATTTCAACAGCCATGAAGTCTTTTCATTAGGATAAATGACACAACCCCTATAACAGAGTTTAATGCAAAGCCCTAGAAGTGCATAGCCAAATTTTCTGTTAAGGAGCTTTTAAGAATCATAAGCACTAGAAAATTATATTTTCCCCACTTAGCTGTGAAAGTATTCATTTAAATTTTATTTGTATTCTTTATCATCCTCCTTGTTATTGAGTAGTGTCCATTTCGAGGTTTGTAAAGAGTTTGGACTGAATTAGTTTCATTGCTTATCAATGACCATCACTTGATCAAAATTTTGGCCACTAGTGGTGATACTCATCAAAATTGGACTGGTTATAACCAATTTAGTGAAACTTACCCTCTATCTGGTTTGAGAGGTTAAGTTCGCGGTGATTCCCTTTCCAGGCATTTCAAGAGCTATTGAGATATTCCAAATTGCATATAGGGGTAACCTTTAAAATACAGGCCTGCATATATTTGACATCTGAAACCTGAATCTGTGTCAAGATTATTTAATTTTCATTTATAGACTACCATTTATAATTTGAGATCTTCATGATGGCTGTTGAATCTCATTCAAATTGAAGCTTGGTTGTACATGACCTTATTTAGAATCAACGCTTCTGTTATCTATTGCAATGTGAGCCTGAGCATATTTTCGTTTGGAAGTAGTTCGGTAAAAAAGCTCTTCCATGTGATGCCCCTGCTGCAGTTTGACTGAGACTTCAAAAATGCATTTCGAAAGCTCAATATACAACCAATTTATTCAAAATTAGTTATTAATTCAACATAGTTAAACCCTGCTTGAAAACTAGGAAGAATCAAAGCCATGTAGAGTAGAGATTGTTATTGTGAACTGCAGATTTAAATGCTAGAAAATGAATGATTACTCTTACAATTCTAATTTTAAATTCTATTTTTGAATTGACAGTGTCTGGATGTTCCAGGTGGGAAATTTGAGCTCACTTATGAAATGAACTTCATATCCGAGTCTTCGAATAAACGTGTACCTTGCTACAAGGTTTTGAATGAGGTTGGGTGTCAGATTTCCACTGATGCAAGGGCTAACCAGCCTGCCATACGACATTAAATGCCCGGGTACATGCATGCTCTATAACAAAATAACACACGGCCCTTATTTTTAATTCATGTAGCCACCGCGTCCGCGTTATATTTTGTTATAGATCATGCATGTACCTGGGCATTTAATGCCCTATGGCAGGCTGGTTAGCCCTTGCCTCCACTGATGGCTTCAGTCAGGTGATCTATGTACTTATTAATATTTGATGAGTTCCCTTGCTGTGACGTGGACTTCTCTGATGTATATTTAATCACGAGTTTATCTGTGACATCAATATCCATAATTTTGATGTCTGACAGATTAGCAAAGACTTGGCATTGAAAATGTATGAGAGTATGGTAACTCTTCAAGTTGTGGACACCATATTTTATGAAGCACAGAGGCAAGGCAGAATTTCTTTCTATCTTACGTGTAATGGAGAAGAGGCCATCAATATTTCATCAGCAACAACTTTGACTATTGATGATGTGGTCTTTGCCCAGGTATATAGTTTGATCAAGATGTGTTAGTTTAGAAATTTAAAATGAAAGTGTTTTCGAAAAATTATCTTAATCGGCTTGTTCAGTGCTAAAGACCTTGGCTGAGAATGGAATTTTAACTTGTATGGTTGTTCTGAAGCAAGAGCTAGTCTCCCAAATTCATATACACCATGGTTTTGCAACCTTTCCATATAAATAATATCACTTTTAAAAGCATCCCAGCATCCCACCAGGGTTATGAATTGTTTCATTAATAAGCACCTCAGGTCTATATTATTATTCTAGAAGCCTTTTATAGATGGTTGAATGTACTGCCAAAATACTTAAGCACTACAGTAAGCTTAACCGAAAGGGCTTATGTTATTAATGTGTGCAGTATCGAGAACCAAGGTCCTTATTTGGCGTGGTTTCACAATGCAAGAATTTGCAAACCAGTGCTTTGGGAACTGTGCTGATTATGGCAAGGGGCGCCAGATGCCTATCCATTATGGATTTAATGCATTGAATTACTTCACAATATCATCGCCTATAGCGTAATGGTTTCCTTCACTTGAATGGTAGTTATCTTTATAAATTTAGATATCAGGTACATTATGTATTAGTTTTATTTTGTAAACAATCTTTTGGGCTGACTGGGAGTTCTTACTGAATTCCATGTATCATGTGTATTTTCCAGGACACAACTTCCTCATTCAGTAGGTGCAGCGTATTCCCTAAAAATGGACAAGAAGCAAGCTTGTACAGTAACTTTTTTTGGTGATGGTGGCACGAGTGAGGTTAGTGTCCGCTCTCAACCATCACATTTTTTACTGACCCAGTTATCCTTCCAAAGAAAGATGTTATCTTAATCTGTGCTCCTAATTTCAGCTCAAAATCTCTATTGCTTTTAACTGATGCATTTCTCCTTTTTGCCTCAAGGAGATTATCATGCTGCCTTAAACTTTGCAGCAGTTCTAGAAGTTCCAGTTGTATTTATTTGTCGAAACAATGGATGGGCAATCAGTACCCCATCGTCAGAATGGTTCAAAACTACTCTGTATATTTAATAAGTTTGTATGCCTATTTGTTACTAAAAATGACTCTTCTCGAAGGGCACTCTAATTTGATTGTCTATTTGTTCCCTATCTTTTGGCAAATTCGAGGTGATTGTGTAGTTGTTAGAGGGCAAGGTTATGGGATAAGAAGCATTCGTGTCGACGGGAATGATGCACTTGCTATGTACTTTGCAGTTAGCAAGGCACGACAGATGGCAATTGATGAGTTTAAACCAATCTTGATAGAGGTATACTTTCAGTGTTTTTCACATAGTTCAGATTCCATTATTTCTTTAAGAAAACTTTACAAGAAACCAAAGGGATGCTTCCCCACATTAGTGAATAATATCCTTAGTAAAACTGTTAGTATAAACTAATACATGTAACCCAGTGGGATTCAAACTAGGCACCCTGCTGATTTTTAATCAGCAAAATGCCCAACAATATTCATGACAACCCATTGAGTTAACTCCTCACACTTCACATGCTGTTTTATTGTATTCACTTTGTTAAAGTCCAACCATTTCTTGAATCCTAATACTTTGTTGGGACAAATAGTAACAAAAGAGTTGTGATCTTTTATGGATTTTAATTTATGGTTTTAATGTTTCATCTTCACTTTCGGTACATGAACAACATATTTGTCCAAACGAATCTAGATTTGTATTTATGTTTTTTCTTGGATGTTGACAAATCACTAATACTTGGCTGTTTGTAAGGGGATCTAGCAATGCTTGTAATGTATATCTTTATATAGTACATTTATGATGAAGATGAAGATGGTCCATTCTGATTATTATATTGGCAGGCACTTACATACCGAGTAGGTCACCATTCAACATCAGATGACTCAACGAAATATCAAAGAATAGATGAAATTGAACATTGGAGGTTGAAGCATGACCCTGTTTCAAGGTTTAGAAATTGGCTGACTCAAAATAACTGGTGGACTGAGAAGGCTGAATCGAACCTTTGGACTGAAATACGAAACGAGATATACTTGAAATCCAAAGCCTCGTTTTGCACAGAAAAGTGTTTTATGGCATTCACTATCACAGATTTGATTTAGATTATGTCATTTGCAAACAGCTTTGAGTTGTTGATAATCCACATGAACCATGTTCGGGAAATTAACTTTCCTTTTGGTCTGTATAGATTTCACAGGCAATACAAATTGCTGAACGCATGGAAAAACCAAGCATTGAAAATCTCTTCTTACCCTGTTCCGTTCGATCAGGTGAGACACTTTCAACTGTTGATTTGAAGTGTGACTGCTTTTTCCAAATATTGGTTGAGTTGCCTTTTTTTCATGGCAAGATATTTTTACTGTTTTTTCCCATTCTTTCATGTCATTCTTGAAGATATTTTTATTGTTTTTTCCCATTCTTTTATGTCACTCTTGGCCTCAGAGTTAATTGTTTCTTTGGTCTGCCAATTATTGTTGCTGTTCTTCTTCCCTGGCTTTTGGCAAGCACTGATTAGTATTAAATTATATACCCCATACACCAATTAAAACTACTTGCGGCCAACTCTTTAGCTTTCCTCATTCCAACAGGGAAAGCTGCAAAAGAAGGAACGAAATGCTTTAATGCCGGCTGTCAGTGATGGAATGTGCCACAAAGAAGTGTTGTATTTTTGTTTTTATTTTTGCAGACCACATATTTAGCCCTTAAAGTTCAGCAGAGGTGCGTGTTGCGAGTATTTTAGTGATCGTCAGATACTGTTGGCAATTTACAGAATTTTATCTGATTTTGAAAGGTTGTTTGTGTGAAACACATGCAGATCTTCCAAAGGCGTTGATTTGGCCTAAGAAAAAAGATTATTTACGGTATGTGATGTCTTTCTGATTACGAATGCACGCAGGCAAGCTAAATTCAATGCATCTGGACTTTGCATTATTTTATAAGAATTTTAAAGCATCTTCTTGCAATTTTGGAAGGATCAGCAGATTTAATCATTTAATTTTCCTGTTTAAAAGTCTGAAAGATTTCAAGATGAGAGGGGACAGGTAAATTAAAGTTCTAAAAGTTTCCTATAGTTAACTTTAGTTGACTTTGGCATAAGCTTGATCAGGGTATTAGATCTGTGTCACCTCTGTAATTTCCTGCCCGGATTTTTCCAGGGAGAGTATCTGGTGCATCTTGAAGTAATTTTGACTCCTATATATTATAGGAGATTCCCAGGAGGCCACCCGGTTCGTTCGATCAGCCCAGTCAATGGTCGTCATGGGCTTACTGATCCCACATAAACTTTGGGACACTGTGATTTAACAATTTAATCACTTATGGGCACTGATGCCTCATAAACAATCTGTTTGGTAATTTTCTGTTTCCTTAATTTGTTTGTTTTTTGTAATTCATTCTTGAGATATATGGGGCGATCTGAAAAAAAAATGGTTTTTCTCTTTATAGAGCAGGTTAAACAGGGATATCTTTGACTCTGGTAGCTTATTAGTTCTCTTTTTCTCTTAGGCAGTCTAATGTAAAGCTGTATCAGGCAGTCTCATTGAAAGCTAAGATGGGTCTGGGTGGTGGAGTGCTCCATCAATGTGCCATGTTGCAATTTCATCAATGTGCTGTGCTGTGTTGTATTTTTTAATGTGTTTTGGAGGAGGATATAAACAATAGCAAAGCAAGTTTTATTACTAATTTTGGTTTCTGGTGTTTGAAATCGATTTGCAAATTTGTCTATGGTGTTTGAAATAGATTTGCAGTATTCCCACCCATGTATTGTTATATTTGCTTTGACATTCAATGTGTTCCTTGTAATATAGATATAAATAAAACATTTAAAGAAAAGTAATTGCAAAGTAATTGCACAATGATCCAGTCCAAGAAAAGAAGGTTTTTCATAGACCAATTAACTCTTCTAGAAAAATTCAACAATTCCAATTTAATAATCCTATCCACCTCTCTTTGTACCTTTTGAGACAATTGCTAATAATAAAACTTTCCGATCTCTCTCACAATCCATAACATCATCTAGCAATTTATTCGCAGACAAACCAAATCCCCACATCAACTTGCTCACAAACACGACATCAATGCATTGATAGAGGAAGTTGGGGTTTCCTCGTTTGGGAGGCGAATAGTGTCACTCGTCAACGAACAACGGGAGAAACCAAAAACGGCGGCGACAGCTGTACTCCGGGCGGAAGGTCTCGTCGGCATCAGCTAGGCAAACTGGCTCTGCAATTGACGCGGAGAGGGCTGTCCGTAATGTAGCAGGTTTACAAACCCTGCATCGACGTATTCTTCGTAATCACCTCTCTATTTTAGCTTCCAATTGCTTGCTGCACATAAAATTTCTTCAACCTGTGGCTTGCTCTTTAACCTTAATTCTAATACCAAACAGATAACAGAGTGCACAAAAGTTTTCAAATAAACCTGAATAATGGAGTAAAAAGTCCACAGGGAAGAGCGAGTAATTAAACAAATGGATATATTAGAATTTTCAAACAAATGGATATATTAGAATTTTCAAATTGTTTATCGAGGAGTTGTTTATAATAGGATTTTTTTAGAGTTTTTGGTGTGTGAGAAAAATTTAAAGGGAAATTTTGATTTGTATTATTTAAAATAATTTTTTATTGTATATATGGATCAGCAACATTAAAAATCTTAGAGCATTTCTATTGTGCATGATTTATGCATCAATCTTGTAATTTCAATTTATTCCCCTAAAATTTTAGAAAAAATCTCCAAAAAAATCACATTTATTGAAAAATGTCTATGATAAATCTCCACCTTACATTCCAAAACCAGTGAAATCTAGATCATGCCCCAAAAAAAATCAGAACAAAACTAAAATTGTGAAGGAAGATTTCAATATGTCAACGGCTATCCACGAATTACAATCTGAACCAACAACACAAAGTTTGACCAAACAATTTGAGAAAAAAATATGCAAACAATACATACCATCAGAGAAAACAATCACACAATCACGGATTAGACGCAGCAGTACTGTTGTCCCAAACACCACTGAAAGGAAGATCATCTTCATCTCCATCTCGTCAAAAATACCCAACAAAAATTCATGCCCAATATACTAGAAAACCATTAAGACGCGCTGCGAAAGATTCAGAGAGACAACCAAATCCCTATTCTGTTCAGTACAGTCCTGTTGTAACAGCTAGAGTTTTAATTTGTGACAAAGAAGAAGAAACTATAGAAAATGGAGAGAGTGGAAAACAGATTCTAGAGTGCAAAGTTAATGATATACATACCACTCCAAATACATACATAGATATTTTGTGGAAGTTTGTATTATGGTCAACACCACACTCGATAATGTTGTTTCTTGCGCTGCCAGTGTCTGAAACTTTGGCGGTACAGATCTACGCCTCCCGATATGACTGAGCAGGAATTGCAGGACATAGTTTCGTTGGATGTTCGTGGACGAGCTTTTGAAGATTCCAACGGTTATATGATCGGCCAAGCTCGGCATTTGAAGGCGGGCGAGCTTCGAATTGGGATGTTTGAGAATAAATGGACACATAATTACGATCGCTGCGGACATGAACATCACCACGGTTTGGGTACTTCGATGACAGCTGCACTGTTGATGGAATTTTCCATACGCAAACATAGTGCTTGCAGAGAAATCTATGTGAAATTTCTCGCAACATAAGTTATGTATAATGCAGGTGTCATCACCGTGAACAGGAAAATATACACATTAGGTTACCGTTTTTTCTCAGATATCCCAATTCGTGGTTCGCCTGCATTCAAATGCCCTTCTCGAGCGAAAGCCCATACACCCTTAAAAGTGTTCGAAATCTTCAGAGCCCCTTCCTGGAAAGTCACAACCGAAGAATCTATATCCTGCAATTCCTGCTCAGTCGTATTGGCAGCCATTGCTATGCAGAATCAAAATTTCCAAGAGGAAATAGTAAAAGGGCCGTTCGCGAACAGATTATTGAGTAAAAGGTTAAGATATGCATAGCAAACGCTTTCTTTCTGGGCCCTCCTCAGGGAAGCAGAAATGAGAGCTCCTAATGTGGGTGCCCTGTGCACAGTTTCAAACGAATGTCGCTATAAATGATTGTGTAAGAACTAGTAAGGCAGAGAGGAACGTACTGCTTTTGGAGTAGTACATAAAGTTTATAGGAAAATGGAGTACACACGGAGATAATCGTTGTGTTTTATATTTAAAACACATTTTGGATGAATTGTTATTTGTTAATCGCTGGGCCTGGACATCTCAGGTTGTCAATTACCAGGATGGGATGATTGGACATTGAAATCGTATATTTTATATTGGAGCAGCTGAATTAGCAGAAGTTTTACGTATGTTTTATATGGGAGCAGTTGCATGAGCGGAAGTTTTACGTATATTTTATATTGGAGCAGTTGAGCTACTAGAAGTTTTACTCTTAAGTGATATGTAGATTGTAATTGGTTTTTAGTCCTATCACTGTTAATTTTAATTATTTTTGATTTTGTAATAAAGCTTTTAAAAGTTATTATATTAATTTTATTTTATTTTTAATAAAAATATATTTTATATTTTTATAAAATTTATTATTTTTAATTTTCTATTGGTTAAGTATTATATTGTAATTAATTTTTAATTATTTTTTGTTATTGCAATGAAATTTTCGAAAGGGTTTAGAATTTATTATAATTTTTTTTAAATAAAAATATATTTTAGACTTTATAAAATTTATTATTTTTAATTTTCTATTAATTAAGTATATTCGAATGAAAATTTTTATGAGTTTTAATTAGAATAAAAATGATTAATTTAAAAATTATAAATACATTAAATTGTTACATGTTCATAAATTGTACTATAATTTAATACACATAATACTATAAAATGACTAGATTTATATAAATTTTATTAAAAATATTAAAATAAAATTATTAATTAATAAAAATTTCAAAATATTATTAAATAACATTGTCCTGCTTTATGTAAGAAGCCAGTAAAAGCCTGCTGGTGACTCTCGCAATTAAAAATGGAAAACAATGTAAAACATTATTCACTTGAAACTGTTATACAAATATTTACAATAGTATTAATCACGAAGTGTAAAAATCAAAATTTAATTGTATATATATGTCCACTGAAAATATTAGTTTATATAAGTTTGGGTTTATTAAAAGGTTTTCTAAGTCATTAAAAATAACATTAATTAGGATTCAAAATTCAAATTTGATATTGAAAAGTGTTTTATATTAGATATCATTTTTGGGATTCAACTGCGTTAAGTAAGTCATTCAAACGTATGACCATTTCCATGAGAGGTAGTCGTAACTGACTAATTTCTCATGATTTTTGAATAGTTCACTTAGCACTCATTGCATCGGGTGATGCTCACAGGGGTGAAGAAGTGGGATTGAAACTAGTGAAATGTGGAGAACGAATCACATGGCATCAATCATCACTTCCGGGGCTTGCACCCGGTAACCAGGACTTCCCAGGAGGTCACCCATCCCAGAACTCCTCGCTTAACTGTGGAGTTTTTCCCCACAATCAAGCCCACTTAGCTTGCTACCCCATTTGCAAAACCTTAGCAAGTATTGTGCCTCATGAACCATTCAAGTAGAGATCCCTTGACTCTTTTTGAATGAGAAATTAGTCAATTACGACTACCTCTCATGGAAATGGTCATACGTTTGAATGACTTACTTAACGCAGTTGAATCCCAAAAATGATATCTAATTGAAAAGTGTTATTAAAGACAAATTATATGCACACTAAAACTAGATATGAGTTTAGGTTTATTAAAAAGTTTTCTAAATCATTAAGATGAGTGTTCAAAATTCAATTTTGATTTTGAGAAAGTGTTGTTAAAGACAAATTATATGAACTCTAAAACTTTATAATAAAGCAGCTGTTGGGCGTGAAAATAGTACTTTTGATAAAACCCTTTCGATAATTCGTCTGGTCAAATGTTTTATAAAACCAATATTTTATGTGGGCAAATATGTTAGGGTGGAAATCAAAGAAATTTAGTTGTCAAATGTTTTGTTTCTTAAAGTTTATAACCCATCAAAGTTTTGTTTCTTAAAGTTTATAACCAATCAAATATACAAGTGATTCAGTAATGAAGTCAAGTCTAGTGATTCACGGTGTTTTGATAAATAAGATTTTTTGGAGATTTCGGTGACGGAATCCGGTGGAAGAAATTGAGGTTAAATCTTGATTTGTTGCAGTTAAAATGGTTTTTTAACTGCATATTTGGATTCAACACCCTGAAAAACCCCTGGAACGCTTTCATTGTGCAGAGACTAACTATCAAATTTGTGAATCCAATATATTGCTGCCAAATTTTGACCCGAAAAACCCACCAAAACGACTTCCAAAAAGTCACATTATAAATAACTGCCTTTTTTATTTTGTTTAGGGAGGGATTTGTGTCAATTGAAGGTTTGAGCTATGCGCTTATCTTGAGAAAAGATTTTTATGTTTTTTTTTTTATAAACAATACAAAATCGCGATCTTTTCAAAATTTTACCATTATAAAAAAATCTAAAACTTAAAACATTCACCGGTTTTATGACGGCACAAAAATCTGAAATCTGAAACATTAATCAGTTTTATCACAGCACGTTCCAGATTGTGTATGGCATTCCTTCACCGTTTTCACTTTGTCCAATTTTCTGGACACCACACTCCAGATTGTGTATTGCAGTCTTTTCCCGTGTTCGGGTTCGCTAATTTAGTGACATCCACACTCCAGATCGTGTATGGGACTACTTTGCAGTGTTCTCGATGGTCAATTTTGTGGTATCCACATTCCAAATATTCTATGGCAGTATTTTCCTTTCATGTTTGGGGAATTTTGTTATAGCGAATCTCGATACGGTGTTCTTAATTTCCGTGAGACATGTAACTCTGGCCAATTAATATTATTCAATTGAATTGATTGTTCCATTTCCAGTAAGTGTTCAGCTATCAATCCATAATAAGCAGGAAAGCACGTCATACATCTTACTTATCAAATTTAATAATTAAAAAAAAAATATTAAAGCTGTTAAATTACAATTTTATTGTTATTATTTTTAAATGATAAAAAAATAATATCTAAGTTAAATATGTATACATTTAATTACTACATTCAAATGTGAGTTGTTTTTAGCTAGTTGTGTCTAATTTTTATTTTGGTTTATTTTGATATATGGGTTATGTATTTTTATCAAAACACTTATTTCTTGGTTTGTCTATTAAGTGTTTGGCACTGATCCCTTGGTTTATGTATAAAACTGAACTTTCACAAGTTCTATCACAACAACTACAAATTTCCACCAAACACTAAAATAGAAGTCTTCGATATTTTTGAAACAAATACCTCATGTGTGATGATGATATCGCCGCACTCTTCATCCTAGCACTATCCATCCTAGTCATGGACAAGGCTCATGTGCCCATCACTTGAGCATATGACATCCTTCCTCACTCAAAATTATTGGCATCCTCAACAACACTTTGTCCAATAACTTATGTCAACAACTGAAGAGTAATTCTCAAATGAAATGTTTTAACTTTTATCCTTCCTACCTATCACCAACCCATGAACACTCGACATGGATCCATGTGTTGTATCCCCATATGTCTCTAGCTAATTAGGTAGCTATTATAATCATAATCCCAAATCCACTAGAGCTCATGCCAACACACAAGTGCAATGACCTTGAATCTCAACATCATTCTAGTAGCTAATCAAAACATCTTGCTCTTCTAATAATAAAGTTATCCCTAGGTGACCCACCATATGACTCGCCATGCAACTACATTAGTAAGCCATTTTCTTATGGCTCAATGTGAAGGGGAGGTATGCTACTCATGGAAACCGACCCCTTTATGTCCATTATTTGACTCTTCTACTAAAATAACTCCTCCATATCTCTATCTCATCTACATCAAAAGAGGGATATGGGGATGAATCTTGCATCTTGTCTATTTAATGACTCGCTCCAAATATGGATCAAGAACCTACTCACTTTCTCTGGGAGTATCTATGAATTAGCAAATCTCTTCCTTAGCTGGTATGTATGAAGGCACATTCTATCCTAGCAACTCTCCTAGATTAAAAGTACATCTCTCCTACATCGAATTAATAAGCATCCTAGTCCCCTCTACAACTCTTTGCTTAGGTTCTAGTGTCTATTTCATAACTTTATTTGACAAATATTCTACATCAAATACGCTAATATTTATGCATAATGTAAAAGAACAAACTTAACAGAATTTATCTTCAAATTTGTTGTAATATTATTATCTTATTTTTTATCCCCTCTATCATGCCCACAAAGAGCTCATCCTTCTCGCTCTTAAATGTGTGCCTCCTATCAATTTGTTCATTACAACTAGATTCGGTCTAAATAGAAGAAATAAGTGTTACTTTTAGGAACTCCTGACCTATAACCAATTCGTAGTCATCAAATTGCACAATGGACAAGTTCGTCCCCAATCTCTAAATAAAATATGAACATCCTCAATCGTCACAATCACTCTAATATCATTAGAGTTAATGGCCCTAAGGATGCATGAACCAATATCGAATGATTGGATACTTAGATTGGATATTTAAAGCAAATATTTTTTTTTTCATCTTCGCCCATAATGAATATGAAAAAATAGAACTCTGGCTCTCAAATGTGTGCCTCCTATCAACTTATTTTATTACAACTAGATTCGGTCTTAATAGAATAAGTAAATATTTCTTTTAGAAACTACCAATTCGTAATCATCAAGTTGCACAATAAATATAATATGAACATTGTCAATCATCCCAATCACTCTAATATCGTTAGAGTTAATTGCCCTAAGGATGCATGAAGCAACATCGAATGATTGTATATTTAAAGCACATATTTTTATTTTCACCTTCGTCCATGGTGGATAGGCAAAAGTACATGATAAATTAGATGGGCTTTTTAATGTTGGAGACCGTATTTCATCTCATGTTTGTTTTTTTTTTTTAATATTATTTATTATTGTGTTGAAAGTTATGTTTTTATTTTATTTTATTTAAATATTATTTATTATTATGTTCAAAATTATGTTTGTTTGGAAATCTGTTAAGATTTGACAAAGAGGAAAAGGCATTTAAGTCGTACATGAAATTTGAGGTAGTTATATAGGAATAGTAACAACAAAATTGAGATTCATGTAGATTTTCAATATATCAATAAGCTGAGTAGGAGTTCTAATGAAGTAGGGCGCATTTTTTGCAATAATGCATCAGGAGTTTCGATGAAGTAGGGCACTTTTTTTTGCAATAATGCATCAATTTTGGCTAGAAGGAGAGACACGTTTTTTTGCTTGAGCTTCATGTGTTTAAACTCCATTTTCAACTCATCTATCAACATGAGAATCTTGCACTTCACCTCATTATACTCCAACAATACTTTGTTGAGTAATTTCTTCATATTCCAATATAGCTCAATAGTACATAGCTACATATTCAAGGGCACCCCATGATGTGACCTACGTCTCATACTAACTTAACCATAGAGGCGAGAATGTCCTATTCTATTTCATCTTGATCTTCCTACACTTCCACGTCCATAGAGGTGAAAATGTCCTCATCTATTCCATCTTGATCTTCCTATACTTCCACGTCTACATGAACTATTTCTTGAAGAATAAGTGTAGGGGTTTGGGTTTAGAAGTGCCTAGCATTGGAATGAGCGTGAAGGAAAGCATGTGCATTCTCTCCCACCCTCAGGGAGGAGCCTCTACAACTCCTCATCCATTTCCTAGCTATTGAGGTCAATGAGAAAGGAAAGAAACGAGGAAGGGGAGTGGGAGATGACCAGTAAGAGTGGTCAAAGAATTAGAAGCAAAGCATGTGCCATGAGATTTGAGGGAGAAGAAAGGTTTTAGTGGAAAAACAAGACACATAAGAGGTGCCAGAAGGAAATAATAAGGGACCAATAGTCTAAGAACCAAAAAAGAAGGACAACCATCAACACTTAAAAGAAATGTGAAGAACCAAATATATTGTAGATCATCGTAAAATTCTTTTTATCACTAATAATAAAATAATAATTTTAAATAAAGCTAGAATATAGATAATTTTTATGATTTTTTTAATTTTAGCAACATGAGATAAATGATGAAGTAAGGTTTTGTTTTATAAATTATGGATTGATGCCTTTTGGCATTTACCAATCATTCAATTCATATGGTTACACTAGTGTATGTTTTTTTATTTTTTTTGTTTTCTAAGTAATTTCCTGATATGACTGACGTGCCTAACTCTGGCACTATGGCTTGAGTAATCGCGACCCAAGGGCATCTAACCCATCAAAATAAGGAGATCACATGTGTGGTGACCACACTAGGGGTTAGCATGGCTAGATTTTTTCCTATGTAGTTTTGAACTAGTGACATTCACACCAAAGGGTGCCTTAATAGAACACCCTGTCACCACCTGCTCTCTACCCAATGGGCATATATATATATATATATATATATATATATATATATGTTTTTATTAATTTTTTAATTTTAATTTTACTATAAAATAAAATGAAACCAAGTAAAATCATAAATGTAACATATTGAGTCATGTTTGTTATTGTTGATCTAGCCGATGCTTTGGTTATTATTTATGTACTTTCATCACTTTTTCAAGATATGTTGAACTATTCGTAAAATGTTATCAAGTAATTTATTAAAATCCATTAGATATAATATATTTTGAAGAGGAAGAATTGATCTCAACTTTCAACTTAATGAGCCAAATTGAAAAAAGGCCTTAATGCTTTGGGTGCATTATGTGGGATTATTGTAAGTTTAGATGGAGGCAAGGTTTTTTGAGTTTGCCCAAAGACCCACGGTGAGTGTGGTGACTCAAAATGTATCATGTCTTTACCTGAACTTCTATAAACACTATGAAATCTTTGTCTATTTATGAGTTTCATCATATAGCTACTTTTTTTATTTTCTTAAGTTTTATTTGAAATTATTTGTTGGACACCTAATGCTCTAAAGGTTAGTGTGGAAGCTGAATAGCCAAAAGAGTCCAAGAGATCACTTGGAATATGAATGCAAGGGTCACACCATGTACTATAAATGTATACCATTTGTTAATAATAAATGTACTCTCATGTTTTATCTTTCATACTCTTGCTGTAATGTGTGTGCTTAACATGGTATCAGAGCGGGCAATATCTTGCCCTCTTCATATTTGAGCCATTTGTTTTATGGTCTTTCTGTGCTGGTCATTTCTGCCATTAGTTCTGTATTTCATAAATATTTTCTTAGCTAAATTGTAGCTGCAATCTCTGCCCACAAATTGTTGAACATGTTTCTCTTAATTTTTCTGAGCAAATCAAGTCTGTCTCTCTATGCATTTTAGAACTATATCTATCATATTTCTACTCAGGCATTACTCTGCCACACTACATCTAACCATTAATATTCTCTAATACTGACATAAAATATCATTGCTACTCACCATGGATTTGAAGAGTCGATTCATATTCCCTTGAATAGTGTTGGCCTGTGCTGCATATAGTTTTGAAAACCAATTCAAAATTGCTCTTTGCCATTTCTGTCCTATGATTATGAGTATGCTCAGTGGTTTCTCTATAGTAATTTGCTTGAAAAAAAAAAAAAGCTATTCTGGTCAGCTTGTCAGTGCTCATTGGGTCTAAGAACTGCTCCTATTCCTTTAACGCTCTCTTTTCTGAGTAGAGCTCAAGGTCATTAAATGCTGGTGTGCATCCAACAACATTTGTTCTTCCTTATCATTAGCCCTTCAATTGTTTAGAAACTTGTCTAGTTAATCTGCCCTTGCATTGATAATGTCTCGCTAATGCACGCTAGAACAACAAAGAGAAAAGAGCTATGAAGAATTGTCGCCAAAGTTGAACTCTCTACAAACAAGTAGCTGCTAAGGAAGTGCACATTTTCGAGGGTTCCATTGCGATTGGAAGGACTCGTGGGTTTTCAAAGTGGAGGAGACATTGCTCTCAATCACAAGCCGACAGTATGGAGGACAGGAGGTCCACTATTATGCTCTTATAGAGTGGTCGGATTTTGCAAAGGCCCTGCCAATTCTTGCGAGTCATAGTTTGTACAACCATCTGCTAGAATTAGAGGTCAAGATCTTTGTATTCACGGCCAGGTATGCCTATGTGAGGAATTTTTTTTCCCGTTGTCAAGAGCGCAACATTTCTGTGGATTTGACTTGTGGGAGGCCGAGGTGTTTTGAGAGGAATAAGGTGAGGATTACTTGGAGGCCATAGAAGGAAAACATCTCGCAAAATTTGTTCCAGAATATGAATTTGATAGTTCATGGGAAGGCCCCCAAAAGTTTCATTGATGAGGAAGAATAATGAGCAGTTGCTTCTGAGAACTCCAACATAGGTTGTTGAAGGGTAGTCTCTTACGAGGATGTTGATGGATAATTGTCTATGTTTGTTTACTGACCGCAAAGATATAGGAGTGAATTTTCGAAGTCTGTTGCACCTGTGGCAAGGCATGTATTAATTTTATTTTGGTCTAGTTTTACATAGTGGCCCACGATAGAAATCAAAACAATCATATTCATCAATACATATTAACTGCATTTTATTGTTCTTTCATTCGATCAAATTGATATTTCATCAGTAAGTAATTACGTGCATGCCCAGGTTATAGATCAGCCCATGGAAGGTTTCTTGTGGGATCAAAGCATGGAAGACTTTTAAGGCTTTATTGGTTGCTTGCAATCTGGTGCCTGATCTAGAACCTCTTCAACTATGAAGCAGAAAGTAGTGAGTATTCTTAAAGGATCTAAAAGTTACATCGAATACGCGAGCATATTTGTAAATGGAAGTACATCCCCGCTAATCAGCATTTTTCAGCATGTCTCCTGGTCTATATTTTTGCATTGCAGATGAGTAGAATTATATGGGTAAACTTTAAGTTATATTGTTTGAGCATTGCTTGGAGAGCATGAGTTATATGGTTTGTGCACTGGTATACATTTGGTTTATATGCATAAAGTTCTGCCTTACCAAAGCTCCAGTGTTGATGCGTTGATTCATTATGTGTTGACTAATCTCTAGCAGCCTTTGTGCATTGAAACTCCTAGTCAACCTCGTTCACTAGACCCATGTAATGTGTACTACTATAAACTTGTGGTGGTGCAATATATGGTGGCATATTGTCAGAGTACAGTTTACTAGTCTTGGGATCAACAAAAATAATTATCCCATCAATAGCTCCAAAATATACGGTGTATCATCATACCAAGTTTTTCTGAGATCTGAATTTTCAAGTGGTGAAAGAGATTGTCCTCCATTCATATGTTATTGTTGAATTCAGTCAAGCTTGTCACTTAAAACTATTAGGAACGCCACAAAAAAAGTATAAAGAGCACAAAATTCACAAATGCTGCTTTGCCCATTTCCATTGCATTGATGGAGATTTTGAATCCATAATTCAAAGCATTGTTCTCTTTCTCTTTTTATTAGGCTTTATATATTAATATATTTGTCTCTTAAAATATTATGATTGTTGCTCATTCTACATCAACATAACTGTGAAAAATTGGGCTAGGCTAGAAAGGATTGGTGCAACCAATGTCTTGTGTGGTGAAATTCTTATTTATGACCATCATGTTTAGTTTAGTGGAAGAGTTATAGCATGTGGGGTTTTGTATATTTGAACTAATTTGGAGATTGGAGACTATTGAGAGCTTCTTTGTCTTGGCATTGTATTAGAGTTTAGAGTGTGTTCAGGTCCTCATTGTTTGACTCCTTTTTTGAGGTTGAAAATGGCTCAAATTGGTGCAATATTAGAGTTACTAGAAATCTAATACTCTCTACTATGGTTAATACAATGAAAATTAGCAAGGCCTTTCTCACTAATATTCATAGTTGTTTACAAGATGTACATGACAAGATTGAATTTTGGCAGCTTGAATCTCAGCTATAGCAAGCAAAATTAAAACAATGGAGTAGTCATTCTGAACTTACTTCTGTTCAGAACATTGAAATAGATTCTCATAAGTAACAAGTTGATTTAGATCCAGTGCTCATTTCAGAAGCAGATTTGTATACAGATGCGGAAGTTCAGTTTGCACTTCCCAAGCCCATCATCAGACCTTGGGAACAACTTGTCCACAACAAAGCACAAAATTGGTCTTGGATATGACAAGGTCATGTCCTTTCATCTCCTAGACTACTCCAAACCAATCCAATTTCAAAGTGCTAGATTTTTTTCAAGATGGTTCATCTTCACCTGCTCCTCATGACAGTTCACTTCTAGCTGTTTTGGATTCTGTTCCTTTTCCACAACAACAACAACAAATTGTGAAATGCCAACACTGTGATCAAATTGGCCATTTGAAAGATCATTTTTTTGATCTTCATCTATGTAAGCACTGTCATAAAACTAGTTATTCTTCAAACAAATGCTTCAGAAACGAACCTCCTATAAGAACAAAGATTCATCTTGGATAGATCACTTCTTGGAAATGGCCATCAACAACCAAGAAGATATTCTAGTAACATGTTAGAACTTGTTCTAGAGTATTGAATAGTCTTGCAATTGAGTTTTCTCCATCATCTCACCTTGCATCTATCAGGGGGAGAAATGATGGTCATCTATAAGCTTCAAAGTCACATCAAGCGAGCCTGAGCCACAACCTGTCACACTAGTTTCAAAGTTGTAGCGAGAGACAAAGATGCCCCTGAGAATGCTTTCAGTTGGTAATTTGGAATACTTCCTCTAGCAAAAGACTTCAGCTTCTTGCCAGTTTCGGAAGAGTTCCAGGAATAGAATTGGGGATACTTCCTGCAGCAGAAGACTTCATCTTCTTGCCAGTTTTGGAAGAGTTCCAGGAATTGCATTAAGCATTCCAGAGTTGGTGGTAATCCTTAAACCATCATAGGTTGAGACCTCCCTTTTCAGGTTGAGATTTTCTCTTTTATGCCAGGTGAGACCTCCCTTTCATGGTTGAAGGTTTCCCTTTTCAAAACATCAGGAACACCTCCTCTAGCAAAAGACTTGAGCTTCATGCCAGAATTGGAAGAGTTCCAGGAACTGCACTAAGCATTCCAGTTTTGGTGATCATCCTTAAACCACCGCCCTTTATACCAACATTTCAGAGAGCACATTCAGTCTAGTGCTGTCATGCATTTTTACACGTTTTGTATTACAGCGCGCTTCTTGGACTCATACATAACCCTTCAGATTAAGAAGGGAATGTTAGACCCTTAATCCTCTAAGGGTTAGTGTGGAAGTGAACAACCAAAAGAGTTCAATTGACCACTTGAAATATGAGTGCAAGGTCACATCATATACTATAAATTGTATATCATTCATTAATAATAAATATACTCTCATGTTTTATCTTTCATATGGTCGTATTTAACCTTATTTCTATTTAAAATATAAAAATTATAAATATATATGTAATAAATATCTTTGTGTAGGGCACTAACATACCCACATAGACAAAGATAAAAAAAATGGAAGCAAATTTTTAACTCTCATCAAATTTATGGTTCTGAAAATTAACGCGATGTCAATAAGAACTTGTATGTTTTCTCGTGGCAGTCACACTCCTGATTGTGTGGCATTATTTTCTCGTGTTCCCGTTGGCCAATCTTGTTGCGGCCACACTCCAGAATGTGTGTACTGCGTTCTTTTCCCACATTCGTTCTTTTCCCACATTCGCGGTGGCCAATCTCGTTGCGGCCACGCTCCAGATTGTGTACGTCATTCTTTCCTCGTGTTCACGTTAAGCAATTTTGTGGCAGCCACACTCCAGATTGTGTACGGTCCGGTGTTCACGTTAGCCAAAATTTGGATTGTTTTCCTGGCTTATGTTGGCCAATTTTGTTGTAGCGAATCTCGAAATCGTGAGTGGCATTCTCAATTTCCGTGAGACTTACAGTTCTCGCCGATTAATCTTAATCTATACAATTGATTTTCCCATTATTATCAATCTTACTAAACTTAGGTAATGCTTTGAAATCCATTATATGTGATTTCACTTTATTTTCTTTTATCATGTTTATTTTATAAGTTGGTATTCGGTATAGTTTGATTATTTTTAAAAATTAGTAAAATCGAAGTTTTCAAAGCGCAAGTTATCCTAATTGTGGAAAATAAATATAAAGAATGTAAGAGTCAATTTTAAAAAATATAATTATATTTGGTCAATTTTAGAAAAATATAATTATATTTCAAATATTAAATCGAAGTTTTCAAAGTGCAAGTTTTCATAAGTGTGGAAAATAAATATAAACAATGTAAAATTCAAATTAAAAAAATATAATTATATTTCAAATATATTAAATTAGGTTTCTTTAAATGTTCGAATTCTAAATAAAAGTTTAACTAATAAATGTATATGCATTATATTTGCTATCTAGAATAAGAAAGGGATAATATGGATCAGATTATTTATAATAAAGAAGAAATTTAATGCTTTTTTTTGAGCGAATGAAAAACAATTGATAATCATAAATATAAATACATTTAATAATATTTTTTTAATTAAATTTTAAAAATATATATTTTTATTTCAAATGTGTTAAATTATTATTATTATTTTTAAATTAAATTCTAAATAAAACTTGAATTAGTAAGTAAAAAAAATAATAAGGATTAGATTCCTCAAATTACAGAATATTTTTAATGTTGTGGTTTTCAACCACCTAAAATGGGTAATTATAGACATTATATATTTAATAATACTATTTAAATTACCATTAAAATAAAATGATAGAAATAATCATATTAAAATAATTAAGTAATATTATTTAAATTACAATTAAAATAAAATTATAGAAATAATAATATTAAAATAATTAAGTAAAATAAAAAGTATATGCTATTTTAGGTTTTGTTGCTTTAAAATATTGATTTTGTATTTTAACCTAGTGTTAATAGGGAAACCAAACAAAGCACAGAAGATCGGTTTTCTTAAAAAAAACACAAAAGGTTTACTAATTGAAAATCAAAACCACAAAAACTTTATGTTAGGCATATTGTCTATTGGGCTACACTATGGAAAAAGAAAGTACCAAAAACTAAGTGCATGATATTATGAAATATAAGATAATATTATATTTTCCAAAAGTTTGAAGCTACATAGATGGGGTCCCCATTAGTGTGTTGATGCCAGAGTTAAACCAAAATGATTGTCAACTCCTTCTAGTTTAATATCCATAGTACAAACGAAGATATGTAGTTCTTCTAATTAGTGAAGCAACACCTCTCTAACAATGTTTATGCCCACTACAACATGTTCAAGTAACAACTTTAGGTGCCAATACAGGTTAAGTATGTCCATGTAGTGGTTCACATTATCCCTAGAGTGCCCAATGTCTAGCTCCCAACTTGCCACCTCAAGTAGGATCTCTAAGTTAATGAGACATAATCGTTCATCAACAATGTCCCCCTTGGCTTGCGCAATTTCAGCTTGAACACCTAATAGAGTGACTTCTTGATATTGTGTCTTGGAACTTTTGGATTGATGTTGTGCTTTGGGATTTCCAATGTCTTTGTAGTAGGTGGCGTCTTGGTAGACCTTTAGGCACCTCCTTGACATGCTAAGACCCTCGAAATAGACTTTCAACTGAAGGGTGCAGAGGAGAAAATAAGTGATTGAGAGGCTAGAATCTAGAAGCAAGGGAAATAGATGTTCAAGGACACTAGGGAGGCGGCATCTGAGGGGGGAACAAAACTAAGGATATGGAGTGAGAGGCTAGAACTAGGAAGATTTAAAGAGAGCCAAGTGAGTGAGGGTTTATGCTAGAGAAGAGGAAATTCGAGTGGGGCTCAAATACTGACAACCAAGGAGGCTCTCCCTACTCTCTAAGATCCAAAGGCAAGATAGTACAGAATTCTAAGGTGGGTCTTGAAGTCAAGCATTAGAGGAATTTTGAGGTCTAAAATGGGCCTCCTAAGAAAAATATACAACCAAAATAAACTTTATAAGAACCAATAGGATTCAAGATGATGATGCCATTCATGGGGGATGATTTACCATTTTTGGAGTAAAAAAGTAAAAAGATTAAAAAATATTAAAGTAATAAAACTATTTTTTCAACTCATATTTTCAATTTATCTCCCTAATGTTTTACTCAAATTTCAAGCAGGAGTACTCGTTGGATGCAAAATTTAACTCCTCGTCCAAAGAGTACCTATGTTGCATACTTTAGATGGACTTTGCTACATGAAAAAAGAGAAACACATGAAAAAACATGATTGCAATCACGTATTTCATGTATTTCTCATTTTTCATCTACGAAGGTCCATCAAAAGTATGCAACATGGATAATCCTTGGATGAGAAATCAAATTATGCATCCAACGAGTGTTTTTGCTCGAAATGTGAGTAAACCTATAGGGAGAAAAGTTGAAAATATGAGTTGAAAAAGTAGTTTTTTCTTTTTTCCCTCTAAAATTTGATGATGTAAGCTAATCTTATTTATTATTTCCACTATTATTTATAATTTCCTTACGAGGCCCATTTTAGACCTGAAAATTCCACTAATGAAAGTAAAAGTCATTAATAGATAGACAAGAAACATTTTTCCAAATAAATAATAGAGCAATAAGTTGATGGCTCCATGAAATTTTAGGCTCCATCATATTCCATATGCATGACACAAGAGTGGAAACCCTGTAAACCAACTCCCCCATGTGAAAAAGGATTGTTGACATAATTGTTGGCCTCACAACATGACCAATGTATTGGCTATTGACCTACTTAAAACTTGTACTATGTTCCCTAGTACAAAAAATTTAACTACCCAACACACCTACACATGACCATGAAGATCTTGCATTAATGCAAGCATGATTCAAATAAATAACCAATTTAGCACACGATTAAGGCTTATCAATGTTGAAATGTTGTGAGTTGTGTAGTGAACTTGGAGGGGCATAGTTGCCATGTCCTTTTATCTTGGTAGGATGAATGGTGACTTTTTTCCCTCCACCTATATTAACCAAAACACCCCATCTAAGGATAAAATAAAAAATATATGTTAAAATCCATTTCACCTTTACATTTTCAAGTATCAATTTTTTCTTCCTTATGATTTATTTATTGGGGTGGGAAATGCACTTTGACTTTTTATGGTTGGATAAATAAAAAGGTAAAGATAAAGTTAAAATTACTTATCACTAAGTATACACATAGCTTTAAATTCCATAAATCATATTACACATTGTGAAATTATGAAATTCTATTGAAATATTTAGTAATTTATATTAATATTAGTTTTTGATTTGTCAAATGATGATGTAGTAACAATTTTTTAAAGATATAAAAATTTGTAAAAGTATGTAACTATGTTTAAATTTTATTACTTTGGATATTAGTTAATTTTGATTTTGAATAGAGCTATTTGATGAGTCGTTATGAAGCTTGATGATACAATTCATTTCCTTTTTCCAGCCAACAATCACATTGTTTAACCATCCAAGTATTTGGCTTATAAGTATTGTGTGGCTATGTAACTAGGTCATAAGAAAATCCCATAAATATAGATAAATTAAATTCATCTATTTTTGTAAGGATGATTCATGGACGATTCAGTTCATTTCTTTTTTCCTGCAAGCAGTCACATTGTTTGACCATCCAACTATTTAACTTATAAGTATTGTGTGGCCATGTAATCCAGTCATAAGAAAATCCTATAAATATAGAGAAATCAAATTCATTTCTTTCCATGAGGGTTTTTTTTGTTGTGTAACAATTTTTTTGTGTTTATCTTGTGTTCCACACCTCCAAACTCAACAAGTGGTATCAGAGCTTTGGAAATTGAAGTGACTGCACCTTTATCTAGTCTATTGAACATTGGGATTCATTGTTGTTGCCTACATTTTAGGCAACCGGTAACTTCAGTTAATTATTCAAGTGGATGACACAAGACAAAATATTTAAATATTATACAAAAATAGAGAGTATCTAGCAAACCCACATGAACACTAATTGTGTTTTCTCATAACAATGATCATTGCAATATTCATTCATTTTATTGTACAAAATGTCGAGAGAGACACCTGGGGATAATCGTTGCCTATATTTTCATGTATCAACATTCATTCAATTCAACAATGTCAAAAGTTTTCATACAAAGAAAGAGAAAAGGCTATGTGAGGTTCAACTAGTAAACAATTGTGTTGAAATTACTGCTTGCAATAGTTACTCAAGACATAGTCCTTTATTATTGATGGGTCCCATCAATAGGTATATTTTGCAGCCCATTGTGCTATCCTCCAACACTTAGAACTCTCCTTTTCTCATGTTAACTTGCATTTTTTAACCATAATATGCTTAGTAGTAAGACTAAAGGGTGCTTGTCATATTTCATTGCCTAATGTGATTAATATGTAGGCAAAATAGGCATTCTGGAGAAATTTACTATGCAGGGGTTAATTGCAGACATCCAGAGAGAATAGAGGGGGACTTGTCCACTACATTAACTCTCCAACTCAGCTTGAGATAAAATATTTCTCACCAACATCTTGAATTCACTAGTAGACGAGGAACTCAAGTGCATGTGAAGGTCCAAGGGAATTAGATCCACCGATTTTGAGATTTTGGAGTGGAGCAATCTGCCTTTCTAGGGAGCTTCCCTCAACTACTTTTTGTATAAATAAAAAGTCGTAAATGATCATTAGTATTCAAAATTTTGTTGGAGATAGGGATAGCTACTAAGAGCCTAGTGCTTGATATTTTTATTTTCATCTTTCGTATGATGTATGTGACTCTCATTTTTTGTCAATGAAAAATTAAATATTGGCCTACATCTGAGTTAACTTTGGAGGGTTGACACCCTTGTGTTTGTACCCAACCCAGAGGCTTTAGTCCCTTAACGATATTATTTCCTTATTCTTGTTCAAGTCACTATATTTCTTTCCTTGTTTAAGTTGGAATTATATTACAAAAATTGCAGTTGCAATTTTGACCACTACCTCTCTTGTGGGAAGTGTGGATGGGAGATGTACAACAACAAGCCAAGGACATGTGTTTATGATTTCTTGGAAAGTTCTTAAGTTTTGGATTGAAACTCTTCTGCATACTTGGTTTCTTAAAATTATAAGTTAGTAACATTGACTTGTCAATTAGAGTAGGTATATGTTAGAGTAGATCTTAAAGAAATAAAAATCAACTCATCCTTTCCACTTTGATTCATTTTGTTGCAATATTGATCATTTAATGCATGTACTTGATTAGTTTGTAGGGATTTATGTTGATTTGTAGGGGTTGTAAATCTCATCGAAATCCACTTAGGTCATTCCACTTTCCTCTTGGACTCCTCATAATCCTCTCAAACTCTACCACTAAAATCACCCTTATAGGGCCAATAAAGGACACTGTGGGTATGAACTTTCCTACAAGATAGGCCTCCGAAGGGTACTAGACTTGGAAAAAGTGCTCCCACGCCCTTCATTCAGCTTCATCCACCTTCCTCCACCTTCAATACACCATCATTGTCCTTAGAAATCTCTTGGAATGACCCTTGTAGAAAAATAAGGCCTCCTATAACACTTCATGTAGAAGTCTTATAGCACTTCTTAAATCAAACCATACTTGTTGTAAACCTTGATTCTTGCATTATGAAGTTGAATAATGGCCCCTAGGATTAAATTTCATGATTAAGGAAGATTCCAAGACCACTCCAACCCCATCTTTTCCTTAGTACAAACCCAAGACAACAAATAGAATTAGACTTAATATTTTTGAATTCCATAGCTGTGTTGAAGATTGAATTCATCCTTTTCAAGCAAGCTACAATTAGATAAATTATTCATGCAAATATATTATTGATTTTATTAGTGTGTGAGTAGAATGGTTTACTTCTGCAAGTAGACTAGTCTATTTCTTTCATGCAATTACAATTAGCCTTTACATTTAGTGAATGGGATTTTCATTTCTATAGTTAGATTCATGTCCATTTCCTTGCAGTTATGATATTCTCTTATAATAAATTTTTCTTGTATTTAGATGAGGAGTAATCTGTGAGTACCTTGATCTAATCTAATGACCTAGGGTGACATGAGTATAACTTAACCTATTATGCATGTAACACCTTCACCTTTAATTTTGTATGAACCCTAGGTTGATAATCTACGTTGAGAGACTTGGAAGTTGCAACATCATTGATGTAATACCAAGGATCATCACGTTTTGGCACCATTGTCGAGGAGGTTTTCAAGTAGGTGTTGTTTATACTTAGGAGTTACTTGTTTTTGTTTTATTTTCCATCAGTCTTATTGATTTGAAAGTGTAAAAGAAAAAAATAGAGCTAGTTCTTTCATGCCTTGTAGGAGTAGATATATTCAAGGGAAATTATTATAAAAAACTGCCACCCCTTTAAGAAGTCAACCTTCATTCTTATTTGGTGATTGTGAATTTCCCTCTCTGACTACAAGGGAGTTAGAATACGTTCTAGGTGATCAACATAATTTTTTTGAGGATCCCATACGGGAAGAAGAACCTATCTCACCTACCTAAACAATGGCTGAAAGCAAGCAAAATGAGCTTTTCTCTATCAGAGAAACCAATGGGGAGGAAAAATGAACAGTATAAGCAAAATCTTTGAGGATCTTGACACGTTCATGTTTGAATTTGTTGTTGTATGTAGGACCCATGACTATTCCTCTGATGCACAAAAGTTGAAGTTGTTTCCATCTACCTTCAAAGACGCAACCTTGCACTAGTTTATAAGTTTACTTGGAGGAAACAACACTACCTAGGCCAAAAAGACACAAGGTTTCAATGAAAATTATAAGGATCATTGTTGGTCCAAGAAACCAAGGATGAAATATTTAGGATGACCCTAGGACCAAATGAATCCTTAAAAGACTATGAGGAAAGATCCCAACTCAATTAAATGAGGGCTAACTATACCCTTGACCTTGAGTCACTCAAGATATTTCTTCTCTGAGGAATCGGGGAGGATGTAATGGAAACCCTAAACATGTTGTCTGGAGGAGAAATCTACCAATTTCCTTATGATTACATCAAAAAAGTATTCAGGAATCACTCTAGGGTTGCTAGGAAAAAGGGTAGGTCTAGCCAAGACATGGTTAGTTCATCGCCCTCCACATCAACCATTAAACATGAGATAGGAATTATGTTGGATGATTTTAAGAGAAATGTTTCATACCTTTTCCTTATATATGGAAACTATGCAAATTAAAAGGAAGCAAGAGGAAGCAACAAGGGCACTAGTTATCTTCTTCCCTATATGCATTAAGAGACACCCTAGGAAAGAGTTCACACTAAATGTCATAGAATTCTTCTCTATCAATGGAGAAAACCATGAAGTAGATAAATTTCCTTCTCTCTGAGGTATGGAGGTTGTATACCAAGGGGCAGAAGGTGGTTCAGAGGAATTGCGCTTCCTCAAACAAAGGAGGTCTCAAGTTCCTCGACCATATCAACAGGGCATGCAAGGTGCACATTATCCTCATTATAATCCAAATTAGAATACACCTTTCCATCCTTGGTATGCTTCTACTCATCCATCATGGGCCACACCTCCTCCTTGGCCTTATACCCCTTAATATCCTCCTTAGCCTACTAACCCTCCTTCCCATCCATATCCACCTCAGTCTTCCCAATGGGGCAACCTCTCATAAGGGTGGAGGTCTCAAACAACCAAAAATCTTGCTTTATTGCCTCCACCTCAACCTTAACCACATATTCCTCACCATAGCCCACCTAAGAAACCTAAAATGCATGCTCAACCCAATTTGAACCCGAACAATAATCAAGCAGAATAGGTTTATATTGGGGAGACATCCTATTCTACTTATGTTGTGGAAATCCAAGAGATCAACCTTCATTTTGGGAAGGTTCTCCCAAATAATCACCCACCTTCTCCACCTAGAGGGCTTGAAGAAGAGAAGTAATATAGTGCCTAATTGGAATTTTGATTAAGGGCAAAAATTAGCTCAAAAATCAAAGTGTTCGGAATAGTTCGAAACCTAAATGATTGCATTCATCTATGTAAAATGATCCTAGCGCAACTTGCTTCATTCAAAACGAAGTTCATATAAGGAAGATAGAGCCCACTGAACACTTTGCCAAATATAAGAAATTAAAAACAAAAAGCACATTCAGAAGTCTGTACTGTTGACGTGGCAAGTGACTGTGCAAGGTCAATAGTAGTTAATGGTCCAATTAGTATTTTCCAAGTGTCAGATGTTGGTTGGTTTTCAAGTCTTGTGCTTTGGCAAGTTTTGATTGGTTGAAGGTGGTACAGTGACGAGGGGACAAGTGGCAAGCCTAGAGGTCACCATGTGTCCCTCCCCAAAGGACCAATTATGGGTAGTGATAAAATTTTATCGAAGGTTGGAGGGTTGAACTCAGGACCTGCTCTGCGTAAATCACATGCCATATCACTACACCACGGTTTGTTTCTTAACCGTATTTCTCTTCGTGCATATTTAAAGTTTAATGCGTTTATGGTTGGGGGTTAGGAGGGCTTGAGTTAATAATAAAATAAGTTAATAATAATTTATACAAAGCAATTAATAAAAAACTATGATAATTATATTCATGTATAATAAATAAAATTAAAAAGAACTTTATAATATATCATAAAAATTATAAGAATATATTAAATATGAAAAATCAAGTTAATTCAATTCATTGAGTTGGTCGGTTCACATACTTGACATCTCACACAACCATAACCATATTTATTACTAATGTCTCTCTTCTTTGTAAATTAGTCCTAATGATGAGTCTTGGTCTAGACTCAAAATATCGGCAAATTAAAGATGAAAACTGTGGAATATCCGAATTTAGATTCTAAAAAACCACACCACAGAAATCTAGAAACCATTAGATTGTGTAGTTGTTGGATTTGCATTGAGACCTATGTGTGGAACAAATTGTTTGTAAGATAAATTGTGTAAACAATGAACCATAGAGCCCGAGGAGCTGGAATTGGTTGCGGAAGACTATCTAGAAAACAAATATAACTAATAGAAATAAGAAGCACTAGGACAATAATATATTTAATGGAGATAACAAAAATAAGAAGAGTTGACACTAGCAACATCAGTGATCCATTTGGTTAATAAGAAGTTGATGTTCAAGAGGACCCCATAGAAGATAAAATGATGAAGATAATCATAGGATTAAGAATGAGGCCAAGCTACAAATATCCATGTATGTGGGGCAAAAAACATTGAAGAGTTTATTGATTAGATTAGTGATATGGAAAAATATTTCAATTATGAGAATGCAACCAAAAAGAAAGAGGTGAAATTTGTAGTGACTAGATTGAAGGGACATGCCTCACTTTGGTAGGATAACTTGCAAGAAGAAAATAGAAATAAAGGAGAGTAGAAGATTTCCAATTTGGATTGAATGGTGGTAAAATTAGAGGTAAATTTCCAGGTGGAGATTATCAGCTAAGTATTTCTAGGAAAATGCAAAATCTCAAATAGAAACTAATGACTGTAAAATAGTATACAAGTGAATTTTATATGATAAGCATAAGATCGGGTCATGTAGAAGAAGGCATTGAAAAGGTTTCTAAATATATTAATGGTTTAAGATATGAAATCAAAATTTATCTAAGTATTTTTCATTTAAGCATTATTGAAGAAGCATATCAAGTATCTTTCTAGGAGGAAGAGAAATTGGAAACAAAACAAAGATGGAGAGAAAAGGAGCAAAGTACAATAGAAAACATAGGGCAAAAAATAAATTGAGGAAGATTTCCAAAGAACTTATAATAGGGAATTAGGGCTCTCATTAACCAGAGCAATCATTAGAGAGATGAGAATTTAGAGGAAGAATACCATATCAAATATGTAGGGAAAGAACTTTGTTGTTATATGTTACACATGTAACAAGATGGTTCATAAATCTAATTAATGTTCAGAAAAACATCCAAATAGACAGGAAACATCCACGTTACGCATGGAGATAGATAAAACCATTATGTGCATGAAAACATACTAGAAGTTGTAGAATCTATGAAAATGAAAAGAGTCTCAATGAGGTTTTCCAAGAAGATTAAGGAGCCTCCACAAAGAAAAGCATTATGCATAACCAAATGTAATTCAAAATGTAAATGTTGTAAAAAAAAATTTAATAGTGGAAGTACTAATAATTCTTCAAAGATGGTGGAGAAGTTAAATCTGAATAGGACAATGTATCCTACTCCATACAAAGTCTCATGGTTGTAGAAAGGACATCACATATTGGTAGACGAGTGATGTGAGGTAGAGTTCCAAATAGGATGATACAAAGATAAATTAATTTGTGATGTCATGCCCATGTATGTATATCATGCTCTGTTAGATAGGCCTTGGTAGTATCCCAGAAAAGAAATGCATGATTGGAGAAGCAACAGATACCCTTTTGAAAATGTTGGTGATAAAGACCCATTGCTACCAATAAATGATGAAGGAGAAACAACATATATTATTATTCAAGTCTTATTGATGAGCTAGGAGTCTTTGAAACCAAAAAATAACTAGGAATGAGGATATACATTACTTTAGGAGATGTATCCTAGTTCATTTTCCTTTAAAACATCAAATTTTGTTAAATGAGCATAATAATCTATAAAATGAGAGTATACATTCATCATAAAATGATACCTAATCCAAAATATGATTTTCAAAAAGAGATTATAATTGAACAAAATAGCGAAGGAATTGTGATGTGTGAATAATAGGAAGATGTATGAAGACACAATCATGGGTTTTTGTGTGAAAAAACTCAAATTGATCTTGAAAATAAATAATGTTATGAGCATATTGTGGAAGAGGAAGTATTCGTGGATTTGAGGAAAGATGAGCATGAGAAAGTTATATAGATTAAATTCGATGAGGCAAAAAATGTGATAGTGAATTATATATGTGTGGAAGAGAGGAAGGAAGGACATAATAATGTGAAGAAGAAAATCTTTCAAGTCCTCCTAGTAGTTATATACATGTAAGTGATTTTGATGGTTGAGAATGGGCTTGAGAAGCTTGATGAATTTTTTTTTTCTTTAACATGTTTGCTTCATGTGAAACTAAAATTGAGGAAGGGAAGAACAAATTCAACTTAAAATAAAAATAAATAACTCATGAAAATATGTCATTTATATAGACAATATTATTATGTTTTACCCAAATTCAAGAATAAATCAAGGTTCTATATCAAAACACCAAAATACAATCAAGAAACAAACCATGTATACATCCAACGAATAGAACTTGGGATCGAGGAGGAAAATATTTGAATAGATAACCTTATGCACCTAAATTATTTGAAATGAAGGAAACAACAATGAAAAATTATCAACAAGGGTCAATTAAGAAATTTTTCCCCAAGGTTTTGATGCAAGAGCATCGTAATAAAATATGTATTTTTATAAATATAAATTTTTTTAGAGAATTGTATATTTTATATATTTTTTAAAAGTATTAGAATGAAATTATTTTTAAGAAAAAGTTATGAAAGGCTGCTAAAATTAAATGTGGTTTTTTCAACTTCTTTCAAAAATTGAGAGGAATTGTCTCTTAAGTAACTCTAAATCTTTACTTTTTAAGAATAAATAATATTGTAATAATTTAGTGGAAACCAAGAAGTGTTTTAAGCCTTTAATAAAATAAATATTAAGTTTTTTATGAGTTCATTTTTTATCCAACCATGGTTGACCATGGTTACCTATTGTTAACCATGATTAACATGCGTAACCTGATTGTGATTGTTAATTAGTATGAACTATGGTTTACTATAGTAAAATATAGTTTTTCATGGGAATATATAATCAACCATGTTGAAACATAGTCTACATCATCAAACATTCTCTTCCATAATCAACATAGTCAGTCATAGTCAAATATTTACATCCTTGGTTAACCATAGTCAAACATGTTTGTACATACTCAGCCATGGTCAATCGTGGTATGACCTTTTGTAGTGGACCATAGAATACCTTGGTCAACCATAATCAACCGTAGTCAAATATGGTTAATCATAGTCAAATTTAGCTTTTCATGGGGAATCATACACAACCATAATCAACCCTGACAAAACATGGTCAAATTTGGTGTTATACACTCCACATGGTCAAAACATGGTTAATGATTTTGACATAGTTAAATGGGTCATCCATGTAAACATTAAAAATATACTCAATACATTGTAAACTATAGCAATTCATAATTAGTGATACTCAACCATGGTTAACAGAAGTCAACATGGTCAACCATATTCAACATGGTTAAATTTGGTCATCATGGTGAACTAAAATCAACATGTTAAACTCTTGTTAACCTTGTTAAGATGGTAGACCATGGTTAACTAAAGATAATAGTCACTCAAAGTAAACATGGGCAGCTAAAGATAACATGGTCAACTAAAGTAAGTGTTTTCAACCATGGTTAGCCATAGCCAATCACAGTGAAAATTACTAAGACCAATAACGATGATGATGATGATGACGATGATGATAGTCTAATATTAAGGTCATGACAGAGCGAAACACAAAATTGGTCAATGAGACCCCCTTGACCCCCTTGTCTGTGGGGCAACAAACTCGCCTCTGTGAAACAATTTGATTGATAAAGTATGTGAAGGTGTACATATTCTATCCTCCTTCACATTGAAAATTACTAAGACCAATAATGATGATGATGATGATGACGATGATGATAGTCTAATATTAAGGTCATGATAGAGCGAAACACAAAATTGGTCAATGAGGCAACAAACTCGCCTCTGTGAAACAATTTGATTGATAAAGTATGTGAAGGTGTACATATTCTATCCTCCTTCACAGTGAAAATTACTAAGACCAATAATGATGATGATGATGATGACGATGATGATAGTCTAATATTAAGGTCATGATAGAGCGAAACACAAAATTGGTCAATGAGGCAACAAACTCGCCTCTGTGAAACAATTTGATTGATAAAGTATGTGAAGGTGTACACATTCTATCCTCCTTTAGATTTGAACCCATAACCTCTTATGAGGAAACATGTGTTCTCAACTATTATGACCACTGAAGCTATAGTCCATGTTCTTTGTTCGTGGTTAACCATACAAACTCATATTCAACGATATATTGGCCTTGTGAGAGACTTCTTTACCATGACTTAACTGTATTCAACCAAGATAAACCATAATAAAAAATGTTCTACTAATCCTCGCCATACACACTGATCATCAAATAGCACAACTACATTAAAATAGTTGATATACCAAAAATAGAAAATGACAATATCAACGACTTCTAATATGCTTGTAGTCATATCCAATTATACTAAATAGTCATATATACATAAATTTTAATAATAGAACATTTGTTAAAACAATTTTTTAGTAAAAATTTATATCTTTAACAATTTCATAATTCTAAATTAAAAAATATCACTTATTGTTATTAAAATAAACTATCTTACCACAAAAGAACCAATGAGATATAAGAAAATATTAAATTTCATTTTAACTCTAACATGGAAAAAGTTACTCAAAATTCATAAAAGAACTTACCTTATTTTTTTCCTTTTGAACTAAATTAGAAAAAATAACTTTTTCTGGAAATTATAAGTATTATTTATTGAAAATATTATTCTGAATACATAAATTGATTTAGTTCTTTTAAAAACACTAATATAATTTTAAAAGCACTAATACAATTGACTTTTATAGATTAGAAAACTCAAAATTACCATTAAAAAAAATCGCTATTAAATTGATGCAAAATATAAAAATATTGAAAAAATATAATAAAGAAAGATTAAAAAAAATATAAGTTAATAAATTAAGATATTATAACATATTTACTTAAATATAATGGGGAAATGATAGGGACATAATCATCTAACAAAATAGTTTAAAAATAATTAAATATATAAATTAAATATATAATAATATTATTATTATTTTTATGAACCATAACTTATGTGGGTTAGTATATTATTATAAGATATTTAAGTTAAAAAACACATTTGAAAAATAAATGTTAAAAATTGTCTTACATTAAAAATAATCATATCCTCATATTGTTGAAAGAATAATTTGTGCAAATTAATTCAGGTGTTTATTCAGATTAGTGTAAATTGTAGATTTATATATATAATCATGAAATTTTTGGATTCAATTTTAGATTTTATCATTAAATCATTGGATTCAGTTTTCAGATTTTTTGGACATGTATTAATTATCCACAGAATTATGTAGTTAGCATTCACCTCTTAATCTAAATGGGTATATATAAAAAAAAAGCTAAAATATAAAAATAAATCATGGCGAATGGCTGAATAAGCTCTTTGAAATGGTGATTTAAAAAAAAAACACAAACAAAGCAAAAGATAGGAGAACTAGATATCTTAACCATGTGTAGTTTTTGGTTGACCACCAGCTATGGAACTATCAAACTAGTTCCTCAAACAATTCTTAATCTGGTTAGAAGCCTAAATCTTTTGTTGGTGAAAGTGCCTCTAACACAAGCGGTAAAAGAAAACAAAATCTTCTCCCGTTATTGGTTCCAGCCACCAACAAAAAAACATCAATCAGAAGCATGCTCATGAGGATATCCTATCTCTCTAGCTACAACTATCAATCTCGTTATGGCTATCTCTGGCTGTACGGTCAGGGTTGGTTAACGAATCTTTGAAAAATGAATTTCGTCAGCTGCTATCTGACCATCAATCCTCTCTCATATACGAAGTGACAAGTTGAAGAAGCCGTCAATGCAAAATTATTGAATGCTTGTGAACAAATTCTGTGAAGGATAAAATACTTATGAAATATAAGCAATTAATATAATTAATTTATATGGAGTTTACTCACATTATGCCATTGATTCAAATGTTATGAAGCAAAAAAAAAAGGCTATTTTTAAGTAGATTGCAGATTTCTTAAATATTTGGAAATTTGACAGATATAGATGTGGTTAATTTTTTGATTGCGTCTATGTCCATCGAATTCCTAAATATTTAGAGAATCTGCAATAAACTTAACCTCGCCACAAATCAGGCTTTGAAAAATAAATATTAAAAACAGTTCCCATACTTGGGTATTTCACCAAAAGAGCTATCTACACTCTATAATCCAGCAATAGCGCCCTTCAGTTTAACATTGACGAACTGAAAAATTAAAATGAATTGTGAATTTTGTGGCAACCCTTCCATTTTGATCTTTCCAACTCGGTTCGGTTATAACCTGAATAATTATTTTAGCACTACAGTTTCAGAAAAACAATACGAGAACGACCAGTGTTTCCTAGCTGATCTTTCCGACTCCATACCGATATAACCGGAATACGTTTTCCCAAGGGAATCCAAACCAATGCATAGCCAGAGAAAACGAAAGATATTGCGAGAAAGATACTAAAAAAAATTATATTTATTGAATGGTATGCTTTTTTTTGTTTTCTTCATGTGTTCATCTGTCCTTCTGTATCCCTAATCAAAATACACGTTTCGGTATATTAGTTATTGTATTTTCATATATTAAAAGTATATTAAATATTTAATTTTTGGATTTTTTCCATAACTTCACAATACCATAGTGACATCGATTCATCTGCCGAACGGTTTGTTGGCCAAAATCGGTTTGCCCGTTAATTGTTCTGTGTTGAAGGGGGATAAGGCTTTCTCTTGCCTCCCTATGTTTAGCAGGATCAGTCCCAGTAGGAAGGAAGGTGAGTATTTATATAGGTTAGAGATTTGGGAATATATTGAAATTTGATTGATAGAGTTGGGTTTAATAATCTATCTGTTTATAGAATTGTAAAATATTTTTTTGATCTATAATCTTATTTATCAAATTTTAAAATATTCTTCAATATCCTGTATATCAGAGTGTTTTCATAGTTGAATGTGTTTCACCCCTTCAGAACTAAGCAAACCAAGTGGGCAGACATCTAATTAGGAGGCTGGCCAAAGCCAATCATAGTAGATGAAAGGAGGTTAACATAGGTGGACTGGCCCTAACCATTTCATATATTCCTTTTAGATCACATTGATATGAATCAAATACATCCCCCTGTCTGAGGTATGAATCTTCACTGAATCAGCCTGAATAGTTAACTAACCTGCTTGGCTGGAAGAACTGAATCACGTGGACGCATTCCTTTTTATCTTGATTAGCGATGGGACTAAGTAGTATTCAACAGATCTAGAAATTCTATGCTCCACGACATCTATACATAATTGTGGTAGATATAGGTGAAGTTGATAGATTAAGAGAAACATACAATTCTGGATGCAGGTGAGTTACGAGAGGATAGGATACGTATTGAATGGCATTTTTCGATTTCTTATATAATTCAAATTCATATTTCAATTTTTAATTGTGTATCTTGTTATGAAGTAATATGTGATTAGCTAATATAACAACTCATTAATAACTTTACAAAACATTTAACAAAATTTTATGCCAAAATTACAAACGGCATTAAAAACAATTCAAAACTTTTACTTTCAGTCACAAACGCAAATCCTTAACCTGTTAAATGCAGTGCTGTAAAGCCAGCCAGAAAGTTCGATTTATGACTTGACAAGGGAGCCATTGGCAAACATATCATAGAGTGCAACGTGGACGATATACTTATCATTCTACAAAGATAGATTTCTCTGGGAGAATTCTTATGATAGTGAACGCTGCACTAAATAATGTGGTTGCCCGGCCCAGAAACAATTGCGTTTCTTCTCTAAATGACGTGAGAAATGAAAAATATTGTAAAGGGGGCCATTGTCAAACAGATTATAGAGTGCAGAGTTAACGATATGCTTAATCTATATGTAGATTTCTTATCATCGTCAACGCTGCACTTAATAATGTGGTTGCCTGGGCCAGCGGCAACTGCTTTCCTTCTCGGCCATTCTCTAACTGAGATTGGCATACGTGCAGGCTGCGGAGCCGAGCTTCAAATGAATTTCAGTGGTCACCATAAATGTTTGAATGACTTGTACTGCAGGGTAATGAGATCCGTAACGGTGAGTAGAATGTACTGCTTTTGTGGTACATAAACTCCATAGCAGGGCACCCCATAGCAGTGCACAGAGATATGGAAAGCAACGATACACCATTACATTAAAAATAATTTGGTTTTATATTAAGATAGATGAGCCAACGAATAGGAATCGTTTGGTTTTATATTAGAATAGATGGGCCACAGGAATAGGAATAGTTGATCAAATACGTCATTTAGTAACATGCCAGGCTGCATTAGTGAAAGTCTCATTTAAATAAAGCCTCTGTCCACCTGTTATAGATTTTGGATTTTTTATGGGCATATTTTATGGTTGAATGTGTTGAAATCAACACTTTTATCGTACGATTTTAAATAGCAAAATATTACTAAATTCATATATACAATGAAAAGCACATGGTTATACTTTCTCATTGAAAATCCAAAGCACATGATTACAATTTCTTATTAAAAATTATACCATAGGTTTAAACTTTTCTTAAATTTGTTTAAAATTAGGAAGACTTTATTTAAGTACAACTTTATTATATTTAAACAAAAAATCAGATAGATAGGAAATTTTATTAATATAGAGTACATAAAGCACATTAGAGATAAAATACACTAAAGATTTAATCTAGGCTAAAGCTTATTTCACAATAAATTACCAAGTTTCCTTATAAAAAAAAATAACATGCACTAGAGATTTTATTAATCTAGGCGGAAGCTTTTTGCACAATCAACTATCCAGTTTTTTTAATAAAGGAAACTAATATGTAGTCCATTGATTCATTTACTTGACTATAAGTGACTCACACTGAACTTAATGAGTTTGGTGTATCCTAGAACATTCAATATTCCAGTTGTACACCATCTCTAGAGTTCTACACAATCTAGGACATTCTCATGAGTTCTACACAATCTAGGATATTCTCATGAGTTCTACATAATCCAAAACATTTTATTTCTCCATTAACACTAAGTCTCCCCTTTAATCGAGAAATGAATTATTTATCACACCTAACTTATTTCTACATAACAAAAGCTTAGATTTTCCTAAAGGCTTAGTAAAGATATTTGCCACATTATCATTTGTATTACAATAGATTAAATTAATTTCATTTGATTGTATCTTTTCTCGTACCAAATGATCTTGCATCTCAATATGTTTTGATCTTCCATGATAGATTGGGTTGTTTGTCAATTTGATAGAGCTTTGAATGTCACACTTGATAATTGTTGGTCCTTATTTCTCTCCCATGTCTTCAATAATTCTTCTTAGCCTAATTTCTTTATAGGTTGCATTGCATAGGGCCTTATCCATTGCTTCAATGGAAGACAAAGAAACAATTGGTTGTTTCTTGCTACTTTATGACACGATACGAGATCCAACATTGAATACAAAACCAGAGGTGGATTTCCTATCATATGGATCTTCTGCCCATTCAGAATCTAAATAACATGTCAACTCAACATTCAAATGATGGGAATCTCTTTGTTGTTTTCGAGTGACTTTCATGGGACTTAGCCACGAATTGACTAAGTATGTTGATTGAATATGAAATACCTGGTTTGGTTGTAGTTAAGAAACTCAAGCTCCCCACCAAGTGTCTATACAATGTGTCATCTACTTCTTTTGTTTTATCATCACCATTGAGTTTAACATTTTGTTCAAGTGGAGTAGATATTTCTTTACATCAATTCATATTGAATTTATTAATGAATTCATGTGTGTATTTTCTTTGTTTGAAAAAGCTTATACCAATATCTCTCAAAACTTCAAGGCCTAAACAATAATACAACTCTCCAAGGTCCTATATTTCAAATTCCTATGACAGAATGTTTTTTATCTTTTCAATTATCTCTGTAGCACTCCTTGTTATGACAAGATCATTAAAATATATAGAAATAAAAAAAATATGTCCTTTTTCATGCCTCTTGATATAGAGACTTGGATTCCCTTTACTTTGACTAAAACCCATTGAGAGAAGAATTTAAAAATCATCACATACCAAAACATAGGTGCTTGTTTGAGTCCATATAATGCTTTATTTAACTTGCAAACAAGATACTCGTCTCCTTGTTTCACAAAACCTTATGGTTGAATAGGATAAACTTCTTCTTTTAATTCTCCAGTTAGAAATGTTGATTTAGCATCTAATTGATTTAATTTCTGGTTATGCTTAGTTGCAAACGCAATCATCATTCTAATGGTGTTCATTTTAGATACAGGTGAAAAATTCCTTCAATATCTATCCCTTCCATTTGTGAATAACCCTTTGTTACAAGTCTAGCTTTATAATTATCAATAGTTCCATCTACATTAAATTTATTCTTGAACAATCATTTTGACCGTATAAGAACTTTATCTTTAGGTATTTTTGTCAATTCACATGTATCATTTTTTTTATAATAGAATCATATTCTTCCTTCATTACATTTGTGCATTCTGCATGTTCATTATCTTCTTTAAAGTTCAAGGGCTCTGGTGCATTCATTACTTCAGTCATCAAGGCATAATCTTTATACCTTACTAGTGGTTGAATTTCGCCTGAGGACATTTTTCGTTGTTCATTGATTTCATCCTTTCTTTTTCTTTGTGGTGACTCTTTTCCTCCTCTAGGTGTGCTCTCAGTTCTTGAGATGTTTATATCGCTAGATTCTTCCTCTTGTTTCTAATCTTATTTATTATCAACATTTTCTATAACATCATCACAATTATGAGGAATATGCCAGGCATCATAACTCTCCTCATGTTGGCCTTCGTCTGCATGCTCATGAAACAAAAAAGCTATATTTGCAAAAACATTATGAGTAGAAGGTTCAAACAAATTATATGCATGATGACCAGAATAATAACCAATGAAAATACACTTCATAGTTTTGGCATCAAGTTTTCTCATATCTTCTATTGGAACATGAGAAAAGTCTCTACTTCTAAATATTTTTAGACAACTTATTGTTGGTTTATAACCATAAAGATCTTCAAATGGACTCTTATTATTTATACCTTTTGTAGGACTTCTCTTTTTTAAATAAACAATAATACTAATAGTTTTCGCCCAAAATGCATTAGTAATATTTGTACCTTTCATCACGCTCCTTGCAAATTCTACTAAGGTTATATTCTTCCCTTCAACTACTCCATTTCATTGTGGAGTACATGGCACTATGTCTTATTGTACAATTCCATGGGATTGCAATATTTAACAAATCATACTAATTTATACTCTCCCCCTTGATCAGATTGGAGGGTATTGATGTATTTTTATGTTTTCTTCTCATGACAAGTTTTTAAAATCTTAGAAATATTCAAATACATCCTCTTCTTTCTCATGAAATAAAACCAAATACATTTTGTGTAATCATAAAAAATATCAAGAAATAATTTTCTCCTACTAATGATCTAGTCAGCATAGGCTGCCACACATCTGTATGCATATGTTCAAGAATATCCTTTTTTCTTCTATTTATTTGATTAGGGAACTCTTCCATATGCATCTTCCCTAAAGCAGACCCTTCACATGTTGAATATGTATTCTTTAATAATGGAAGTCCTTCTTCCATTCTTTGATTTTGTAGTAGCAACAAGTCATGATAATTAAAGTGGTCATACCTTTGATGCCAAAGAGATTTTATTGTCATGGTAGTGGATGCCAACGCATGATGACTTTTATTGGTCTCCTCAAGCTTGTTTAGGCCTCACATTCACACTCCTCTTTCTATTATGTTGTAGTTATCATGTATATCCTTGACAACACAATGTGACTTAAGAAATTCAACTTTGAGATTTTGATCTACAATGGTGGACACAAAGATTAGATTCTTCTTGATTCTAGGAACATACATCACATTTTGTATTTGTCTTACATGGCCATTTGGTAAGGTTACACACACATCACCATAACATTTGATTTCATGGGATCAACTATATCCTAGACACATGCGAGTGTCATTATTATTTTCATGATATGTAGCAAACCATTCCTTTTTGCATGTCATATGAATTGAAGCACCATATTCAATAAACCATACATTATCATTATCAATTTCTATTGATAAGGAAGTTTCTGAAATGAATAATTTGAGATTATTGAAATTATCACTAACTGAGGCTTCTTGATCAACAAAGTTGTCTCAATTCCTTTTATACTTAGTCTCATCAAATTTCTTTTTATGGAAATATTTAGTAAAGTGTCTAGGCTTACCATAGTAGAAGCATGCATCCTTCCTCTTCATATAGGTATTTTTCCTTGGTGGTGTTGTGCCTTGATGTGGTTTTGGATATGACTTGCCTCCTTTGTTCTTGTCCCATGGCTTTCCTCTATATGACTGCTTCCCTTTTGTCACCAATGCCAAATTTGAACTTTGAGATCTTTCATTGATATTCTTCCTTCTCTCTTCTTCTTGCAAGATAATACCTATTAATTCATCAAAGTTAAGAGCTTTTTCCTAGTTGAAATTCTAGTGATAAACATATAATAATCATCTAACGTCCCATTCAATGTAATTACACTAGATCACTACTTGAAATATTTTCACCAACAACACCAAGATTTATCATAAATTTCTTTGATTCTAGAAAGAAAATTACTAATAGTTTCATTTATATCTATCTTAATTGGGAAAATCTTCTGCTTTAAAAATAAGACTCAATTAGTACTGGGAGTTTCATATGTATGAAAATTTATTATATGTGGAATAATTTGACCTTTTACAGAAATTAACAATAGTACATTGGCTTTGGTCTCTCTATGCCCCCGATCTTAAACTGAAGTTGTTGGTGTTGCCGGTTTGGTTTCATCCCTTGTCACAATTGACCAAGCATAGGCTCCTTTTAATATCGTCTACAACTTAAATCTCCAATGTGTATAATTTTCTCCATGTAGCTTTGTGCACTAGGTTACAATTGAATCAACAAATAGATTTTCCATTAATAAAAAAAAAGCCAAATATCCCCTAACTCAACAAAAAAATAACTTAAAAAAAAAAATACTTTTCACCCAAAACTTAATTATCAAAATAATAACCCAAACTTAATAACCAATTATAGATCACAAACTTTTATCATCATTCAAATCTTTATACCAAAAAGCATCTTGTCCCCTCGACACTTAATCATAAAATTCTAAGTTACTCTCTCTTTCTTTAATTTCTTAAATTGAGTTTTTAAATATATAAATCCTATTTTTTTTTTTATATATTAAATTCTAGGTATTACACTATTTGGACTTATTAATTTCGAAATGTCTTAAATTTTTTTAAATAAAACTGGTTAAGAAATTATTTATTAATTAAATTACTATGTAATTTTATATATCTAAAATTTAATATTAATCTTTTCCCATTTTAATTTTATAATTTTTATAAGATTAATATAGGTCTTTTTAATATGAGATGAATGTCAATTTTAAAATGAAAAATTCTTTTCGAATATCGAACTTGTGAAAGTTTTACATCTACATATTTACTAAATTCAAAATAAAGATAGATTCACATTAGTCCCTAATATTTATACATAAGGTTAGTGTTGTTTTCTGTGATTATATATATATATATATATATAATTCTTATAAATTTTATTTTTTAAAATAATTTATGTAGAAAGAAATAGATTATATATATATATATATATATATATATATATATATATATATATATATATATATAATAAAAAAATAAAAATATTTCATATAAATATTAAATTTTTATATATTTATTAATTAAATTCAAATTTAAAATTACAAGATATATTAGTTATTAATAAAAAGTATTATTTTAATTTTGTACATTCAATAATTTATATTTAATATATATGAGAATATTTTTATTTTTAATTTATATTATTAAATTTTTTATATATTTATTAATTATATTCTATAAAATATTATCCATATATATAAGAGTATGTATTATTATTATTTACTATTTATATTTATTTTAATGTAATATAAATATTATAATTTTTTCTAATTACTATACAATAACTTAAAGTAATTTATTAATTTTTATTATTTTTTCACTAATTTATTATTCAGTTAATTTAACTCAATTGATTTATTATTAATAAGACTTTATTTAATGCTTTATTTTCGTAAAACTACAACCTCTCTCATATTAATATTTATTAACATTTAAAATTTTACACAGTTTAACATCTTTTCATGTTAAACTATAAAAACACTTCCGATAATAATAATAAATATAAATATGTTAAATAAATTGTATATAAATATATTAAATAAATTAAAGTAATTGTTAACTTCGTTATTTAAATAATTTTAATCTATAACCCATCATTATCCAAACATATTTCTAAATCTTCAAATAGAGTAAATAAATCCATCTGCTACTTTATCATTTGAAATTTTATGAAATAGTTTTAAATAGATGGTTTACGAGAATCATTATCCATGCATATCGCCAAATCTTGAAATAGAAAAAATAAATCCAACTCCTCCTTTATCATTTGAACTTTTATGAAATAATTTTAAATAAATGGTTTAGCAGAATTTTCCAGGGAAAGGAACTCATGTTACTTTCATATCATTGTCATGTTTTTGATTCTGTTGTGTGCCTTGTGAGCCATAGTGGATTTATGAAAGAACTTTGTATTTATTTCTTCCTCTTTAATCCATTGTATCTTTGATTTCTGCGTCTATAAAATTTCCTCTTGTAAGCATCGGTCTTCCGATTCTTCTTGTAAAGAGTCAGTTATTTTTTTCCGCTCTTCAATGAATCCATTTGCGATGTTGATCTGAATGATCTCCTTGAGCTTCTTCTTAGTTTCTCTTTTGGCTTTAAATATATCGCCAAACTCCTTTTTGTTCGAAGCTTTCAGTCCAGATTTGATATTTTTAATTTTCTGCTAGAGCATGAACATTTTAGTGCCTTGAATATGCAACTCCTCTCTCCACCATTTATCAATGTTACTAGTGAATTTAGGGTGTGATAGCCAGGAATTTTCAAACTTGAAAGATATGTTTCTCGGTGTGCCCATAAAGGTGGCTTCCTGCTGTACAGGCCAGGGATCCGATCCTCCAAAGGGCAGAATGGAAGTTGTCATGGTAGGGCCTATGAGAAGGAGGTCCTCTGCAATAATAAATCTATCAAATTTGGAGGCAATTTGAGAAGCCCTTCCGCTCTTGTTGTTCCATGTGAATGTTCCATTTATTGTTTTAGTTTCCACTAGTCCCATGTTCATAATGAAGTTCTGGAAGGCTATGGAGGCTCTGCCTGGCTGTCTAATACCTCCTTTTTTCTCTGAAAGAGATCTTATCATATTGAAATCTCCTGCAATAATCCATGGCATATTAGGATGTCTTGCTCTTAGTTCCTCTAGGGAGGTGAGAAGCTTGAGTTTGTCTGCTTGCTTTTGAGGTCCATAAACATTTGTAAACATGTATATCTCCTTATCACCTATAGGTTGACATACCAAGGAAAGATAATTTATGGATCTTTCAGCATCCAGGATTCCAAATTTCTATGGATCCCACAATGTGAGAATCCCCCCTACCGAGTTATTTGCCTTAACCTCTAGATACTCATACTTGATTAACTACTTATTATGAATTTCTCTTATCTTATCCATCGAACATTTTGTCTCCTAAATAAAAACCATATCTGGTTTTTCTTCTTTCATTCTGTTATTGAAATTTCTTTGTTTCCTTGTATTTCCTATGCATCTAATATTCTAGGTTGTGAGCTTCATTAAGAAAGGTTAGTAAAGGAATAACTGGATAGATCTTTCATCTTACCTAAGTTGATCAACAGTTTTCCACATTCGTTCAGTAGCTCATTCTCTCTTTTTCTCCTCTTTTCCTACCTGAATTCTTTGGAGATTGTACCTGTGAATTTTCCATCATTTTGACCCCACTTAGTTCCTAGATTTCATGGTTTCTTTTGACTCCAGCTCCCTTCGATTGTGGCCTCCATAGAAAGAACTGTTGTACTCTATCATAATCCTCTTTTGGTAGGGAGTCCACTCCTATGATATTTCCTTCTTCCAGAAATTTCTCTAGATCTAGATTCTCCCTGTCTAGAATCTCCTGTAGTTCATGGTCCTCCATTCCCGCTTCACTTGGAGTCATCTCCTACTCCCTACTGATTTCCATACAGCTTGGTAGATCATCCCTTTGTTGGTTGTTTACTATGATATCCTCCATGTCAACTTCCTTTTCTTGCTCCTTGGTTATTTTCTCCATGTCTTGTATTGTATCCTTGTTCCCCTCTTCTTCCTCTATGATATTGAAACTATTGTGTCTTGTATGTCTATCCTCATTTATCTTCTTGTGTGGATGTTTACCCCCTTTCCCTTTTCCCCTAACCTTGGTAAAACCCTCATGATCTCTATCCACAGTAGTTTTCCCATTACCTTCCATATTAATTATTAGGCAATCTCTAAATAGATGCCCATGTTCATGGCATTTGCGGCACCTAAATGGGATGTGCTCATAGTCCACAGTCTTCACCCATTCTTCATCATAGACTTCTAAAATTATCTCTTCTAGAAGGGCTCCAGATAAGTCCATTTCCACACATATTCAAGCAAAAGAGGTATATTTTCCTTTCAATATTGCCTCTGAGATCTTTAGAAAATGCCCCAGCTTGTTACCTATTATTTTCAAAGATTCTGGTAGCCAATAATCAACAGGAAGGGAGTATAGTAGATCCAAACTGGTACTAATGTGAATGTTTCACATTCTGGCACAAAGTTCATCATCCATGGCTACATGTAGAGTCTTGTCGGAGCATAGAAATATGCCCCCCCTTGAACACTTTGTCTTTGTCCTCTAGGCTTGTGAACACCATTATGAAGAAGCCCTTAGAACCCAGTTGTAGATGTATTTTCCCCTTCAGTTTCCAATGGCTCCTTATCCAGAAGTGTAATGTCCTCTTTGTCGGCCATAACCCCATGAACATGCATATGATCACATGTTCCGTCATATGATCCCTATGTGCTTGTATCGTTTGATCGCTCAATATGACCCACGGAATAATACTAAACTTGAATTTGCAGACCCCAGTTGTCCTTATGGAAGTCATTTTTTCACTGTTGCCTTGATTCTCCTTTTCTTTACTTGTTTCCTATTGATCCCCTTGCTGATCCTGAAGTCCGTTTCTTCCAAATGTTCCTTTGCTTCTTGCCTCTGATACCTTCTCCAGAGGTTTTTTGAAATTCTTCCTTCTCGTGTCCTTACTTCCCTTTGTAACTACCTGACTATAGGAGGGAGAAACACTCCCCCTTGTGCATCCCACCATGGTACCCTAAGTCAAAACCCTAGTGCCAACTTCAACCCTAGCTCAAGTTAAAGACCCCATCTTCATCACTTTCAAATGGAGGACCAAAAATTGATCCTCCAAGTATTCATCATGCCTATTACAAAGTTTTATTCCTTTCGTTACAAATTTTCTAGATTTGTTGATATTAGGTGCCTCATTTTTATTTGTTGGTATTGGCTGGTTTGAAGAAAGAGGTTGAAAATAAGGAGGTGTAAGATGACCGTATTTTTTATAATATTGATTGGGTTACACAATTTTGTGTAGTGAGTAATTTCCCTGTCTGGTATAGTTTTTGATTAGTGATATATTCTTCCCCCAAGTTGCACCCATCACGTGCTTCACATAGAAGGAGTAAACCTTTCATGGTGCAACGTACACTTGTAGAGAATCTCAATGAATCGGTCTTTGACTACCAAACCTCATTACCTACCATCCAACAATGTTGAATAATTGCTAGGATATTTGGTTCTTATCAATATCGAGGTTTTCATTGTGGGCGTTAGTAATTTTTTGGTTTTATTGATATTTAAAGCTAATTTTTTTCTAATCTATTTTTTTTTTAATTTTTTTCTTCAGTAGAAAAAAATCGTACTCTTAAGTTTTAAATGTAGTACATTCAACAACTTACACTATCATCCTTACCATCAATGGTATACAAAAAATGTCAATCTTTAGCTACAGATAGCTTTTTCTCTAAAAAAGTCTTAATACCAACCTGCACCCATTGTTACACAAAATAAAATGTACAAACTTGTGCTATTCAAACAACCTTGTTACCCTTCTTCTATTGCCCAAAAAACATTACAATCCTATCAATTCCTAGGCACAGTAAAACAAAAAAGGTCTTGTCTGTCATTATGAATAGTTGATAGTACCTACATTATCCATGACTCCTTAGACAAAGGAAGAAAATAAAATTTACCTATTTCCCTTCTTATACCTCTCTTTGAAAGAAAACCTGCATCCTAGTTATATTCTCTATAGATATAGTCTAATTTTACTTGTTGAAAGGCCTTTTCCAAGGTTTTGATATGATTCATCCAATTAATTAAAAATGGTGGGTTGAAATCATTTTGGCCCTTTACCCATTCTATAATGCCCTTAGCATTTCCATAGATTTGTATCTGATTAATTCCTAACCATTTTTACACTATCAATACACCCCATAATGCAGTGAATTTTTCTGTACTATGCAATGCTTAAAACATTCTACCATGTCAATATCCTTTTATGAATGGTCAGCCAACAAAAACATTTTATTTTATTAAGGATTTTACATTTCTATAAGATTTGAAAAACAAGTTGGAATCCATATCCCTTGTCCTCACTTGGCATATTCTTATATATGTCTTTTACCACCATGCTTCCTTTATTAAGTGTGCCTACCCATCCCATCTGGTCCTCATTATCCCAACATTTCTAAGGGTATAGATATAATTCTCCCATTGAGCAATGCATCCTATAGGAAATTCCAATTCCTCTACCTCATACCATTCTTGAAGATCAAACTGATTAGACCTATAATGAATAACCATATTATGATGATAAATATATTTATTATGAATATGATTGAGAATACTCACCGGTAACGAGTGATACCCCACCATGCCCATAAGAGCATCTAATCCCACTTTAATATTAGCTCTGTCATCCATTGGCCAACACACATTTCCCATTGATATCTGTAGCTTTTGAAACATACTACTCCAAATAAATGATCTTTGAGTTTTCTTTCTTTCCCCATGAGTGATCCAATTCAAAAATGATTGTCCATATATATATTTTTCCTTGACAATATCAGCCCAAATACCTTCTCCCACAGTAGCCCTCCACCTATTCTTGATGATGAGTTCCTTATTGAAAGTTACAGGATCAATAATACCCCAACCTCCATCCTCCACCAATCTTGTTAACAATTACCAATGAATCAGTTGTATTTTACCTACTTTCTCTACATTATGAAGCCTGGTCTATAAGAAATGTCCCATAGCTAATATTATCCTTTTGGTGATTTCCTTTGATACTAAAAAAAGATGCATCTAGAATACTGACCAATTTTGTAAAACATATTTAAGCATCATCAGTCTCCCACTAATGTCATCCATTTGTGTTTGTAGGAATCTAATTTATATTTGAGCTTATCAATTCACCATTCCCAGTCCTTGATTTTGTATCCACATGTTTTTAAGATGAATCCTAAATAAGTAAATCCTTTAGCATGATGTATGGAATATATCCAAACAACTCTAATTTCCTCCAGAATCATTTCCATTTTACCGTTATGAATTAATTTTGATTTCATTTCATTCATCATTATTCTCAATTCATCTCCAAATAGCTTGATGCATTTATTAAAAATTGACCACTCTTTAATAGAAATTTGTTCTCTAAATAGAAGATCATCCACAAACATTAGATGTGTTACCTGTATATGCTTGGATTCTTTAACCCCTCTAATGATTCATTTTTCCCTTGAATCCATCCACTTCCTACTCAATGTATCAATAACCACCAGGAATAGTAGGGATGGTAGTGCTCAACCCTGTCACAACCCCCTACTTTCCAAAAAAACATCTATGGAAGACCATTGTTAGTGACTATAAAATTTGTTGTTTTAATACAACCCATAATCCATTTAGAATTATGAATGCTCATACCGAATTTGATCAGTATTAAAAATAAAAAAATACTAGTAAATGCAGTCATATTCTTTAACCAATCCACTTTAAGAAGACATGAATTTTGTTCTCGAGATTTAATAGTATGGATCATATCCTGTGCTATTCCAATGGCATCTTGTATTTATCTTCCTTCCATAAATCCAAACTATTCTAGAGTTATAATTACAGACTATCGATTTAACTCTTTTAGCTACCAATTTAGAAATCACTTTATATAAGTTATAAAAAATGGAATGGGTCTATAATCAACAAATGTTTTTGCCTTCTTCTTAGGAGTGAGTACAATAAACATGGCATTAAGGGCCCCCGAAATATATCTCCTACGCATAATTTCCTTTGCCACATGTAATATAACATTAAGAACCAAATCCTTAAAAAATATAAATAGTTCTATGCTCTAGCCATTCGATCCCATTCTTTTCTCTTTTGGACACTTTGGTTTCTTCAATAGTTCTTTGGCTGTGATCGATTGTCCCAAACTCTCATTATCCTCTTGATGAATCCTATTTGATATCATGTCAATAAATACTATCTAGTCCTCATATCTATGTGACTTTGCTAAATATTGTTTTTAAAATGTGAAACTGCAGCCATTTCCATCGACTCTTGACTCTTATGTCCATTGCTTTATTCATCCCAGATGTACTGAATGTGATTATGGTGTTTCCTTATGTTAAATTTTGCATGGAAATATTTTGTATTTCTGTCACCTACTTTTATCCATGTGGCCCTACTCTTCATTCTTATATCTTCCTCTTGTGCTTTCAAAATTTACTTCTTCCTCTCTCCAGCTCAATTATCTTATCATGATACGACATTGAAAAATATAGAGGATTACTTATGTCATTCAGTACTTCCAAACTGTGCTCAATCTCCATTAACTTGATCAGTTCCTCCCTTTTTCTCTTACTGTTCCATTTGCGTGCTTTTGTTTTTAGGTTTTTAAGTCTATGATGCGTAATCACCATTAGCGAAATGAACAAGTCAAGGGAAGGCATATTCCAGACTTTGCGAACCGGAGCATCGAAATATGCCATCTGTAACCATCTAGGATTGAATTTAAAAGGAAAAGTCCTACTATCCTCCATGACTTTCCATTCCAACATAATCAGCAAATGATTAGATATAAAAAGAGGTATAATGCTAGATTCCACCTCTAAGAAATTATTATAAATATTTTGACTTCTCAAAAACTTGTTAGGACATATCGAAATTCCCTCGGCATTGGCGCTCCCATTCTTCCATGTAGGGGCCAATGAAACTATCACGACATCGACCATCGTGGATGAAACCAGTATCCTTTCAAAAATGGATGTGAGATTATTAGCTCTCATCTTATGTTTCCAAACTTCTTCATCTACCAAGGAAAAGTTTAGATCCCCTGCCACAATCAAAGAACTAAGATTCAAGATACCCAAACTCATAATCTTGTTACAAAAAATCTTACCCATAATATGGAGCATGGGTATCAATTATACGAATTCTATGGCTTCATCTTGACATGTAGCCTATTAAGATAATGCCTGCATAGAAATGGAAAGACTTCAACAAAAAATGTTCGGGGTTCCACATCATCCCAAGACCCCCAGATAATTAAATAGCACTTGTTGCACAAACCTTCCACTCGGGATATATCTTTAACATAGCCCCCCATGTGTTATCTCCATCCACCATGGTTTCTTGTAGAAAAGTCATAGGCATGTTATATAATTGACATATACCCCTAAGTGAATTAATTCTCGGTTTAGTTAACAAACCCCTTATATTAAGGGAAATGGTAATCATGGGGGCACTCTAGATTATCCCCTCTAAGGTATCAGGCACCATATACATCCGATATCGACATTTTCCCCATAGTATATGCCTCATCGACTGAAAACATGGGATGAGGGCTTAGACTACCTTCCATGTCCGTAGAACACTCCAAACGATTACACTCGGTGAGCTTTCTAAATCTTGGATATATCTTCCCTCTCATTGTAACATTATAGAAAGAGGGTTGCACCCCCGAATTCTTTATTGGATCAAAGAAGGACCTCTTGATGATAAGAGGCTCTAATTCCTCAACTGAATCAAGGACCAAAAATAACTCTCTATCAAGGGATGGAAATGGAGATGACTTGACAGTCCTAGTAGACTAAATTGAAAAATGTTCATTAAAAAAAGGTAATTCAAACAAAGCAGTGTCATGGATACAAAAATTGTCCATCTCCAATGTTAGAAAGGGCACCGAAAAAGACATATGAGGAAGGGTCTGACACTCACTAGCCTCAACCTAATCCTCAATACCCTTATCAACCCTTGTAATAGGGACAGAACAATTCTCACATAACCAAACCCCAAGACCCATAAAATGTATTCGAATTATAGTAATTGGAATTGGAGAAACATTCAATGATTTAGAAAAAAATGCACATTCATTCACTGAAGTCAGTTTAGAGTGACCTAGAAGAGCACCCATACTGGTTATTAATTCTTTAGCTGCATGCTCCATAGGACCGCCATGTGAGAATTCTCTCGAAAATGATTTACAAGTTCATATATTCTGCTCTCCAAAAGATTGGCATGTTGCAAGAAAATGTCTAGTCTGATGGGATTTCAAACACCTATATGACAAGCCCCAATAATCAATTTGGAGCTTAAGAGTGAAATTTTTCCAACATACATCCAATTCTTCCAACATCCCTTTACCATGATCAACATCCGCCAGAACCCATGACAATTTTTTATCTAGTTGATCAAAACAACTATCTTCCCAATAACAGTACCTGTTGATTATGTTAGCGATCTCTTCCATCGTTACTCGGTTCCATAATTCTATATGTAAGCTACCTAATTTGACCCAAATAATATTTCTTCATGGGATAATTGCAAAAGAGTTGAAGCCCACCTTCCACTACTCCATGAACAAAAATCACCTCCCCATAATCCACTATTCTTAAAGAATACTCTCTACATCCTCTTCAGTGAGAAAATGGAAACAAAACCATGTGTCGAATAATTGGATTACCTTCGGCCTATACTTCAAAATCAGAAACCATCACTCCTTTGCCCATTTCATTTCTTTTTCCCCTATCATTTGCATATGATTCCACCTGCTAAGTAATGCTTTATGCCGGAGTCTCTCCACACTTGTCCAAAAATTCACTATCGCTCAATACCAGGGGTGGTTATCTAGCATATGCCTTCACCTTCTTATGGTTTGAATGCACTACCTTCTTCCGATCCAAAGGTTGCATTGGAAAAGGAATAACAGGCATAGTCTTAGTGCAATTTTCATAATCCAAGGGTGTTGCGGATGGAACCTCCTCGATAGTTACCTCAGAAAACCCACCAACCTCTCTGCCACTACTCTTCTCTCTGCCACAATAGTAGCCTGAATCAACTCTTCTTTGACACATAGGTACCTTCCTACATGTAAGCCGTGTGGCCCATGTTGCCATCCATTGTCGAGGTACAATTTCAGTACATAGTCTTGGATAACCCCCGCTTGAAAATGTAGTCAGAAACAATGTCCACCAAACACCTATTCCATTGTAATGCTGCCTAAAACACTCGCACTTGATTTTACCTGTCATTCTTGACATGCTTGAAAAAGGAGGAGGTAAAGATGAAGCTAAAAGAAGGTCATTTTTTAAAGATATGTTTTGAACACAGGAAAGAAGAAGAGCAAAAAAATGATAAGTGACAATATAATGAGCACTCTCACAGAAAATGTCTTTGGTGTTTCCGCTTCCCGGAAAATTCCATGGTGGACTAGGTAAGGGTTACAATTGTTACGGTCCCTAAGAAACCTCGACCTAAACCCGAGGTTAGAGCTATAGAAATATCATGTTAATTGAAAACAAAACTAGTTTTTATTGTTTTTAATGATTGTGGCTTTGCTCCTTGAACGTTTGGTGAGAGTTTGTTTCTTCTTTACAATCATTGGGGACATTATACTAGGTTGAATTGAGAAATTATTATTTGATACAATGATTGGAGACATAGTTGTAATTGTCATATGTTTGTGATTTGGTCCTTCCAAGTGATGAAATCCAGATACATATTGAGTTTAGTAGAATGTTTATCACAATTCGAGTTGTTTACCTGTCATTCACTCAAATAACAAAATCCTAAATTAGCCTCACTAGCTTCACAGTATATAGTAAATATGATTAAAGATGGAAATTTTTGATGGTCATTATTAACAGTGGTAGCAGTTCAAGGTATGTGGTGATTATCAAACAACCCTTGACCCTTCTATGACAACTTTGGTTTCATCATGGCATTGGTTGTCTAATTCTTTTTTTTTTTTTTTTGTCTATGAGTATTTAAGGTTATTGTTAATGCTATAGGAACCCTTTCGTCAAAATAAGTACCTAATCTCCAAGTTGGTTGGCTCTTTTCTTTCCATCGTCCCTTACTTTCAAACAATCTGTAAAAACCTTTTGATCTCCAAGTTGTTCATAATCTGAATGTTGTATTTGATTTTGAGTATAAGTTTTGGTCACAATTTGAATGTTGTACTTGATTTTTGAATACCAATTTGTGAATGTTGAATTTGATAATTGTTTATTTTCTTCACACCAAAATTGAATTTATGAATTTAGGTTATGGCCAACTTTTCTATTCGAAAGAAATTCTAAGTAACATCATCTTTTTAACTTTATAATTTTGATGATTCACTTTTTTTTCTAATTATAATGGTGACACCTTTTATTCACCGTATTTACAAAATTTAAAAATATTAATATAATTAAATATTTTTATATTAATTAAATATTTGTTATATTGATTTGTAAAATAATTAAAAATGAATATTGGTTTTATAATATCATAATGTTTTAGTGATAAAAAAGAATGTTAATATAAAAAAAAAAAAAAAATTAAATATTTTTATATTGATTTTTAAAATAATTGAAAATAAATATTGGTTTAATGTCTCATGTGAGTGATAAGTTCTATATATAATTCGTAATTTTGTATTACCTTACCTTATAACGAGACAATTTTGCATTTACCATGCTTACAAAAATAAATATTAATATTTCACACTATTTACAAAATTAAAACGTAATCAAATATTTTAAATATTTTTATATTAATTAAATATTTGTTATATTGATTTGTAAAATAATTGAAAATGAATATTGGTTTTATAATATCATAATGTTTTAGTGATAAAAAAAAATATTAATATAATAAAAGAAATTAAATATTTTTTATATTGATTTTTAAAATAATTGAAAATAAATATTGGCTTAATGTCTCATCTCTAAGTGATAAGTTCTATATTTAATTTGTAATTTGTATTCACTTTACTTTACAATGAGGCAATTTTGTATTTACCATGCTTTCAAAAATAAACAAAGATTAATATATTTATGCTGATAGGTGTTCTTATTATCAGAATTGGCGAGTTAATCATTTTCTTAATTAATCTTTTTGATGGGATGGCCTGAATTCAAAGATGCCAGTATATTCTTGTAGTCTCCACTAGATCAATGACTGAAATTAAAAGCCATAACTTCCTTGCATATCTAAAAGAGGTGTTTAAACCCTACTTAAATTAATTTTTTACCAAATGAGATTAAAATTTTATTGTGCCTCTCATTTATCTCCACGTATAAGGATTAACAAAAATAATATTAAAAAATAAAATAAAAAGAATATGAAACAATATAGGATGGAACAACAATTTTCCTTCCATATGCGCAACCTGACAACATGCAGTTATCCCATCATTAATCATGAAATGCTTGACTGTTGGCATTCTCCCCCACTATATGGGATTAGAAAAAATGATAAGAAAAAATGAAATTAAAAAATTAATGCCAAAAAGCGTTGAAACTGATGTCTCTTTGCATTTTGAAACGTATGAAACCAGGTTATTCGCTCATAATTATACACTACACAGGCACTGGATTGAGTAAAAGCAAGCAGCAGTCCGTCGAGCAAAACCTTTGGTTCCGAAATGGAGCGAAGGATGAGAGTGGGATCAGCGCTTCTGATGCTCTACTTTTCATTTCTTCTTATTTCGCTATCCCCTGTCACTGCCCAGCGAAGAAGAGGCTTTCGTTATGGACGGGAGGAGGAATACCGGCATGATGAAAGATCATCAGCATGTCGGAGGCTGCAGCGGCTAAGCACCCACGAACCGTCTGAATCGGAATCGTTAAGATCGGAAGGTGGCACTTTCGAGTTGTCGAACCCAGAAGACAACGAGGAATTGGAGTGCGCAGGCGTTGCCTTCTTCAGAAAGACGATCGAAAGGGGCGCCATGTCGCTGCCTCAATATCCCAACGCCCCTCTGCTGCTTTATGTTCACCGAGGTACTCTAATAATACAACTTCTTTCTGTATGTCGCATGATTCCCTAAATTTGTTATTATTATTATAATTGCTTCTATATGTGCATGTGCAGGTGAGGGCAGACTGGGCATTGTGTTCCCGGGGTGTCCGGAGACTTACAGAGAAGACGAATCTTCGTTTCAAGGGCGATCAAGGCGCAGGTCAGAGAGACGAGGGGAAGAAGAGGGCGAGGAAGAAGAAGACTCAAGTCAGAAAGTGAGGCGAGTGAGGAGAGGAGACGTAATAGCCATATTTGCAGGAGCAGCCTACTGGTGTTACAACGATGGCAACGAGCCTCTCCAAATCTCTGTACATGATGTCAATAGTTATCTCAATTATCAGACGATTATATCTGTTAGATCAGAGCATACATAACACACAGCGGACTTATACTTAGAAACTTAGACGGCAATAGCAGAGAATAATTCATAGAGATAGACAAATGGAGAAACAACAAGATTACTCAATAAAAAACAACCAAATAGATAAAACAATCACTGGAGAATAGAAATCACTTTGCATTACATAACAAGCTTGGGCCTTGGCTTGCTTTCCTTGGCCAGAGAAATTACAATTTATAGAGGCAGAAGAAGGATCTAGAATCCTGTGTGTGATTCAAATGGAGATCTGAAATGATCTAGAAACCACTGGCAGTGTAGGAGGTTCTAGAATCCTGCATGTGATTCTAGAAACTAATGGCGGTGCAGAAAGATCTAGAATCCTGGAGATCTAGAAAGATCTAATCTGGAATCATCCGTGAATTTTGCTTCACACTTAACATTCTCCCACTTGAAGCCAAATAAGAGTCATCAAGTCACACCGAGTCCTACCATGCCTCTATATAACTCATGTTTATTTCGTGGTAGAATCTTAGTGAGCATATCAGTAGGGTTCCTATCTGTATGGATATTTTCCAAGGATAACTACTCTTCCTCCAACACATGTCGGATCCAATGGTACCTTAAGTCAATGTGCTTGGTTTTTGTATGAAATGCTGGGTTTTTTGCCAAGTGAATGGAACTCTGACTATCACCATATAACACATACTTGTCCTGCTTTATTCCTATCTCTCCTAGGCATCGCTGCATCAACAACATCTCTTTACAAGCTTATATTGCAGCTATGTACTCTAATTATATTGTATAGAGAGCTACTATTCTTTGTAGCCTTGACACCCAAGATACTGCTGCACCTGCAAATGTATACAAATAACTTGTAGTGTACTTTATGGTACCCATATCTCTAGCCATATCCGCATCTGTAAATCCTTCAATCACAGTCTTATCATGACCAAAACATAAACAAAAATGACTAGTACCCTTGAGATACCTTAAAATCCATTTTACTACTTGCCAATGTTGTTTGCCTGGATTGGTAAGGAACCTGCTCACTACTCCCACTGAATATGCAATGTCTGGTCGTGTGCATACCATGGAATACATTAAACTGCCAACTACTGAAGCATAAGGAATTTTGCTCACCTCTTCTTTCTCTTTTTCATTACTAGGACATAATTCAGTACTCAGCTTGAAGTGGGCCGCACGGGGTGTACCAACTGGCTTGGCATCCTTTGTATTAAACCTGTCAAGCACCTTCTTGATATATTTTTCCTGTGACAACCACAACCCTTTTCTTTTCCTATTACGCATAATCCACATGCCCAATATCTGTTATGCTGGTCCCAAATCCTTCATTGCAAATTTGCTACCCAAATCTTTCTTCAACCTATTGATCTTATTCTTATCATGCCCAACAATCAACATGTCATCCACATATAACAATAATATGATATACTTTCCTTGATCATACCTCTTGATATAGACACAATAGTCAGCTTCCAACTTCTGAAAACCATGTTCCAACATGACTGAATCAGATTTCTTGTATCATTGTCGAGGTGCCTGCTTCAACCCATCGAGACTCTTCTTCAACCTAAAAACAAGGCCTTCTTTGCCTTTTTCTATGAAGCCTTCTGGCTGCTCCATATAAATTTCTTCCTTCAATTCGCCATCAAGGAAAGTAGTTTTTACATCTAATTGTTCACATTCTAGGTCTAAAGCAGCAACTAGACCAAGAATGACTCTAATGGATGACATTTTAACAACAGGTGAAATTTTTTTAGTGAAGTCAATACCTTCTTTTTGGGCAAAACCTTTCACCACTAGTCTTGCTTTATACCTCTCTTTCTTTTCATCACCTTCATGCTTAATCCTATACAAACAATGTAAACTTTGAAACGGGAACTGATACTGTTACCCGTTTTGTAGAGGTGGCAAAAAAATGACCCGATTTTCAAAAGTGTTGATGCAGAATACACATGTTTTTTTTAGAACATGGTTTTTGGAACTTTAATTTTTTTCATGTGCATTAAGTTTTAGAATGGTAGTGAATGGTAGTGATTTTCATCCCGATTTTAAAAAGTGAGTATTCTGCATCACACCCTTTTTTTAAAAGACCTATTTTTTGACTTTAAATTTTCTAGTATGTGAAATGTAAAAAATTATTTTCTAAATTTGATAGTTTTTGAAGTTGTCATTGTATTCATATTTTCTTGTTCTCTATCTTAATTTTTTTTTTTTTTTAGTGGGGTTTTTATTGTTTTGCGTTTTTAAATTAGAAAGTCGATAGTTTGAATTTTAGATAATCTACATATTTAGACATCCTTAATTAATTTTTCAATCTACATGAAATAATTGTTTCTAAAGAACAACATTTTTTAACAATGGACATAAAAAATAACCATTTTTAACATAAATATAACAAAAAAACTACACGTTTTGATAATTTTTTGCTAGAATTAACATGTCAAAATCACACTTTTTATACAAAAATATTAACTAAAAAAGGTCAAATAATAGTTTTTTTTATGAATTTCATGTCAAAAAAATAATAATAACAACTTTTTTTTTTCAAAAAATAATAATTAACTTAAAAATCAATGCGAAAATCACAGTTGTGCTCTCTCTTTCTTTCACATACCAGACTCTTGATGGAAATTTCACCTCTTTTGAACTTTTCCAATATGTAGCTGTTGGTGAATTTGAGTCTTTGGGCTAGGTGTTAGTAACTTTTGTATAGAAACCGCTCAATATCTACAGAAACCCGCTAGTTGGGTGGCCAATCTATTGTTGTTGTGGTCACTCTTTCATTCATTTGACTGGGAAGCTCCCCAGGCATAAAAGCGGACCACCTAGACATGGAAAAAAAGTTTCGAGTCACATTGGTAAAGGTTGTGCCATTAGATGCGAGTCGCAGGCCAAGCCTGCTCCAAAATCTAATGTTATTTTGTTTCCCTTCTGGGCGGGTGGCGACCTGTCTGTGTATGTAATCTTTCTTTTTAGTAATAGAATTTTGCCTCAGTTTACAAAAAAAAAACCTTTAAATGTTGTTGCTCGTATTAGGAGGTGGAATAAGGTGGAATTCCTCTATCATTTAATAGTGATCTAAATTTGGTCTGGGCTCACAATGTATGGCTTTGAATGGTGTCGCTCCGTTTCCTCTAACTTTCATGTCCATTTAATCCATGATTATGGTAATTGGTCAAATTAATAGCACACTCTCTATTTTTTTTTTACGTTCAATCCACTATTATGGTAGTTGGTATGAAATGGTGCAGACAAGGTTTCTCTCGAATCAATGGTGCGATTACTAAAATTGATTTTTATCAATTATTAACATTGTTATAATTATCACCCATCATTGTGTGACGAAAATTATCCGTGATCTAATCACACTTATATAAAATTAATGCAACTCAAAAATCCTTGAGTACGATTAGACAATTGAGATCAAATTTAGATAATAAACTAAAGCAATGTGATTAAAAATACCCACCCTTGAAAAACATGAAAGCTTAGACGACTCTTAGAGTGGAATCTGAAGGAGATTATTTCGGAGAAAGAATTCTTTGGACGACAACCAATAAAATGGGAATGACAGATTCTACAAATTTCTATAATGGAATCGTGCTCGAGGCGGCTATCCTCAGCGTAGCAGAAGATCGCTCCGGGGTGTGGAACAGCTGAGAGGCTCGCACTTTGTTTACAGGTCTCCCCCCACGTCTAGGTAGTGCACTGTCGGTAGCCCTGGCCCGAAATATAAAAAATTATCATTGGAACTCTATCTTTGGTCAAGTCAAATAACAATTAGATTATTCATTGACACGTAGGAACTGTATTTATTGCGAAACATTTTCCCAATATCATTGGCTGTCATGCACAACATACATTCTTCCTCTCACGGTCATCTGAGAACACTAGAAAAATGTAACAGTGAAACTTCCTGTCATGCCTGCCTGCGTTGAAACGACTGTTTAAAAACTCACCACTAAGGCAGCTTACATTGAAAATTCGTTCTAAAAGTTTTCCACACATTAAAATATGTACGTTAATAGCAGCGGGTCGATTCCGGGAATCGACCCGCCGCCGGTCGGGCGGGGAGGGGCGGCCCGGGGGTGGTGCTGCGGGCGCACAGCGCCACCCCCGGGCCGCCCCCCGCCCCGCCCGACCGGCGGCGGGTCGATTCCCGGAATCGACCCGTTTCCACACATTAAAATATGTACGTTTCTTTAATGTGTTTTTTACGTTATACTTAACAACACCCGTCAGACTGAGATTCTCCTCCTTCTACTGCTTCATTCTACAATATTCGGGTTTCTGGTTTGACCTTCCTCTTCCAGATTACTAACGATGGATGTGGACGATTCAGTATGCTCATTATTTTGTTTCTCGTCCTCATTTTCATACTTGATGTTGAAAAAAAAAGCACCCAACGGTGATCCTAGGCCATTAGCACGACCGAATGCTCTGGTACAGAAGTTCTTGCGCGACATGGGTGGAGAGATCGACTCCAATCCAAGAATCTTGAACAATGTCAAAACTAGCATGCGAGCACCCGATCTTGGAGGTTCATAGGTAACCAGGACGGTCGGCGGTAAAACTAATATTGCAGCACAAAGAAACAAACATATTCGTGAGAGTTGCCATTACCAACGACATTCTGTGTCGACAAATTTGAAGGTCAAAACAAGGAACGCAATCTTGATACCTATTCCGGCGGAAAGGAATTGCACACTTAACTTGCACAACGTAGCGATTAACAAATTAGTATTTGTTATTAAGAAATTAATTAATGGATTATGCGCACCATTTTATCGAAATTTTGTGTTGAGTTCAGGCGGGCGAATTATAACATACAGGTGAAGATATTCGCCTTCAGGAGCGTCAGGATCCGTCATAACCTGCTGACAGTTTTATGAAAAAAAATAATAATATGACTTTCAACTTGAGGAAATACAAATAAGTAAAGAAATATATTTAGTAACACATTAATTAAATTGGGAATTAAAGTTACCGATGCTACTAAACACAGGTTGGAGGAGGTTTGCTGTAAGTGTACATCTAAAGGATCGATTCCGTGTTGAACATCGATAGGCGGGCGTTGGACTTCATCAAGGGTTACCCTCTAATAGTGGAGCATGTATGCATTAAACATTAGAGCATCACTGTAATAATGCTATAACATTGGAGGCATTTATATGTATAACGTTGGAGGAATTTGTCACAATGCTGGAGGCATGTGTGTATTAAATACTGGAGGAATGTATTCATATAATGTTGGAGGCATTTGTAATAACGTTGGAGGAATTTGTAAATGTCGTTGGAGGAATTTTTAAATGTTAGAGACATGTATGTATATAACGCTGGAGGCATTTGAAATAATGTTGGAGGCATTAATGTTACATCGTATTGTAAACCGTGTATTAATAACATTTCCAGTGAAATGTTTCCAATATATTATTAACACTGCCAACTATTAACACCAACACTCTTTGTAAAAAAAAAACAACGATAATACTAATGTTGCTGTAAAAGTTACATTAAATTTTTTTTCCCGAACACTGTCCCAATGCTATTGTGGATGTCATATTGATGTTCCATAAATTATTACGTTGCTCTATAATTTAATGCTAGGAAAATTTCATTAGCGTTGGGCAAATGATTAATGATAAACCTACTCCAGCCACACCATTCAATACAGAAGAGACAACGTTGCTCCAATGCAATTTATCCATGACACAATAATAAATTACCATGGTTCATGTAGTTTCATTAGGATTTGTATTTCCCTTGCTACTTTAACGCTACTAGGGCACAAAATCCTAATTTAAAAAAAAAAAACAACTCAACGCCAAATCACCAATAACACTGCTCCAAAGGAAATATGTCTACGCTGCCTTTGATTCGTAAGTCTAAGTTGCTGCTTCAAAGGGAATGTGTTTCTTCCTTACTTTGTACGTTGCTCCCATACGCTGGTTTATACCTGGGTTTGATGAAGTCCAACGCCCGCCTATCAATGTTCAACACGGAATCGATCCTTTAGATGTACACTTACAGCAAACCTCCTCCAACCTGTGTTTAGTAGCATCAGTAACTTTAATTCCCAATTTAATCAATGTGTTACTAAATATATTTCTTTACTTCTTTGTATTTCCTCAAGTTGAAAGTCATATTATTAATTTTTTTCATAAAACTGTCAGCAGGTTATGACGGATCCCGACGCTCCTGAAGGCGAATATCTTCACCTGTATGTTATAATTTGCCCGCCTGAACTCAACACAAATTTTCGATAAAATGGCGCGCATAATCCATTAATTAATTTCTTAATAACAAATACTAATCTGTTAATCGCTACGTTGTGCAGGTTAAGTGTGCAATTCCTTTCCGCCGGAATAGGTATCAAGATTGCGTCCCTTGTTTTGACCTTCAAATTTGTCGACACAGAATGTCGTTGGTAATGGAAACTCTCACGAATATGTTTGTTTCTTTGCGCTGCAATATTAGTTTTACCGTCGACCGTCCTGGTTACCTATGAACCTCCAAGATCGGGTGCTCGCATGCTAGTTTTGACATTGTTCAAGGTTCCTGGATTGGAGTCGATCTCTCCGCCCATGTCGCGCAATAACTTCTGTACCAGAGCATTCGGTCGTGCTAATGGCCTAGGATCGCCGCTGGGTGCTTTTTTTTTCAACATCAAGTATGAAAATGAGGACGAGAAACAAAATAATGAGCATACTGAATCGTCCACATCCATCGTTAGCAATCTGGAAGAGGAAGGTCAAACCAGAAACCCGAATATTGCAGAATGAAGCAGTAGAAGGAGGAGAATCTCAGTCTGACGGGTGTTGTTAAGTATAACGTAAAAAACACATTAAAGAAACGTACATATTTTAATGTGTGGAAACGGGTCGATTCCGGGAATCGACCCACCGCCGGTCGGGCGGGGCGGGGCGGCGCAGCGCCACCCCCGGGCCGCCCCGCCCCGCCCGACCGGCGGCGGGTCGATTCCCGGAATCGACCCGATGCTATTAACGTACATATTTTAATGTGTGGAAAACTTTTAGAATGAATTTTCAATGTAAGCTGCCTGAGTGGTGAGTTTTTAAACAATCGTTTCAATGCAGGCAGGCATGACAGGAAGTTTCACTGTTACATTTTTCTAGTGTTCTCAGATGACCGTGAGAGGAAGAATGTATGTTGTGCATGACAGCCAATGATATTGGGAAAATGTTTGGCAATAGATACAGTTCCTACGTGTCAATGAATAATCTAATTGTTATTTGACTTGACCAAAGATAGAGTTCCAATGATAATTTTTTTATATTTCGGGCCAGGGCTACCGACAGTGCACTACCTAGACGTGGGGGGAGACCTGTAAACAAAGTGCGAGCCTCTCAGCTGTTCCACACCCCCGAGCGATCTTCTGCTATGCTGAGGATAGCCGCCTCGAGCACCATTCCATTATAGAAATTTGTAGAATCTGTCATTCCCATTTTATTGGTTGTCGTCCAAAGAATTCTTTCTCCGAAATAATCGCCTTCAGATTCCACTCTAAGAGTCGTCGAAGCTTGCATGTTTTTCAAGGGTGGGTATTTTTAATCACATTGCTTTAGTTTATTATCTAAATTTGATCTCAATTGTCTAATCGTACTCAAGGATTTTCGAGTTGCATTAATTTTATATAAGTGTGATTAGATCACGGATAATTTTCGTCACACAATGATGGGTGATAATTATAACAATGTTAATAATTGATAAAAATCAATTTTAGTAATCGCACCATTGATTCGAGAGAAACCTTGTCTGCACCATTTCATACCAACTACCATAATAGTGGATTGAACGTAAAAAAAAATAGAGAGTGTGCTATTGATTTGACCAATTACCATAATCATGGATTAAATGGACATGAAAGTTAGAGGAAACGGAGCGACACCATTCAAAGCCATACATTGTGAGCCCAGACCAAATTTAGATCACTATTAAATGATAGAGGAATTCCACCTTATTCCACCTCCTAATACGAGCAACAACAGTTAAAGGTTTTAATCCAAACAAATAACATTAGATTTTGGAGCAGGCTTGGCCTGCGACTCGCATCTAATGGCACAACCTTTACCAATGTGACTCGAAACTTTTTTCCATGTCTAGGTGGTCCGCTTTTATGCCTGGGGAGCTTCCCAGTCAAATGAATGAAAGAGTGACCACAACAACAATAGATTGGCCACCCAACTAGCGGGTTTCTGTAGATATTGAGCGGTTTCTATACAAAAGTTACTAACACCTAGCCCAAAGACTCAAATTCACCAACAGCTACATCTTGGTGTGCGTAAAGAACCCCAACATTAGAGGAATGGGGATTACTGATACAGTTTAAGGGGCAGAGGAAATGGAGCGATGCCACACCATTTAACTCTGCGGTTGATTGTTTCCTCTCCATTGTTTACCCACTATGATTGCTTCTCTAAATTAGATTAACATAGTTGATAGCTATTATACATACATCTTCCTTTTAACAAACAAAACGTAGTGATAACCGGGATTCAGAACGATATGCAAATGGCTATTGTGAGGTTTCTTTTGGCAATCTTAGGCGTTATTTCAATTATAAGTTTGCAAGTCTTTTCAGGTTTATATAGTATGTAGAATTGATTTCATTTTATGTGGGGCATGTCCATTCAAAATTTGGTTTCTTTGGGCAATCTCACAGGTTATTTCAAGTATAAGTTTGCAACCTTTTTAGGGTTTATATAGTATGTAGAATTGATTTCATTTTATGGATCTGCACGAAAGCTGGGCCAATTCTAACGTACAGATCCATTTATTCAAAGTTTGTGCAGAGGAATTTAATATTGCTCCAATTTGGCCCAGCTTTCGTGCAGATCCATTTATTCAAAGTTTGTGCTGGGTGTTTATATGATTGTGAAATTGAACCGATATTATGAATGGTTTAAGATCTTTGCTCAGGTTTCCTGCAGATATATTTATTTGATTTAGTTTTCCATGGTTGCCTGTCTAGATCTCATTGTACTGCAAGGCAAACTCTTTTTTTTGGTATTTGTTTATTAGCCGCAGCTTATTTCACAATCATTTTGCTGTGATACAGTATCAGTGATGAGACTAAGGAGGTTGCACAAATATCTAAATCTTAATTTGAATCAAATTTACACGGCGTGAGATCTCGTGATATATTTCCGTACATCTCTCCTACCGCGCACTGGAAAAGGACCTCCAAATCCATCAAGATGAATGACATGAGGCCAAACCTCAAGCCAGAGGTTAAACCTGCCAAAAAAAAACCAACACCACAATTATAGCGATATAAATCCAGAACTATATGCCCCAACATTCTTCGTTGACCACCATTTTACTAGGGGTAGGGCGGGGGGTTAGGGGGTAGGGGAGGTAGAGAGGAACTCTTCGCTTCAAGATGACAAAGATTCTGAAAAGGTTGTTACCAGAAGGAACAGTGTTGACATGGGAGTCTGCTGAAACCAGTCGTAGATTTAGAAGACTTTTGAAACCTAGAATGTTGGGCATGCATGTGAACTCAGATGGGGCACTAGTTGATGAAAGAGAAGAATGTATGCATCGTATCTTCAAATAAAATTAATGTTTTCCATATTTTGTTAAATGAGAAGTTATGAAGCATTTTTATGTTGTTGGATTATGTCTTAAGTATGATAAATTTTATTGTTTAAATATCTACAATGCAATATCAAATTAGAGATATAATGTCTGTTTTATTCAGTGTACAAATAAAGACTTTTGAATTCATTCAGTGATATAATTTGTTCATAATGTCATGTTTTTTTAGTTTTATAGTTGAAAAAATTTCAATTTCTTTTGTATCTAGCATGTTGTGGTTGAAAACATGTTAAATTTATACTTAGGAAAGAAAAATGATATTCTACCAGAAACATTAATGTGTTTTTTCCTTAAAATTTAACTTTGTTTGAGACATAAAAAATTGGTTTTATTATCATTTTCTAAAAAGTATGAAAATTGACCCTAAAAAAAAAATCATTATTCCAGTATCAACACTTTCATTCTGAAGCTATATTTTGCAGGAAAATTTCGTAGAAAATTTTGTAGTCACTGCCATTTTTAAAACAGCCGCAAAATTGACACCTAAAAAAAAAAACATCGTTCCAGTATACACACTTTTCATTTTGAGCACTGTTTTTGTGGTTTTTTTGGGGGTTTTTGGGCCAGAGTTCCCGTTTTGAGTTTATAGTTCCCGCTTCAAAGTTTACATTGTTTACACCCATTTGTTTTGTAGAGCCTTTCTACCTTTGGGGAGGTTTACCAACTCCCAAGTTTTATTTTCCTGCAAAGAGTTCATTTCTTCTTCCATTCTTTACTGTGCTCGACATTACAAGCTTCTTGAAAACAATTAGGTTCACCTTCATCAGTCAACAAAATATAGTTTGAAGGAGGATATACCTTTGTGAAGGCTTATGAGGCCTAGAAGATCTACAAACCCACTATGGTGGTGCATTGTCAGGTTGAATCTCTTGTAAAGGTTCCTGCAAGATTCCTTCTTCTTCTTGTTCATTATTTTCCACTTGTTGTTCTTCATGCTCCTGAATTTGTTGTTCATTTTCTTGTATTGGTGGTATGTTCTCCTACTACTCTTCAAAATTCTCAATAAACTTCTTGAACTCCAACTCACCTACAGTCCTCTTGAACATTTCTGACTCTTTAAATATAACATCCCTGCTTCTAATAATTTTATGTTTCAGTGGATGCCATAGACGATAACCAAGATCTTCATCCGCATATCCCAAAAAAATGCATTTCATAGATTTATCATCTAGCTTGGTTCTATTTTCTTTGGGAATATGTATGAATGCTTCACATCCAAAGATTTTCAAGTGAGAATAATTCAAATTCTTACCAGTCCAAACTTCTTCAGGGATACCGCAATCCAAGGCTGTAGTTGGAGATCTATTTATGAGGTAGCAAGTGGTCTTGACTGCTTCAACCCAAAAATTCTTCTCCAAACCAGAATTGGACAACATACTTCGCACCTTTTCCATAATGGTGTGATTCATCCTTTCTGCAACACCATTTTGTTGAGGAGTACTAGGCACAGTCTTCTTATGCTTTATGCCAAACCTGTTACAATATTCTTTAAATGCATTTGAGCAATATTCTCCACCATTATCTATTCTTAAACACTTCAGCAATTTGTTAGTCTCTCTTTCAACAGCAACATGGAATTTTTGAAATATTCCAAACACTTCACTTTTATTTTTCATAGGATATGCCCAAACTTTCCTGGATGCATCATCTATAAATGTTACAAAATATGATGCTCCTCCTAACGACTTGATGTTAACAGGCCCAAACACATCCGAATGTACCAATTCTAACACATTTTTCTTTTTGTCATGGCCACCTCTAAGGAATTAAACCCTTCTTTGTCTACCATATATACAATGCTCACAGAGATCAAGATTGTAGGATTTCAAACCCGGCAATAAATTTTTACCAATAATGATTTTTAAGCCCTTCTCGCTCATGTGACCCAAACGCTTATGCCACAAATCTGCTAAATTTCCTTCTTTTGTGACAATAGCCAAATCTGATTTTCCTATCGGTGTATTCAATGTGTATAATGTCCCTGTCTTGGGTCGTTTGGCCATGACCAATGCACCTCTGCTAATTTTCTAGCCTCCTTTTCCAAAGCTTGTTGAATAACCTTCATCATCGAGTTGTCCCATACAAATTAAACTCATGCACATTTCTGGTACATGTCTGACCTGTTTCAACAATATATCTTGTCCATCATTCATCTTGATCTAGACATCTCCCATTCCAACAATACGACAAAAATTGTTATTCCTCAAATGCACTCTACCATAATCACTGGGATTATATGAAACAAAACTATCTTTGCATGGGGTTACATGGTGAGATGCCCTAGAGTCAAAGATCTAATCAAAGCCACTGCTAGATGTCTATACACATGCATCCTCTACTAAAACAGTAAACACCACATCACCATATGTGGCTACAGCAGTAGTCTCACCTTCATTTGTGCTAGATGACTTGTGATTTGTACTAGATGGTTTCTGATCCTTTTGTCCTTTCTTCCAGAATCGACATTCTTTCTTCATGTGCCTGGGTTTGCCACAATGAAAGCAGATGATCCTTACTCTCCTTTATTTTTATCAGCCTCTCGATATTGATCGCCCTTGCCAGCGTCGATCCATTCTCCTACCACGATCAGCTAGAGCTAGAGCCTCTCCTCCCTAGCTTTCCGCAATTGACTTGCGTCGCAGTTCCTCATTCATTAAACTGCTGCTGACATCATCAAACTTGAGGGTCCCTGTAGTTGTTGAAGTGCTCATAGCTACAATTAAATTTTCACAGCTGTCTGGCATAGAAAACATTAGCAAAATAGCTCTAATTTCATCATGTAAAATGATTTTAACATAGGCAATTTGATTAGTAATAATATTAAATGCATTCAAGTTCTTAGAAACTGAAGCACCCTCCTTTATTTTGAGATTATAAAGCTTCTTCATCAAGAACACTTTGTTTGATGTTGTGTTCTTCTCATATAGATCATGGAGCTTCTTCCATAATCCTTTAGCCGTCTTTTCTCCTGACACATTGAAATAAACATTCTTTGCTAAATATTGGCGGATTGTTGCAATTGACTTTCTATCTAGCTTATTCCACTCTTCATTTGTCATTGATGAGGGTTCCTTTGTTGTGCCCTCAATCGGCAAATATTGATCCTTTAAAATCAGTATATTCTCCATCTGTGATTAACATAGGGAAAAATTAACGCCGCTCAACTTCTCCATATCTACAATTGTTGTCTCCATTTTCAATCAAATTCACACCCCAAAACAAAAAAAGCTCCACTTAAAAATAAAACTTTAATTATTACTCTTTAAAATTTACTAATAATGACCTTCCTCCTTTTAAAATACCCTTTTCAAAAATTCCTGCTCCTTTTTAAAATATACTTTTCAAAATTCCAACATATAATTATATATGCTTTATAATAAATATAAAAACATATATAATTTTTTTTGACATTTTCACATTTCACACATACATATGTTGGTTTGAAAAAAAACTTCACGTATACGTGACAGCTTGATGTAAGAAAAACTTACAAACACCACATTTTAATTGATGTAAGAAAAACTTACAAACACCACATTTTAACTCCAAACTCCATGGATCTCCACTTTTCAAACTCTAGCAACATGTTTCAACATAGATCCACGACCTTGTTTTTCTTGCAACAACTATCTTTTAGTTCCAGCGTTCCTCAGCTATTTCCTAGACATACCCTTCAACAACGCCAAGAGTAACAACCAATGTTTTAACAAACGTTCCCAGAACAAGGCGATGGCACTAAGAGACTTGCACCATGGATATTCAAACCATGCTCTGATACCAGTTGTTAGATCAGAGGATACATAACTAACATCAGACTTATACTCAGAAACTTAAACGAAAATAGCAGAGAATAATTCACAGAGATAGACAAATGGAGAAGAAACATGATTACTCAATCAGAAAGAGCCAAATACATAAAACAAACGCTGGAGAACAGAAATCACTTTGCATTACATAACAGAATTGGGCCTTGGCTTGCTTTCCTTGGCCAGAGAAATTACAAATTTATAGAGGCAGAAGAAGGATCTAGAATCCTGTGTGTAATTCGAATGGAGATCTGAAATGATCTAGAAACCACTGGTGGTGTAGGAGGTTCTAGAATCTTGGATGTGATTCTAGAAACTAATGGCGGTGTAGAAAGATCTAGAATCCTGGAGATTGAAAAGATCTAATCTGGAATCCTCTGTGAATTTGGCTTCACACTTAACAATATCAATGCCAAATTTAGATTTGTCAAAAACAGAATCACATTCATAAAATTTAAGAAGAATAGTTATGTGGACAAAGAAAGACACCTCAACATGTGGACGGTTACATTCAATGGGATCGGATGTCACTAGACATGGACATCAAAATGATTCATTTCATAGCGGCCAAGCATGCTCTAAACCAGGGAATTTCAAGAAACCCACGTCACCAGCAGGAACAAGAGCAGGCATGGCCAAGGTAAATGTAAATTATTGTGCTCACAATAACCTTTAGTCTTTTTGGAAAGTAACTAATTTGATGATCAAGGCATTTGAACTTACATTTCCTACAATGGTGCACGGTGCTCAGCGAGCGGCATCAATAGAAAGCATTGTACCCGGAAAGGCTATAACAAAGCCTAATTCGATCACTGATCATGAAGCCAATATGGGAAGCATTTACCCCAATGCGGATGTAATTAGATGCAGTCAAGACTCCCTGGAGAACAATTCGCAAGACAGGCGCACTCGAAAAGCTAGCATGGTTTCTACTTTTGATTGCGAAGTTACTCTGCAGTTCTTTTATTCACAAAATCTTTAAATGTACATATTGATGGTAATCGCCTTTGTTAATGTGTTGGTGCAGGTGAAAGAGCCAATTTACCAGAACACAAAACGTCTCAAGTCTCAACTGTAAAGATTGCCAACTCGGAGAAATCCAGATCCACTGCGATGACCGAGTGCAATATTGCCAAATTCTGTCACGAGCAGCCCAGATTCTATCATTTGCGCAACTTTCTGGATTCGTAGGAAATTTTTACTTGAAACTGCTTGCAGTTCTCTATTTTCCGATGTGTATACTTCGTTGGCCTACTGCAGACTCCTAGATGGAAGAGTCCCGGCCCAAATTCATTACTTTGTAGGATTGCATTTTAATAACGTTTGAAGGTGGATTACATTTTAATAATGTTTGAAAGTGATCTGTTTCTAATAAAGGTCGCTCGAAGCTAACTTTGGAAATGAAAATTCTCTTACCCCTGTATTTTGAATTTCCAAATATGTTATTACTGTGCTTATACTTTATCATAGTCACTGTTTAAAACCCAAAGCAATGGCCAAACAAAGTTGTATTATTTCATCTTGAAAAAAATATAGTAGTTACTTCGACAGCTCGAACCTGGACCATTATAGAGAAGAGTGGAAAGGTTATGGGGTCCGTGATTGTTATTGCAATGCCAGGTCAGAATGGAAGGAGCCTAACATTGGAGTATTAGAATCGCTGATAGCGATTTCTGATAATCCATGTACTATCACATCGAGGTTATTGGATCACTATGTTATTGCTCCGATCCATGTGAAATTGTCGACAGCGATTGCCGATAAATTCGTGTGTATTGAGATCATTGAACAGAACATGGAGGGTGGCACAGGTCGATGCATTTACCCCAATGCGGATGTAATTAGATGAAGTCAAGACTCCCTGGAGAACAATTCGCAAAACAGGCGCACTCAAAAAGCTAGCATGGTTTCTACTTTTGATTGCAAAGTTACTCTGCAGTTCTTTTATTCACAAAATCTTTAAATGTAGATATTGATGGTAATCACCTTCGTTAATTTGTTGGTGTAGGTGAAATAGCCAATTTACCAGAACACAAAATGTCTCAAGTCTCAACTGTAAATATTGCCTACTTCGAGAAATCCAGATCCACTGCAATGACCGAGTGCAACATTGCCAAATTTAATGACGAGTAGCGTAGATTCTATCATTTGCGCAACTTTCTGGATTCGTAGGAAATTTTTACTTGAAACTGCTTGCAGTTCTCTATTTTCTGATGTGTATACTTGGTTTGAAACTGCTTGCAGTTCTCTATTTTCCGATGTGTATACTTTGTTGGACTACTACAGACTCCTAGATGGAAGAGTCCTAGCCCAAATTGATTACTTTGTAGTATTGTATTTTAATAATGTTTGAAGGTGGATTGCATTTTAATAACATTTGAAAGTGATATGTTTCTAATAAAGGTCACTCAGAGCTAACTTTGGAAATGAAAATTCTCTTACCCTTCTATTTTGAATTTCCAAATATGTTATTACTATGTTTATACTTTATCATAGTCGTTGTTTAAAACCCAAAGCAGTGGCCAAACCAAGTTGTGTTATTTCATCTTGACAAAAATATAGTAGTTACACTGACAACCCAAACCTGAACCATTATAGAGAAGAGTGGAAAGGTTATCGGGTCTACAATTGTTATCGCAATGCCAGATCAAAATGGAAGGAGCCTAGAATTGGAGTGTTGGAATCGCCGATAGCGATTTCTGATAGTCCACGTACTATCGCATCGGGGTTATTGGAGCACTATGTTATTGCTCCATTCCATGTGAAATTGCCGACAGCGATTGCGATAAATTCGTGTGTATTGAGATCATTGAACACAACATGGAGGGTGGCATAGGTAGATTTTGATATTTCCTGGCCGTCTTTCAATTTTAAAGTAAGCAGAAGGTTGTTGGATATTTCTTCATGTTCCTTCAATTTAAAAATAAGGAAAAGGTTCATAAGAATAATTAAAAAGATAAACTTACCTCGACAAAATTATCTTTATTTTTATTAAATCTCGATAATTTTATATTTTTTATTAACTTTTTCTCTAAATGTAAGTTCCTAAGAATAATTAAAAAAGATAAACTTACTCCACAAAATTATTTTTAATTTTATGAAATAGTGATCATTTAATTTTTATCTTTTTTTCTTTAAATATAATAAAAAATCTGAAAAACATATTTAAATAGTATTAAAAGTTCTTCCATGATGTTGAATATATTTAAACATTTAAAATTACAATTTCATTAATGCAAACTCTCTATTTTATTAACAATTTTAGAACATGATATTAGTGATTATTAAAAAAAAAAAAAACCAAAATCTATGATTGAACTGAAAACGTAAATATGGTTGTGGAAAATTTCCAGAAATTCGTAACATGCTTTTAGTGATGGTTGTTTCAAAAAATCCAAAAATCCAAAAATGTAAATATGGTTGGAAAAAAAATGCAGTAAATGCAAAGATGATTTGGAAATGCAAATATGATTGCCATGAAAAATCCAAAGCTGCTAGAAATGTAAATATGATTGTGAAAAAAAAAAATCCAAAAATTGTGGAAATGTAAATATGGTGGCCAGGAAAACAAATCCAAAAACACTGGAATCCAAATATAACTACCTAGAAACATGGAAAATCCAATTAAATTACATATGCAATATGCAAGTAAAGCTTTTTAAGGTGATACGAATACAATTTAATTAATAAAAACTTACAGTGTCATCATTAATTTCATAATTGAATTATCTTGTAAATATTAATAATAATATTTTAAATATTACTTACCTTATATTTCTAAATTTATGTCTATATTTTATTTGATTATAAATTAGTATATATATATGATTAAACAAGGCTATATAGTAGTTAGTACTTGTGGTTTAGCTTAAATATAACTCAATGAAAAGAAAAAAAAAAACAAAGACAAAGATTTCATTACAAAAATAATTATCATATTAGACTATAGAATATAAAATTAATTAAAGATCTTGTGTATCTATTAAATTATACATGTCCATATTTGTGAAATAGTAATTTTGAAGCTTACTTTTAAAAATTTATAGTTTCACTAAAAATAAATTTTAGAATGTAAAGTGGGAAAGAACAATACAACATTATAAATATACATGGTTTTGAAAGAGTTGAAAAACATTAAAAAAATTGATCTAAATTGGAAAATAACAACACATTATAAATATATGGATTCCAAGTTGTAATTATAACACATAAAATTTTGAAATATTACATTAATTTTGTCTTTATTAAATATAGAAATGTTAAAATATGAAGTGTATATTAAAATTAATCAGAAAAAATTGGATATGTATCAAATTATCCATGTTCATTGTGAAACAACAAATTTTGAAATGTAATTGTAAAACTTATTTTTATTAAACATAGAAATTTTAAAATGTCAAGTGGAAAATAACAACAAAACATCAGTTAATAAATGATAAGTATCTATTTTAGAAAAATATTAAATATTGAAATATAATTCTAAAATTTATGTTTGTTTAACATTAAATTCTTAAAATGTAAAGTAGATTAAATTTAATTTGAAAAATTATAGATATCAATACTAGTGAATGAGTAAGCTTTGAAATATATTTGTTAAATAATAATTTTTGAAATGCAATTCTAAAAAAACATCAAAATATAAAATAGATTAAAAGAATAAATTGAAATAGATGATGAATATAATTAGAAGAATAAATTATGCATTCAATTATAGATCTCCAATAATAATATTCGTAGCATTTAATTGACAAAATTAAAATTATTAATGGCATTAACATTATTATTATAAATAATATGATCAACATTTAATATTAAAAATAATATTAAATTTTTTTAATTTACAATCTTATGTATTATTATTATTATTATTATTTTAATTTATTAATATTATTGATATTATATTAATTAATTATTTAATATAATATACCATCAACAATAATAACATTAAATATTAATAAAATTTTAATATTAAGTTTTAATATTACTTATAAATGTTAGATATTAGGCTTTTGTGATCCATATTCTAAATGAGAGTGTCTTTTGGATTAATCACATTATTAGGATTTGGTCGAAGTTTTGAACCAGCCAATGTGGATGAACCACATCTAATATGGATGAACCACATTAGTTGGTTTGAAATGTCGACCAAATCCTAATAATGTGATTAATCCAAAAGGTACTCTCATTTATTTAGAAATATTAATTTTATTTTTAATTATTAATATTAATATTAATATTAATTGATACGGATATGGATATTAATATTACTTTTAGTATTATTAATATTTAAAAATATTAATTTTAACATTAATTATTAATATTAATAAAATTAAATAATATTGTCATGGTCAACCATGGTCAATAATCATCGTGACATTGTCATGAACATTGTCTTTTACTCTAATGTCACATTATGAAAGCCATGGTCATTCATGGTCAACCATGGTCTAGTGTTGCATTGTGACAAAGATGTCTCTATATGAAAATCAACCATGGTCCTACGTCGCAGTGTGACAAATACTGTCTCAATATTAAAATAAATCATGGCCAACCATGGTCCAACGTCGCATTATGACAAAGATTATGGGAATATGAAAATCAACCATGGTCAACGATGGGAAACCATGTTTATTTTAGGGTTTATAATATTTATTCAAACGTCACATTGTCAGATAGATTTTATATAAAAATCAATGATTGTCAATTATGGTCAACCATGGTCAATATGAAAATCAACCATCATCAATCATGGTCAACCATGGTCCAACATCACATTGTGAAAGAACTGTCTGAACATGAAAATCAACAATGGTCAACCATATTTCAACATCGCATTTTGACGAAGATTGTCTCAATGTGAAAATTAACCATGGTCAATCATTGTCAACTATGGTCAACCATGGTCAATCATCGTCAAGCATGTCCATTCAAGGTCAAACATGGTCCAACATCACATTATAAGAATTATTGTCTCAATATGAAAATCAGCCGTGTCAACCATCTTCAATCATGGTCTACCATGGTCAAATGCCACATTATGACAAATATTGTCTCAAATGAAAATCAATCATGGTCAATCATGGTTAACCATGGTCAGTATGAAAATCAACCATGGTCCAATGTCCCATTGTCACAAAGATGTCTCAATGTGAAAATCAACCATTCTTAATCATGGTCAACCATGGTCAATAATCATGGTCAGATTGTGATGAAGATGGTCTCTTGGTCCAATGTCACATTATGAAAACCATGGTCATCCATGGTCAAACATGGTACAACACCATGTTGGGACAAGGATTGTCTCAATATGAAAATCAACCATGGTCATCCATGGTCCAACATCACATTACGACAAATATTTTCTCAATATGAAAATCAATCATGTTCAATCATGGTCCAACATCGCATTGACAAAGATTGTCTCAATATGTAAATCAATAATGGTCAATCATGTTTATTTTAATGCTTATAATATTTTTCTTAGGGTTTATTTTAGTCTTTGTAATATTTATATTTGGGTTTACGAATGTTGGGTTTATAATATTAGTCCCTTGGGTTTAATATTATTCCCTTGCATAATCCCTCAGGTTTTAGTATTAATCCCTTGGGTTTATTGTTCATTTGGGTTTATAATATCAATCCCTTGGGTTTATTATTCCATTAGGTTTATAATATCAATCATGGTAAACCATTGTCAATCATAGCCAATCATGGTAAACTATTGTCAATCATAGCCAAACTTGTAGATCTTCTCTGATCCATATCTCCAACCCAGTCAGCATCAACAAAGCCACGAATATCCAACACTTTGTCCAATCTTGGTCTTTCTTGGTAGCACAAACCATAATCACTAGTGCCACATAAATACCTAAAAACCCGATTTGCTGTTGTCCAGTGCCCCTTCCCTGGTTTTGAAATAAACCTTCTCAATACTCCCACTACATGTGCAATGTCTAATCTAGTACAGGCCATTGCATACATCAGGCTACCAACTACACTTGCATATGGAACACTGGACATGTTCTCTTCCTCTTCTTTTATCTTGGGACACTGTTCAACAAATAACCTCACACCTACAGGAATAGAAACCTTCACTGGTTTGATATCCTGCATATTAAACCTCTGCAATATTGTCTCAAAATACTTCCTCTGGTTTAACCAGAGCTTCCTCTTTGCACGATCTCTTTTAATTTCCATGCCCAAAATATAGTTTGTAGCACCAAGATCTTTCATGTCAAATTTGGAGGACAATTGGGTCTTCAAATCCTGGAAAATTTCTTTGTCATTTCCAACCAGCAACATATCATCCACATACAAGACTAGATAAAAAACATAGTCACCAATTAATTTAAAATACACACAGTGATCTGCTTTGCTTCTGGTGAAGCCAAGTCCCCATATAGATGTATCAAATTTCTGATAACACATCCTAGGTGATTGTTTTAACCCATACAGAGACTTCTTTAACTTGCATACCAGTTCTTTCTTACCCTTCACCGCAAAGCCTTGAATTTGCTTCATGTATATATCCTCTTCCATATCCCCGTGAAGAAATGTTTTCTTCACATCCATCTGTTCTACCTCAAAATAAAAAGAAGTAACAACAGATAAAAGTAATCTAATAGAGGTTACCTTGGCAACAAGAGAAAAAATATCACCAAAATCAATTCCTGGCACCTAGGAATAACATTTTGCTACCAACCGAGCTTTGTATTTCTCCACCTTTCCTTCTGCATTTGTCTTATTCTTGAACACCCATTTGCTGCCAATGGGTTTCCTTCCAGTCGGCAACTCCACCAGATCCCAAGCCTCTTTTTTATGCAAAGATGCCATTTCATCAACCATGGCCTCTTTCCAGAGTTTGCCATCCTCTAAATCTACTGCTTCCTTCACAGTTGTGGGATCATCGTCAGTAATAGATAAAACAAAATTTGAACAGAAAGCAGATGGACTATACCTTTCTGGCTGCCTTCTTTCTTTAACTGATCTTCTGACACCCGGAGTTTGTGGCTCTTCATCTTCTGATTCCTTCTCTGTTGTAGAGTGTGATTCTTCCTCCTTAAGCTCATAATCTATCTTCTCAGGCTCCTTTGGTTGGACTTCATATTTAATAACATATTTTACCTCTCTAAACACCACATCTTGGCTGTATACAACCTTTTGTGTGACTGGGTTCCAAAGCTTATAGCCCTTTAAACCATCCTTATACCCAATAAAGATGCACTGTTCAGATTTACTATCCAACTTGGTTCGTTTTTCCTTTGGAACATGTACATATGCATCACATCCAAATACCCTCAGATGTGAAAGAGAGGGTTTCTTACCAGTCCATACCTCTTGTGGAGTCTTATCCTCCAATGCTGATGAAGGTGACCTATTGACCAGGTAACATTAGTATCCACTGCCTCTGCCTAGAATTCATGTCCTAACCTGACAACACTGAGCATGCCTCTTGCCCTTTCCATCAATGTCTTATTCATTCTTTCTGCAACTCCATTTTGCTGAGGTGTATATGGTGTAGTCTTTTGTCGTGCTATACCACACTTCTTCCAAAATTCTTCAAATTCCTTGCTACAAAACTCTCCACCATTATCTGTCCTCAACACCTTTATCTTCATCTCTGTCTGATTTTCCACGAGAGCCTTAAATTCTTCAAACGTGTCGAGGGCTTCAGATTTCTTCTTAAGGAAATATATCCATGTATTTGTTGAGAAGCCATCTATAAATGATACATATTACATAGAATTACCCAGTGATGGAACCTTCATAGGTCCAAACACATCATTGTGCACAAGTTCTAATATTTGTTTCACCCTCTTACTGCCAGAGGGGAAACTCACCTGATTATGCTTCCGATATACAAAATTTTCACAGAAATAAAAATCCAGAGAGCTTTTACTCATACCTTCTATCATACCTTTACCATGAGGTATTCAAAGGCCCTTCTCTACAATATGTCCAAGCCTTTGATGCCACAACATGGTCTTCTTTCCAAAGACCACTAGATTTTCTACTCCACTTTCAGGAACCACAGAACTATTGCACCCATCAATAACAATGCTACCTTGGAGCTTGTACAGAGTTCTAATTTGAACTCCTCACATCAATAACAGTTATCCTAGAACCATTTTGTAGGTATCCTTCTCGAACACTATTTTTACACCTGCATCATCCAGCTTGCTTACAGAAATCAAATTTCTAGACAATGCAGGAATATGCAGAACACTTGGAAGTGTTCTAATCCTTCCACCTTGCAACTTCAACTTTACTTTTCCATAAGAAGATTCTAGCCTTCCTATCATCCCTTAAGAAGACATCACCACCATCGTATTTCTCATACTTGTAGAACCACTCTCTATGCGGAGTGAAGTGAAAGGATACACCTGAGTCAATCAACCATGCCTCATGATCTACATGTGTACTTGAAGAATCCAAGTACACATCCCCACCTTCATTTGAGGTGGTTTTTACCTCTGAGAAGGAGCATCATCAAATCCCTTTCCTTTATCACGAGTTTTAGATTTACAGTCTCTTTTGTAGTGCCCTTCCTTTCCCCATTTCCAGAACACCACCTTTATGGGTTTTCCTGGATATTTATATCTCCCTCTAGGTTTAGATCTCCCACTCGATGACTTATTTTTGTTTTTGTTTTGGGACCGTTCTCGTACAAACAAGGCATCACCATTCTAGCTCTTCATATTTTTCTATCTCATATCCTTTGTCAGGAAGGATGAGAATATTTCATCAAACTGCAAGGCAGTTGCATTGCTACCTATTCCAATAACGAGACTATCCCACAAATCTGGTAGAGAACACAAAAACCTGATGCACTTATCTTCATCTGAAATTTTAATATCAATAGATGCTAATTGACTTACCATAGTATTAAATGCATTCATATGCTTTTTCACGAAGTCTCCATCTTTCATCCTTACGTTATACATCTTTTTCTGTAGGAACAATTTATTCATCAGAGACTTAGATTGGTAAAAAGTCCCTAACTTTTCCCACAAAGCCTTTGTTGTAGCTTCCCCTGATACATTCAGCAATACTGAATCTAAGACACACAATCGTATTGTGCTCTTTGCCTTCCGATCCAACTTCTTCCATTCTTCATCGGACACTCTGTTGGTTTAGTACCCAGATCTATCACGATCCATTGATCTCTATCCACCAACAGATCCTCCATCTTGAGTTTCCATAACTAAAAACTCTAAGCATTAAATTTCTCGATCTTTAACTTTCCATTACTCACCATGTTCTTTCACCACCAAAATCAATCTCAGAGATCTCCCACTGAACAGGGTCTACCACAGGCTTGAGCGAAACCCCTCAACAGTAAAGGTGTCCCCTTGAAACGAAAACTGCTTTGATATCAAATGTAGGTTTTAACCCCATACAAATATTACCTGCATACGAATTCTAAAACACAAAAAATAAACAATGCGAGAGCATAACATATAAAATATATATACACAGAGATTTTCCCCTGGACCCATAAACCACGACTACTAGCTTGATTTTTCATTATTTTCCTTTCAATGTTATAATACATATGTATACATGCCGAAGCTTCCAATATCATGGACCAAAAAACCATTGCATCTAATACCATGGACCAAAAACCATCGCATCCAAAAACATGTGCGAAAATCATGCACGAAACCATAAGTGGGTCTGCCCAACCTAACATAGTGTCCATTACGGGTATGGCTCAAACCCGTTGTCACCCCCCCCGGTAAATAATCCACGGAATGAAGGGGGGCTCCACCCCCCCTCTAACCCCCTAGTTAACTACGTGGGCTAGTCGTGGAAAGAATATAACACAATCCAACATTAATCTCTCAAGCCCAAAAAAGTGTAAAACATTACACGAGAGATATCATTTCCAATCCGTTAACGAGCTAGAAGGACAAGTGCTCAACAATCTTTTCATGTTTAGAGAGTCTAAAAGGAGCTTAAAGAGGACGCTAAGGGGGTTCCTTTTTCATTTTTAATAGAGCTCGAAAAAGAGATAAAAGTGTGCTTTGTGGTCAAAGGTACAATTTACAATCGAGCACGTTGAATTCTATAAGTCAGTTGCAAAACCTACTCAAAACACCATCAAATGGATTAAAAATATATGTTTCATAGGCAAAAATAGGTAAATACTAATGTTTACTCGATTAATGAACATGAAATAAACATAAAACAAGTTTTTACAATGACATTTTTACCATTTGGAACTTACCATTCAGTTTTGTGCTCTGAGTTAGTTTTTTACCTCGATCTTCACCAGCTAATTGTGAGAGATTTTGCAGACCATTTCTCGAGCCCTCCAGCCTAGGTAGGAGCTAAACCTCTCTACTTTCTTTTCAAGTCATTCTTTTGTCATTTCATGCAAGTTTTAGGGTTTTTTGGGGCCCCTGGGGTTTCATTTTTTTCCTTGGGATCAGCAAATTCTTTCACATTGAAGACTATGCTAAAGTGCACCTAGATGGAAGGCTGCATGTTTTGCAGTGCACTGTCTCTGTGCATGGGCTACCCTGGTTGAGTTTCCCAAGTTTGATTTAGCTGTATGCTCCAAAATTTGTCCTGTTTTTTGCATGGAAAGGATCCTAATTAAGCTTATGATTATGTTTCATGCTTTCATCAGATCTGAATGTCAAGTAATGGTGAGAAAGAGAGCATGAAGAGAAATACACGGTTTCCCTAAACAATCTGGGTACAGTTGAGGCCCTAAAAAATTGCGGGTTACTCAAATATTTTAAGTTGTCCAGAATGAGGAAACAAATCAAACTACTGCAGTTCCTTATTCATGCATGGGATCTGATAGATTAGACTTTTCACATTAGGGACAAGATGGTCCCTATTACCATTGATGATATTTACTTTCTTACTAGACTGTTGAGGCGAGGTGCCCCCATCTCACTTTCTGGATTTGCTCATGGAGGAGAATCGGTGAGAGATTATAGTAGACATTTTTGTCGGCCAGGTACACAGCCTAGCAACGATGGGAAAATAAACATCAAGGATGTAGGTGATTTTCCTTTGAGAACGATCCTCTCCACAATCGCAAAACTGGTTGGCAGTGTGACAGTACATCTCGTGAATAGATCTTATATGCAGTACGCATTGGAGTGTCTAGAGCCAAAAGTTTTCAATTGGTGTGAGGCTGTGCTTTCCTCAGTGAAAGAACAACTCACCAAGGTAAAAAGTGGTAAGACGAAGAATTTATGCTATGGTTCGATCTTAATCACTTTTACCTTAAAGAAAATCCCATTGATGTAACCACAACATGTATCACTGGGTGTAGTTGGTCCTAGAGATCCACGTATGCAGAGGTGGGTTGAATTCATGGCTCGGAATGTAAGTCAGTCAACAATAATTTTTTACACTGCATTCTTTATTTGGATCGAGCGACAACACCATATCATCGATGAGAATCCATACTCAGTGATGGATTTCCGTGGAGATCCAGATTTGATTCTACCAGTTGGAGCACAATCGGGTGCTATGGGTAAGTTGTTTGGCCAAAGTGCTTTTTGATTTTTCAAGTTTCTACATGTTTTTTTTGTGTTTTTAATGTTTCTAATACTAAACTAAATTTACTCTTCTGCATGCAGATGTGGCCATTGTTTGACCTGTGGGACACCAATAGGTTGTAGGTGGGTTAGCATGGAGAAACATCGAGAGAGTAGTTCTCTAGGAATTGGATTTGGTCGAGAACTTAGCAGAGTTGTAGGATCACATAGAGGGATTAACCCTTGGATCGAGGAGTTACCTATGAGGCTGCAGTTCCATACTATCGGTGTTCCTAGCCGCTGGGCGAGGCTTTCACGCATGATAGCACATGCTATGACCTATTACCATGAGCACCACTAGATCTACATAGGATGTTTTACATGCATTTTGAGTTTTTGGGTCAGATGACCAAACGTGTCTTCGACACAAATTTTGTAAAAACTTTTAAAACACCTATCTATTTTACTTTTAGAGTTTTCTATGTTTATATGCAATCCTATTCAACTAATGATGTGAATTGAAAATATTACTTTTACATGTGTCGCAAATGTCTATTTAACACATAATTTGCGAGAGAATCAGTTAATGTGTTAAGATTTTTGGAAATATGTTGATATTGAATATGTTCAAAATGTCTTTCCAAAATACGAACTCTAAGGAACATACGAAAAATTGTTGGATTTCAGACAGTATAAATGTTTGTTAGTTGTAGTACAACGAGTTATGAGTCCAGCCTAACGATGATTCGGTGAATGCCAAGTGAAATGGCATAAGAGAGTAGTTCAATCAACATGCTATTCTCAAAAATGTTGTTCATCAATTGACTTGTACAAATCCCTTGGAAACTCACTAATTTGCCACTTGGAGCGAAAACAGCCCATGCTGCTTTGGAGAAATTCTGCATACTATGACTAGCACCATCGGCATAAAGAATAGAAGGTTCTGAAGACTCCGACATCTACAACAAATGCAAAGTGGATTAGTAACTAGATAAAATTCTAAAAGATACACACACACACATGCAATGAAAGAATATATATGGTGAGTTTTACTACACGTAATCAAGCATAGTAATGTTTGAGGTACAACTCATTTTGCAGCTGCGACAATGGAATCCCATCATAATCTACTAACTCGTAGGCACATTTTTCCAAAACACACTTGACAATATAAGGAGCCATCCACATTGGTTCGAATTTCCCTGCTCCAAGTTTATCAACTTCCTAATCATAAAGCAAGACTAGGTCTCCTTCTGAGAATATACAAGGCTTGAAATTTCTATCATATTCCACCTTAATAATTTTCTTATGCACTTCATGATCCAATGCGGCATCACGACGGGTTTCATCCAGATGGATTAATTCTAAGAAATGTGCTTCTTCTTCAGAAGTGTTGGGTGATAGGTCAATCATGAGTTTGAGTAATGAAATTTTTCATTGTATCGATAAGATAGGTTCCAAACCATACAACAACTGAAAGGGTGTGAATCCAGTTGCATTTATTACTGAGAATCGATATGCCCACAAGGCAGAGTACATGATTAAGTGCCAGTTTCTCATATGAACCCATATCATTCTTTGCAAGATCCACTTCAGGACTTTGTTGATAGCCTCAACTTGTCCATTCGCTTGTGGGTAATAAGGGGTAGATCTATCGTGTGACAGTCCTAACTTAGTAGTCAACTCAGCCATCATGTGATTGCAAAAATGAGACCCATGATCTGTAACTATGGCTTGTGGTACAGCAAACCATGCAACCACATGGTTAAAAAAGAAAATAGTAGTCGTTTGCCACTGTTGTTCAATGTTGGCATTGCCCCGGCCCATTTGGTAAAATATTCAACAACGACTATAATAAATCCATGCCCCCCCGACCGAGGTCGGGTTACATGTGATAACGTCAATGCCTCATTTGTTGAGTGGGCCAACAACAACGACTGGATGCAATGGTGCAGGTGGTAATCTGGTTTTTCAGTCATATATCTGGCATGTGTGACAGCTTCTGACAGCAATAATACAATATTTGAATATAGTTGGCCAGAATTAACTAGAACAGAGAATTCTCTATGTGGTTGCATATCCAGATAAGTGTCCACCATAGGCACCTAAATGGAAATCATTAAATGCTTTCTCAACTTCGTCATGTGTCAGGAACCTCTGTAAAACCATATCGATACCATGACAGTAAAGAGTGTCGCTAATCATCAGTTAATATTTTGCTTGGTAAAAAATATGTCACTGTTGCGAGTAAGACGTATCAGGCCAGAAATTTTGGGTCTGGATATAGATTAGTATATCTCCATACCACAAGTTAGATGACGATATTATAAATAGAGACTCATCCAAAATTGATGGTTCATATGTTGAATCAATGGAGGTCGAGGGAAGGTCGCAAAGTAGCTCTGCGAAAACTAGAGATTTCTTTGATTTGGACTTGATGAATTCAAAATAAAATTCCTGTAAAATAACTATCCATTTTGAGTATTCCCCCCCAGCAATTGACGTGACAAAATGTATGTCATAGGTTGCAATCTGAAATGATAGTTGTTTTTCATAGAAAGATGTAATGGCAAAATATTTGAACATCTTGCACAATTTCCAAAGCTAGTTTTTCGACATAAAACTACTTACTTTCTGTATCATTGAGATTATGACTCAAGTAATAAATTGGATGTTCAATCCCATTTCCTTCCTAGACTAAAACCATGCCAATGGTTGTATCTACAATGGTGAGATACAGGTAATAGTCATTTTGATAATTTGGAGAATACATTAATGGTGCTCTAATCAAGGTATCTTTAAGAGCATGAAAGGAAGCTTGCACAACTTGATTCGAATGGAAAGGTATCTCCTTTTTCAAAAGATGTGTAAAACCTTTAGCTATCTTAGCATAATTAGGAATGAACCTCCTCAGAAAGTTTGCTTTCCCTTGGAGTCTCTGTAACTGTAAAAGATTTGAAGGTGGAGGCAAATCCAAAATTTCTTGAACCTTTAATGGCTCAAGTCGAATCCCCTCTCTAGACACTACAAATTTGAGAAATCGACCAAAATCAACACAAAACAGACATTTTTGTGGATTGAGTCATATATTGTAGTGTCGACACTGTAAAAATATCACTCTCAAATGTTGCAGGTGATCAGTTCGCTTTCGTGAATGAGCAGGTAAATCATCAAGGTAAGGTTGAACTATGTGCTTGATGTCATGGAAGGCATAGGTCATTTCCCTCTGAAATGTGGCCCCTGAATTCTTCAAACCAAATGGAAGTTTCCTATAGGTGAATGTGCCCCATGGACAAATAAAAGTTGTTTTCGATTAGTCCTATGGGCAGATATTGATTTGATTATAACTGGAAAAACCATCCATGAATGAGAATATTTCGCATCTGGCACATTCGTCAATAATTTGGTCAATAAAAGGAGTACGATAATTGTCCTTTGGAAATGCCTGATTTACATCCCTATAATCGACGCACACTTGAATTTTCCCTTGTTTCTTCATGACAAGAACAAGGTAGGAAACCTAGTCAGTGAGAGGTACAGGGTAAATGAAACAACCCGCAAAAGTTTTTCAACTTCTACTTTAATTGCGGTGGCTTTCTTTGGATGAACAGGTCAAAGCTGCTGTCGAACTAGCTTGACATCATGGTACATTTTGGTTTCATGTTCAACAATATAGAGTCAATGCCCATCATCTAGACCATGCAAAGATATCTCTAAATTCATGAAAGAGAGTACGGTAACTCTTGAGTTCTGATGGAGAACAAGATTTGCCGACATGAATGTTCTCTTCAATATTTGATAGGTTTTTCTCAAATTCTACTGTGTCTATAAAACTAAATTCGAATGGAAATCAACAACTGAAGGGTGGTTTAGTTCATTTGAGTAATATTTAATGTCATCTGGAAGATGGGAATGATGATGATAATCTTCCCAAGGTTCTTCTCCTATCATCAGTGATTGGACGATTCCTTCATCCATAGAATTTATACGAGAGAAAGGATCCGAAGAGGTACCATATTCTACCAAATGGTCTACCCATACAATTGGTGAATATGGATTTGGGTTTTCTGCACAAGCCTGAAAAATTGATTACTATGCTAGTTCAATGGGGCTTAGTGGCATTACCTCAATATTATTATCAACTTCAAAATTTTTGGTAATCCTCCTTAAATTAGATGAGGTGGAGGAAATCGTGTTGCAAATCTCTAATCTTGCCACTTCCACAAAATCAGATGGTGATTATAGCATAAAAGTACCCATTAGGGAAGAATCTTTAAAGAGACCTACTCGAACACTTTGAAGTGACAGCGAGGGTCCATGTACCAATGGAATGCTTCCTGTAGCCTGTGAACTATTTGCAAATAAGGATAGCTTATCAATGACTGTGATTCCACCCTTATGAGGGAATGCAATAGTATGAAAGTACATGGAAACCATAGCAACCATAGCATATACCCATGGCCTTCCCATTAAAATGTTGTAATGGAGGGGTTTGTCAACTACCTCAACTTCAACAGTAACAACTTTTCCCCCTGGTTCAGTTTGTAGGTTAGTCAAAATCCCATAAGGAGTATATGTTCTTCCATCAAAATATTTTAACATGGTTGGTGATCATGACAACGGTGGTGAACCAAGTGTTTTCTAGTAGCTCGTTGACATAATGCAAGTAGATTCCCCCTCATCAATAATAGTTTGGTGAACATTCTTATTGAGAGCTTTTACTTGAATTAGGAAAGCTAACTACGCTAGTAACTGTGGTGTATATCCCGCATGGTTAAAAATCATAAGATTGGAATCCATAGGATCTACTCCGCCTATTACTGACAGTAAAGCCTGCTTCTAGGAGGGACAATTTTGTAACACCTCAAGTGTTGACATAGTAGAAGGTGATTGCAAAAAATCTTCCACTATGTTATATTTCTGAGCTACTCAAGCCCGAGGGTTAAATGTCGATTTATGCACAACTTCCTTTGGTGGTATTATTGTCAATTCTAGTACAATAGGTGGAATATTTTTAGATGAAGTCAAATTTCAAGGATTAGGTTGATCAGTGGCCTGATTACTCGATGATGACGGTGGATTTCCATAATATTTGTTTCTCGTTGACACCAAAGCTTCATTTTGTGGCTTTTTGATGGATAACATGAGTACTTGGGATGTGAAAGCATGGTCTGTCGCAACCAATTTTGTCTCCAGGTTTCGAAGCAGATCAGTCAACAATGTAGATGTGCTTGAAGTCTTTAAAATTTTAGAGACCTCTAAGCGGTGTGGACGATATCTTGTAAAATTCTCATCATTACAGATTAGACATGGATAATGAGGTTTCCTTGCCAAAGTAGAGGAATCAAATGATTTCTCTTGAGGGGAATTATCTCGTTTCTTTTTGTTTTTCCCCTTTTTCTTGCCTCCTGGTTGCTTTTGATTTTTTCCTTTGTCAGATAACACGACATTAATTTCAGAAGCAAGATTATTTTCTAATGCATTGGTAGTTTGATTCGTAATGATAAGAGTTTGACTAGATGGTGTTCTTATTGTTTACGTTCTCAAAGAACCAACCACACCATTGTCAACATGAGATTCCTTACTCGATTATGGAGGAGGAGGAACAATGAAAGTTGGTCGGGGTGCATTGGGAATTTGTCGTAGAGTGTGCCAGATTGTGTGTAAATCAAATCCAAGTATTGGGCACAAGAAATTACTTCTCTTCTGTGACAACTCCACCTTTTGCCACATCCTCAGTGATTGATGGAAACAAGGATTTTATGAACCACTCAGCTAAAAGCTAATTGGGAACATATGTCTTAAGCATTCAACGACGACGCTGTGACCCATGAATATGATCTGATATATGGGTAGCAGTAGTATGTTTAAAGTTGGTTAGGAGTTCTATTCTAGTCTTGTATCTGATAGGTAATTGGAAGTGGGTTATAAATGTAGTGGCTAAAGTTGTAAAGTTGTTGAAATAAGCTCTTAGTAACTAGATGTACCATTTAGCAGCTGGACAAGTAACTGTTCTTTGGAAAAGACGGAGTCTAATCGAATCATCATTTAAGGATTTTGATGAACACCACAAATGAAAGGTCATGACATGATTTGATGGGTCTGCTCCAGGATTTCCATTGAATTTCAGAATGTCATAAGGTAACTTATGCAGAATTATCAGCCACCAAGGTGCATATAAGATTGGATCATTAGTGAGCCAATTTAACTCTGGTAATTCTAAACTTGCTACAAATGGCAACTATCGATTCAGATTGGGTTGAGCATACCCAGGATATGATGGAATTTCTTGTGCAATAGGTATTTGCATACCAACATAGGGCATCTTCATTTGGTAACCTTGGTGGGGTTGTTGTTGAAAAAATCTGGCATAAGGTGGTTGTTGATAACCAATTTGAATTTGTGGTTGTCCATAACCTGCAAAGCCTTGTTGATCAGGACCTTGGTAAGCTTGATATTGTCCAAACCCAGGTTGAGCCTACTAGGCATGTCCAAATTGGGGTTGGAAATGATGGAATTGGGGTTGTTAAAATTGAGGCTGCCATAGTTGTTGAATCAACTATTGTTGTTGTTGGTACAACTATTGTTGATTTAATAGTTGTTGTTTCCCAGCAATGCAAGGTTGGCCAAGTTGTCAATAAACTATACCAGTGTAAGATTGGGTTAGTCTAGATAAGGGTGTACTAACCTGAGTTTGTTGTTGAACCCTAGAAACAAGTGGTGGTTGTACAACAACCTGAGACACTTTAACTTCTTGACCTGAAACTTATGGTTGTGAGGTAGACGGACTAGTTTGTACTAGTTGAGATACAATAGATTGAACCTGTGATTGTGGTATAGTAGTAATAACAGGTGTAGTAGGAATAGCAGACACAGTTTGCATTGGTTGTGTTGGATACACAAACCTTGGCTGAAATGGCATTATTGGTTGCCATTGACAAACTCAAATTCTAGGTTGACCTGAATACTGCAGGATATTACCATATGACAGTCCTCTGGAATAGGGAGGATAAGGTGAATAAGCATATTTCTCTCCATATGGTGGCAATCTAGAATTTAATGGATACATAGGTCTTTGTTGATCGGATTTCCCAGCTTGATATTGATATGCAAGATCAATCTGTTGAGTTCCCATTAAAGAAGAACCAGGTAGAATTCTGGTTGAGCACATGGGTGATGACCATGATGTAGAACCAACCCCTAAGTGGGTCCCAGATAAAGATTGGTGACCAACCGAGATAGACGATTCAACATATAGGTGCGATTGAGGTGTGGTAGAAAACATCAAAGACGTTGCAACAGAAGATTCTCCTACAGCTACATCAGATGATATGGTCTGGGATGTTGATGGTTGTTCAGCCATAGTTAATTGACCCAAAATTTATCCTAAAGAATTGATGCGTACTTGAAAATAAGCAAGATCGAACAGAGTGGTAAAATGAGGGGTATGAGGGTAAAGATAAAGCCCAACTCCAAAGTGGAATGGGGTTCTAGGTGTAGAATATTCTTCCAATTCTTCCTCTATAGCAATTAAACATGGTGGAAGAACTTCACCGTCTGGTCTGTAAAAGATTTCTGGTGTTGATAAAGTTGAAGTTTCAGTAGTTACGGATGTTTGAAGGGTAACCGTTTGATCGTATTTCGAAAAAGTAACAACTTTTGAATGTTCAAATTCGAAGTCTAGATGTTCAGGTAAATGAACACCAGTTTTAGAAAGAGGTTCCTGAACAACTTGAGGTTCAGATGTAACTTCTGTTTGAGTTGTGATAGGTTCTGGATTAACTTCTCGTTGAACTAATTCAAGTTCAGAAGTAATTTCTTATTGAGCAACTTCAAGTTGAGGATAAACTTGTTGTTGAACAACCTTGGTTACTGTTTCACTAGGATTAGTGCTAATGTCCTTAGGTAATTATGAAACTTCTCCTTAAGAAATATGTGTACCAGAAAGGGTTGGAGTAATTGGAGTCTCAGTACTTACTTAAATAAATGATTCAGGTAATTCAGATGAAGAACTAGGAGTTCTTGATGCATTTGACTCAGTTAAGTAAGACCGCTTTGACCGATTAGGTGTAGCTTCAGGCAACAAAGGTAGTTTTCTCGTTGTTCTTAGCGAACGAGGGGGTAAGGGTTGATGTTCCTCCATGATTGCTGATTAATTTTATTATCGAAAAAGAAATAAATGAAAAGGGATATACTAGGCAAAAGGTTTACCAAGCAACTATGAACTGTAGAATACCTTCTGGTGAACCAAGAAGTATGGGTAGGCAATCTCCCCAAATGTTGTGTTCGGTGTATCATAGTGTACAAGGCGACTGACTCGATTACTCAAGGATGGATAACAACCTAGAGTTTTCCTCCCAATATACCTGAACGTGCGTGGAAGCCCAGTCCATATAAGCGATGTCTAATGCAAAACCCCACAGTGATAGCATTCCCATACACTTTATGTACTATAACACTGCCCTACAATATACTCACGTATGTGGAATGAGGTATCACACTCAAGATGTATTGCAGACAAGTTAGCAAAAATTGTTTTTCTTTATGACATCAAAACATGTCTCTAGCATAGAACCACTAAATTTTATTGTTAATGAAAATGCTCCATTAGGTAAGTTGAGGTTAATTTTAAGTTGATCTTGCTTAGGAATTTTCCTTTCAAGTTCACCACGTGATGTATTCTGAAATTCCTAGGAATGCAACTATCATGATAAGCATTCTTTCCATTCAATTTAATGATGAAAATCCTAACTACTTAGGGATAGAGCAATCAGATTTCTTTCTATGCAATTTCCCTACACTATTCCTATGAGCATACACAAACCTTTTTCAATGCAACATGCATGTATTTCTTTTCAATTCCCTTAATGTGAATATGAAGAAAAGGAAATATGCACATACAATGAATCAATCTTTCATAAGAGCGAAGATTTTTATGATAGTTCTAATTCGAAGGAAGAGAAGACTTTACAAAACTCTCTTTCGAATGAATATTAATCAACTATATTCTAACTTTGACTAATGATCGATAATGACAAAGAAAACATCAACAAACATTAATCAATCCAATCAAAGTTGGGCTAGACTAGGAGATAGAAACTTATTTTCTAAGACATAACATTCATTGGTCAATCAACAAACAAACAAATAGAGAAAATTTGGCAAAAAAACTTTCCAAAGGTGGGAAACTCACCCTAGGAGGACCAATGTAGCCCAAAGTGGGAGACAATGCACTTCAGAGCACTGTCCCTAAGCCAGGGGTGCTCTCCAGTGCATTGTGTCCCTCACAAGCCTACATTGGTGACAATAAGCCATTTCAAGAGGCCATTTGATACAGTTTTGACCAATTTTTCAATGTAAAGAGATGAATTACAATCTATGAACACAAATAAGGTCTGCAAGGATGTCCTAGGAAGTGGATGAGATACTAGGAAAGAGGATCTTTCCCTAGTGGAGTCGCCAATTTGTTTTGGAGAATTTGGTATCTACGAATAAATAATAATCCCCCAGATAAGTAGTTGTATCTAGAACACTAATTTAAAGTGTTTTAGACTTTTCCTATAAGTAATAGAATAAGATAAGAAGATAAGAAGACCTACTTGTAGTTCCACTTTCCTCTAGTCTCCCTTGTATCGATCCTGTCGCTCCTTCCCGTACTTAATATGCTTGAGAAGTACCCTGTAAACACAACAGGAAACAAAGAACCAATCAAAGCACACGATCTATTGAATAAAATTGAAAAGAATCAAATACAATTCACACATATAAGCATTTATGAAACCATACAAACATATGGGAAAAAGGTTCAAACACTTTATTAGATAGAAGAAGGAAATACAACCATTGATGTCTGATTCAAAGCCATTCCTCTAGCTTGGATCCCATCCACATCACATCAAAAGCAGGACAAACTTGTAGCATCACCATTCTTGCTTCAAAGCAAAATCTCATATCAACATTATCTCCTTACAATTCAACATAATCCAGCCCCTGATCACTTAAATGAGCGGTCAATTTATAGGAAGGTGAAGGAGGTTTCGTCATAAATGGTGGCATTGAATGGCCTTCCATACTTAGCATTAGTTCCATGGAGGAAGGGATGAGAGGATAGGATGCACCTTAACTCATTCCTCATCGATTTTCGAGCTCATAAGAGTTGATAAGTGAGGGAACCTTCTAGATGACTCAAAAAGATAAGAATATTCCCCAAACCCTATGTAAATTTTGCTCATTCTTGCCCAACACAGGTGAATGGATGCCTAAGTTCTCTAAAAAACACCCTAGCAATGGACTGAATTTCTCTACAACACACCTTTACAAGGGGTTACCTGCGCTGGTCCCTCTAGAGGCTATATCTAGATGTCTTCTAGTCATGAAAGTGTCAGGGAAGGTGGCATTCAAAGGAGTGACTTGTTTAGGGAATTAAGTAACTGAAATTATGGTTTATGAACCCTAAAACACTGATCTAGATGTTGTGATTCGATGTGCCCAAATAGATTTGTAACAAGGCCAAATCCTAGTCAGTAAAACACATGTACTATTCAGAGGTCATGGGTTCAATTAACTCAATGCTATTAGGGTCAAGCTTCATGGTTGATCTGACAGGAGGTGACTCATTTAAGTGGATCTACATGGCATAAATATTCCTTAGATGTAACGATGACCATTCTCCAAGGACAGTGAACCACACAAACATACCATGATGTTTAGTTCCATCATTAATTTTCTTGGGATTCATTTCACTTAGTTCTTGAAATTGGGATTCTGAAGGGTATGACATGTAAGCTAGAGTCAATAAATGTTGGAGAAAGAGAATAAAGTGATAAATATTTTCCCAATTGTTAGAACATCTACTTGGTTTCTCTAAAAGTGTCTTCACAACATATCTTTAACAAGACACCTTTTGTAACTTTAGATCCATGATGGTGGAGGGTGCACTAGAAAAACCTCCAAGTGAGGCATATTTTGTTGATGTAGACAGTTGAAATTATTTCAATAGATGATATAATCTGAACAATTTTTATTCCATTTATGGTTTTTCTAGAACTAGAATATGTTTCTTTACTTGAACTAGAAAAGGAATTATTTTATAAAAAGTAAAAAACATATTTGATATAGCTGGAAAGCATTATTAGAAAAAATTTCATGGCATGGTATCCCAACATATGAGTCTAGTGTATGAGGGTGCATGCATTTGGGGTGCATTTCCTACTCTAGCATGATTTTCCATGCAGGTTGGGGACCCGGCTAGATTTAGTCCAAACTTGATTGTAACTCATGACCCTTTGCTACAATTATAATTGCAACGCATGAGAGTATTGTGAGGTATTATATATTTGGGCCTTTCATTGTGTATTCAATTTTTTTATTATTTAATGCGATGATAGTTGTAAGTTTGAGCATTTAATTTTGACAGATTGACAGTTTTATTTGTTTTTCATGAATCATATGTATTTGTAGATCAATGTGTTGTAGCTTTGCCATGGTCTGCAAATTTAACATAGTATGAGGGAACATTCTTAAATATTCTAGGAATCCATGTATATGGATAGTAGGGATACTACCTTAGATAGGGAATTTTTTTCAGAAGGTTTTAAGAATGGGGTGTCCAAATCTATTTTATACCTATGATAGTTTATTGAAAGTTGTTGCTTTTTTCTTCTTAGCTCCATAATGTAGAGTGATAGTGTAACTACCTTTAGTATCAAATATGAAGACTGATTGGAAGGCCCCTACAATTTTGTTACTTGTATTTTTCATTTGCGGTTGATTTCAAAGGAGCATGGGCCTTGTCATCCGATTAGAAAAGAGGTTGCAGCACTAGATTTCTAAAATTTGAGTTGCATGTCTCTAAACTTTTAAAAATTAGAAAGTCTTAATCAAATTGAAAAGGAGGACAAGTTTTAGATGTATGTGAAACCATTACCTCAATCTCATTATTAGGTAATGTTAATTGATGATTCATTTATTTCTCTTAGAATCTATGTGTTTATGTCACGAATACCAAGGATGAGGTCTTTGGGAAGTTTCAAGAGTTCAAAGATTTTGTAGAAATATAAAAATGGTGATAAGATTGAATTGTTGACACTTTTTGTAGGGAAGTAGAGATCAAGAGTGAGTTGATAATGCCTTAAAAACAAATCAAAATGTGGTTGTAGAGAGGAAGAATATGCCCATCATAGAGACTTCCAAGGTAATGATCCATGACATAGATTTATTGGAAATGTTGGGCAAACTTGTTAATATTATGCAACCTCCCTCATCCGTAGTTTAAAACATGTGTTTAGGATCGTCTGAAATTAACCAAAATGTGAAGGATTATGTGTCAAGTATTGAGTGTCTCTTGTGAAAAATTTATGAGGTGAATTAAATTTTTAAAACACATATACAACAAGTAAGTTGCAGAGAAATAAAACACAACAACTCATAACACAAAGATGATAAAGGAGTTCACCACTCCTAGGCTACATCTCATTGGACCTGCTTCAATGACAAGGCTTTCTTTGGATTAATGGTCAATTCTCTAATTACAGGCACCTACAGTTCTCCAATGGCTTTGCAACCTACTCCATTGGATTCAAAAGACCCAAAAACCCCAAAAACAACTTTCCAAGCTCTGCTATTGGACTCCAGCTCATTTAGGTTTGACCTCCTCTCCCAGTGGCCCTAGGCTTCCTTAAACTTCAACCTAGAAACATCACATAAAAAAGCATTTTTCTACCTTTGAAAACTATTCCATTGTGTTCATAGCATCCAAATCATCTATGAATGACTCTTTCTAAGCCAAAATTGGTCAAAATTAGCCAATGTTATTGCTTCTTTAGTTTTCCCTAAGAAAACTCCACCAAAACTGGAGAAACTCTAGTTAACTTTGCCAAACTTGGAGTAGTTCTGGATTTAGCGGACCTACCAAAAATACCGCCAAGTTAATCCTACAATTAATTAAATGATAAGCATGTATTAATTGACATAACTCCACCTAGTGCATTAATTTGGCATGGTTAGCATAAAATTCTAGCAATTAAGTAATGATGGTCACATTACTTATTATTTAATTAATTGTGGGATTAACTTGGCGGCATTCTTGGTGGGTTTGCTAAATTTGGAGCTACTCCAAGTTTGGCAGTGTTAACAAGAGTTTCTCTAGTTTTGGTGAAGTTTTCCTAGGGAAATTTGAAGATGCCATAACTTTGGCTAATTTCAATCAATTTTGGCTTAGAAAGAGTCATTCTTAGATGAATTCGATGATATAAACTCAATGGAATAGTTTGCAGAGGAAGAAAGGCACTTTTGTATGTGATTTTTCTATGTTTAAGTTTAAGGAAGCCTATGGCCACCATGAGAGGAGGTCAAGCCAAGATCAATTGGAGTCCAATTGCAGAGCTTGGAAAGCCAATTTTGGGGTTTTTGCGTCTTCTGAATCCAATGGAGTAGGTTGAAAAGCCATTGGAGCACTTTAGGTGCATGTAATCAGAGCATTTACCATTAATCCATAGACAGCATAGCCATTGAACCAGGTCCAAGGAGATTTATCCTAGGAGGGGTGAACTCCTTTATCATCTTTGTGTTATGAGTTGTTGTGTTTTATTTCTCTTCAACTCACTTGTTGTATATGTGTTTTAAACAGCTAATTAACCTCATAAATTTCTCATAAGAGACACCCAATACTTGACACATAATCCTGCATATTTTGGTTTATCTGAGACAATCCTAAACACATGTTTTAAATTAGTGATGAGGGAGCTTGCATAGCATTAATAAGTTTGCCAAAAATTTTAGATCAAGTTGGTATCAGAGCACTTGTTAGATCATTTTAACCTTGAGATGGTTTGCTAAGGGTAGCTAGAAAATTAGTTATTGGTTTTGTATTTGTGAAGGAGAATTTAATTGTGTGCAAGTTTATGTGTTAAAGATGAAGATGGTCGGAGAAGCTTCTTTTTTGGGAGACTTTTTGAATCTTTGTGAATATTTTTTATGCATTACCAGTGTGATGGCAACTTCAACAATTGATGTTTCTAATCCATCTTCCTTGGAAAGACTCTTTGATGAAGAGATGTTTTAAGAGCTTATCATCATGTGAGATAGGGTGCAAGAGATGTATGAAGATAGGACGTAGGACACGATACTTCAAGAGCAGTTGATGGCCATGAAGGAAGGGAAGCAAGAGCTTCTTGAAAATATGCATGAGATGGAGATTTAACACCATGATGCCAAGGAAATCCTATCCAAGTATATGCATGAAAATGAGGTATGCGATTCAAGTTTATGATCAATTTCCTCTCAAAATGAATGTTTTGGTGATTTTGAAAGACACACTAGAGGAATAGGGTCCAAATTATTGATGAAGATGGGCTATGTAGGTAAAGGCTTAGGCAAATATGCATAAGGCATAGTTGGGCCAATTGTTGTTGGGAAAAGGCCTAGGTATTTGGGTCTTGGTTATGGACACCATGATGGAGAATGCTCCAAAGACAAGGCAACACATGAAGGTGTTCCCCTGTAGGACTTTCATTACATGTTCATTACCTCAAACTTGTGAAGTTTGTGTTCATGAGGAATGCAAAAGTTTTATACCCACTCTACAGGAAGATGCTCATAAGCATGCAACTAGTGGAAATGGAAAACAAGAGGATGTTGGAATCTATAAGGTCATTGAAACCATTGTTGTTATTCTGAGGAGAGCTGATACCTCATCAAATTCACCTCCTCAAGAAGGTGAAAAAGGTGAATGTGCAAGGTATAAATTTTCCTTTAATAAAGTTTCTTTTGATTATGATAAACATGGTAAATCTTCACATATGGTCTAGAGAAAATTTACATATTCCTTTTGTGGTGAATAACCATATTGTTTCAAGGTGTTGGAAGAGGATAGCCATACACATGAAACTTTCAAAACTAAAGATATTGAAATCAAAAGGTCCATTGGATAATGGAAACCATGTTGAAAAGAATATGCCATTATTTTTCACTCATTGCCATAAGCAGGGTCATCTTGTAGAAAAGTGTTGGACTTTGCTTCCAAAGAGTCATCCATGACATTTGAAGAAGGTGGAGAGACATTTTGGAAAGAAAGGAAAAGAGGATTCCATAATTGATGTGGGTCAAGATGATACACATGATGAAGTGCAGTTGAAGGAAGCATCATTGAAATGGTTTGCAAAGCGATGGTTAGATTTCTTAACTAATTAAGACCTTGAATTTATTTTGATAATTGATGCAAATATTTCCTTATTGATGAATTTCCTTGTTATTTTTACGCATTTCTTTTCTCCTAAAAGTATGTTGCATAATAGATGAAGCAAGATGTAGGAAAAGCAGAGTTATGTTGACTCACTTAGATGCGACAAAGATGGAAATTTGCAACTACAAATTTTCATGCATGTTTCATTATTGAACTTGCATGTTTGCACCAGGAAGGTGTTCGAAAGTGCAGTGTGTTGACTCACTTTATTGCAGCAAATTTTGTCATTTCAACTCTTTAAGTACTCATACATTCTCATGGGATTATTGTACTTGTGATTGTACTTGTGAGAGAGTTGAGAATTGTTATAGATGCATGATAGTTTGTGTGTGTGAATAGTGGAATCTTTTATAGTTTCATTGTGCTTGAACATGCATGAGTGATTGACTTGTGTTGGTTGATTTCTTTGTTAACATGTATGTTGTCAACTTGAGAATATTAATCATTTTCACATGCATGAGTGTCGACTTGTGTGCTCGATTCATTGTTACATGTATGTTATATTGACTTGGAAGAGTTGATTTTGTCTCCAAAGATGAAAGGGAGATGTGACAGATTGTTTCATGAGAATGTGGAATTCTTGTTATAAATTGTCAAGTTGTTGTATATGCTTTTTCTTGACTTGAAAGTCATTTGTTTGAAGAAGCATGTTCTGTTTACTTTTGTTTAGTTGATGGCTTATACACCAATATGTACGAGTACATAGCGATTTTCACATCATGTGACATTTTTTGCTTTAAAGAAGCAAAAAGGAGGTCGTCAAGTTATATTCTGACATGAGTTTTTTTTTAGATTAATGGGGTTTCTTGTGAGAAGTTGTCGTAGGATTTTGGAAGATCCATGCTTGAGCAAGAGGCTCATGATTAGCTTTCATTCTCAAATCATGACATGAGCATCATGTTAATACTAGAGGATGATGGAATGAAGAAGAGAAGGTGGACAAAAATGCCAAAAAAAATTGTGCCCTTGTAAACATCAAATGGTCTACAATGCGATTTGATGTGTTCATGCCAAGAAGCGAAATAGATGGATATGCATTCTTCTAGATGTGGAATTTGGAACTGTGAAGGTAAAAGAATGGTCATTTATTTTATTGTTATTATAGATATTAGAACTCATTGTTGTAGTTTGCTCAGATGAGCTTAACTTGGAACAGTGGTTTCCAAGAAGAATTTTGTATCAAATGCATGTGCTATAAAGGAGGAACATGATTCTGAGTGGGAAGGCCATCAGTAAGCTTTCGAAGAACCAAGGGATCACTTTGGTACAACAGGGTGTTTAATCAGCAAGTAGCCAACAAGTGTTCGATTGGGTCAACAACAAAAGGAGAACATTGGTTGGTTTGCCAAGCCATTTGCAAGGCAAGGCATGTGAGTGAACCCAATTGGTTGTCATGGATAATTTTCCAAGTAGAATCAATTGATATAACTTGGGAAGGAGAAGAGTATTCAACTCTCATCATATAACCAACTTTCGTGGGTCCAAAAGCTTGCTAGTGAGAAGGAGTGATTGAAATCTAGATTAGGGGTAAAAATTTGCTCAAAAAACCAATTTCTCAAAAGCAATCAAAACTTGAATGATAGTTTTCGCCTCAGTGATACGATCCTAACACAACTTTTTTCACTAAAAACAGAGTTCGTATGAGAAAATTAGAGCATCTTGTTTGTTTTGTCAAACAAACAAAAATTTGTCTCGAATGTTGAGTAGGCATCCATACAACCCAGTCAGCAAAAAGAATATTCTAGGTAATATTCCTTGGAATATTCCCTAAATATTCCCATAGGTGGATTAACCATATTTTGTCAAGTGGTGGCACGTAATTGGTTAAAACACATTTGGTGGACCAGTGAGAGGCTAAAATGTGGCAAGCCTAGAGGCTACCACATGCCCTCTCAAAGGTCATTTAAAATTTTATTGGAAGCCAGTGGAGTTGAACCCATGAACTCACTTGCACAAGTGCCATGCCTTAACACAATGCTGCACCACAAGTCTTAACCACCAAGGGCTTGACGTTATATTTAAAGGTTGATGCACCGATGTTTGGGAGGTAACATTAACATTAACCCTCTGCATGTGACCAAAATTACTTAGTCGCTAGCATTTTATGTGCTAAGTGGAGTGATGTTAATTAATCCATGCTTATCATTTAATTAATTGTGGGATTAACTTGGTGATATTTTTCGTTGGTTCGCTAAATCTAGAAATACTCCAAGTTTGGCAGAGTTAATTGGAGTTTCTCTAGTTTTGGTGGAGTTTTCCTAGGGAAACTGAAGAGGACCTAACTTTGGCTAATTTTGACCAATTTTGGCTCATAAACAATCATTCCTAGATGATTTGGATACCCTAAACACAATCGAAGAGTTTCTAGAGGCAGAACCACACTTCTTTACATGATTTTTCTACGATAAAGTTGAAGGAATCATAGGGCCACGAGGAGAGGAGGTCAAGCCTAGATCAACTACAGTCTAATTGCAGAGCTTGGAAAGTCATTTTTGGGGTTTTTATCTCTTTCGAATCCAGTGAAGTAGGTTTCAAAACCATTGGAGCACTTCAGGTGCATGTAATCAGAGATTTGACCATTAATCCAAAGAGGGTCTAGTCATTAAAGCAAGTCCAAGGAGATGTAGTCGAGGAGGGGTGAACTCCTTTATCAGCTTTGTGCTATGTTTTTTGTGTTTTATTTCTCTACAATTTAGTTGTTGTATATGTGTTTTAAACAAATAATTAACCTCATAAATTTCTCATAAGTGACACTCAATACTTGACACATAATCCTTCACATTTTGATTAATTTGAGATGATCCTAAACACATGTTTTAAATTACTGATGAGGGATCTTTCATAGCATTAACAAAATTTCCCAACATTTCAGATCATATGTCTTCCCATTTGTCCTTGGGCATAGTCATGTTGTACAATAATCTACATTACGAATATGTGACCTCACTAGATATTGAAGAATAAGACACCAAAAACATATTTCATTGGTGAGAAACCACAAGTATCACATTTTGGTGTTTTTTGTTATCTTGTATTATTCATATTGTTGGGGAGAAGAGAACCAAGTTGGAACCATCTAGTTTGAAGGGTACTTTGGTGGGGTACAATGAGATATATAAGGCTTACAAAGTCTACTTTTTTTCTAAATGGAAGATGGTTTTCAACTAAGATGTCAAGTTTCATGAGGATGCATGGTCCATTAAGCCGTAGCATCATGCAACAAAGATTGGGGAGGAAGAGAATCTTTCTTCGTCAAAGTTTGTTCCAAAAATTCCAATGAAACCTAATTGAAATGAGTTACATACCAGTACAGTGGAGGTACAAAGACTGTCTTTCCTTCTAGTTTAGTTAGGAGGCCCAAATGGTTTACCTACATTATGGAGGGGGTACAAGAGCAAGTAGGAGCACATAAATCTTCATTTTGAGTTTAACATCCTCTTGAGAAGTTTCTTAATTATGGTGCATTAGTTTCATGCTCAATTATTGCCACTATTTCATGTTCAATGATTCTCAATTCCTTAGAGAGATCCTTATTGTGCTTTCTTATCCATGAGAAAACCACCAATTTCAACCTGCTTAATTTGAAAGACACCTTCTCCATAATCTGTTGTGGGTCTATAAATAAAGGTTGTAGCCAAGAGGCTTTTAAGATGTCTAAAATTTCCTGTTATTGTAACCATGCATGGTTGACCTTAAATGGAAAGGTCATGGACACATTTTTTGTCTAGTCCATTCTAGAAAATTTGTGTCATGATTAAAAATATCAGTGAATAAGGACCATGAAAATGGTTATTTCATTCTTTCATAGCAACAAGAATGTACAAGAAATTGATCCATCCTTTTAGCTATTCTCGCATCTCTGTAGCACCCATTCCTCCAATTTGGGTAGATAGGATAGGGGACTATATACTTGAGCATTCTATAGGAAAATTGGTCTTTGAAATAAATAGAGGATCCAAATTTGTTATATTTGCAGAAATATCCATGATATCAATCGTTATATTCAAATCCACTGCTACGTTGAGAGATTGAATATCCAAAAGTCCACTGGAATCAAGACCATCTTTGAAAAAAAATTAGTTGGAGTAAGGAGCGTATATATTGAGAATTCAAAGATGATTGCAAGATTACCAAATATATATTGTCAAGATGATTCCAACAAATGTTTTGAAATCATTTATGGAAAACTGTTTAGAGTCCCACATCGCGCTAATCCCCCAGACATGCTTGAAGCACTTGTTGCACAAACCTCCCAATTATGGCATATTTTTAGTAGGATCTCTTGAGACTTCTCTTTTTCTAACATCGTAGATTGAAAAATAAATATAGTTTTATGTTTAAACTGAATGATATAATTAAGAGAACTTCTAGTTTGGGTTGATCCCAGATCCCTTACATTTAAAGACATTATCTTCATTAAGACATGCTTACAACAGTTTTTTCCCCTCTAAGGAATCACAATGCATAATCATTATATAATCCATCAACACCATTGTAAGAACCAACATCAAAAGGTCGATATAGATATTCCTCTAACAACTTGGAGAAACAAGACTTAAGATCAAGTCCAATACTTGTACATGAAGAGACTTTCTTATATTTGGTACCTTTCTTCCTTCGGGCCGACTATTCTCTTTTTTTAGGGCTTATAACAAAAAATTTCTTTTGGGATAAATATTCCTTTATAGTCATAGGTTCCAAACCTAAAGATCCCTAATTATCTAAAAATTCCAAGTCGACATCCTCTTAGAGAGGGAAAGAATCTTTCCCTACATAGGCCCATATCGAATGGGCAACAATATTAGAGACCTTGAGTCATGTTGATATGAAAACTCCTTATCTTTCGATTAACAATGAGAATAGGAGGGAATAAATATCGGGTTGAAATCTAAGACACCCCCATTCTCAATGAATCTTTGTTTCTCTAACCTATAATTTTATGAGTATTCTACCTTATTAACACCCGACTGCAAAGTTGTCTGTAGAATATAAGACTTTGTGGGAGCCTCCTTGGGGGACATCTTCAAAGATCCATAAGTATACAAATTATGCCTCTTCATTCACCTATAGCTTGCAGGATCACAATCCACAAAAGAAGCATCCAGACTTGATTTGTAACAATTGCCACCAAAGCATTGTGGGAAATCAATAATCAAATGACAATTTTCATGGAAACCCAAGCATTTGAACAACACACCTTAGTATTCCACTTGTTTATGGATGGATAAAGAACCCTATTATATATCCAGAGTGGCCATTAATCCTCCAGAGTAATCAACTTCAATAAGGAACCAAACTACTCTTTTGTCTAAAAGTCTCGCACAATCCCCATCTACATAATATAACTTTCCAATATTATTGAACGTTTCCATAATGGATTTCTTTGACAAAAGCTCCAAAGGAAGGCTAGGGATCTTTTCCCATCAAATCTTCCATTTAGGCACTTCCTTAATTGGGTTGAATCCCATCGACCATCTCCTGAAGACATAAGAATCTTCTGTGTCGAACCTAAGGCATAGATGCAATCTTAGTAACAACCTCCTCCTTTAAAAAATGAAATCCAAACCAACAGTTAAGAAACACACTATTTTTGGTTGATATTCGAGGATGGAAAACCAACTCTTGTCAATCCAATCTTTCATTTGAGCACCAGTCATTTTAGAAAACTCCCAATGCCCAATTAATACCCTTTTTAGGCCTCACAATGCTATCCCAATATACATCCACCCCAAGGATAAGGATTTCAACTTCCTCTTCCACAATGATTGTTTTTTTTTCTCTTTCTTCTGGAATTCTTGTTCAATGAATCCTTATGAGGCACATCTTTTCTAGGAGAATTACCATCTTCCCCTAATGTATACTTTCCCACTTTGCTTTCAACCACATGTAGAGATTTGGAGAACCTCGCCTAACCTGTAATATCATTCTTAGTTGCAATGGTAATGTCTATCAATTCATCCATGTTGAATATGTGTTCAATCAAAGAAGCTTGACTTGCCATGCCGACTGCTAGCTTGGCACTTCCACAATCCCACCAAAAATTCAAATAAGATCTGACAAAATAACTTTAAATGTTCCAATTTACAATGGAAAACTTAAAGGTATCATAGACCACTAGATTCTCTTATTGAATCAAAGGAAGAAGAAACCCCAACCAATCAACAATACATCTCAACCCCACTAAACCCATTGATTGGATCCCACCATATTTCGAATATCATAACCATCCATTCACAACATTCTATGGAAATAAATGGACTAAAAGTATATGGACTATCTGACAATAAAATATTACAGTGAGATATGACCAAGTCTAGAAATCAGAGATTAGAGGTTCAAGAATTTTATGAAAGTGGAACCACAATAGACAAGAAACCAACCCCATAACTTGTCTTACGTAGGAACCAATCTGAGAATAAATAGGTTTTGGCTAATCAATTGCTTCAAGAAGATACCTAATAAATATGGGGTCTGCAAGTTTCCAATCTATAAGCAATTTTACTACACAATGTGGTAGAATATCAGTTGGATGATCAAATCCAATCTAAGTAAATATTCCACTTAAATTCCTTTCTTATCACCACTCCAGAGTCCATTAATGGAATGAAATCCAAATTCAAAATAACGTACCTCCTTAACTACTTCTTTAACTGATGAGGAATATGCATGTTGGTCCTCCACCCCTATGAGCATGTCGCCAATCCACTTTCAATACCAGAGAAGAAAAACAAAGAGCCGAAGCCAATGGCTTCAGAATTGAAAACTTGTAGGTCCATTGAAAACTTCATGCCAGGGTCACGCATCTCCACGTAGTCCCTATATCAATCATGCATAAACTATAATCCCATTCAAGGATATGGGCACTCCCAAGATACGATCCAAGATATTTCCAATTCTATAGTCGAAGCATCTCCTACCAGAGACACCAAATAAACAATGCCAGGAACAACTCCATAATGATAGCAAAAAAACCACCTGACTCGCCAAGTTACATATAGTCAAATACCATGAAACAACAACAACATCTACACCATCATAAACTACACTAAACTAATCTTATTCTATTCAATTGATTATTCCATTTCTAGTGCATGAAGACTTAGTAAACTTAGGTGAATATTTTGAAATAAATTATATTTTATGGAGTGATTTTATTTAACATTTATTTTAAGGGTAGTCTAAGAAGGCCACATTTTTGCCCATAAAATAGTGGAATTCTAGCAAGGTTTTGATAAAATCTAGAAAAAATATTGGGAAATATGGGTTACAACTCTCAAGCTACTTTGGGTGCCGCAGAGTTTTTGATGGTGCTTAATCAAATTCCACCATTAAAAAACAATTCAAACACTACTATGGTCATATTTTTTGAAAAAAAAGTGACAGGATTTCGATGGAAAATGGCTTTCTGGGCAAAATTGTAGCCTCGATAGACAATACCTTTGTTTTATAATTTTATTTTATAAGTTAGTATTTATTATATTATAACTAAATATATTTTAAATAAGTATTTTTTTTTTTTAAATTTTAGGTCACTAATTAATGCATTGTAAATTTTGATAGCACTCAATCCATAATAATCATGAAAACACTTACTACATCATGCATCTCATATTCTAAGACTTTAAAAAATCATAAAAACTCACTAAATTATTATTACTATTATAAAACAAATTAATATACAAGTTAAACATACATACATTTAAAAAATACCACAACCAAATTCCATATTATCATGCCATGTGGGTTATGCCTCTAGCTAGTTCTGCCCAACTCTTATCTTGGTTCATTTCATGCATGGGTCATGATTTTGATCAAAGCACCCATCCCCTGGTTTGTATCGCATGTATTTCTTATTATGTTTGTCATGCACTAAAAAATAGTGTTTTAGTTCATGTAGTGCAAGTGCCAATAATCGAGCCCGCTCGGTTTCCAAAACCCAAAAATTCTTTGTGTATAAAACTAAACTTTCACAACTTCATCATGATATGTGAAATCATAAGTAGTCATACTAGAAACCACAAATTTCAACCAAACACCAAAATAGAAGAGCCAAACATTCTTGAAACAAATACCTCATGCCCAATGATGATGTCACCACACTGTCCATCCTAATCATAATGAAGGTGCATGTTCCCATCACTAGAGCATATGACATCCTCCCCCACTCAAAATTATTGTCATCCTCAACAACACTATATCTAACAACTTATGTTGCCAACTAAAGACAAACTCACAGATGAAGTTTTATACCTTGTACCTTCCCTACCTATCATCTACCCATGAACACCCCTTCATGGATCCATGTGTTGTATCCCCCTATGTCTCTCTCTAATTAGGTAGTTATTGTGATCATAATACCAAATCCACAAGAACTCACGTCATCACATAAGTGCAATGACCTTGAATCTCATCATCACCCAAATATCTCCTCAAAGCATCCTGCTCTTCTCATAATAGAGTCATCCTTAGGTACCCCACCATTTGACTCACTATGTAACCACAATAGTACGCCATTTTCTTATGCCTCAATGTGAAGGGGATGTATGCTAGTCATCGAAAGCAACACCTTTATCTCCATCCTGTGACTCTCCTTTTGAAATAAATCCTCAATATCTTTATGTCATCTACATCAAGAAAGGAATGTGGGAACAAATCTTGCATATTTTCTCCTTAATGACTCTCTCCAACTATGGATCATAAACCAACTAATTCCCCCCAAGATTCTTTATGGATTATCAAGTCTTTTCCTTGGCTTGTTTGTATGAAGGCACACCTCCAACCCAATGACTCTTCTAGATCAAGGTTTCCACCCTCCCCTTCGCCAAACTAATAAGCATCCTAGTCCGCTTTACAACTCTCTTATCGGTTTCTAGTGTCTATCCCATAACTCTATCTGTGAAATATTTTAGGGTTTGTGCATGATGTGAAAGAACAAACTCCACAAAATATATCTTGTCATCTATTATAACATCAGTATCTAATTGTTCATCCTTCTATCATGCCTAAGAATAAAAGTCACTTTGGCTTTCAAATTTGTGTTTCCTCTCAAGCTATTAATTACAACTAGATTCGATCCTAATGGAGTAAACAGATGATCCATATGAGGTACTAGAATGACCATATTTACTCTTAGAAACTCCTAGCATATAACCAACTCATATTCATCAAGTTGAACAATGATAAGGTTCGTCCTTCCCTACCAATATCTAAATGTGATATGGACTTCCTCCCTTGTCCCAATCACTCCAATATCCTTAGCGTTAATAGCCCTAATGGATGCTTCAACCAACATGGAATTATTCACTATTAAAACTACATACATTTTTTCATATTTATCCATAGTGAATATGCAAATACATGATAAATTTGATGGGCACTCCCACAAAACTAATAAAATTTTTGACTTAGATTGTATTTCATAAGATGTTTTCTTTTTTTTTTTAACTTTTTTTTCATTTGAATATTATTTATTATTATGTTGAAACTTATGTCTATTTCATAATATGGTTTCCATAATTTTAATTTGATTATCAATAATTATTCACTAGATGGTAGGGATTTAACCTCTATAAAATATTCTATTATACACAATGTAGTTATGTCCTTTTTATTATTTTAATTATTTATTAATTAAAAAATGTCACATAAATAAGTGCATATGAAATGAGTTAAAGTTTTTGGGGCATGTGGTATTGATAAATCATGGTATTGGTCCATGGTATTGTGACAAACCCTATTTAAAAATTAAGAATCTACACGATAAAGTGGGGGTGAATCTCGAACCTGTTTTTTTTAAATGTATATACGTTCAAACTATATATTAATTCTTTTTTTCTTGAATGTTTATAATTTCCATTAATCTTTCAAAGAAACATAAAAATCTAGTTTTCCATTGTTGGTCTACCACTGGGAAACCAAGCTAGAGATAGAAGAACATAGATTTTGTCCAAAATTTTACAAAAAGAAATATCTACAATGACAATGACTGTCTCAAAAAATGATATCAAAATGAATATACTGAACAACCCACCAAGATTTCACAAAGAGGAAAAGGAATCCAAGTTTTACATGAAAATTATAGGTAGCTTAGGAAGATTAACAACCAAATTGAGATCCATGCATATTTAGGAAGACATTGATACACCAATAAGCTCAACATGGATCCTTGGTGAAGTAGGGTCCTTTCCTTTTTGCAATAGTTCTTTGACTTTTAGTGCATCTATCAACATGAGAATCGCATATTTGACCTTGGTCTCGCACCCTCTCATCCACATAGCTTGATCTTCCTACACTTCCATGTCTACATGAACCTTTTCTTGAAGAATAAGTCTGGGGGACTAGGTTTGGAAGTACCTAGTAGTGAAACGAGGATGAAGATGAGTGCATGCACTCTCTTCCACCCTCAAGGAGGAACCTCTATAACTCCCCATCCACTGCTTGAGCATTCAGGTCGATGAAGAAAGAAAAAAATGGTGCAAGGGGAGGCAGAGGGGAGAGAGTTAGGGAGAGTAGTCAGAGAATAAGAAGAAAAGCACAGGTCATGAGAGTTGAAGGATAAGAAAGTTTTTAGTGGAAAGATAAGACACAAAACCAGTGCCAAAATGTAGTAATAGGGGACCAATAGTTGAAAAACCAAAAAAAAAGGCCAAGTATCTACACTCAAAACAAATGTGAAGATATATGATAAAGCATGGTTTATGTTTTTATTATGAATTAATGCTTATGAGCATTTAATAACGAATTAATTCGTATGGTTTCTCTATGGCCACACAAACCGTTAGCATGGCTAGATTTTTACTCATAAAAATCTTTTACACCATATGGTGCCTTAAGTAAACTCATTGTTTCCTTAATATATATATATATATATATATATATATATATATATACTTTGTAATTTGTTTCTATTAAAAAAATTTATTCTAATTTTACTATAAAATAAGATGATATCAAGTAAATTCATAAATTTACATGTTTTATTTTATTTTGGAAAGAACAAACATACTTAATTAATATTATGTGGATCTAACCAATGATTTGGACAAATTACATATAGTTATATTTTGTATTTTCATCCCTTTTTCAAGACATGTTGAAATATTCTTAAAATGTTCTGAAGTAGTTTACCTAAATCCATTAGATATAATGTATATTAACGAGGATCCATTGATCTCAATTTTCAAAATGATGAGCTAAATTGAAATAGAATCTTAATGCTTTTAGTTCATTGTGTAAAATAGGATGATATGAGTTTATATAAAGACAATTTTTTTTAATATACCAAAAACCTATTTTGGATATAATGAGTAACAATGCACTGAACTGTGTGGCCATGGTGTCCTTACCTCAAAATCCATGAATATCATCAAATCATTATTTATTTTGGAGTTTCTTCATATAATTACCTTTCTTTACTTTGTTGTTTCTATCTAAAATATATATATATATATATATATATATATATATATATATATAACACAAACATACATAAGTAAATATATATATATATTAAACCTAGGTACGCCCACAAAAAAAATTGGATTTGCATAAATTTTTAAATCGCTTATCAAATCTATAGTTCTAAAAATTAACTAGATGTCAATGATAACTTGTCTATTTTGAAATTAGAGATAAATATCTGACAAATTTAACTACTAACTGAATATGTACGGTTGTTACCAATTTATCATGGAGAATAAGTTAAGTGTTAGCAACTTAATATTAAGAAGGGGAAGACAAATCTCATAAGAGGTTCAAGTTTTATTCATGTCAAACCATATTTATTTAATTAATAAATCATTTGTATTTTTCCATTTAAGATTAAAACCAGCCCTAACCTAAGATATAACTAATTAAAAAAAAAACACCCATTCGGCTAACCATCGTATTCATTGTCTTGTCTCTTGATACGCGTCGGATAAGATTCAAACAGCCTATAGCACATATCAATGATGTTGTCTCTCGGCACATGGTTTATGGGTGATGCAAGCCGCGCAAAGAAGGAACGATTAAACAAGTTCTCATCATTGATTTGTTCAGCAAGTGTCTTCGCTCTCCTTAGGGCATGCGTCGCGAGTCGCCACCGCTTATTGCTCATGCTATTTTAAGTCCTTGAGACAAGCGTTCCTTGATTATCACATGCATGTTATGCTCGTTTTGATCCAGACAATGTTGGAGATCAGATGCACAACAAACATAAAAGCATATACACAGCCATAAAAAATAATGCACAGGAACACAGCTTTTTAACGTGGTTCACCCAACCACTCTGGGCTACGTCCACCAAACTAAGGCATCGGCAATATTATTAATCAAAAAACAAGAGATTACATAAATCAAACTCACACTCTACACCCAGCTATCCGTATGACTACCTATTTTATAGCAGAGAGAATCTAACTGCCTCTCACATCAAATTTAGGATGCATTAATTCTCTCCCAACAACCTGGAGCTAATCCAGCAACAGATTTCTATTGTTGTCACACACTGGATTTTATTCCTATTTCATCTAAAACAGAAAAATCTCAACAATCTCCACCTTGACAACAATTAGCCTGATGCCCTGTTTGTTTATTATTTTTATTTTTTCTGCAAGCCAAGAGAAGCCAAACACCAGCGTAGCTTCTCTAACAAAACTGGTTTCATGAACATGTCTGCACAATTCTCCTTTGTATGCACCTTTTCAAGAGAGACTCCCCTTTCAGTGATAACCTGTCTTACAAAATGGTACTTGATCGGTATATGCTTTGATTTACTATGATAGGCCGGATTCTTAGCCAAATGTATTGCACTTTGACTATCACAAAGTAACCTGATGTTGTCCTGTAACCTACCAAACTCACCAAGCAAACCTTTCAACCATACCGCCTCTTTGCAAGCATGCGAAGCAGCAATGTATTCTGCTTCAGTAGTGGATAAAGCAACAATGTTTTGTAGCTTTGACATCCAGCTAATAGCTCCACCTGCAAGAGTAAAGACATACCCTGAAGTTGACCTTCTCTTATCCAAATCACCTGCAAAATCAGAATCAACATACCCGCAAACAGATTCACTACGGTTATTGTAAGTAATACAATAACTACTTGTGCCTCTCAAATACCGAAGCACCCATTTCACTGCTGACCAGTGTTCTTTACCTGGATTTGCCATGTACCTGCTGACAACCCCAACTGCATGTGAAATATCTGGTCGAGTACAAACCATCGCATACATTAAACACCCTACTACATTGGCATATGGAATTCGAGACATATAATCCTTTTCTTCATCTGTATTAGGACATAAACTCGAAAAAAGCTTAAAATGGGAAGCTAAAGGGACTGAAACAGGCTTCACATTATTCATACCAAACCTCAAAAGTATTTTCTCAATATACTTTTGTTGTGATAGCCATAGCTTACCATTGTTCTTGTCTCTGAAAATCTCCATGCCCAAAATTTGTCTTGCTGCTCCTAGATCTTTCATATCAAATGTCCTTGCCATCTGAGCCTTCAACCTATTGATTTCTTCTATGCTTTTGCTTGCTAAAAGCATATCGTCAACATACAATACCAAGATAATGAATATGCCATTATTCAACTGTTTAAAATAAACACAATGATCATATTCACTTCTAACATATTTCTGACTCAACATGAAAGAATCAAACTTCTTATACCACTGCCGAGGCGACTGCTTCAGGCCATATAATGACTTCTTGAGCCTGCAGACAAATTTCTCATTGCGATGGTGAACAAACCCTTTCGGTTGTTCCATATATATTTCCTCATCTAAGTCACCATGTAGAAATGCAGTCTTAACATCTAACTGTTGCAACTCTAGATCAAGCAAAGCCACTAATGCTAACACAATTCTAATTGAAACAATTTTAACCACTGGTGAAAAAATCTCATGAAAGTCAATACTGGCTTTCTGAGAAAACCCTTTTGCAACCAGCCGTGCTTTGTACCTGTCTTCCGTATCATTCACACCCTGTTTCAGCTTGAAAACCCATTTACACCCCACAGTTTTCCTGCCTTTTGGAAGCTCAACCAGATCCCATGTACCATTCTTACTTAAGGCCATCATTTTGTCCTTCATGGCTGCTTTCCACTTGTCACTATTTGAACCTTCTACAGCTTCCCGATAACACAAAGGTTCATCATCATTAGTGGTCAAAGCAACTGAAGTAACATGATCATCATACCTTCTCGGAGGGCGTTTGATCCTTGTAGACCTCCTTAGGAATGTTTCTGGTGCTTCCACAATTGGTTGTCTATCATCCGTAGGAAATTCTTCATGATCGCCATCTGAGACCTGTTCATGACCTCCATCTGAACCCTGTTCATAATCTGATTCCGAAACCTGTTCATGACTAGAATCTGAACTATGGTCGTTATGACTATCATTAGAAATGTTGTCAAACTGAATGTGCTGGAAATCAAATACATCATCCTGTTTCAATCTACTATCTACATCTAACTGTACAAGAGAGGATTCATTAAACTTTACATCTCTGTTGATGATGATTTTGCGGATAGTAGGATCCCACAATCTATATCCCTTTGTTCCATCACCATACCCAACAAAGATATACCTTTTAGACTTTGGATCTAATTTAGTTCGCTGATGTTTAGGGACTAGAGCATATGCTTCACAACCAAACACTCTAAGTTTAGAATAGTCACAAGGGTGTCCTTTCCATACCTCTTGAGGAACCTTGCAGCCTATCGCCGTTGATGGAGATCGGTTTATCACATAACAAGTTGTTGCCACTGCTTCTGCCCACAACTCCTTTTGCAACCCGGCGTTACTCAGCATACACCTTGCTCTCTCTATAAGAGTCCTCTTCATGCGTTCAGCAACTCCATTCTACTGAGGAGTATAAACCGTGGTATTATGTCTCTCGATCCCTGCATCCTTGCAATAGCTATTAAACTCCTTGGAAGTAAACTCACCACCATTGTCAGTTCTTAAACATTTTATAGTTCTACCAGTGTTGTTTTCTACCAATGCTCTAAACTGCTTGAAAACTGTAAAAACATCAGACTTCCTTTTCAACATGTAGACCCATACTTTTCTAGAAAAGTCATCAATAAACGATACAAAATATGATGAGCCACCATATGACGCTATAGGGGCTGGACCCCAAACATCTGAATGGATATAATCAAGTATGCCTTTACTAGTATGTTTGCCTGTTTTAAACTTTTGTTTACTTTGTTTACCAAACAGACAATGTTTACAGAAATCTAACTTTCTAGATCTTAGATTAGGAAGTAACTTGCGGTCAGCCAAAATTTTCAACCCTCGTTCGCTCATATGGCCCAACCTTTGATGCCATAGGCGAATGGAACTACTGTCCTTTTCTGACACCGAAACATGATCTGACCCAGTTCTACCTTCTAATTGAAAAAGATTTCCTACCTTCTTAGCCTTCATCACTAGTAAAATACCTTTATAGATTTTCATAACTCCACCTTGAATTACAGTTTTATATCCATTCGTATCCAGTGCTCCTAATGAAATTAGATTTTTTCTTAGATCTGGTACATGTCTCACATCAGTTAACAATTTGGTTGTGCCATCTAACATTTGCAGTTGTATATTTCCTATTCCAACAATACTGCAAGTGACATCATTACCCATGTACACGACTCCATCATCAACTGATCTATATGTCTTAAACCAATCTTTATGAATACACATGTGGTTAGATGCCCCGGAATCTAACAACCAATGTTGATCATGTTTTGAAACATTAACAAACAATACCTCATCATTCATACCTGAAGCAGATAGTGAACCTGTATCTGTGGTTTTGGCTTCCTTCTTTTATGTCGAAGAGCCTTCTTTAGCAGCCTGCTTTCGCTTCCAGCAATCCTTTTTCAGATGTCCAACCTTGCCACAATGCCAGCACTTCACCTTTGTCTTCTTTCCTTTGGACTTTGAACAAGAGTCACTATGCTTTGCCCTAGAGTGTCTCTCTCTTGAGCGACCTCTGGCCATCATTACCTCTAACGTAGAGGTGTTTGCATTCGACCTCTTCCATGTCTCCTCAGACAACAAGGCTCCAACAACATCGTCAAACTCAAGAATATCTGCTATACTAAAGCTTATGGAAGTAACAAAGTTATCCCAGGATTCGGGCAATGAACACAATAGAGTTATTGCCTTATCCTCTGAATCAAATTTCACATCTAGACTGTCTAATTGCACTAGTAAGGTATTAAAAACATTCAGTTGATCAGTAATCGAGGTACCTTCTTTCATCCGCAAACCGTAAAGCTGTCGTTTCAGGAGAATCCGGTTTGTCAAGGATTTTGTCATATACAGCTTCTCCAACTTCGTCCACAAACCAGCTGCAGTCTTCTCTGACACGATGTTAAATAAAACATCATCAGCCAAACACAACCGAATTCCGCTCAAAGCTCTTCCATCCAGTTCAGTGCACTCATCATCTGTCACGGGGGAAGGCAGTTTGGACCTGCCCAACAATGCCTTTGCCACGCCCTGCTATACCAGCAGATCATGCATCTTGACCTTCCAGATCTCGAAATTATTTTTGCCATTAAATTTCTCGATTTCGAATCAGACACTCTGAGTTTTCGCCATCTCGTCTAAAACAAAGAATCTCCAATTTCAATTTAACAAAAAACAAAATTGAATGTCAATAAGTGCCTATGCCTCAGATTATCTTCGCCTTTTTAAAACAAAATCAACAACCCCCGGTGCTTTTTCTGTTTAAACCACAAATGTCAAATTAAAAAACAATTGGCGCTTGCTGATCAGCACCTGAACCGCGCCTTTAAAAAAATGGTTTAAGTAATGACAAATTGGCGCAAGAATCCCACTCATATGCGCGCCAATCGGCCCATTAGTGCATTGGCGCACATGGTTAAATCGTTTTCGCGCTAATTCAATGGTTGGCGCACTTAATTGATTTGTTGGCGCGACTGTCATTAATAAAATCCGCGCCAATCGCAGCACACCATATATACATTAAAAAAACACAGCGCATATATGCAGTTTTTAAAATATCACTACGCCATTTTTTAAATACATATTCATGCTGATTTAAAAATATACCCACGCTGTTTTTAAAATAAATATAACATAACCACACATTTTTCAATGTAATTCCATCTCCACGCAATTTCCAAATATATATACTCCACGCAGAACCAATATCTATCCACTATCGTATCACCGCTAGAAAAACAACCAATCATATCACCGCTGGAAAAATATCCTTGGCTTGTAACTTATCCAATTGGGATTGTTTAATCTACACACACCAGTGAGTAAATTTCAGGCTCCATGCAATAAAGTTACATACCTTTACTCAGCGCACCTCCTCCAGCATACGCAGCAATTTCAAGCCTCCACGCAGGCTCAACCAGCTCCACGCAGCGTCTCTGGTCAGCGCACTGGTTGGTTGGGCGATTAGAGTTTAATATAATCGGTTCTGCGCCATCAGCAGACAACCAACACACTCCGCAGCATTGTGTGTCTCTGAACCAGCAATTATGCGCTCCAGCTCAAACAACGCAGCCAGCGCTCCACCTCCAACTGTGCCGCTCCTCCAACCTGGCTCTGATACCAATTGTTGGAGATCAGATGCACAGCAAACATAAAAGCATATACACAGCCATAAAAAATCATGCACAGGAACACAGCTTTTTAATGTGGTTCACCCAACCACTCTGGGCTACGTCCACCAAACTAAGGCATCGGCAATATTATTAATCAAAAAACAGGAGATTACATAAATCAAACTCACACTCTACACCCAGCTATCCGTATGACTACCTATTTTATAGCAAAGAGAATCTAACTACCTCTCACATCAAATTTAGGATGCATTAATTCTCTCCCAACAACCTGGAGCTAATCCAGCAACAGATTTCTATTGTTGTCACACACTGGATTTTATTCCTATTTCATCTAAAAGAGAAAAATCTCAACAGACAATAATATTGAAATTGTTCGGATCCCGACTGCGTTTGTAATGGTCACGATGTACAAAACCATGTTCTTTATTAATTTGCAATCTCCCACACCGAAATGATAAGGTTTAAATCTGCCGTTTTTGTCGGTGTTTTTACTGAGATCTTTTTGGAAGTTTTTTTAGTTTAATTTTTTCAAAATTTGACAAGAATTTATTGATATGACAAGTTTAATGGTTAACCTTACACAATTCAAAATGTTTTAGGAGTTTTTCAAAGTGTTCAATTTATATAGTCAAAGAAACCAGTTTAAATAACACAAATCAAAATTTCACTTTTGAGCCAAAGTTTAACAAATAAAAATCTAAAAAAATCACCACCATTACAGTATTGTTGTTCGCCAATCTGTTGCGGCCACAGTCCAGAATGTGTAAGGCGTTCATTTCACGCATTCACAGATACACTCCAGATTGTGTATGGCATTTTATTCTCGTGTTCAACTTGTTCAATTTTGTGGCAGCCGCACTTCAGATTGTGTATGCCATTCTTTTCCCGTGTGCAGGTTGGCCAATTTAGTGGAAGCCACGCTCGTGTACGGCCTTATTTTCCCGTGTTCACGTTAGCCAAAAATTGGATTCTTTTCCTTTGATTATGTTGTCCAATTTTGTTGCAGCGAATCTCGATATTGTGAATGGCATTCTCAAGTTGCGGGAGGCTCGCCAATTAATCTTTATTCTATAAAATTGATTTTTCCATTATTAATCTTATTCTATTCAATTGATTCTTCCATTTCTAAACTTAGGGGCATGCTTTGACATACATTATGATTTATGGAGTGTTTTCACTCAAATTTCCTTTATCAGGTTTATTTTATAAGTTGGTATTCGCTATAGTTTGATTATTTTTAAAAATTCGTTAAATCGAAGTTTTCAAAGTGCAAGTTTTCATAGTTGTGGAAATTGAATATATAAAACTTAAAATTCAATTTTAAAACTATATAATATATTTCAAATATATTAAATTAAATTAACTTGAGAATCGAATTTTAAAGAAATAAAAGTTTAATTAATAAATGTATATGCATTATTCCCGTTATGCAAAATAAGGAAACGATAATATGGATCACTTTCCTCAAATTAAAAAGAAATTTAATGTTATTGTTTCCAACAAATGAAAAGTAAGTGAGAATTCTAAGCATTGATATATTTAACTGTATTATTTAAATTAAATTTTAAAAATATATATTTGTATTTCAAATATGTTAGATTAAATTTCCTTAAAAGATTAAGTTTTAAGTAAAAAATTAATTAATAAATATATGTGTTAAATGGGTTATTTAGAATAAGATAAATAATTTGGATTAGATTTCTTAAAGTTATTATTTTTAGTCATAAAAATCATAGATAATCATAAATATATATGTCAAAAAATATTAGCATATAATATAGATCCATTTTAAATATGGGTCTAACCTCCCCTGAGAAGAATTCAATTTCTTAAAATGTAATTTTTTTTTTATGCATTATTTAAATGGTTTGTGTACTTATTTCTTTTTTCATTATTAGATTTTTCATAATTTTTTATTTTGGTCAACATAACAATTTTTTTTTTTAATATTTCAGTACATGACTTAAATAAAAATTTTAAATATCCTTGTTGACTGATTTATTTCTCAAATTCATGCATATGTATATGGAGAGAATGTATATTGAAAAATATTTCGTTGTTGATCATAATAAAATATTTCAATGTGGGAAGAGTAATTAAAATTGAAGAAATTCAACCAAAAGGAGATATTTAATTCATTTAATTCTTAGACAACTTATTATGTAACATTTAAAAAATATTATTAATAATAAAGAAAATTCAATGTGAATCATAAATAAAATATGTTAATATAAGCATAATATCGAATTATATTTAAAAATATATTAATAATAGGTAAATCATTTTATTGTGAACAACATAGTCTATAAATAAAATATGTTAAGTAAAATATTTAAATGTGTATATATTATATATGGCTAAAGCAAACTATATATACACTATATAAATCTATTGAAAATATTAAATTTATAAGGTTAAAACATTTTAAGTAATGTTACTATTTTACATTGTGGTTTTTAAAGGTACATGTTTTTGGCTAATTTTGTTTGAATCAAATCTGTTATGTGTAAATTTTTTATTCAACTTTTACATTTAAAAAAAAATTGTGTAAGTATTTCATCGTCTCAACTAAATCCATAGTTAAGATATTTCTATACTAGTAAATATTTTTTTTTCAAATATTTTTTTTTATTCTTATCTTAATTATTCAAAATTTAAATTTCAATTACTAATGCTATTTTTAATATATATATATATATATATATATATATATATATATATATATATATATATATATATACCCGCTTTATTTCGAAGAACAACTTCTCTGAATTACATTAAATTAGAAATTACTCTCCCAAATCATAAAAATACTTGAAAACATAACCCTTTACTTTTAAGTTTTATAAGTAATAATTACAGTTTAGGGAATAATCGTTAGGACAATTTTCTTGGCAAATAAAATAAAACTAAACACTTTAAAATGGAAACAAACAACACACTGGTTTTTTGGGTTCAAAATAGAAAATAACTTACACTTTTTCATGTATGCATCTTTTAATATGTATTTGCGTCGGAGTACATGCACTGATTAAGGTTTCTTTATTATCCACTTGAATTAAAAAACCATCTCATGGTTAACTCAAGGGTATTTTCAAAAACCACATTAATTCGTACTTACTTATTTCATGGTGTCCAACAAAAATAAATATATTAATAAATTTAATCTGTAATGCTAACAGTGGAAGTATTTCAATGTCATTTTCGTCGAAGATTTTGGAAGTGATATGAGATAATAATTATTATAGCTTTTGCACGTCCTATGTGAAAAATAAAATTGGAAGGTTATAATTTTGTTCCTCTCGTATCGAATGTCATCATGTTTGTTTGACGTTTGTCCAGAGGCATAGCATAAACCCGTGATGGAATTTTGGCATGTGCCAAGGGTTGACAAGTGGGACTGCGTGTGGGCAGGTGTACGCGATTTGGGCATTTGCGACCAAACAAAGAGCGAACCGGTGAAGACGTGCAACAAGGTGAACGAAGGGTTGGTGAGTTGTGCGGTGACCGTGCAGAGGTGCCGACGAGCTGGGCAATCGAGTTTGCCGAAGTTGGAAATTTGACTAAGTATAAATTTGGGGTTTCCCAAGGACTTAGCCTATACTTTGTAAAAGTGGAAAGATTGTATAATATGTTGATTCGGGCAGACTCATATTGCAGGGAGTTGCCCCCTCCCTTTATACTGTTGTGCATTTCTCTTGTTTAATGCTGTTGATAATGAATGTGTATGGGTGTTCATTGGTATAAAGGCACATTATAATACTTGGTAACAAAAATAAAACTAAGTATGGAATGTTAAGGCGTAGTCTACAATTGTAAATATTGGTAAAAAGAAAACGGTTGGTAGTGCCGCACCTCGCTATGAGCGGTTGAAAGACTACCGCAGGTGTAGGGGCATGACAGTTGGTATTGGAGCTCGGTTGGAGCTGGTGAGCAAGGTTGATCGTGACGAAGTGACAGTGGAAGTAGGTACTTGCAGGTGAAGGAAGTTGGTTTCACATACAAGTGGAACAAGAGCTGGTTCATGGTTGCAGGGAACTTGGTGAAGCTGGTGAATGGTGAAACAGGTTTAGCAGAGGTGAAGCTCAGTGCTTGGACCAAGCTGAACGAAAAGGCATGGCAGATTTGGAAGAATGCGAAGGGAAGCTCTTGCTTACCTTATACAGGTTGAAGCGGATGAAAGAAGAGAACCCCTAGATTCGAAAGGAACTTGAAGTCTTAGAAAAGAATGTTGAAGACGAACTTCTTCAACTTGGTTGGATAATGGAGCAAGATGAAGTTGCAGATTGTGCTAACAAGGAAGAGGAAGCCGTGATGGTTGAGAATGTTGCAGATGTGACAACGATGGAAGATGAACTTGAGGATGATCAAGTTGGACTAGGATCATGCAGTTTGAAGACATGGATGGATGAGGATACTCACATGGAGGAGCCTCATGATGATGATGTAAGTATTATTGATACTTGTGTTTCACTTGAGCATTTGGTAGATGGACCGTATGCAGAGAAGGGCAAAGCCAGTTTGCCGATGCAAGGGAGCATCTTACCATGGATGTCTATGATGAGACCTTGTATGGAGAAGCAAGGATTGTTGACTGTTGCAGGACTTGTTGGGGTTGTTTGTGACCTTATGGTAGAAGGTACAAGGGCCCGTGACAAGGGAGGAACATGAAGATCATTGCGGAGGATTGGGTCATGCTTTAGCCACATGGAAAATTGGCTAAGTGCCCGGCATGACTCATGGACAAATTGGAGGGCACACTCTTGAGGTAAGATGATGCTTGGGTGGACTTCTCATGGACGAGACCAAGAGCAAGTCTTGGTGGAACCTTCAGTGGGGGGGAGCTATGATGGAAGGGACTCATAATGATGATGATATGGTTGGGTGACCGAGTTCACTAGACCGAAGTTTGCAGACTTGGATGAGGATGATCGATTGTTGTGATGGGTCTACTTGGTTGGACTACATGGGCAACTTAGTCATGGACATCAGGTTGGAGACATGGAGCATGGCAGTCTTATGCAGGGACATTATGTGGGAGCACTTGTAGAGGTGTCACTTATGGGCATCCAATGAGGAGTGCCAAGGTAGGGATGTTGTGTAGGTGGATTTGTTGATGTGACATGGAGATGTTTTACTTATGAGCCGATGGAGAGGTTGTGCACTCTTGTACACCAAAGCCATGGACTTGGATGGAGTTGTGAGAAGACTATGGAGTATTCCTACTACATGGAGAGCTAAGACATCTTGCAGAGACCTTTGGGCCGAGAGTTGTATGCTTGCTAAGATGTTGGTTGGAGATGACTCATGGAGCTCATGATGACATGAGATTTTTGTGACTTTTAGGGACTTCATATATGGTGGACTTGGAGGATCTGATGCATTGAGGAGTTGAGGTCAGAGACTTTGATGCAGGATGGGGTGCATACTTTCAAGTACATGTATGGGAATGGCTTGAAAGAGTGACTTGATGTAGAGGATCGATATGAGACACTTTGGAGTGAAGGAGTTAAGACAATGATGATGCCTTGGTGGCAACACTTGGGCATGGGTTGAGCCGAGACTTAACCACTTTTGACACATGGGAGCTGATTGATCTATGATCACGGGTAGCACATGGATAGATGAGACAGGTGTATACTTGTTTTTATGGCAGACTTGAGGGATGGCACATTGCAGAGATGATGGAGGTTGCTTCATGGACCTGGATGTAGCACACCGAGAGTTGGTTTGATGAGATGGTCTTTTCATATCGAGGAGATACACATATGGATGATGATGTTGGGATAAATGTGGCTGATTTCATGCAACACATTGACACCAAACATCATGGACAGCATGTCGCAGATGAGATGAGTACTATTTCATGGACCTGAGCATGGCTTACTTATATGGAGATGGATTCTTTATCGAGTTGATGATGTGACGGGATGTTGAGAGAAACAATTGATGATGGCATGAGGATGTGCATTTTCATGTTTTGAGTGTGACAGTTAGATTAGCTACCCAACTAGCTAAGACATGGGGGTCGACAGTGTGCATAGATGTGTTGGCATTATGTTGGAGTATCGTGACAACAGTTCACATGATGACACATGATGAGGTTGACACGAGATGTTGCAGGAAGCATGTAGCTTGAGATGGAGGGATCAGCCTTCCACGATGGGGAGCAGCATGTGGAGATTGTGATAGGGTGATCGATGATCATGGATTGAGATGATTTCCAATATATGACATACCGATAGGTGTATACCTTGGTATGGAGATCTTGGTGACAAATGTTGCCGGGATGAGACATGATGGAGACGGTGGTTCTACATATGTTGCAGAGATGTTTGCAGTATGTGGAGGAGTTGGCATCATGGATAGTTGCTACTGATCTTGGTGGATGGCTACCAGGATGGTATGTTGTCGAGGACGACAACGAATTCAGGTGGAGGAGGATGTAAGGACCTGCTGTCCTAGGCATGTCCGCCCAAAGTGAGAGTGTGGGTGAGCGTACGGGTAGAGCTAAACAGGTGAGCATTTGGCGAAGTGCGAAGCTGTGGCTCGATGAGTTATGCGAGTTCCTTGATTGTGTGATGGAGTAATGCGCATAAGAGAAGGGAGCTAGAGTATTTATATGCGTGGTAGCATGGTGGAAAGATATGGAAGCCGACCCTTGCCTGGAGAAAGGTCGACGGTGCGTTTATGGTGAAGTAGGGGCTCGTGCAACATGGAGGATGAGTCGGCTGGTCAAGCCACCATGCCCTGCGATGGGTATATATTAGATGAGCGTTGGAACTCATTCAACATCACACGTTCGCTCAACAAAAGAAGAAGTACATAGGACAGGTGAAGGCATAGCAAAGGAAGGAGGGCGCAAAATTGGAGATGCGCTCGTTCTTGCGCGAAGCCGCACGGAAGTGAAATGCACCTCTTGGTCTTGGGTGAAGGGCGCGAGCAGGGTCGCCCGCTGGTTGGAGAAGGGCATGCATGGGTGTTTGGCGCCCGCATTATGTGACGACTTGGCATGGGTTCTTGGGTGGCTTGGGTGAGCGCCCGCCCATCGTGCAAGTGTGCACTGTGTCTTGGTGAAGGTTGGAACTAGAGGTCGTAGAGTTGGGCAGGCGATACTACGTGCTGTTCACGCGATTTGGGCATGTGCCAAGGGTTGGCAAGTGGGACTGCGTGTCGGAAGGTGTGCACGATTTGGGCGTTTGCGACCAAATGAAGAGCGAATCGGTGAAGACGTGCAACAAGGTGAACGAAGGGTTGGTGAGTCATGCGGCGACCATGCGGAGGTGCCGACAAGCTAGGAAAATGAGTTTTACGAAGTTGGAAATTTGGCTAATTATAAATTTGGGGTTTCCCAAGGACTTAGCCTAAACTTTGTAAAAGTGGAAAGATTGTATAATATATTGATTCAGGCAGACTCATATTGTAGGGAGTTGCCCCTCCCTTTATACTGTTGTGCATTTCTCTTATTTAATGCTGTTGATAATGAATGTGTATGGGTGTTCATTGGTATAAAGGCACATTAATAATACTTGGTAACGAAAATAAAACTAAGTATGGAATGTTAAGGTGTAGTCTACAATCGTAAGTATTAGTAAAAAGAAAAGGGTTGGTAGTTCCGCACCTCGCTATGAGCGGTTGAAAGACCACCGTAGGTGTAGGGGCATGACAGTATTTGTCGAGGATGCGAAGGTCAGTCTAGATTATGAATGCAGAGCTCCCAAGATCTCAGAATTGAGGTAAATCGTGTAGAAATCCATCTAACACTTGAACAAGGGATTTACCACTAATATTTTGAAGTCTTGCGTATAATCAATTTTGACAAAATCTGATATGAATGGGAAAATTAGTTTTGTTGTGTTAAATTCCACTTGTAAATGTGGTTAAGAATTCATGAGGTTAATTGCAAGTTTAAACATGATATTTTAAGGTTTTCTTTTTATGTACAAATGACTGAACAAAAACATATAACAAACATGAACATTACCAAAAATGGTATCACAACACCACATGATTAAGGAGTTCACCCTGCTTGGGCTACATCTCTTTGGTCTAGCTTCCAATGGCTTGGCCCTCTCTATTATGCTAAAAAATGTGAATACATCAGTTTATAATTCTTAGATAGCTATGAAACCTATTACAATGGCTCCAAGATGCCCAAAGACTCCTAATTTGGTAAAAAATTGAAGGAGTTCTGATTTCCCCAATTTTTTCCACTAATTGCACTGCAAATTCCCCAAGACCTCACACCATCCTACAATTTCACACAAATTTCTGCTAACCTAGCACCATTTTTGCTAATTTCAAGGTGAAATTGTCAGAGGCTTAAATTAGCCTCTAAGGCCTAAAATATAATTTTTGTGGGCATATGGGGGCCACATACTTGGGCCTAATGCCAATGGCCCTCCCCCACTAGCCGGGTACCCGCATCACTCCGTTGGTGGTCACATGTGGTGGCACATCCAAGGGTTGGCCCCTCTTTGGATTGGCGCGGACTTCAAATTCAAATTACAGTCATGGACTATAATGGTTAAGAACTCTTCTGATGGCGTGTTGGTAGTTGGCTTTGCCCGTTGTTTGGTAGTCATGGGTTTGACCCCTGCTACTACTGCTTGGACCCTTTACCAAAATTTTGGTGGCCCCTGGGGTGCCACATGGCAGCCTCTTGCTGGGCCACATGGCAACCTGTGGTTGGCCGCCAACTGACCAAATAAATTTCGCCAACTCTGAACCTAGGTATTTGCCAAGTGTCAACATACCATTCACCAGAGGAGCTTGTTGACTAGTCAACCTGCCACATAAGCATGCACAATAATTGCCATGTCAATAGTATAGATTGCTGACTTGGCTATCACATTGTGCAAAAATTTCCTTGTTTCGGAAGACAAACATAACATGATTCTGAGAGCATACGGTGTCTGTTTCACATGAAACAACTAGATTCAACATAACGAGAACTACACGGTTGTTCAGTTTTCATTCCAATCCGACAACTTTGAATTTTGAGCTAATTTTTAGCCCTTGATCAAAATCGCATAATGGTGCTGATAATCAATGTTTACTAGACTTAAATGAATTGAACGAGAGGTTCAACATTCAGGCTAACACAAAATGTCAACTTCATGATATCAGAAAAATGGTGTTCTTCCTAAAATTCAAAAATTCAAGTGAATAAATAATGTCGAAAGTTTCCACCTTATCTTCAAATTAAAATTGGAAACCAATGATTCCAATTTATATAGGAACGCAAAAAAGTACATAGATAACCATAAATACAGAGATGCAACAGAAATTATACTTCATTTCATTAATGTAAAACACTGAAATATGCTTACAAACAAAGGTGGAAATAAACTAGCTCAGGCGATCGTAGCTTATCTCTCAGAAGAGATGTGGTAGCTACATGCCTCTGAACTGCATTACAATGAGGCTCAAGGGATTTTTTATTATTGAACAATGAGACCAAACCCTAACCCAAGGAGATGTAACACCAAGAGTTTATGGGCCCCATTGGGGTTAGTTGGACAACGAACTTCCTGGGGTCATGAATTGGTCATATTATCTCCATTTGACGCGCATGATATCTCGTCAAAAATATCTCTCCAAGGACTACGATGGAAAAGACGATTTTATCTGAAAATCATTAGCAGTATATTTCCAAGAAAGTGTCATTTAGGGCCTCAAAATGGCTCCAATAGTTTAGGACCCAAAAAACTGCTAAAAATAGTAAACTATGCTACAATTAAAGAAACTAAAAAAATGAAAGAAAAAATGGTGGGGGTTCAAGTGGAATTGGTGGGTGGCCACCAATACCCACCTGGATCATTCCTCCCTCCTTAAGAAGCAATGGTCTCCATTGTGTTTAATTCCTCCATGAGATGAGGAAACTTCTACTGAACTTGGTCCCTCGTGAGCCACTTGCCCTAGTGAAGGAGTTGGCCTGCTTTGACAAGTCGATACAGTTGTATCTTCTGTTGGCTAGTGTTCTTTATCTGCATGTCCATGATCCGATTAGTTGTAGCTTTTTCCATGCAATTTGGATTTAACTCTATTGGTGTGAGCTATTCTGCAATGTTAGATATGTCTAGTAATGGTGGAAAGTATGGTCGAAGGCAGTCTGCATTGAACACTAGGTGTAGGCCAAGGAATGCGGAAATGCTGAGCTCAAATGAATTGTCTCCCATAGCCTTGGTAATGGTGTAATGACCATATTAGAGTGGTCCAAGTTTCCAATCGGCTCTGATAAGGTGTTCCTTTTGCAAATGCAACCAGACTTTGTTGCCCACTTAAAACTTGTGTGGCACCCGATGTTGATCATGTCACTACTTGTACTTGGCATTTGATTTCTCTAGAATGCCGTGAAACTATTAGCGGATATGTTGGATAGGCTCAATGAAGTTGTTTGCCTTATCGGTTTCGAGCTGGAGACAAGCTGAATCTGCTTGAGTAGCTACAAATGACATGGCCACATCAATGGGACATAGTGGTTGGAATCTCAAGCCCACCTGAAAAGGGTTATGGCCAGTCAAGCTGGGGAGAGCCTGGTTATAGCTATGTTGAACATAGGGGAGGCTCTCATCCCATGTTCATGGATGCTTTGAGTTGTACATGCACAAAATGTGTATGATCATCATGTTGACGACCTTTGTCTGGCCATCAGTTTTGGGATGGAAAGCTATGGACTTAGTGAGTTTGGTGTCCAACATTGACCAGAGACTGGACCAAAATGTACCAAGGAACCTCCTGTCTCAATCTAAGATGATAGACTGTGGGATCTGAAATTGTACCCACACTCATTCAAAGAAAAGTTTAGCAGTGGCTTTTGTTGTGATGTTATTCTTGTAGGTCACCATAATGGCCATCTTCGAGAATTTCTCGATGACCAGAAAAACACAATCGTTTCCATGCTTAGTAGAAGGAAGGCCGAACATGTAATCCATGGAGATGGATTCCCAAGGTTGAATAGGGGTAGAATTCGGAGTATAGAGGCCTTGCTTCTTGATGGTTGGTTTGGCAATGGCATAGGAAGTGCAAGATTTGATGTACTTCCTGACATCTTGTTGAAGATTTAGCCAATAGAAATAATTATGCAGTACTGCCATCATTTTCTCAACCCCAAAATCCCCAGCATGCCGACTATAGTGCGCTTCCCAAATCATCTTGATACACTCGATTGAAGGAATACAAAGGTGACATAGGTGGCGTAACAGGGCATCTTAGAGGTGAAAATCTGGAACATGCTGACCCTCCAAGAGCATCTGGTATGTGTGGCCGAATTCTGGGTCGCTTTCGTAGAGAAGTGGCCAATTAGAAGTCTCGTGCCCACAAGAGTTGAGCACGGTGGTTAACTCCATGATCCACATGCACTCCTCGTTCATCAATAATGTATCCCAAATACTGAACTTGGGTCATGCCAAAACTGCATTTCTCAAAATTGGCACATAGCTTGTGCTGCTGTAGTGTTTGAAAAACCTGGCAGATGTAGTGGAGTTTCTCTTCCTAACTTTGGTTTAAGATCATAATGTCATCCAAGTATACCACCACAAATGAGTTAGCGAATGGATGAAATATCTCATCCCTCAGCCTCATGAATGTTGCAGGAGTATCCGTGAGCCTGAAAGGCATAACTAACCATTCGAAAAGGCCCTCATCTTTGATGCTAGTCTTCCACATATCAGAGGGTTCGATTGGTGCTTTGTGATATTCTGACTTCAAGTCGACACTGTTGAACTATTTTCCCCTCTTCAGTTGGTCAAAAATCTCATCAATCCATGGGATCGGGTACCTATTCAAAACAATGATCTTGTTCAGCGCTCGATAGTCAATACAAAGTCTCCAAGTCCCATCCTTCTTCTATACTAACACAGGCAGGCTCCCAGAGGGAGATGAGTTTGGTCAGATGTCACCTGTCTATAGCATCTCCTGAATCTGCCTCTTGATTTCATGGTTCTCCATAATGGAGCACCAATAGATTGGCCATTGGACAACGGTGCACTTGGGGTCAGATCAATGGAGTGCTTGACTTGACATTGTAGAGGCACCCCTACGAGGGAGGTGAAGATGTCCCCGTACTCCTCCACAACCTTTTCCATCTGTTGTTTTCGTGCAGAGGGGCCATATTTGGAGATCGTGGCCACTGTCTTCTTCTTTTCCTTAGGGTGTATAATTAGGAAAACAAATTTCCTGGTTTTGGAAATGAGATTACTGCATTGTTTTGTAGTAACTAAAAATATGGCAGTAGGTGGTGCTACCTCTAGTATCCTATGCAAATTATTTCCCAAAGTAATAATAACAACACGAGGCCTTGACTCATGCACAACATGTCTCTCCCACAAGTATGGTTGGCCTAATAATACATCACAAACATCAAGGCAAGAAACATCACATAATACCTCATCCGTGAAGGTATTGATGTTGTATGGAAGGAAACACTGATGGCTCATGTGAAGATATCGTTCTTGATGAATCCACCTGATGGTGTATGGTTGGGGATGTGCTTTGGTTGGTAAGCCTATCCGCTTTAGGACCTCTGCCGAAATGAGGTTCTTTTGGCTCCCTCTATTGACAATGAACTATAGTGGGGAACCCTCTACCCACATCTAGGAGTGGAAGAGGTGCTCCTCCTCCTCTGAATCTTCGGGTTGCTCCTTCTCGATCTTCATGGTCGAAACGGTGGCGTTGGGCTCCGCATTGATAATCTACATCCCTTTATCATTCCCCTTGTCGGGTTCTGACTCGCAGTGGGAACATGCATATGATTCTGAAGCCTTTATCTTGGCCACCAGTGACTGCTTGGCCTAACACTCACTTGTGTTGTAAGTGGAGCTCTTATGGAACTCACACCACTTTCTCGTGTCCCTTTTTGGCTTTGTGGTGTTGTTCTTTGCTTATGGATTTGGTGAGCTGTCTTGGGCCACCACACCTTGTCTTTGTCATTTTTATTATGGTTTGGAGGCACCTTTCTCTTGCTTCAGATTCACAGACACAAAGTGTCACTTTTTTTGTTTAAACTTCTGCTCGATCTTGATAGTGTATCGGTACATCATGCTAAGCGAGGAGATGTCCAGGAACTCCATCTTGTCTTGGATGTACCTGTGTAGGCAGCCGTGGTATTTGAGTACCAAATGTTGCTTAGAATCCTTGATACTCAACTCTGTGCGAAGGGTATGAAAAATATTGGTAAACTTTGGCACGTCTTGGTCGCTTCATTGTCGCAGCATGGTCCACTTTATGTATTTATTCTCATAGCTTCCTACAGGGTAGTACTACTCCTTTATGGCATCCTAGAATGGATTCCAAGTGGGTGTGGCTGAAAACAATGAGGTTTTACTTTCATCCTTCTGCTCACAGTAGGTTTCCCACTAGTCCTTTACGTGGGGGCAGCTTTGAGAAGAGAAAAAGTAATCTTTTCCCACCCCGAGAAATCATGAACATAAAAATACCCGTCTAAGAGATTTAACCATTTATCTATAATGTCTGCATCTATTTGAACCTCAAATATGGGAATGTCAAAGTTAACTTGTACCTTAAATGGTGTGGCACTTCCAGAGTTGCTGCTGGAAGTAGATGTCTCATCCCTGGGTAGCCACTGAAGGCTCTAGGCAAATTTGTCCATCATCGCATTCCTTTGTCGCTTGAGGGCCTCTTCGAGCAATATTTTAATAGGATCTCCTTCCCACTTGTCTTTCTTTTCATCCGCCATGGGAGGTCATTGGGATTTGCGAGGTTGGTCTTGCAAAGGTTTGACTAGTTCAAGCCCTAACTCCTTATATCCTAACCTTGTTGGGGACATGCAAAGAAAAAACAGAGAAAGAGCAAACTGCTCTGATGAAACTGATCCGGATCTAAACAGGAATGCAAAAAATTATATACATAACCATAAATATAGAGAGGAAGTAGAAATAATAATACATTTCGTTAATGTAAAATACTAAAACGTGCTTACAAAAAGAAGTGGAAATAAACTAGCTCGGTCAATGGTAGCTTATCTCTGAGAAGAGATGTGGCAACTATATGCCTCTGAACTGCATTACAATGAGGCTCAAGGTCAATTTTATAATTTAACAATAAGAGCAAACCATAAACAACCAAAACCCTAGCCCGAGGAGATGTAACACCAAGAGTTTAAGGGCCATATTGGGGTTAGTTGGACAACCAACTTCCCGGGGTCGTGACTTGGTCATATTATCTCTATTTGACGTTCATGATACCCCGTTGAAAATAGCTCTCTGAGGACTATGATAAAAAGATGATATTATCCAAAAAATCATCATTTAGGGCCTCAAACCGGCGCCAAAAGTTTACGACCCGAAAACCTGCTACAAATAGTAAACTATGCTACAATTAAGGAAACTAAAAGACTGAAAGAAACAATAGTGGGGGTCCAAGTGGAATTGGTGGGTGGCCACCAATATCCACCTGGATCAACCAATGACATCTTTTACATTCAAATATTCAAGTCCAAATTGGTATTCACATTTACATGGACATTGTGTACACTAGATTTTTCATACACACTGTGTCCCCTCAAACTCTCATATGTTGCGTAGTCGAGTTGTGAACCCAACTGGAAATACAATGGATGTATGGATATGGATGTTATCATGTAAATGCTGTCAAAATGCAACGATGGAACTGTCACTGTTGGAATCAAGCCTTGAACCTAGCCAGAAATACAATGGATGTATGGATATGGATGTTATTTGACCCATGCATTGAGCCAATGATTTGCTTAGTGCATGGTCGTTAAGAATTGCCAATTTTTTCCAACCACACTCCAAGTTGTATACGACACTATTTTCTCATGTTGACATTGGCCAATTTTGTGGCAGCCACACTCTAGGTTGTGCATGAAGTTCGTTTAACGCACTCCCATTTGCCTAGTTGAACTCTTCTATGGTTATATTTGGGCTCTTATTTTTTTCATTTTTGTGGGGAGGGATTTGCAATATTTGTTTCAATGGCTCATTTGATTTATGCTATTGGTTTAGTTTAATTAATAAATGAAATGCTTATTTTTTGTGGATTTTGGCTATACAATTGTAATAAGATTATGATTTCTTTATTTAAAATGTATTTTTGAATTTGAATGCATAAATAGATTCAACACCCTTAAAACCCCTAAAAAAGTTGAAAGTTGCAAATTAAACAACTTAAACTTATGATTTTTAAAATGATGTACTTAATTTTCAATCAAATTAACAAGAAAAAAGTCATTTTATCTCTTAATTAGACTAAATTTTACATAATTTTTTGTATTTAAAAATATTTTGTATTAGAAAAAATTAAATTTTAAAAAATTACAATGAATTAACCATTTTTATTTTAAATCTAAATGTTCAAGTATTCATCAGTTTTAGATGGCTAAGAATATATATGGAGCTATCTGTCCATTAATGGGCAATATATGTCACTCGTCAGATAATGTACTTTGTTAAAATCAATTGGCCCACAAATTAATGTATTGATAGATACATATATATTGGTTGTGGTTTTATGACAACACAAAAATCTATGGCATTCTTTTACTATGTACGGCATTGTGTATGACATTTTTTTAGTGTTTTGACATTTGCCAAATTTTTGGTAGGCACACTCCAAATTCTGTATTGCAATTTTTTTCGGTGCTTAGGTTGGCCAATTTAGTGAGAACCACACTCCAGATTGTGTATGGCATCACTTTGCTGTGTTCACGCTAGCCAATTTTGTGGAAACCACACTTGAGATATTTTTTGGCTTTCATTTTCCATCATGTTTGTGGCAGCCACACTCCAGATATTATTTGGCTTTCATTTCCTTTCATGTTTGGGAAATTTTGTTGTAGCGAATCTTGACATTGTGTATGCCATTCACAATTTCCTCGATAGTTATAAATCTCGCTAATTAATCTCATTCTATTCAATTAACTGTTCCATTTCTACTACATGGAGACTTGATAAACTTAAGTCATTGTTTTGGAATAAAAGATTTTGTGAGACTTTTCTTTCAAAAGAAAAAACAAGTATCATTCATTAAAACAAATGTAGTTGAATGTGTATTTCTCTGAGGACCCTTATATTCATAAAATATCAACTAAAAGTTGTTTGATAAAGAAAAACTAGAGATTCAAAAAGGTAAAAATTCCTCGAGCCCGTGAAACTTCTAGTCAATATGCCACATTTAAGGAGACTATGCAAAGAAACTGCTCTCTTCATTATTTGGTTGGGCTTAAAGAACCTAGAAAAAGGCATGCCAACAAAAAAAAAAAAACCTGAATTATATGAAAAAAGGAGCAACCATATCTAGCAATCAACAAGTAAATAACTCCGCTAGAAAGTGGTGGCCCCCGAGCATATGATCGATCCATCAACAATGAGCTAGTAACATGCCTTACCGAGATAATAAACACTAAAAACAGATTTATGTCTGAATGCCAAAAAGGACCTGAAACAGATGTAAGAATGAGAAGAAACAAAACCAAAAAAGCCACAAATCTATTGCCTCCCCTAGAAATTGAACACCCCTGAGAGTACTTGATCGAGCCATTGACCAAAAAATTATTGTGAAACTGACAAGGGTAGGTAGAGACACCTCTCTTCAAGAGGAGATCTGTCATCTAAATTTTCTTGTGATAAATATGGGAGAAGAAAAGGTTGTTGAAGGATTCCATGAGGGATTTAATTTGCTACATCCAATGGAATAAAGATGGCACCTTCAAAGAATATTGACCCTTAGCATAGTAAATTACTGATTTGGAGTCCCCTGCAATTTCAAGCTCCTCTATTTCCACCCATGATGCACATCTCAGAAAACCCCAAATTTCCACCATCTGAGCTTTTTAATTAGATTTGGAACCCCAAGACTAGAAAAAATGATAGGTATGGGAAGGTTTCACCACAATATAAGCCCCACACTTGTATTCACCATTCAAAGATACCCCGTCAAAGTATCCTACTAGAGATGATAGCCCAATTTCCTTATAGACATAAGATCCCCTATGTGGATTTGGTCTCCATGGCCTTATCTGTTGAAAAGAAGCCAAGATTTTCAAGTATGAAAGCCTCACATCAGCGACAATGTGATCGAAGATACTGGCATTTCTACATTGCCCGATTCCCCAAAAGTTTTATAGAGGGATAGTTCCATATTCTTCTAGATATTTGTCCAATTACTAAGGCATGATTCAATGGATCACCTTTTTACCATTGCATTAATATTGAGAAACTCAGTAACCTCATCCCAAATTGTGAGTGGAAAGGAGAAACTCAAAAACAAGTGCATCACCTCTTCATTCACACCATGACACAAGGGATAAATCCACAGGCCCTAAAATCCCATCTTTGATATATTCCCCCAAGTGATAATTTGATTATGAAGTACAAGCCATGTAAAACACTTTAGTTTTAAGGGTGCCTCCCATTTCCACAATTTGTATGTCCAAGGAGCACAGGTAGTAGAAATTTTCCTCTGTGAGATGTAGGAATATGTTTCTTTAGCCAGAATTCTACCTACCTACCCTTAACTACCCCAAGTTAGCCTATCAACCTTCTTGGTCAACATAATACTCACTTGGCAAAGATTGAAGTGGTGTTGTTCCCATTCCACCTCTAATTCCACAAGAAGCACCAGATCATGGGGATGCGACCATTTAATATGAGATAGAATAGATTCCCTATGGGAGCCAATATATGTTAGAGGAAAAATTCCATAGTCATTAAGAAATTGAATTATTGGCACAAAGAGGAGATGATCTCTTGCCACACCTTTTATTGCATCAAGATTGATGGCGATCACATCACCTCTTCCTACCTCCCCTCTTAAATTTTCGCATAGAGAGGGCTTGGCTTTCATTAAGCTGCGTCAAATAAATGAGCCATTCTTATTTTTTTGTGCACCTAATTGAACCCATTCTTCCATATTTAAGAAATTGAGATATTTATCGCTAATGATCCGATGCCATTTTCCAAATCCAAAAATGATCTCCACAAGTTCTTAATATGAAGGGAGAGATCGAAACTATTAGTATTTGTAAAACCCCATCTGCCTTTTGTCTCATTCTTGGATATTGATTCAATATAGGTCAAATGAAGTTTTTGTTTGTTACCGACACCAACCCATAGAAGTTTAGTTATGATTTCATCTATTCTTTTAATGACAACCTTGGGTAAATTAAATAAGTGCATCCAATATACGAAGATACCTTGCATCATGGATTTAATTAGTACTAGTTTACCACCCAATCATAGTCATTTATGTTCCCACAAGGAAAGATTCTTCACAATTGTTTCAATAAGCCACTCCCAATCCCGCTTACCATAGCTATTTTCCTTCAAGTGAAATCCAAAATTATTAAATCCACCTAAGAACGAGTTTAATTTAACTCCAAAATATTCAACAATTTGTTGTGTCACCTCCTCATCTGTCCCATCTGTGATCAATTCAAATTTCTACTCATTCATGATGAGCCTCGGGGCTTTCCCAAATTTAGTGATGATTTCATCAAATGTCTGCCATTTTGAGATATTGGCTTCCCCTAAGCAAAAAACTTCATCAGAAAACATTACATGTGAGGTTGATATATTTCTTGTCACCTTGTAACCGATAATCTTTCCTTCCTCTTTATTGACTCTAATCCCTCTGCTAAGCCAATCAATGACCAATATAAATAGTAACGAAGAAAGCACACATCCTTGACACAGACCTATAGAAATCTGAAATAAATTTATCATCAAACCATTGATCAACACATCCAAATTCATGATGACACATGGCATGATCCAATTAATGTGTTTGTAGAGAAAGAAAACATTTTGAAGAATCAATTTGAGGAAGTCCTAGTCAACCCTTCATAAGCTTTTATCACGTTGATTTTCATCAAACTAGCCTTCAACTTGTGAGATTTAATTTTATGAATACATTCTTGTGAGTTTTATATAGTAATTTGTCACACTGCCTATCTCATACCCTGAGATATCGAACTTTTCCTAAAATTTCGCAAAGTGACAAAATCTATTAATGAATTCACCATGAAAAACATTGATCAGAGCATCCTTGAAGAAAAGAAGAAGAAATGACTTGAAGTTATTTTGGAAGATCCTGTAAAAAATCCTATTTGCAAGCCCAACGCTACTTTTAGTAGGTAAAACCCTACTGGTATCCTTTGTTCTAATTAGTGACTAGTGCTGGAGGCGTGACTTTGGATAGGAAAATCCATGTTGATACTCTTCAACCAGTTTCTCCAAAAATGAAGCAGGAGATTTCTTACTAGAAACCTTGAGAAGAGTGAGATGGTTATTGTTGAATAAGGATATAGTCGAGTTGTCCCATTTTGAGTCCTTGACCCTACCTTTAGGAATCTTCCCCTTAATATGTGGACCTTCTTCCCCCTTTCTTGGATCCCTAACTCCCTCTCCTCCCCTAGAAATGCATTCCCTTACACCCTCAAATGGTTGTTCAGACTATATTGGTCATGTTATTGCTAAATTGTGCCTAATTTCCACCAATTTATGAAGGAGAAAGGAGATATTGAGAAGTCTTGTCTTGGACTTCAAAACCCATATTGAAGGAGTTTTCCAACATCAAGGCAATGAGTGTATGCTTCCCTCTTGTGTTTATTATTAATACAATGCATGTTTAGTTTCCATAAGTGTGTAAATGATTACTTGATTAGTATGATGCTCCTTGATCTATTGTATGGTTTACATTAGAATTCATATGCTATGTTCTTCCTTTGTTGTCTTTGTTTTATCTCTCTTACAGGTATTCATTCACAAAAGAATAGTGAGGGTCGAGCTTGGAAGTGAGGAGATTGAGATCGACATCGAAAAGAGATCACATAGGAGTGAGGTAGGCCATCTTTCCTCTCTCATGTAATTCTAAATTAAACTAGGACATTTTTGCATGTATTTGTTTCAATTGTTACAATATCCACCCAATAGACTAGAGGGACTACTTCTATTCGTAGAAGGGATTGCCTAGAAAATAGTTAGATAGTCACAACATCTTGGATCATTATGTCGGGTAATAAGGAAAACTATTATAGAGAAATGTGTTTAGCCAAAATCTACTTGACTCTATTAGCTATCAATTTAGAAACTAACTTATAAACATAATTACATAATGAAATTGGTTTGAAATTATAAAAGGTAAACGAATTAGATTTTTTAATAATAAGGGTGATGAAAATTACATTAATATCACTTAATAAGTGGCCCAAGCGATGATATTCTTCTACCATATTCAAGAGATGTGTTCCCATGATATCATAGAAGAACAAGAAAAGTTCCACCAACCATCCATCCAAGCTAGGGATTTTGTCCTTCGCAAAATATTTCATAACCTGTAGAAGCTCTTGCAATGTAATAGAACTATCCATTAGCTTGATATATTCCTCATTAACCACATGGGGGAAAATACTAGCAATATCCAACTGATATTCAATGCTTATCTTCTTTGACACCCTATATTGATTGCTAAAAACCATACAACCTCCTGAATATCTTTTTGGGACATAATAGTTATGTTTTCCCTGCCTCTAATAATCCAAATGGTGTTTGTGATCTTCCTTTTCATTGCAATCATGTGGAAGAAGACAGTGCTCTTATCCCCGCCTTGCACCCAATCCATCCTACCCTTAAGTATCAATTCTTCTTCTTTAAATTTCAATATTTTATATTATCTACCCTCATGATCCATTAGTGACTTCTTAGTATGTTCGAAAAAGAAATCAAAACCCATGGGGTAAATTAGTGCTACTATTTCATGCCAAATGATTTTCAATTCCTTCGAGAGATCCTTCTTGTGTTTTCTTATCCATGAGAAAACCAGTAATTTCAACCTGCTAAATTTGAAAGAGACCTTCTCCATATTCTTTCTTAGGTGTATCCATAAAGGTTGAATCCAAGAGGCTTTTACAAGGTCTACAAATTCTTGTTCTTGTAATCACATATCATTGAACTTAATTAGAAAGGTTGCAGACACATTTTATCTAATCCATTCTAGAAAATTTGTGTCATGATAAATAATATTAGTGAATAAGGACAATGAAAATAGTTGTTTCATTCTACCATAGAAATAGAATGTACAAGAAACTGATCGATTCTTTTAGCTATGCTCTCATCTCTGGAGCACAAATTCCTCCAAGTTAGGAAGATATGATAGGGTACTATATCTTTGAGAATTTTATGGGAAAATAAGTCTTTGAAATACCCTTCTAGCATATCCAACTTGCTTTTCCTTCCCTAAATCTCCATGACATCCAGCATTATATTCAAATCCACTGCTACAATAAGAGATTGAATATCCAAAGATCCACTCGAATCAAGCATGTCACAGAAAAATTTGTAGTTGGAGAAAGGAGCATATATATTGAGAATTTGAAGATGATTACAATATCCATGAATATATCCTATCAAGATGATTCCAACAAATGTTTTTAAAGTTTTGAGGGAAAATTATCTAGGGTCCCACATTGCTACCAATCCCGCAGACATGCCCAAACCACTTGTTTCTCAAACCTCCCAATTAGGGTATATTTTCAGTAGGACCTCTTGATCTTCTCTTTTTCTTACATTGTTTCTTGAAAAAATAACTATAGTTCAATGTTCATAATGAATTATATAATTAAGAGATCTTATAGTTTGGGTTGATCCCAAGCCTCTTACATTTAAAGACATTATCTTCATTAAGACATGTCTACAGTGGGTTCGTCCCATCTAAGGACCCACAATTCACTATCATTATACAATCCATCACTTCCATTAGAAGAAACATGATCAAAAGGTCAATATAAAGCTTCCTCTAGTAACTCCGAGGAACAAGAGTTAAGATCAGATCCAATACCTCTATATGAAGAGACTTTCTTATATTTAGTACCTTTCTTCCTTTGAGCCGGCCATCTATTTTATTGTTTAGGGCTTGTAAAAGCATCTTTCTTTTGGAAGAAATATTTATTTATAGTCATAGGTTCCAAACCCAAAGAGCCCTCACTATCTAAAAATTCCAATTCGGCATCCTCTGAGAGAGGGGAAGAAATTTTTCCCTGTGTAGGCCCATATTGAATGGGTGACAAAATTTGATGCCTTGAGTCATTTTGATATGAAAACTCCTTATATTTCGATGGACATAGAGAATATGAGGGCATCAATATCGGGTCCAAATCCAACACACCCCCATTCTCAATGAATATTTGTTGCTCTGACCTAGATTTTTACAGATATCCTGCCTTATCAACACCGGACTGTAAAGTAGTCTGTATACTATAAGACTTTGTGGGAGCTTCCTTGGGGAAATATTCGTAGATCCAAAAGTATACAAAGTATTTCTCTTCGTTTGCCTATATCTTGCAGGATCATGATCCACGAAACAAGCATCTCGACCCAACTTGTAACAACTACAATGAAAGTGTTTTGGCCAACCAATGATCAAATGACCAGTTACATGAAAACCCAAGCATTTGAGCAGGACACCCCAATAGTCCAATTGTTGAGGGATGGAGAAAGGACCCCAATATATAGCTAGAGAGACCAGTAATCCTCTAGAGTAATCAACCTCAACAAGGAACTAAGCTACTCTTTTGTCCAAAAGTCCTACACAACTCTCATCTACATAATATAAATTTGCAATCTTATTGGTGATTTCCATAATATCTTTCTTTGATGAAAACTCCAAAGGAAGGCCAAGGAGCTTCGCCCATAAAACATTCCATTGAGGGACTTCCTTAATTTGTTTCAAGCCCACTAACCATCTCCTAAATACATAGGAATCCTCTATATCAAACCCAAGGCATAGATGTAATCATATTAACATCCTCTTCCTTTAAAAAATGAAATCCAAACCAACAGTTAAGAAACAAAGTTACCTTGGGCTAATATTGGAGGATGGAAAACCAACTCTTGTCAATCTAGTCTTTCATCTAAGAACCAATCATTTTAGAAAACTCCCAAGACCTAATTAATACCCTTTTTATAAGACTCACAACACTGTCCTAATATACATCCACCTCGGGGATAAGGCTTTCAACTTCCTCTTCAACCATCATCGTTTCTCCCACTTGCTTCCAAAATTCATATTCAATGAATCCTTATTGGGCACATATTTTCGAAGAGAATTACTAACTTCTCCTAATGGATCCTCTCTCACTTCATTTTCAACCACATGTAGAGATTTGGAGCACCCCACCCAAATTGCAATCTCATTCTCAGTTGTAATGGTAACATCTATCAATTCATCCATGTCAGATGTGTTCAATAAAAAAATATTGAATTTCCATGTTGATTGCTAGCTTGGCACTTCCACAAACCCGCTAGAAATTCAAATAAGACTGGCCAAAATAACTTTAAATGTTGTAATTTGCAATAGAAAACTTAAAGGTATCATAGATCACTAAATTCACTCATTGGATCAAAGGAAGAAGAAACCCCAGCCAATCAAAAATACATCTCAGCCTCACCAGACCCATTGATTAGATCAAACCAAATTTATAATATCATAACCATCCTTCCACAACATTCTAGGGAAACCAATGGATTGAAATTATACGAGAATATCTGACACTAAAATATCACACTCAAATATGACCAGGAGCAGAAGTTAGAGATCAAAGGTATGATAATTTTAGAAAAGTGGAACCACAATAAATAAGACACCAACCCCATAAAGTGCCTTGCATAGGAACCAATCCCATAATAAATATATTCTAGCCAATCACTTTCTTCAAGGACATACCTAAGAAATCTAAGGTGGAGAAGTTTCCAAATTAGAAGAACTTTGATGGCACGATGTCATAGAATATCAGTTGGATGATCTGATTCCATCTAAGTAAATATTCCACTTAAATTCCTTTCTTATCACCACTCCAGAGTCCATTAATGGAGTGAAATCCAAATTCAAAATAGTGTACCTCCTTACCTACTTCTTTAATTGATGAGAAATATGCATGTTGTCATCCACTCCTACAACCTCATCATCAATCCACTTTCAATACCAGAGAAGAAAAAAAAAAGATCCAAAGCCAATGGCTTAAGAATTGAAAACTCACAGGACCATTAAAAACTTCACTCGAGGGTCACACAACTTTGCATAGTCCCTATATCAATCATGCATAAACTATAATCCCATTCAAGGATATGGGCGGTCCCAAGATACAATCCAAGATATTTCCAGTTCTATAGTTGAAGCCTCTCCTACCAAAGACACCAAATATATAATGCTAGACATAACACCAAAATGATAACAACAAAACCACCCAACTCCCCATGTTACATATAGTCACATACTGCGCAAAAACAACAACATATGCACCAGCATGAACTACACTAAATTAATCTTATTCTATTCAATTGACTATTCCATTTCTAGTGCATGAAGACTTGGTGAACTTAGGTGAATGTTTTGAAATAAATGATATTTTATGGAGTGATTTGATTTAACTTTTCTTTTTAGAGTATTCTAACAAGGTCACATTTTTTCCCATAAAATAGTGGAAATTCGAGCAAGATTTTGAAAAAATCTAGCAAAAATATTGGGAAATATGGGTTACAATTGTCAACAATCTTTGGGTTCCCCAAGGTTTTTGATGGTGCTAAATCCAATTCCACCATGAAAAAAAATTCAAACACTCCTATGGTCATATTTTTTGAAAAAAAAGTGGCAGGATTTCGCTGGAAAATGACTTTCCAGGAAAATTCTAAAATGGTTTTCTGGGAAAAATTGTAGCCTTGATGGACAACACCTTTCTTTTATAGTGTTTATTTTAAAAGCTAATATTTATTATATTATAAATAATTATTTTTTAAATAAGAAATTTCTTTTTTTAATTTTAGCTCATTAATTAATGGATTATAAATTTGGATAACGGTCAATCCATAATAAGCATGAAAAGACTTACTACATCATGCATCTTATATTCTCAAACTTTAAAAATCACAAAAAATCACTAAATTATTATTATTATTATTATTATAAAAAAAAATTAATATTCAAGTTCAACATACATACATTTAAAAATTATTGTTTCCAAATTTCATATCATCATGCCATGTGAGTTATACCTTTAGCTACTTGTGCCCAACTATTATCTTGGCTCATTTCATGCACGGGTCATGCTTTTGATCAAATCACCCATCCCTTGGTTTGTCTTACATGTCTTGTCTATTGTGTTTGTCGTGCACTAAAAAATAGTGTGCTAGTTCATGCAGTGGAAGTACCAATAATCGATCCCACTCAGTTACCAAAACCCAAACATTCTCTATGTATAAAACTGAACTTTCACGAGTTCATCACAACATGTGGCATCATAAGTAGTCATACTAGAAACCACAAATTTCCAACCAAATACAAAAATAGAAGAGTCAGACATTATTGAAACAAATACCTCATGCCTGATGATGATGTTGTTGCACTCTTAATCCTAGTCATGGAAAAGGTGCATGTTCCCATCACCTAAGCATATGAAATCCACCACCACTCAAAATTTATTCCATTCTCAACAACACTCTATCCAACAACTTATGTCACCAACTAAAGACAAACTCGAAAATGAAGTGGTATACCTTCTACCTTCCCTACTTATCATCTACCCATGAAGACCCATGGATGGATCCATGTGCTGTATACCCTTATGTATCTAGCTAATTAGGTAGCTATTGTGATCATAATACCAAATCCACAAGAACACACATAATCACACAAGTGCAATGACCTTGAATCTCATCATCACCCAAATATCTCTCAAAACATTATGCTCTTCTCATAATATATTCATCCTTAGGTACCCCATCATTTGACTCACCATGTAACCACAATAGTATGCCATTTTCTCAGGGCTCAATGTGAAGGAGAGTTATGGTAGCTCCGAAACCAAGACATTTATCTCCATCCTATGACTCTCCTACTAAAACAACTCCTCCATATCTCTATTCCATCTACATCAAGAAAGGAACATGGGAACAAATCTTGCATCTTTTCTCCTTAATGACTCTCTCCAACTATGTATCACAAACTAACTCACTCCCTCCAAGGGTGTATATGGATGCCAATATCTTCCTTGGCTTGTATGTATGAAGGTGCACCTCCAACCCAACAACTCTTCTAGATCAAGGTTGCCACCCTTTCCTTTGTCAAACTAATAAAAATCCTAGTCCCCTTTACAACTCTTTGATTGGGTTCTAGTGTCTATCCCATAACTCTATCTATCAAATATGCTAGGGTCTGTGCATGATGTAAAAGAAAAAACTCAATAGAATCTATCTTTTCATCTATTGTAACATCATTATCTAATTGTTGGTCCTCTCTATCATGCCTAAGAATAGAAGTCAATTTGGCTCTCAAATGTGTGCCTCCTCTCAAGGTATTCATTACAACTAGATTTGATCCTAATAGAATAAACAAATGATCCATATGAGGTACTAGAATGACCATATTTAATCTTAGAAACTCTTTTCTTATAACCAACTCATAGTCATCAAGTTGAACAATGGTAAAAAGTTTCCTTCCCTACCAATCTCTAAATATAATATGAACATCCTCCCTCGTCCCAATCACTCCAATATCCTTAAGAGTTAAAAGCCCTAATGGATGCTTGAACCAACATGGAATTATTCGATATTAAACACATATATCTATCTTTCCATGTTTGTCCATAGTGAATATTCAAATACATGATAAATTCAATGGGCACTTGCACAATTCTAATAAAGGTTTTGACTGAGATCGTATTTCATATGATGTTTTCTATTTATTTATTTTTTCATACGAATATTATTTATTATTATCTTGAAATTTATGTCCATTTCATATTAGGGTTTCCATAATTTTAATTTGATTATCAATCATCATTAGATAGATGGTAGGGATTTAACCTCTATAGAATATTCTAGTGTACACAAATTAAAGGCTGAGATTTGTTTTCAAAGTAGTTATTCATTTTTTGTTATTTTAATTATTTGTTAATTAATTAAATTGTCATATAAATAAGTCATATGAAATGAGTTAAAATTTTTGGGGCATGTGGTATTCATAAGTCATGGTATTGTAACAAACCCTATTTACAAACTAAGAATCTCCATTGTAAAGTAACGGTGAATCTCGAAACTAGTATTTTTTTTAAATGTAGATATGTTCTATTAATTATTATTTTTCTATGTTAATAGATTCCATTAATCATTCAAATAGACATAACAATCTAGTTTTTTGTTGTTGGTCTCCCTACTAGGGAAAGCAAGCTAGAGATAGAAGAACATAGATTTTGTCAAAATTTTTACGAAAAGAGAATATTTAGAGTGAGAATGGCTATCTTAGAATATGATATCAACATGAATATACTTAAATACCCACCAAGATTTGACAAAGAGGAAAATACATCCAAGTTGTACATGAAAATTATAGGTAGCTACATAGGAAGATTACCAAAAAATTGAGATCGATGCAGATTTAGGAAGACGTTGATACACCAATAAGCTCAGAACGAATCCTTGGTGAAGTAGGGTCCTTTCCTTTCTACAATAGTCTTCAATTTTTATTGCATCTATCAACATGAGAATCTTGCACTTCACCTTGTTACACTCCAACAATACTTTGTTGAGTAGTGTTTTCATCTTCCAATAAAGCTCAATAGTACATAAATACATATTTTGGCACCCCAAATTTGACCTAGTTCTAACACCTACTCAGCCACATAGGCAAGAATGTCCTCATCTATTTCAACTTGATCTTCCGACACTTCCATGTTATCATGAACTATTTCTTGAAGAATACGTCTAGGGGACTAGGTTTGGAAGTGCCTAGTAGTGAAATGAGGATGAAGGCGAGTGCATGCACTCTCTTCCACCCTCAAGGAGGAGCCTCTATAATTCCTCATCCATTGCTTGAGCATTAAGGTTGAAGAGGAAGGAACAAAATGAGGCAAGGGGAGGGGGAGAGGGCTAGTAAGAGTGGTTAGAAAAAAAGAAGCAAAGTGCAGGTCATGAGAGCTGAAGGAGAAGAAAGGTTTTAGCAGAAAGACAAGATAGAGGACAGGTGCCAAAAAGTATAAATAGGGGACCAATAGTCTAAGAACCAGAAAATAAGACCAACTATCTATACTCAAAACATATGTGAAGAACCAGATATAGCGTAGTTTCTCATGCAATTCTTCTTATCACTAACAATATCATAATAATTTTAAATAAATTTATAATTTAACTAATTTATACTATTTTTCAAATTTTAACAGCATGATATATATGTTAAAGTAAGGTTTCTATTTTTCTTATGGATTGATGGCTATGGGCATTTAGCAAGGATTTAATTTGTATGGTTTGTCCGGTGGGCCACACAAGCCCTTAGCATGACTAGATTTTGACCCATGAATGACCTTTACACGACATAATGCCTTAACTGAAAATCTTGTTTTGTTAATTTTTAATTGAAATATATATATAATTTGCAATTTGTTTCTATTAATTTTTTAATATTAATTTTACTATAAAATAAAATGAAATCAAGTAATTTGAAAAAAAACAAACATATTGAATTAAGATTCTTCTCTGTTTGACTTAGCCAATGATATGAAAAAATTACATATAGTTATATTTTTGTACTTTCATCATTTTGTCAAGTGACATTGAGATTCTCCCTCTTGACCTAGCCAATTATTTGGAGAAATTACATATAGTTATATTTTTGTACTTTCATCGTTTTTTCAAGTGACATTGAGATTCTCTCTCTTGACCTAGCCAATGATTTGGAGAAATTACAGAGAGTTATATTTTTGTACTTTCATTGTTTTTTCAAGTCATGTTGAACTATTTTTAAAATGTTCTCAACTTGTTTATTTAAATCTATTAGATATAATGCATTTTGAAGAGGAAAAATTTATCTCAAATTTCAAATTAATGAACTAAATTGAAATAAGATCTTAATGCTTTTACTGCATTATGTGGGATTGCATGATGTGAATTTAGATGGAGACAAGCTCTTTTTAGTATGACAAAAAAAGAGAATGCTCAAAAACCCATTGTGAGTGTAGTGAGCTACAATGTACTCCGATTCCATGATATCCTTACCTCAAAGTCTATGAGTTCATAAAATTTTTGTTTCATCATATAACTATTTTTTCATTTTATTTTTTTATCATGTTGAGAGACACTTTATAGTCCAGCATGGGGTAGATCTCACATAAACATGTAAACCTCATAAACGGAAAAGTAAATAAATAAAACATTTTTTTATACTTATTCCAAAAATATGGTAAATAAATAAAAATATAAATAGACTAGAGGTATGATAAATAAATAAAACCTCTTTTATATTTACTCCATAAACCTCCTTATATTTAAGAAGACTCAAAAAAGAGGTTTTATTTAGGTGAAGCCTATGGGCCAAATACCATTTTAATACCATGGGCCAAATAACATATTTATAAAAGAGGTATGGTAAATTAATAAAAACATAAATAAACGAGAGGTAGTAAATAGATAGAATTTTTTTTTTATATTTACTCCATAATTCACTTTATATTTACGAACACTAAAAAAGGAGGTTTTATTTAAGTGAAGCCTATGGGCCAAATACTATGGGTCAAATTATTATTAATACCATGCAAAAAAAACATTAGCCCTAATTTTAATATTAATAAAAATAAAGATGCCACATGGTATTGACCTATGGTATTGAGAACCAATGTTATTGACCTATGGTGTTGACCCATGGTATTAAGAACCAATGGTATTGATTGATGGTATTCACATGGAATACAAACTATTTAACGTGGATTAAACCATCATAGATCCATCTTTACTCTAAATCTACTAATTGCCTAGAGAAATCAAATATCGTGATATGCAAATTAGCATAGAGTAACAAAAGATTTGATTCCTTTGGGGGCTTGATAGATCCAAAATAAAAATAAATCTATGCTAATTTTTTTTGAGATATCAGAAATATAAATATATATGTAATAAATATATTTACATATCACACAAACATCACCTCGCCCACAAACATAATGAAATTAACATAATCAAATTAAATAGAAGTAAAATTTTAACTTACTTATCAAATTCATAGTTCTAAAAATTAGCTAGATGTCAATGATAACCTATATATTTTGAAAATAGACATAAATATCTGGCACATTTAACCACTCATGGAATATGTATGGTTATTACCAATTTGTCATAAAGAACCTTAATATTACGAAGTGGAAGACAAATTTTATACGGGTGTTCGAGTTCTACTCATCTCAGCAAAATTTTGGAAACAATATTTAACCATATTTAATTAATGGATCATTTTTCTATTTAACATTAAGACTGACCCTAACGTAAGATATAACTAATTAAAAAAAACAAAACCAACCGGCTAACGAGCGTGTACGCGTTAGATAAGATTCAAACAGCCTGTAGCACATATCAATGATCTTGTCTCTCGGCACATGGGTGATGCTGCCCGCGCAAAATTTTCGTGACACAGAGGTGTGGCATTTATGTAGGGAGCATTCTGGAGTGGAATTATGAATCGAAAGTTTTCTATTTAATACTCCAGCGAAAAGAAGGAACGATTAAACAAGTTCTCATCATTGATCCGTTCCTCGATTGTCTTCGCTCTTCTCAGAGCATGTGTCGGGAGTCTCCATCGCTCATACTATTTTAACAGTCCTTGAGGCAAGCACTCCTCGATTATCACATGCATGTTATGCTTGTGTTGATGCAGAAAATAATATTGAAATTGGTCGGATCCCGACTGCGTTGGTAATGGTGACGGTGTACAAAACATATTCTTTATTAATTTGTAATCTCCCACACCGACATGATAAGGTTTAAATATGTGGAGCTGCACAGCACCTTTATAGTGCCCTTAATGCGCATTCACGTTGGCCATTTTTGTTGCAGCCACACTCCAGATTGTGTATGCCATTATTTTCTTGTGTTCGCGTTGGCCAAACTTGCTGCGGCCACACTCCAGAACGTGTACGGCGTTCATTTCCCACATTCACGTTACCCAGTTTTGTTGCAGCCACGCTCCAGATTGTGTATGGCATTCTATTCTCGTGTGCAACTTGTTCAATTTTGTGGCAACCGCACTTCAGATTGTGTATGCCATTCTTTTCTCGTGTTGACGTTGGGCAATTTCGCGGCAGCCACGCTCTAGATTGTGTAGGACATTATTTTCCCGTGTTCACGTTAGCCAAAATTTGGATTCTTTTCCTTTGATTATGTTGCCCAATTTTGTTGCAGCGAATCTCGATATTGTGAATGGCATTCTCAAGTTGCGTGAGCCTCGCCAATTAATCTTTATTCTACACAATTGATCCTTCCATTATTAATCTTATTCTATTCAATTGATTCTTCCATTTCTAAACATAGGGAAATGCTTTGAAATACATTAGGTGTTATGGAGAGATTTCACTCAAATTTCCTTTATTACGTTTCTTTTATAAGTTGGTATTCAGTATGGTTTGGTTATTTTAAAAACAGTTAAATTTAAGTTTTTAAAGTGCAAGTTTTTATAATGGTTGAAATTGAATATTATTATTATTGTTATTATGCAATTTTAAAATTATAAGCTAGACATTATACGATTTTTATTTATAAAATAAGAGACTTATTTTCACTTAAATCTATAAAAACATACATACTCTAAAATTTAATTTTAAAAATATATAGTTAAATTAAGTTACCTTAAAATATCTAATTCTACGCAAAATTTTAATTAATAAAAATATATACATTATAAGAAAAGATAATATGGATCACTTTCATCGAATTAAAAAGAAATTTAATGTTATTGTTTTCAAACACATGAAAAACAATTGATAATCATAAACATATCACCGTATTATTTAAATTAAATTTAAAATTTTTTTATTTATATTTCAAATATGTTAAATTAAATTTCCTTAAAGATAAGTTCCAAGTAAAAATTTAATTAAGAAATATATATGTATTATACTTTTTATATATAGAATAAGACAAATAATATGGGTTAGATTCTTTAGATTAAGGAAGAAATTTAATATTATTGTTTTTAGCAATGGAAAAATGGATCACCATAAACATACACATATTTAATAATATTATTTAAATTATAATTAAAATAATATTTTAGAAATAAAATTATTAAAATAATTGAGAAAAATAAAAAATATTTGTTTATTTAGATGTTGTTCTATAATAAATTGTGCTTTACAATTTCCATTTTACCTCTTAACTAGATACAAAATTTACTAATTGAAAATCAAAACCATAACTTCTATTTCATTGCTGGTAAAAAACAATGTCTAGATGTTCAAATTCTAATTAATTATTATTATTTACAAAATAAACAATATAGAGATAAATGATTTAAGTTTAATTACATATGAATCTACTAACTTGACTAGATTCCAAATGAAAGGTGTGTGGGATGGGGTCACATTAATCTGAGTTTGGTGCTCTTCATCTTGTGGCTCAATGGTTAGGGCCTGTGTTGATGTGCCCCCATTGGGATCACCTCTGTAACATCCATTCTAATTTTTCACCTATATCATTGCAACCTAGACATCACGCTACATCTAGTCTTGCATACACTATGAAAAAGATAAACTATAATTAGTCTACGAATAAATTTGCATGCATGTAATTTAGAAAAAAAATGTTGAAATATTAGGAATATTTTTTTTTTGACCTTGAGTGTTGGTCCATGTAGCTCTACATAGTGATTTTCCTCAATGTGAGTGTGATGATGCGGAGGTGGAGGTGTCAGAGACTCCATGGAAATGCGCTCCGATGAAGCCTGTTTTGGATTATCAATCAATACCTCAAGTGACGTCATAAACTTATCCATATAGCCCTGTGTCCACATGTTATCATGAACATATTAATATAACTATAATCTAATATGAACTTATTAATATAAATAATGTATAATTTGATGATAAGAGTCAAAAATTTTGTATATATGTACATCACCTATGTCATGTTGGATGTACATCCTCCAAGTTTCATGGATGGCATCACAACATCTACGTGCATATGCCAAAAGCTGGTCATGTGATAGAATCTTGAGCTCACTATCAATAAGAAATGGAACTAACATGGTACAAGGCAACAATGGAGATCTTCTCCTCTCCCCATGAAACGTGACACGCGAACTTCCCAATGTGGTCAACATGGTCTCCACAATGGTACTCTTGCTATCAACGTCGAGTTGTGACAGGTCCTCTAGCTCAGTCGACAATACCACGCTCTAAGATGGTAGTGGCACCAATTTCAGAGGTGGTGGTACATGGGAAGGTTCCCTACAAGCCTTGGGACGATCATAGTTATGTCCCATGCTAGATCCTTAAAACTGTGATGGGGTGCTATTGGAATTTGGCCTCATATGGAACACAAACTGTACATATATCTACCAGGAAAGGTATTGGGTGAACTCATCATAGCTGGGAAAAATTCCAAGCTCTAACAAATTGCTAGTAAACATAAGGAGCCACATTGATGTTACTAAAATGTTTAAGTTTAAGTGGACCATAATGTCTAGCATGACCCACAGGGATCTCAAATGACCCCCCATGCACATCAATGTCCTTCGTGGTGGCTTTCACTGCCTCCTAATCATTTGTTCCTCTAAAATCACACCTCCTAGTGCTTAGTATGGCATGTAGGAGGACGTTCTATGGGCTCACCCTTTGGTAGACCTCCATCAACTTATCGACACTCTCTGGCATCAGAATTATGCTATGTCTAGCTAATGAGGCAATAGGGAGTGTAGTTTATTCTCGTGTAATCCAGTCACACTCAACCCTAATAACCTAGAGTGTGATAATGGTCACGGTGTCATCCCAGAGAGGGATCAAAGATGCAATATAACGTTTAGCTTCACCTTGTTCAAACTTTGAAATCCATAAACATAATTTAACATATATAACATGCTAAAGATAATAACATATGCATTAAATTCAAACACATAAATTGAAGATAATTTAAAAAATAAAGACAATTTAAAGACATAAACACATAAATGTACCTTAGACAAGTGAAGTTAGACTGTGTGCAACATCACCAACAAAGACAGATACATTTCCTCTCACATTCCCACTGGTGTCAAAGTAAGCATCTACCAGTGAAATGTGGCATCTGGCCGAGCTACATGATCTTTGTCGAGCCCAACCATGTTTCAATGATCCCCTCACACTTTGATGGCCTACTCATGGGGGTAGCAATGTAGAAGGCTTTGAATAAATCGAGTTGGAAGGGGATTGATTGTAAGATGCATAAAGTGTAAAAATTAAGAGTTGATTCAAATCATATAAAAAAATATATAATCATGTAATACTAAGTATAATATATAAAAATTGTAAATGAAAATGAAAACACATAATGTTAGGTTAAGGAAACCATATCAAGAAGTGTCAATGCTTAAAATTATATTTAGCTGACAAGGTTAATTATTTTGGAGATAAGGATGTTAAGTTTTTTCTATCTAAGACAGAGTATAATATGTACAATTTATAGCTTGATATGAAAACATAAAATCTTAGGTTGAGTGAAACCATATATGAAAGTGCCAACATCTAAAATTACGTTCAATAAGAAAGGTTAATTACTTTGTGCGTAAATATCCACCTTTGACTATATTGTACAAACATTAGAAATGGAAGTGAGAAAATTTAATGCTAAGTTGATGAAGGGATATAATAGAGAATTAACACTTCTAACTAAATTGAGCTAGTGAGGTAGGTTTGCTAAGCCATCATGATTTAAAATTAAGAATAGTACATGGATATGTATAAACGAATAGAGTTAAGGAATAGATGGAAGGACTTGTATAGGGGAATAGAAACAATATAATTTTATTTTTAGTATGTAAGAGCCATCTAAATTTGCGTACCTAATATAGGTAAATCAATGGAAGGTGAAGGATAACTAGTTAATGGGGTCATTTTTTCATATAGATATGCCAATACCAAAATAGTCTAATATATGAGATGAAGGTAGCATGAATACAAGAAATTCCTTTAGCTTCCATGTGAATCAATTCATGAGGTTTTTTTGTCCTACAGTTAAATATGATGGCCATTATCAAAAAAATTCCATGTATGTTCTTGTGCACTTACACAATAAAATTGAGGAAATGAATTCTTGAGATTATCTACCATCTACTATAATAATTGTAGTTATAAGAATAGTAGAGGGGGTAACTAAAAGGGTTATTTTGATAGTATGGTGATATTGATGATTGAGATATCATCACACCTTAGGTCATTGTTATAACCTCTTCTTTTCTTTTCGAAAAGAAAAATAAAAATATATTTGTAGATAAAACAAAAGTTACATGTTTCACATGCATAAAGAATTAATAAAAGGTTTTACCCCTAGTCATAGTTGTCACAAAATTTCTTAAAAATAAAAATATAATAGATATATATGCCCTAGGACTCATAAAAATGATATTAAAGAAGTTTCTCTTCAAATTGTAAACTTTTCGCTAAAAAAATTATATGGAGAAAATGATTTTAAACTTCCTTCATAGACCTTTAGAATTGAAGAAAGCCTAATACCTATAATATATATTTTTGGACACCTGATTTAATAAGGGTTTTGTGTATGGCACATGAATAGTCAATGGACTCCAAGATACAACTTGGTATATGAAAACCAAGGGTTATGCACATTGTATAAATGTATATCATTATTAATAGTAAAAACATTCAACATTTATCTTATCTATTATTTATTATTTTTGTGTTGCTTAACATGGTATCATAGGAAACATATTCTTACCCTGCTCAAGTGGGAGCCAATAGTTTTGTGACCTCTCTATGAGTGTTTATTCTACCACTTAGATCTGCAACTATGAACCTCCTCTCTTTCTCAGCTAGATTTAAGTTGGCTTCTATAGCAATAGTCCCAAAAGAAAATAAATAAAATTGAGGGTAATGAGGAATTGATTAACCTAATTTTTTCATTCAGCATGAGGTTCTATCACCTTTCTATGTACATTTTCTGGCTCAATCTCAAATATGTGCTCATTCTACCATTTTGGGCATTCTCTACGCGTGTTAGGTCTATCATTGTGTAGTTTTCAACCTGGAAAGATGTTTTGACTGACATCTCACACTCATCACTCTGTTGTACACTCTTCCTCATACTTTTTAGTATATTAATTGAAACCCTATTACTCATGCTCTTCCCCATACATCTTTCTCCTCTGCTTAGCTTTGTGGCTTTGGATTCCATATAAGAGGCTTTGTTTGACCAAAATTCAAATCTAGTTGAAATGGTGTCAAGAATGGGATATTGAATATCATCACTACTATTTTTCATTAAAAAATAGAGTGTGTTGAATAGTCATGTCCAAGCGTTGAAGCTATATTTCTGAGTTATTGAACGTTTTGCATTGAGTTTTTCCAACATACGATATTATATGGTAGCATATGGTGTGTTAAAAAGAATTCATTGTGTGAATATCCTAGTATATGCATATTCATATGTGCATTGGTTAGTTTCTCTGTTTGAAATATCTATATATGATTGGATCCATGGTATATATATGTGTGTGATGGGAATGTATATTATATATTCGATGTGTTGAACTTCTTTGTGCTACTGCACGACTTAGAAACTTGTTTTGTTCAATTCTTGAGTTTCGTAAAAAAATTGGTAGAGGTAAAGATAAGCCAACCAAAGATTTCCTACACCAGGAAAGTATCAAGCTTTTATAGGAAGATATATGGGTCTTGAAAAGAGAAAAGTTCCTAGAGTTTTTGTCTAAGGAAATATAACATTGTAGAATTGATATCCTTATATACTTTAGAGGTGTGTCCATGTCTGTTATCAAAATGGGGTTGTCGAAGGTGACTAGAATTTAGTATTAAAAAACATAGAGTTTAAAACAATGGATTAATTTATTAATTCAAGTCTAAGAATGTACAGTTTCTTACTCCAAATATGTCACAATGGGTCCCATTATATAGTTACTATGGCATCATTGGACTCGATGAACATAAAAACATGGAAGATACACACTCTGACTCAACTAAAACTCAGTTACATTGGAAAACATTTACTTCTATAATAGCACCTCGTAACTCACATAGATCTAGATAATTTCCTAACAACCAAGAAGACAACTCAACAAACCTATCACATTTCCAGACTCTTCCATTTATACATTATTCTAAAATTCCCCCTTAATGGAGAAATTGATTTGCTACAATACATCACAATGCCTACTGGTCTAAGTTAGCTAGGCTTACAAATATGACTCAAATATTTTATCTTGACTTTCTTTGCTTCAACATATTGATAAAATTTCTTCTTGGATTTGTTGCTCCAAACTAAGATGCTTTCAACCTATTTAGTCTTCTTCCTACTGCAAATCATAAACTCTGGATATTACTTCTTATTTCCATTTCAACTCCTTTTTCAACAAGTTCATTTTCATCATCAATAGTTTCTTGTTCGTTGGAAAACTCCCACATCAATCGATAATAATTTTTAGTCTCTTTAAGACTCCAATACATGAAAATTTCATTAACTTCTTAATTTTCTACATCATCCATGTTTTCTTCAACATTCATTGTTGCAACTTTTATGGAGACTTCATCAAAACATGGTCTTTCAAGCCATGCTTCTAGGAACCTTAATTCTTCTTCAACTTTTATTAGCTCTTCCTGGTCGCTACTAATATCTGCACACTGAGAAACATTCATGAGATCATCACAATTTGAGTTCTTTTCAACTTTTTCTTCTTCTGGAAAATTCATGTATGGACTTCTTTTACTGCAATGTTTGGAACCAACATCCTCTTGAAAGTTGTTCATTATCATATTTCATTTTAAGTTCTCCAATTCCTTCACTCTCTTTTCTTGTAACCTTCTCTTTAGATTCTTCTAGTGACTCTTTAGACATCATTCTCCCCTCACAACATATTTCATCTCTAGGATATCCCAAAATATTTTTGCATTATGTATTTCACCATATTCATGCAAAATACTACATAAGATGTTATCGTCCAGTGATGATATAATAAGAAACAATTCTACTACACATCTACTCTTATCTTAAGAATTTATAAAAATAAAATTGGAAAAATTCCAATAAATTTACTAAATGAAGGAGTCGCTCCTTTTTAATTGCCTAAAGCTTAAAATTTTTGCCTAAGAAATATGGCAAAACTAGCATTAATCGCCTCAATATTGCACTGGTTTCTTCATATTCTTCATTTTGATTCATGTCTTCACTAGGCATCGGTTCTAAGGCTAGAAACATTCCATATTCTTCTATAGCTTCTATCATTTGATTCTTTCTTCTCAATCACCTTCGTTCTCTCTGAAACTACTTAATTCTCATTTGTCGACCCATGACCAATATGCATGCTCCTTTTCACTTTTACAATTTAGTTTCCCACAATCAGCTACCAATTCATGGGAAACTCACCAATCAATTATTTCGTCAACATAAAAAGCTCCTACATATTTACAATATTTCACCACACTTTCACAACTTTGACTTACACAGTATTGCAAGATCATACACATAAATTTTACACATCTTGATCTAGGTGTACATTGGTGGCCACCTTCCTATTCCACTTGAACCCCCACCATTGTTTCTTTCACATTTTCAGTTTCCTTAATTGTAGCACAATTTACTATTTTTGGCAGTTTTTCAGCTCCTAAACTTTTGGTGTCATTTTGAGGCCCTAAAGGACGTTTTTTTGGCAACATTCCTTTGGGAAATTTCATTGAAATCAAATTTTCAGTTGTAGTCCTTGGATATATCTTTCCAAAAAGGTATCATGTGCATTAAATGAATATAATATGACCAAGTTATGAGCCTGGAAGTTGGATGCCCAACTAACCCCAATGAGGCCCATAAACTCTTGGTGTTACATCTCCTCGGGTTAGGGTTTCGATTATTTAGCATTTTCTCTTATTGTTCAATAATAAAAAGGCCCCAGAGCCTCATTGTATTTGAGTTCAGAGGCATGTAGCTGCCACATCTCTTCTCAGAGATAAGTTATCATCATCCGAGCTAGTCTCATATCCATTCTCTTTGTAAGAATATTTCATTATTTGATATTAATGAAAGGAAGTGCCATTTATGTTGCATCTCTATATTTATGGTTCTATCTATAATTTTTTACGTTCCTGTTTAAATTCAGGTCAATGGCATCAGAGCGGTCTGTTCTTTTTCTCTTTTTCTTAACATGTCCCCATAGAGGTCAAGATATAAGGAGTTAGGGCTCGAACTGGTCGAACCTTTACAAGACTAGCCTTGTAAATCCCAATAGCCTCCCATGTGGGAAGAAAAGAAGTATGAGGGATCAGAGGATCCTATCAAAATATTTCTTGAGGATGCCCTTGAGAAAGAAAGAAACGTGATGATGTATAACTTTTCTCGGATCCTCCAAAGGTTGCCCATCAGCAATGCGTCCACATCCACCAGCCACTCTAGAGGCTCCTCACCTTTTAAGGTACAAGTAAACTTTGACATCCCCATATTTGAGGGCCAAATAGATGCATATGTCGTATATAAATGGTTGAATCTACTAGAAGGATATTTTTCTATTCATGATTTTTCTAGCTGAGAAAAGATTACTTTTACTCTTCTCAAGACACCCCTCACATCAAGGACTAGTAGGAAACCTATTGTGAGAAGAAGGATGAAAGTATGACCTCACTATTTTCATCCGCTCCCACTTGGAATTCATTCTGGGACACCATCAAGGAGCAGTACTACCCTGTTGGGTGCTACGAGGATAAATACATAAAGTGGACCATGTTGCAGTAGGGAAGGGAACAAGATGTGTCAAAGTTTACCAATGTTTTTCATACCCTTCGCACAAAGTTGGGTATCGAGGATTCTAAGAAACATTTGGTACTTGAGTACCGCAACTACCTAGATAGATACATCTAGGACAAGATGGAGTTCTTGGACATCTCCTTGCTCGGCACAACATACCGATACGTTGTCAAGATCGAGCAGAAGTTTAAACAGAAGAAGCAAGCCTTTGCATCTGTGAATCTGAAGCAAGGGAAAAGTGCCCCCAAACCGCAGAACAAATGACAAAGCAAAGGCGGGATGGCCCAGGACAACCCGCAAAGGCCATAAGCATAGGACAACACTGCGAAGTTGAAGAAGGACACAAGAAAGTGCTGTGAGTTCCATAAGAGGCCTGCCCACAACACAAGTGAATGTTGGGCCAAGCAATCACTGGTGGCCAAGCTGAGGGCTTGAAAATCAGATGCATGTTCCAACTCTGAGCTAGAACCCGACAAGGGGAATGAAAAAGGGAAGCAGATTATTGATGCAGAGCCCAATCCCATCGTCACGACCACAAAGATCTAGATGGAGGAACTCGAAGATCCAGAGGAGGAGGATCATCTGTTGCACTCCCAGATGTGCATAAATGGCTCCCCGCTACAATTCATTGTCACCAGTGGGAACAAAATGAACCTCATTTCAACAGAGTTCGTGAAGCAACTAGGCTTACCAACCACAACACACCCACAACTATACACCATAGGGTGGCTTCACCAAGGACAGGATCTATGCGTGAGCCAACAATGACACCTTCCATACAACATCAAGCCCTTCATGGATGAGGTATTATGTGACGTTCCTCCCCTTGATGTTTGTGATGTATTATTTGTTGGCATTATGGCACTGATTTAGAGCTATGGCATAGGTGTTGTCCTTGATGACAACTGTCTTTGATAACGAATCTCAGTTCAGGCTTTCAGAATGAAGGAAAAGACATATACGCAGGTTCATCTAGATGAAGATGTGTATACACGCTGGTTAGACGTTGCAAAGGCGTGTATGCATATACACACACTTTCATGCAAGGAAAAACATGTATATGTTGGAGAACTTACCTTTGGTCCGTGGTTGTTGTTCCTTGGTATTTGAACCTATGGTTTTGGACCATGGTATCTCGTCAGAAGTGTTGATCCCAAGTATTGGGTCCATGGTATTGTGTTATTATGGTTTTGGACCATGGTACTGTGAAAGGCCTAAGACTATAAAAGAGGAAGGAGATCATTTGGCAAAGGATGATCTGAATTAATTGAATATCTAATAAGTGCTAGATCTGAAATATTGGTGATTGGGGTTATGGTGCAGATCTGGATCTGAATGAAGGAGGAACCTTAGTGCAAAAACAAGGATAAGTTCTATTGATGGGTCATAATATTTAGGCTTGAATGATAGTATCCTTGTATGATTTTGATCTGTTATATATGGCGCATGCTTGATCTATAAAAATCTGATAATTTGGGTTAATTAGTGTCTGGATATTTGAAAGAGTGAATTATCCTTTATAGATCTGTACGTAGGTTCAATGAAGTGAAGGCGTGTATACACGCTTGTTTAGTGAATAAAAGAAGCGTATACGCAGGTTGGTCCAAACACAGAAGCGTATGCACGCAGGTTTCAAGTTATTGAAGTAGCGTATATCTTTTGAGTTGTGATCTAGCTGCTTCTATTTACTGTTGTAGTGTTCTGGGTTAAAAATTTGGTGTGTGGTTACTGTTACTTTGTTCTGGGTACAGCCGTCAAAGAGGTATCTACTTGATTCAGTTCTAATTGTTGAAAAGAAGATTGTTTGATGCAGAAATTTTGATGATTGATTGATGTTCATGGATCGAGTCTGAATATTTATGAAACGTGGTCCCTGGAAGAAAGAGAAGGTTGTAGCCTTCTGTAGGCTAGCACCTACGTACTAGTATCTTGGCTAGTGCAAGAGCAAAGGGGGTTGTAGCTCCCTTCCAGGAGAAGCTGGAAAACGGGAGAGGGTTGTAGCTCTCTGCAGGTTGCAGCCTACGTACTGGTAAAGGACTGCACTAGTACATTGTAAAAAGAAGTTTCTAATTAAAAGAAGATAGAGACGAATTGTAGCAGGTGGTTTTCACCCACATTGGATTTCCACCTTATATCTTTTTTTCTTGTGTCTGATTGTCTTCCGCTCTATTTTACTGTTTCTGGTTACTAGTTATTTGATTCTGATACGCAGATTAATAATCAACATCTGAAAGATAAAGTAAATTATAAGTTTGCATTGTATACGCGTGTTTCCTTCTACATAGTTGCGTATATACGCAATTTTAATTAACTGAAGTAGCGTATATTATCTGGATTTGAAAAAGGGAATATTTGACTTGATAATACTCATTCACCCCCCTTCTCAGTATTATTTCCAACAATTGGTATCAGAGCAGGTCCTTCTGAAGAAGCTTGATCGCTTGAAGGAAGATCCATCATCATGAGCAACTACGAGAGAGAAGCATCTATCAGGCCACTGATTTTTGATGGGACAAACTTCGTTTATTGGAAGGTAAGAGTTACTGCCTATCTTCAATCCCTTGGTACAAAAGTCTGGGATATCATAGATACAGGGTACACTTTTCCATCAGCAACTCCTACAGATCTGACTGAGAAGAAAAATTATGAAACAAATGCAAAGGTTGTCAATACCCTATTAGGATGTCTATCTCAATCATAATTCTTCAAGGTTATGCAGTATAAATCTGCAAAAGAAATATGGGACAAGATTGTTCTGAGCTATGAAGGAGATGAACAGGTAAAACGAGCAAAACTTCAATCCCTCAGAATTCAGTATGAAAATCTCTGAATGCACAATGATGAAAGTGTGGCTAACTATTTCCTTCGCATAGATGAGATTGTTAATTGTATGAAAAATTTGGGTGAAGAAATAAAAGAGGCTATTGTGGTTGAAAAGGTTCTAAGATCTTTGTCCCCTAGGTTTGAATCTAAAGTTTCTGCAATAGAAGAAAAGGAGAATCTACGAAACCTTACCATGTCTTAGCTGCACAGAATTCTGACTGCTTATGAAATGAGGAAAGGAGGACCATCAAACAGGAGAGAAGCCGCTTTCAAGGCTTCAGGCAAAGGAGATTACTATGAGTCAGGACAAATGTCAGAAGAAGAGGAGGAATCAAATTTTGTCAAGAACCTTCAACGGGGTGCTGGAAGATTCAGAGGTAAGTTACCTTTCAAATGCTTTGCTTGTGGAAGAGTCGGTCACTATGCTGCCAAATGTCCTCATAAAGATAAGCTTGACAAAGGAAAGGAACCTGTTAGATGGAACAAGAAATAGAATGTAAATCAGAAAAGCTATTACACTCATGAAGACAGTGACGGACTTTCAAATAGTGATGGAGATGAATGAGGTAATAATTATAAACTTTTAATGGCTTTTGAAGATGATGATTACATGGATGCTATAGATGAAGAAGGTCTTTATGAAGAGATTTCTAAACTCAAAATTTGTTTAGAAGAGAAAAATGTGATTATTGATTCTCTGCAATGTCAACTGGCTGAAAGGGAAAAACATCATGAAAAATTGGAATGTGAAATTGTGGGACTTAGAAAAGAGATTGAGAAAACTAAAGCTCTTAATCTTAGATTTGTTAAAGGATCTGAAACTCTAGATGAGATTATCAATGTGCAGCCTTCCCCACTAATCAAGACAGGTCTGGGATATAATGAAGAAACATCTCAAGCGCAGAAACCATCCACCTCAAAACGTTATCTTGATGCAGCAAGGAGGAATGAGAAAAATCCCAATGGAGATGACCAGGTAAAACAGGGATGATTTACATCAAGAATAAACAAAGACTACCAAGTAAATTAGGAGCAATCCACCCTAAGGATGAACAAAAGCTACAACTAGCCACAGGTAAAATCAACTCAATTTGCCTCAAGAATGAATGACAATAGAAACTACAATCATTTGGCTAGTAGATTTGATAATCGCAAGATTTTCTTCAATGGCCAATGTTTCTCTTGCCATAACTTTGGCCACAAAGCAGCTGAATGTGTTGCCTATATGACAATCATGACTAGAGAAGCTCAAAAACAAAGAAGTATGACTGGAATCACAAAAGGGACCTATAACAACTTTTCCGCCGTTGAAAATGAAATTAAATGTTCTATTTGTAATAACTTCGGTCATGAAGATTCTGAATGCAGGAGCAGGTTTCATAAGACAACTCAGAAGGAACAAACCTCAAGTACCAGAACATGGAGAATGAAGGAACCACAACCAGAAAGATGTGGGATAGATTTATATGCAGAATGATAGGAAAATCAATGGTACATCGACAGTGGATGTTCGAAGCATATGACAGGTGATAAAGAAAAAATTCAATCATATAGTGCTTTAGAAAAAGGAAAGAAAGTTTCATTTGGAAATGATACCCCTGCAATCATAGAAGGAAAAGGCACTGTTCAGTTGAAAGAAAAAGTCAAAGCTAGAAATGTTTTGTATGTTGATGGCTTGAAGCATAATCTATTGAGTGTCAGTCAGATGTGCGATCAAGGAACTAAGGTAATATTTCGATCAAATGGATGTAGTGTTCATGATCTTGATACAGGAAAAACAGTGATCAAAGGCATAAGAACTCCAAATAATTTATACATATTTGAAGAAGGACAACAACAATGCTATTTGGCAAGAATGATGAACACTAGTTACGGCATTGGAGGTTGGGGCATCTAAGCTTTTCACAGATAAGGAATGCATGCAAATACTAGGTAGTTCGTGGTCTTCCAGACATCAAAATTCCAGACAATACAATATGAAAATCATATCAGTTTGGTAGGCAAACTAGAACTAACTTCCCTGAGAAGGAAGGATCAGCTAGCAGGCCTCTTGAACTAGCTAGTCCATATAGATGTATGTGGTCCATCTAGGTAAAGGTCACCTCAAGGAGAAGAATACTTTATATTATTCATTAACAACTTCTCCAGGATGGTTTGGATAGGACTTATGAAGCAAAAAGATGAAGCATTCGAAAAATTCAAATCTTTCAAAGCCTTGGTTGAAAACGAATCAAATCACAAAATTAAGTGCCTCAGGTCTGATAGAGGTGGGGAGTTTACCTCAAATGAATTTTTTTATTTTTGTGAAGAACATGGAATAAGAAGGGAATCCTCTACAGTTAGGACTCCTCAACAAAATGGTGTAGTGGAAAGGATGAATAGAACGATTCAAAAAAAGGCTTGTGCTATGCTTGGTGAGTTTGGAACTCTAGCAACCTTCTGGGGTGAAGCTGCATTTGTTGCGGTTGTTATTCTCAACAAAACAAATGTCCAGGTGCACAGCACTCAAACTCCTCATGAGCTCTGGTATGGTGAGACTCCTTCGGTAAAACATTTCAAAATTTTTGGAAGCAAATGCTATATTAAGAATAATGATGAACATCTTGGCAAGTTTGAACCTAGAGCAGATGAAGGCATTCTCCTTGGTTATTCTCCCCACAAAAAAGCATATAAGTGTTACAATAAAAGACTTGGAAGAATTGTTGACAGCATTGATGTAGTGATTGATGAAGAAAGAAACATTCCTAGGCAAGTAAATTATGAAAATATCGAAGAGGATGAAGACCATCCTTCAAATCAGACTGATGATGAAGAAGAAGCTGAAGAGGCACTAGAGGAACAGATAAGGATAAAAGAGAAGACTCCATCCAAGTACGTTCAGAAGAATCATCTAGAATCTCAAATTTTGGGGTAGAAAGAGGCAGGTATACAAACAAGAAGAACAATTGCAGAAGCCTCAAGCTATTCGGCATTGCTCTCCTCCACTGAACCATAAAATGTAAAAGAGGCATGCAAAGATGAATGCTGGGTCAAGGAAATGGATGAAGAACTTGAGCAGATCGAAAAGAATAACACCTAGGAGTTGGTTCCTAGACCAAAAGATAAGAATGTCATAGGGACAAAATGGATCTTTAAAAACAAGTTGAATGAAAATGGGGAAGTGATTAGAAACAAGGCCAGACTTGTTTGTAAAGGGTATGCTCAACAAGAAGGAATAGACTTTGAAGAAACTTTGCTCCCGTTGCTAGACTTGAGGCCATCCGAATGTTCCTTACTCTCTCAAGCTTTTAGAAGTTCAAAGTATTTCAAATGGATGTGAAATCAGCCTTTCTGAATGGAGACTTAGAAGAAGAAGTGTACATTGAGCAACCAGATGGTTTCATTCTTGGGAATGATCCAAATCTTGTATGTAGACTAAAAGAGGCTCTCTATGGTCTTAAATAGGCTCCAAGGGCTTGGTACCGTTTGGACAAATATCTTCATCAACAAGGTTTTTCAAAAGGATCAGTAGATAGCAATCTTTATATAAAAATTGAAAATGACAAATTGCTAATACTTGTTGTGTATGTAGATGATATTATCTTTGGCAGCAATGAAGAAGCTATGACTCAAAGCTTTGCCTTGGTGATGCATAAAGAATTCGAAATGTCTTTTCTTGGAGAACTGACATATTTTCTTGGATTGCAAATCCAACAAAATGAAGGCGGTATCTTTTTGTCTCAAACCAAGTATCTCAAGCAGATTTTGAAGAAATATGGCATGGAAGATGCAAAACCAGTATGTACCCCTATGGTTACAGGATGCAGCCTCAGTGCAAATGATGAATCAGCAGCAGTGCATCAACCAACCTATAGATCCATGATTGGAAGTCTTCTTTATTTGACAAGTACTTGACCAGACATCATGCATGCAGTGGGAATAGTTAGAAGATTTCAGGCAAATCCTAAGGAAACCCATCTTCAGGCAGTAAAGATAATTTTCAAGTATCTTCAAGGAACTCAAAACTATGGCTTATGGTATCCAAGAGATACAGATCTCGCTCTTCATGATTATACAGATACAGATTGGGTTGGAAGCGTGGATGACAGAAAAAGCACAAGTGGTGGTGCATTCTTTATGGGTTCCAGATTAGTATCTTGGTTCAACAAGAAACAAAGTTCGATTTCTTTATCTACAGCTGAAGCGGAATATGTGGCTGTTGCATCTTGGTGCACTCAAGTCCTTTGGATGATGCAAACCTTGCAGGATTTTCAAATCACTTGTGCACCACTTATCTCCATCTTATATGATAATACAAGTGCAATCAACATTTCAAAGAACCCAGTCATGCATTCAAAGACCAAGCACATACCTATAAAATATCATTTTCTCTGGGAAAAAGTGCTGGAACAAAAGGTCAAGCTGGAGTATGTTCGCTCTAAGGAACAAGTTGCTGATATACTCACCAAACCACTGCCCAGGGAAACTTTTTAATACCTCAGACAGAACCTGAGAGTAGTTGATGCATCATCTTGCTATTAAATCTTGTCTATTTCAGATAAAAATGGGTGTACGCGTGTTGCCTGAGGAGGATCTGCGTATATACACCGGTTTGTGTAGATACAATCACGTATATGGAGGCTTGATGGATATCAGTAGGGATAGGCTCTGGTTGAAGATAGTCTGATATGGGTTTGTAAGAGACCATCTAGCACTGGTTGAGGGGGAGCAGATAATCTTCTAATGATGCATTGTTGGCATTAGCTTAGAAGCTTTTGGTTCTAGCTCATAGTTGTTGTTGGTTTTAGGCGAAACATAGGCAGAGGGAGAATAAAAGGAAATCTTGGTTGTTGATCCGAATAGGTGATTAACAGATGCTGCTGATATCAGTTATTGGTGAATTTCATAAGTCTTGCTCTACATATTTCGTCTCTATGTCATGTATCTCTCTTATGGTGTCAAGGGCATGTATCGGCCTATTTTGGTTTCCCCACTATGCCTGGGATGAAGATGTAATGTTCTTGGTTGTCATATGTAATTTTCTGATGTGTCCACACTTGGTTGGGTGATGGATGTATGTATTGAGTCTTTTGGTGATAGGAAGGTCTTTTATGATGTATAAGTCATGGTTCTTCTTGAAGAACATCTTTTGCAGATCTTGCCTATAGTCAGGAGGAGCATGGTTAGCACAGCAGGGCAGAGGTTTTAGCATGTACTCAGGGGGAGCACAACCCTTTTCCCTTGAGGACAAAGGGGGAGAATGACTTTGAGGATCTTGGGGTTGCCATCAAGTCCAAAGGAGGAGATTGTTGGCATTATGGCACTGATTTAGAGCTATGGCACAGGTGTTGTCCTTGATGGCAACTCTCTTTGATAACGGATCTCAGTTCAGGCTTTCAAAATGAAGGAAAATACATATACGTAGGTTCATCCAGACAAAGACGCATATACATGCACGTTAGACGTTACAAAGGCGCGTATGCATATACACACACTTTCACACAAGGAAAAGCACGTATATGTTGGAGAACTTACCTTTGGTCTGTGGTTGTTAGTCGTTGGTATTTGAACCTATGGTTTTGGACCATGGTATCTCGTCAGAAGTGTTGATCGCAAGTATTGGGTCCATGGTATTGTGTTATTATGGTTTTGGACCATGGTATTGTGAAAGGCCTAAGACTATAAAAGAGGAAGAAGATCATTTGGCAAAGAATGATCTGAATTAATTGAATATCTAATAAGTGCTAGATCTGAAATATTGGTGATTGGGGTTATGGTGCATATCTGGATCTGAATGAAGGAGGAACCTTAGCGCAAAAAGAAGGATAAGTTCTATTGATCGGTCATAATCTTTAGGCTTGAATGATAGTATCCTTGTATGATTTTGATCTGTTATATATGGCACATGCTTGATCTATAAAAATCTAATGATATGGGTTAATTAGTGTCTGAATATTTGAAAGAGTGAATTATCCTTTATAGATCTGTACGAAGGTTCAATGAAGCGAACGTGCATATACATGCTTGTTTAGTGAATACAAGAAGTGTATACGAAGGTTGGTCCAAACACAGAAGCGTATGCACGCAGGTTTCAGGTTATTGAAGTAGTGTATATCTTTTGAGTTGTGATCTAGCTACTTCTGTTTATTGCTGCAGTGTTCTGGGTTCAAAATTTGGTGTGTGGTTACTGTTACTTTGTTTTGGGTATAGCCGTCAGAGAAGTATCTACTTGATTCAGTTCTAATTGTTGAAAAGGAGATTGTTTGATGCAGAAATTTTGATGATTGATTGATGTTCATGGATCCAGTCTGAAAATTTATGAAACATCATCCCTGGAAGAAGGAGAAGGTTGTAGCTTTCTGTAGGCCAGCACCTACGTACTAGTATCTTGGCTAGTGCAAGAGCAAAGGGGGTTGTATCTCCCTTCTAGGAGAAGCTGGAAAACGAGAGAGGGTTGTAGCTCTCTACAGGTTGTAGCCTGCGTACTGGTAAAGGACTGCACCAGTACATTGTAAAAAGAAGTTTCTAATTAAAAGAAGATAGAGACGAATTGCAGTAGGTGGTTTTCACCCACATTGGGTTTCCACCTTATATCTTGTGTTCTTGTGTGTGATTGTCTTCTCCTCTGTTTTACTGTTTCTGGTAACTGATTATTTGATTCTGATAAGCAGATTAATAATCAACATCTGAAAGATAAAGTAAATTATAAGTTTGCATTGTATACGCGTGTTTCCTTCTACATAGTTGCGTATATACGCGGTTTTAATTAACTGAAGTAGTGTACATTATCTGGATTTGAAAAAGGGAATATTTGACTTGATAATACTTATTCACCCCTCCTCTCAGTATTATTTCCAACATTATTAGGCCAAACATACTTGTGGAAGTGACATGTTTTGTATGAGTCAAGGCCTCGTGCTGTTATTGTTACATTGGGAAATAAGTTGTACAGGATAACGGAGGTAGCACTGCCTACCGCCATCTCTCTGGTTACTACAAAATAATGTAGTAAGCTCATTTCAAAAATTGGAAAATTTATTTTCTTGATGATACACCCTCAAGGAAGGAAGAAGACGGTGGCCACGACCTCCAGATAGGGCCCCTTTTCACAACAACAACAGATGGACAAGGTGGTGGAGGAGTACGAGAACATCTTCACCTCCCTCACAGGGATGCCTCTACATTGTTAGGCCAAGTACTCCATCAATTTTACCCTAGGTATACCATTACCTAATGAACTATTCTATCGGTGCTCCATTCTAGAGAACAATGAAATCAAGAGGAAAATTCAGGAGCTGCTATAAAAAGGTCACGTTCGGCTAAGTTCATTGCCTTGTAGGAGCTCGATTGTGTTAGTACAAAATAAGGATGGGACTTGGAAACTCTGTATTGAATATCAAGCATTGAATGAGATCACTGTATGGAATAGGTACCCAATCCCACAGATTGATGACCTTCTAAACAAACTTAAGGGGGGAAATATTTCATGAAGATCGACATGAAGTCCGAATATCACCACATACCAATCGAACCCTCCAATGTGTGGAAGACTACCTTCAAAGCCAAGGAGGGCCTTTTCGAATGGTTGGTTATGCCTTTTGAGTTGGCGAATGCTCCTGCAAACTTCATGAGGCTGATGGATGACATATTGCACCATTCACCAACTCATTTGTAGGGGTATACTTGGATGACATCCTGATCTTCAACCAAAGTTGGGAAGATCACGTCCACCACATCCGAAAGGTTCTCCAAATGCTGCGACAACACAAGTTGTGTGCCAATTTAGAGAAATGCACTTTTGGCATGACCCAGGCTCAGTATCTAGGTCAGATTATTGATGAATAGGGGGTGCATGTGGATCTAGTTTAGATCCAAGTCATTCGGGATTGGCCATCCCCAACTACTCTAATAGAGCTCCATAGCTTTCTGGGTATTGCCAATTTTTACCACTGGTTTGTGTTGGGGTTCTCTCATTTCACTTGGCCCTTGAGTCAAGTCACAAAAAGAGGAGTGAAAGAAAAATTCTTTTGGCCTGAATCTAAATAGAAGTCATTCACAGAGTTGAAACATTGCCTCTTCTATGCACCAATGCTCACATTACCAGACCTGAAACAACAATTTGAGATCGAGACAAATGACTCTGACTATGCTATTAGGGAATTCCTTACTCAACAGGGGCATCCAATGGCATATTATAGAGAAACACTTTTAGACACAATCGAAAAGTATCCCACTTATGAAAAAGAGATGAATTCCATTGTGCAGGCTTACCAATAATGGAATCATTACATTTTGGGGAAGGAAACAGTCATCCACACAAACAAACCACCCCTACAGTTTATATAGATGAAAGGGAAATTGCATAATGAATGACATCAGAAGTGGTCCACATACCTGCAATAGTTCCATTTGAATATCAAGTACAAGAAGGGAAACACAAATAGTGTTGCAGACTGCCTCAGTCGACCACTGATCATGTCGTTAACCACCATGCTCAACTCTTGTGGGCACGAGACTTTTGATTGGCCACTTCTCTACAAAAATGACCCAAAATTCGGTCACACATACCATACGCACTTGGAGGGTCAGCAAGTTCCATATTTTCACCTCCAGGATGCTCTGTTATGCCACCTGGGACACCTTTGTGTTCCTTCAAGTGAGCGTGCGAAGATGATTTGGGAAGCGCACTATAGTTAAGCCGTTGGGCATTTCAAGGTCGAGAAAATGGTGGCAATACTATAGAAGTATTTCTATTGGCCAAATATTCGATAGGATGTCAAGAAGTACATCAAATCCAACAGCTTGTGCCATTACCAAACCGACCATCAAGAAGAAAGGTCTCTATACTTCACTACCTACCCCTATTCAACCATGGGAATCCATCTCCATGGATTTCATGTTAGGCCTTCCTACTACTAACCATGGCAACGACTATGTTTTTTTGGTCATCAACAAATTCTTGAAGATGGCCATTATGGCAGCCTAGAATAAGAGTATCATAGCAAAAGCTAATGTTAATTATAAGCAGTGACATGATCAGCATCGGGTCCCACACAAGTTCTAGGTGGGTGACAAAGTCTGGCTACATTTGTAGAAGGAGCACCTCGCTGGGTCCCACCGCAAGATTCACCGGCCTTGATATGGGCCATACACCATCACCAAGGTTTTGGGAGATAATATTTTGAGCTTAGAATTCCCCCATTCCTTGGCCTACACCCAGTGTTCAATGTGAATCACCTTTGGCAATACTTTCCACCATTACTAGACACATATGACATCGTAGAACAACCCACACCAACAGAGTTAAATCCAAATTACATGGAACAAGATACAACTGATTACATCATGGAAATGTAGATCAAGAACACTCGCTAGTAGAAGACCCAACTCTATTGAGTTGTTAAAGCCGACCAACTCCTACACCAAGGAAAATGGATTGCTAGGGACTAAGTTCAGCAGAAGTTTCCTCATCTCATGGAGGAACTCAATGCAATGGAGACCATTTCTCTTAATGGGGGAGTAATGATCCAAGTGGATATTGGTGGCTACCCTCCTATTCCACTTGGACCCCAACAATTTTTTATTTCAGGTTTTCATTTTCCTTAATTGTAGCACAATTTACTATTTTTGGCATTTTTTTGGGTCCTGAACTTCCAGAGACATTTTGAAGCCCTAAACAACTTTTTTTTGGAAATATTCCCTTGGGAAATTAGATTGAAATCACGTTTTCAATTGTATTCCTCGGGGAGGTATCTACAACAAGGTATCATGCGCGTCAAACAGAGATAATATGACCAAGTTATGACCCCGGGAAGTTGGCTACCCAACTAACCCCAACGGGTCCCGTAAACTCTTAGTCTTACATCTCCTCGGGTTAGGGTTTTGGTTGTTTAGGGTTATCTCTTATTATTCAATAATTAAAATTCCCTTCAGCCTCATTGTAATTGATTTTAGAGGCATGTAGCCGCCACAACTCTTCTGAGAGATACGCTACCATCGCCTGAGGTAGTCTCATTTTCATTCTATTTATAAGCATATTTCATTATTTGATATTAATGAAATGAAGTGTTATTTCTGCTGCATCTCTGTATTTATGGTTATATCTATAATTTGTTGCGTTCTTGTTGTTAGTTCCAGTCTTTGCAGCCTGTCACCAGGGATCAACATGAGCTCTTACTATGTCTGGTTTTGTTAGATGTTTTGCACATGATGTTTAGCACAGAAAATGTCACAAGTGCATCCATCAAAAGAAGCTAGGAAAAATCTTTCCAACAGTATATCACACTCCCATAACCGGTTTCTAGATTAGAAGATATGATCGAAATGAATGAGTGATTCTTGGTTATGCATGTTTTGAGGTCAGTTGTTGCACACAATGACAAGTTTAGTACAAAATTAGTTTTTGAAAGAATGGTAAGGAATTGTTCAAAAGTGAAAGAGGTTTTTGTTCATCACATATCAAATAAAAAAACCTCCTTCATTTTATGCACAGGTGCTACTATGTGGGAGATATATAGTGATATTTGGAGCCTACATTAAAACAAAGCAAAATTTTCATATTTTTTTACTGTTTTAGTCATTTTAGTATGGGGCCATTTTACAACTTATGGAAAGTAATTTTGAGAAAAACAAAGAGGTTTTTGTTAAAAACGAGCCATATAACAAAAACCTTTTTCATTTTATACACATGTATCATGGATTGGGATATGTGACTGGACCTTTACAGCTCATTTTCACATATTTAAATTTTTAATGATTTTTTGTTTTAGAGATGATTTTGTCGAACCGATTGCGAGCAACTGGAAACGAATTTCCCAAATTTGAGAGAGGTTTTTCTCCAAAAGGACCTTATCTACAAAAGTCTCTTTCAATTTTTTAACAGGTGTTATGGTTTAGGAGATACGAGGTCATCTTCAACACCTATTTTCAAAAATTCAGCCCAAGTTTAATGTAACTGATTCTATTTTGAAGAAAATGGTTGAGGTCAATCCCTTAGTCAAGGATGAGAAAACGTATATATTTTATGAATTTCATAGTGTAGGAGTTGGATTTTGGTAGAAGTTTGGACTCTTCAGAAAGGAAAGAGCTTCATTGTACACTCATATTTTGATTTTGGCTAAGGAATTGAGACCAGGATTTGCAGCACTCTTTGGGATTCATGTGGCAATGTCTCTTAGTAAAATGATTCTCTTTGTAATTGTGAACTTCTTTATGTGATTTCATGCCATTATCTATCTTATTTCTTCTGAACTAAACAAACTAGAGTGTAAGTAGAATCCATTGAAAGTGCAGTGCTCTACTTGAAGTTACTTTAGTTATTTGATGTTTTCAACTATTTGGGGAGGATCCATGATTGCTATTTCCCTATTCAATACCTCACCTGTCTATTCCTTCCATCTCACTCAAATTTAAGTGCCAAAATGATTTCCTACCTTGCCCAATTGAGATCTCTGTAGAACTGAGCCTCAATCCCTGCACCCCAAAATGTGCCTTTCCCTCTGAGCCAACAAATCACTATTTTATCAAATCAAACTCTCTTGCACTGATACCTAGCCTAAGATCAGAAGATATTTTAGTCATATCAAGCCCTCATCGATCATAATTTGTAGAGATTGACCTAGAGAGAGCCCTCTCCTGACCTGGTAGGGCTAAATACCATGCTGAGCGTGGTTTGATGTTGGCCCTAGATCCTACCTTTTCAGCCTGAGGTAAATCTAGGCACTAACATAGTGGCGACCATACTGGGGAAGAAAAGTTTATTTGTTTGTTAGCGTTATTTTTTTATATAGACTACAGACAGAGCCTGAAGTTAGCCAGGTAGCCTTCGAAATGCTCTTGATTTGCATTAGCGAAAGTAGATAAAAGTTGCTTCAGTCAATCTCTAATCTAGTCTTATAAATGGAGTATCTAACTTGCAAATTGCCCCACTAACATGTATCAAGCTTAGATCTGATTGTTGATGGTGGACAATGATCAGACACATATGAAGGCTGAAATCATCTACCTGGCGACTCCATTGTTTGAAGTCTCGAGTTTCAAAGTATTGATGGTGGCTCCACTAGCTAAATGAAGAACTCAGATGTTGCTTCTATTTGTTCAAGGTATTCATGTGTCAATTTTTCTAATCTTCCTAGTTTTCCTAATCAATTACCAAAGGATGTATACATTTTGAGTAATGGCCCTAAATTCAATGGGGAAGATCTGACTTTGACTCTAGAACATATAGAAAATTTTAAAACGTTTTTGGAAATTCTTAGAGTTAAAAAGGAAGATGTCTTCATCAGTTTGTTCTTTGATTCGTTTCAAGGCAAATGTAGAAAATGGATTGAAGATTTTCCTATCAGATCTATTAAGTCCTTTGCAGATTTTTGGCATATCTTTCTTGAAACATGGATGGACAAAGAAGAAGAATTCAAAATAGAGGTGCCCTCTATTCAAGCTTTTAGAGAATGGGAAGATATGCGCATGGATGATGAGGTAGATGAGAACTTTGCTTCATCTCTTTCTTCTTATCTGAAATCCTGTCGATGCAGCCATGAAGTTAAGCTCAATTTTTTGCAAGAGTTTTCCATCAAAATTGAAAGAGATCTAATTGAATTAGAGACCCAAATACAGTCCCAGGATCTAGACTGTCGAGTCCCATTCTTTGGGGACCTTTTTCAGCAGAAGGAACAGAAGGTAAGGCTGCCCATGGATATTTGCATTGATAGTTTGGAACTGGAAGCATGCATTGAGGAGTTGGGGTAGCAAACAGAGTTTGGTTTTTTTGATCCTATTGCGACGTACATGGAAATTTTTTTCAGTTTAAATGATATATCAAATTGTCTTTTACATAACCGAACTCGTTATGTGCATGTATGGCTGTCAGCATTTACATTTGTGTCCTAGTTGAAGCACTTTCAAGCAGCATCTTTGTCACAGTTACTTGATTGGTTGATATGGCATTACAACATTACTCGATGTATCAAATTTGCAGCAAAGTGGGTTAGATTTGTACAAAAATAAGCTGCCCGAGGCAGCATTTCAGTTTTCGATATTTATTTATGTACATGTTGCAGTATGTATATGTTTTTGGATTGGTATGAGTTGTTTTGGGTTTGCAGTTGTTTGACCGCCCATGCCCAATGGAAGAGGCACTGTCTACTTTCCAAAGATCTATAGTTCTTGGCACCTCCAGGGAGCTACCATCCCCATTGGAGCCGATGTTAGTTCCAGTCTTCGCAACCTGTCACCAGGGATCAACATGAGCTCTTAAACACGAGCCATATAACAAAAACCTCTTTCAATTTATTCACATGTGTCATGGATTGGGATATGTGACTGGATCTTTACAGCTCATTTTCACGGATTTAAACTTTTAATGATTTTCTGTTTTAGAGATGATTTTGTGGAACCATTGCGAGCAACTGTAAATGAATTTTCAAAATTTGAGAGAGGTTTTTCTTCAAAAGGACCTTATCTACAAAATTGTATTTCAGTTTTGTAACAGGTGCTATGGTTTAGGAGATACGAGGTAATCTTCAACACCTATTTTCAGAAATTTGGCCCAAGTTTAATGTAACTGATTCTATTTTGAAGAAAATGGTTGAGCTTAATCCCTTAGTACAAAGATGAGAAAATGTATATATTTTATGAATTTCATAGTGTAGAGGTTGGATTTTGGTAGCAAGTTGGACTCTTGAGAAAGGAAATAGCTTCATTGTACACTCATATTTTCATTTTGGCTAAGGAATTGAGACCAGGATTTGCAGCACTCTTTGGGATTCATGTGGAAATGTGTCTTGGTACAATGCTTCTCTTTGTAATTGTGAATTTGTTTATGTGATTACATGCCATTATCTATCTTATTTCTTCTAAACTAAACAAACAAGAGTGTATGTAGAATCCATTGAAAGTGTAGTGCTCTACTTGAAGTTTTCTTTAGTTATTTGATGTTTTCAGCTGTTTGGGGAGGATCCATGATTGTTCTTGCCCTCTTCAACACCTCACCTATCTATTCCTTCCATCTCACTCAAATTTAAGTGCCAAAATGATTGCCTACCTTGCCCCATTGAGATCTCTGTAGAACTGAGCCTCAATCCCCGCACCCCAAAATGTGCCTTTCCCTCTGAGCCAACAAATCACTATTTTATCAAATCAAACTCTCTTGCACTCATACATATCCTAAGATCAGAAGATATTTCAGTCATCTCAAGCCCTCATTGATCATAATTTGCTGAGATTGACCTGGAGAGAGCCCTCTCCTGACCTGGTAGGGCTAGCTACCAGGCTGAGCGTGGTTTGATGTTGGCCTTGGATCCTACCTTTTCAGCCTGAGGTAAATCTAGGCACCAGCACTTGTAATTCGGATCACATCTATGATACCCAAATGGTTTTGTTGCACCACACTTCCATTTTGCTTCTCTTCACCCTTTTTTAATCAAATACACCTTTTTATTTTGATTTACCTCATAGAAATACTTCCACTAAAACAAATACCCAACACATTTTATAAAAATTTTTTAAATCTCTTCACTCCAAAAAAAAAAAAAAATTGATAGAAATACGCTTTTGACGAATAAAGAAGCAAAATAATTTCACCAAATTAACTCCTTATGTGTCCTTTAATCCATGCACAATTTATTCTTCATAAAAAACAAAACTCAATTTTACTCCATAAAAATAGTAACCTCCAACGTTTGGATTGGTTTTTCTTCCATTAAAATTCAAATCATACCTTTGAACCTAGGCAACAACATGGAAATAATAGTTGTGAATAAATATTCATTGGTGGATAAATATTGAGTGGTGGATAAATATTCACTTTCAAGTGAATCGTAATGTGATCCCTCCAACGAAAAGGATTACATACTACAAATTTCCTTTTCTTTGAAAACAACGACACAACCAATTCACCAATTCGATTCTTTCAAACCTCCAAAAAAAAACTTGGCTTGTGCTAACTGGAACAACCCTTCCACCTGAGGTATGTGGCTCTTCAACACGTCTCAATGCCAATTAATGCAACAAATATCCTCTTTGTGATCAGCTTTGTGCGCATTTTCACTTCTTCCAACTAAAAATAACTACACAGTGAATTCACCCACACTTTCTAACGCAGATCTAGATTTGGCTTCTCATATTTCACTGGATCTCATATCCATTTCTCCGCATCACACCACAGGTTTTTGGTTCTTTCGATGCGCACTACAATTGGAACACAACACATACATTTTTAAACAATATCACCATAACATTCAACAATGAACCAGGGAAGCAAAGAACTCTATCAACAACATTCATATCACTTTAACAACTCCGATCTTTCCCATTGACTCCCGAAAGATCAACATGCCACACAACCTCTTTGAAACTAACAACCCCTAGCCTTGAAAATTTTCAAGAAGAATAGCCTCTAACCTTCAATTTACTGTGACAGTCACACACAGATCTACTCATAGATCCACACGCTCAACCAAGGCACTAGCCACCAGGTCAAAACCACATTCAACGATGACTCTCATAGATCATGACAGATCTCTATGCTTGCATATCTCAGCCCTCTTGCAAAAACAACATGCTAGACTCAACTTCACGGAAGCCTAGTAATTTCACCGATGGCCTCAAGACCTAGTGGTTTTACACCAAACAAGATTGGATTCAGAATTGATTCACCATTTCAAACCACTCCAACCACATTAAAATGAACAACTCTGATAGTTTCACCTTCTTTATAATTCAAATCTAGAAGAGATATCTCAGATATCAACCTACTTTCTTTCTAGATCTGTAGAACTCCCTCTTTAGCTCTGATACCATAATAGAAAACACAGAGTTAAACACAATGGAATACTTTATTAATTCAGCTCTAAGAGTGTACACTTTCTCAGTCCAAATACATCACAATGTGTCCCATTATATAACTATGGGATCACTAGACTCGATGGACATAACAACATGGAGGATACATAGTCTAACTCAACTAAAACTCAATTACATTGGAAAACATTTACTTCTAGAAAAACACCTCGTAGCTGATATAGATCTAGATAATTTCTTGAAAACCAAGAAGACAACTCAAAAAACTTATCACATTTCCAGACTCTTCCATTTCTACATTATTCTAACATTATGGACTAATTATTAAGTTCATAAAATATTCCTAATTTTTATCATAGTTCCTACGTTTGTTCATATGCACAGTTTGAAGGGAACACAAAATGTTTTCATTGGTTTTTCCATAACTTTATTCTACGGATGTGACATCTAACCTCGTATACTCTCTCCAGAGTTTTGTGCATTGGTTTATTTCTAGTGCGTTGTTAAATACATACAATACTTTGTGTGGAGAGTTAAAAACTTTCATTGAATCTCTGGTATATACGTAGCATGAGTTATATAATTTGTGTGGAATATAGTTGGTTTATATGTGTATAGTTCCACCTTACCAAGATCCAATGTTGAATAATCTCCAACATTGCTATGCATTGAAGAATCTTTATTTTGCATTCATTGGAGTCTTACAATAGGTGAATCTCTACATTGAATGAAGTGAGAAGTCAAATGAATATGATGAATTGGTGTTGCATTATTTCTCTACAATGAGGTGAGAATGGAATGATGCATGCTTTGAGCAGTTTTATCTCTAGATAAACTATGTCACATACATTGAGTTTACATCTATTCATTGGTTGCATAAATGTGTTGAAATTTGTTGATTGAAGTCTTCGTATGAATGCCTTCGTTTAAAACATCACAATGTTGAATTGGATTTAAATTTTGTGTTATATGATTAATATATGGTATTTATGTATGATTGATCCATTCATATATATGTTTTTCATTCCTATGTATTTAGTGTCTTAATTAAAGTATTTGCTCCAACCATATATTACTTGTGAAGTTCACCTAATTGTTTTTAGTGAAAATTGTCAGAATTAATAAATTATTAGAGTCGTAGAATATTTCAATACATTTCATTGTTAATGGGATGGTAAACATCATCAAGGACACTCATTTTGACATTAGAATTTGTTTATAAAATGCAGAAGACAATTTTATTTTTTTTGCAGTTCGAGTCACAGCTAGAACAAGATGAGTGACAACAATATAAACATGATTCTGAGCAGGTATTCATTAAAAAAAATCATCTATTTGACTTTGAAATGGACTCCCATCGATATGAAAAAAGTAATCAAATTAGTAAATTTTAGGTTGATTTAATTCTCAATGCAAGAGTAGATTTGTATGTAGATGAAAAAATTCAACCTGCACATCCCAAACCCATTGTTAGACCTTGGGAAGAGCTTACCAACAATTGGAATAAAACCAGTCTTGGAAATAACAAGAAGGCCTCATTTCACACTCCATACTACTTCAAACCCATCAATTTTCAAATTTTTGGGTTTCTTTGAGATGGTTCACACTCACCTATTCAATATCTTGCTCCTCCTCCACTTTCACAACATACTGTAAAATTCCAATTGTGACATAGTTGGCGATGTGAAAGATCATTATTTTGATCTTCACCCTTCTCAGAATTGTTGTAAGAACACTCATAATTCAAATAAATGCTTCATAAAGAAGCCTCCTACAAGGATGAAGATCTAGTTTGGATGGATCACTTCTTGGCAATGGGCTTCAATAAACAAGAAGATATTTCACTTATGCCATAGAATTTGTTCTTGAGTATTGGAAATTCTTGTGATTGAGATTTATTCATCTTGTCACCTTGTATCTAACAAGGGGAATTTATGGTAATCTACAAGCTTCAAAGATACAATAAATGAGCTTGAGCCACAACTTGAGCTTGTTCCCTGAACCTTGAGCTAGACTCGTCCATACCTAGATTCAGAGTCATAGCCAAAGAAGCCCATGAGAATGCACTTTGTTTGGTGGCCTTCCTTAAACCACCATAGGTTGATACCTCAATGGTCTCCCTTTTTAGAAAACTTCCTCCAATAGAAGACTTAAGCTTCTAGCCAGATTTGGAAGCATTCTAGGTTGAGACCTCAATGGTCTTCCTTTTAACAACAAAAGGGAGCACTTCCTCTAGATGAAGGCTTTAGCTTCTAGCCAAATTTGGACTTATCTAGAAACTACACTAGGCATTCAAGTGTTGATGGTCATCCTTAAACCACCATTGATTAAGACCTCGAGTTCTCCGACCTATACCATAATTTTATATAGGACAATCATCCAATTGCTACCATGCATTTTGTGCACATTTTTTTGTTAATACTCTCTTCTTGGACTCATATATACCAATTTGTATTAAGGGGAAGAATGTTTGAAACCTAATCAGGTAATGGTTTTGGGTGTGGAATGTGAATAGACAATGGAGTGCAAGAGATCACTTGATATATGAAAATCAACATCATACATATTATATAAATGTATACCATTATGAATAGGAAAAGTAGTAAATGTTTATCTTATTTGTTGTCCATTATTTTTATTTTTCTTAACACATATAAACTAGTCGAAGATTAAAAAAAAAAGGTAACATATAAATAGAAAGTTTAGACTGACTAAATAATGTTGATAAGAAAACCATTTCTAAACTCAAGTAGATTCATCTAGCCTTCCTTAGATTTAGAGTCCCTTTTTTGATCATTTATCAACCATAATATTGAGTTCAATGTAAAAACAATCAAAAGAAGTGATAAAATATATCATCAATAATCTAATGTTATTACCCAAAGGACTAATAATAACATTTTGGAGATGTGTATTTCTACTAATACAATTATTAACTAAAGAAGAATAATCATAAATACACAAGTTTGAAACACACCTCCAACACTACTAATTACTCCCCCACTTTGAAAACCCCCCTTTAAAAAATCTCTAATTGATAGATTTATCTATCTATACCCTAATGATATGTCTTCAATTTTTTTCCCATTTTTGAATAATGGGTTTTATTCATAAAGCATAAATATGTAAACACATGTAAATATTTGAAATAAACCTATTTTCAAAACTATTACTAGCACAAATTGTAACATACCGAGTTTTCCACTCAATTTTTTTCTTTTCTTTTTTTATTTACTTGGATATATAAAAAGTTTGCATAATAAAATTATGATGCTTCCATCACGTCTAGATATTTAAGAGCTTTCTAGTGATATAAATTTTCTCACAATCTGAATCCTAAATTGAATTTTATGCCCATTTGAATTTTACTTTATTACACAACGCCACATAAATAAGGGAATTGTACATGGCATCCATATGAAGCTCATGTGACTCTTCCATGTCCCCACAGGTAGATCCACATCACCTATGAACTCTATATGGAATTCACGTAATCTCTTGCTATGCCATAGTGGCACCACCATGATAGTAGAGTGTGGTGTGTTGAAGATAATGGGGAATATCCTAGAATAGGTAGAGTTGGTTCACATAGCCTCAGGATAGGAATTAGTTTCTATTTCTTAGGATGTTGTTCTAACTTCCCTAAAACCATGTATTCTATTTAATGTGTAATGTTGATGAACAATGTAGAGCATTCTACAGAGGCAGACTCTCCTAGTTCTTTCTCTTTCATAGAGCTGACCAGTGGGTTTTATTTTCATTAATTCAAACATTGCCATTTTTATCATGGTATCAGAGCGACAGGGCTGAAAAACCTGTATGCTGGCTGGCGGGTGGTTCTTTGAACGGAAATCATTGCACGTTTTGAGTGGATAGCCGTGACGATAGCACTACTACACTTCTCAAACTTTCTATTTTCAATCATCGCAGTTTTTCAGTGTACAGATGCGACGGTCTCAGAAAATTGTTGTATTTCTACGATGGTCTCAGACATTGGGCATATATTTGCGACTAGTCTAAAAAATTTGGTGTATTTTTGTAACCGTCTCGGATATTGGGTGTATATCTACGACGATCGTGTAAATCAAAGAAATTGCAAAGGGAGCCAAGAACAAGGTTGTAGTTGTTAGAGAAGCTGAGTGGGGAAGCCAAGAAAAAGGTTGTAGTTGACAACAGGAAGTTGTCTAAAGGCAGAGAAGAAAGCCACAGTGATCTGTGTGTGTGTTGCGAGATCAAACAACAGTGATCTATCTATGTCATAGATCTGGGGTAAAATTAACATCTTTTACCTGTCGATTTTATTTTTACTAAATTGCCAAGATGAATGAAAACATATTTGAAGCATGCATGAATGAGCATAACAAGCTCGATGGTTCCAATTATGCAAATTGGAAGTTTAAGATGCAGACTCTGTTAGAAGTGTAGAGTGCTTGAATGATTGTGAATGGGGATGAGCCGAGGCCCGCGACTAGATCAACGTCGGTCCTAGACTCGGATAAAGGATAAAGCAGAGCAAGGATAATGTTAAATATGTCAATGAAAGACTACATTATATCACACATTAAAGAAAGTAAGTCAGCTAACGAGATCTGGGGAATTCTGAAGGAATTGTACTAGATCAAAAATTCAAATCATCTTCTGTTCCTCAAGAGTAAGATTTTGTCCATGAAAATGGAGGAGAATGAAATGATTGCTTCATTCGTAGCAAGGATCAAGGATCTGAAAACCAAATTATTAGATATTGGTCATACAACCATTACAATGAATGATGTCACTAATGATTATCAGATGTTCATCATTGGGATCAATGCTAGAGAAAAGATCCTACATTTTGAAGAGCTGATAGGTATACTGATACATGAAGAAGAGAGGAGATCGACTCTGAAGCCCCAAAGTGTCGATCTTGCATTGGTGGCGAGGAAGAACTTCTACAAAGAAAGGAGCTCCACAACAGAAAAACGGAGCAAGTTCACAGAAACGACCAAATCCAACCCAAGGTATGCACTCGAATAAAAACTACTCTGAAACTAAATGTTTTTATTGCAAAAAATTGGGTCACATTGCCAAGGAGTGTATGAAAAAGAAGTATCATGAAGAAAGACAGAAGCCAAAGAGACATGCAGTTCATCTCGAGAATGGTAATCAAGTGCAGAATTTGAGGTTGTTCATGGCAGATCGTGATGAAAATGTTGATGCAGACATTTGGTATGTAGATTCAGGAGTGTCAACACACACACACATGATAGGGAACAAGAACTCATTGGAGGATTTTAAAGACATCAATGAAGGCGCACATATTTACCTAGGTGATGACAAAAGTCATCAAATCAAAGGATGTGGGAAAGTTTCTGTCATTCTACCTGATAGTAATATCAAACAAATTTATAATGTAATGTATGTGCCTGACATAACAAAGAACTTGATTTATGTATCAATGATTACAGGTCAATATTTGAAAGTCGAATTTTTTAAATCTAACTGTTACGTTAAGGAGTTGCTATATGGAATGAAGACAATTGCTACAAGAATCCAAACAGGAGAACTGTACAAGTTGGATGTGAGACCTACACTAGTTCGAGCATTGACAGTAGTGAGCCTGACTACAGAAGAGCTTTGGCACTAGAGATTCGGCCACATCAATTACAATGATTTGCTGTTACTACAAAGGAAAGAAATGGTAAGAGATCTTCCTATGCTAAAGCAAGTACATAATGATTGTGATGCTTGTACTTTAGGAAAAATGCATAGAGAAGAATTCCGTGTTAGAGTAGAAAAGAAACAAAGGGATATACTAGAGTTAGTGCACCCAGACCTTTGTGGTCCAATGCAGACAAAATCATTACGAGGTGTAGTGCATTTCCTACTGTTTATTGATGACTATACGAAGTTTTCTTGGGTGTATTTCTTAAGTATGAAGAGTCATACATTCGAATACTTTAAGCAGTTTAAAAATATCATTGAAAAACAAACAGGGAAACAGATATAAATTTTTCGTTCTAATCAAGGGGGAGAATATAGGAAAGATGAGCTGATGAGATACTGTAAAGATCATGGAATTTTGTAGTAGTTTGCAGTACCCCATACTCCACAACAGAATGGAGTAACAGAAAGGAAGAACAAAACTCTGGTGGAATGTGCGAGAAGTATGTTGATAGGTAAGAATCTTTCAAATGGTTTTTGGGCTAAAGCAGTGAGTACTGTGGTTCATTTAAAAAATAGGAGTCCTACAAGAAGTCTTGAGTTTAAAAGTCCTTTTGAAGCTTTGTATGGATATAAGCCTGCAATAAAACACTTAAGGATATTTGGATGTAAAGCATTTTTCGACACACCCAAGGAGGATAGAAAGAAATTACAGTCAAAAGCCATCAAATGCACTTTTCTAAGGTATTGTTCGTGATATAAAGAATATAGATTATTTAATCCCTCTACTCACAAGATCTTTGTTAGTAGAGATGTTAAATTCCATGAGCAGGATAATGAAGAAATTGATGAGCACTATGATGGATGGGACATTCCATACTCTAAGGAAGAAGAAGCAAAGAATAATCAGGGTCAACAACAAACAAAGGTAGAGGATGAACAACAACAACAGCATCAACTACAGCAGCAACAACAACAATAGCAACAACAGCAGTAGTAGGAAGAAATAAGGTTTGAAACCACCACCCCACCACTCAGGAGATTAGGTAGGAAAGCTCAAATGCCTACAAGATATAGGGAAAATGCATTTATAACTAGTATGATGAATGTTGTTGAACCATCTAGTTATAAATAAGAAAATGAAAGTAATGAATCAAAAATAGCCAGGGAATAGGAATATGTTTCAATAATCAGAAACAACACTTGGGAATTGGTAGAACTCCCTAGAGGAAAATAGGTCTTAGGTTGCAAATGGTTATATAAACTGAAAATTAATGTAGATGGAACTATAGAAAAACTGAAAGCTAGGTTGGTTACAAAGGGGTACACACAAATATAAGTGATAGATTATGAAGAAACCTTCGCCCCTGTAGCTAAATTCAATAACATCAAAATGTTAATTGCCTTAGCTACCAAGAAACATTGGATGATGCACCAACTAGATGTAAAGTCTGCATTTCTGAATGGAGAACTAAAAGAAGAGTTTTATTTAGAGTAACCAGAAGGGTTTATCCAAAAGGGAAAAGACCATTTATTATGTTGGTTGAAGAAAGCACTCTATGGACTAAAACAAGCTCCCAGGTCATGGTATGAGAAAATTGATTTATTTTTTATGCAAGCTGGCTACAATAGAAGTAAGAATTACCCTAATCTTTACACCATGAAAGATGAACAAGGGTGTGTAGTTCTGATTTCATTATATGTAGATGATTTGATAATTATAGGTGATGCTATATATCTAATTGATTAAATCAAGCAATAGATGTCACAGATGTTTGAGATGAAGCATCTCGGTGAACTCAGATATTATTTAGGTCTCAAGATCTGGAGAGATTCAGGTCAAACATTTATGTCTCAAGCAAAGTATGTCAAAGGCCTGTTAGAAAAGTTTAGAATGGATTAGTGTAAGCCAGCACTAGTACCATTGTAGTAGAACATCAAATTGCAGTGTGAGGGTGGCTCAAAAGCAGTGGATGCGACACTTTACAGACAACTGGTTGGAAGTCTAATATACCTAACAACCACTAGACTTGATTTGGATTATGCAGTCACCGTTTTAACCCAATTTACATGTCTAAGCCACTCGAAATCCATTGGAATGTAGCGAAAAATGTTTTGAGGTATCTACAAGGTACTATAGATTATGGAATTATTTACACTGACTCTTCTGATGTTAGACTGGCAGGATTTGCAGATTCAGATTGGGCAGGAAATGTAGAAGATTGCATATCTATAGCAGGTTATGCATTCTGTCTTGGACCCAGGGTGATCACTTGGAGAAATAAAAAGTAGAACACAGTCTCCTTGTCCTCAGCAGAAGCAGAGTATCAAGCCATGTGTGCAGCAACATACGAGGTAGTTTGGTTGCGAAGACTTCTTCAGGATGTTGGGGAAGAATAGACAGCCGCAACAAAAATCAGATGCGACAATCAAAGCGCAATCAAACTGGCCAACAATCCGATGTTTCACAAATGCACGAAACATATTGATACTCAATTCCATTTTGTAAGGAAGAAAGTGTAATCTAAATAAATTCATTTGGAATATTGTAATACATGTGATAACATTGCAGACATTTTAACTAAGCCCCTTGGAAAAGTAAAATTTCAAATGTTTAGGGAGATGTTAGGCATATATGTGAACCCATTCTCCATTAGGGGGAGCGTTGAAGATAATGGAGAATATCCTAGAATAGGTAGAGTTGGTTCACATAGCCTTAAGATAGGAATTAGTTTCTCTTTTTTAGGATGTTGTTATAACTTCCCTAAAGCCATGTATTCTATGTAATGTGTAATGTTGATGAACAATGTAGAGTGTTCTGCAAAGCCAGACTCTCCTGGTTCAGACTCTCCTTCGTAGAGCTGACCAGTGGGTTTTATTTTCATTAATACAAACATTGACATTTTTGTCATGGTGTCCATTTGAAAGTTAGCCAACCATGCACAATGTTCTATGGCATTGTTCTAACCAAAACTAGCTGGTTTTCTTAATTGGTGACTTTCATTTTCAGAACCCCCCCTCAACCATTAAATTACAACATAATGGGGGTCTTGAGGTGGATGAGAGCCATTGATTGGCCTCGTAACCTTATTGCACTACTCAAAGGTGGTGTTCCTTTAATGATGGACCCATTGTGGGATTCCCCATGTCACGCCCACCCTGTCCTTTAACTCACAACATACCAAGGTGGCCTGAAATTATTATAGGTCATTAATTTGCCTACTCTACAATCATGTTATGTGATTCATTCCCATTTATTAGGAGTTAAATACTGCTAATTAGTGGTAAGCAGTCACACTAATTGACAAGTCTAACAAATGGGCATTTTTATAGTAGCTCTTTCCATTACTCCACTATTGTTGCCCATTCCATGTTATATTTCATAAGCGCTACAACTGCAAGAAATGGGAATTGGAGAGGTTCCACCTTAGCATTAATATGGTTCCACACCATAACATTAATTCTGTGTGGCATCTACGTGGAACTTCAATGTTACATTGGTGTGTGTGCCCCACTAGGCCCACTTTGTGTCTTACAGTGATCTTACGTTATATCAGGTCATGAGAATTTGTTCAAGGCTAACATACCTAAAGAATCTAGATCTTGGATATGAGTGCCAACAATATAAGGATATCAAGTAAGGAAACATATCCAACCTCGAGAATGTGGGTAACTTCAAAATGGCCCAAAAACTAGATTGAGGAAAAATTCAATTAAACATAAGATTGTCAAAGGGTGTTAGACCTTATCTCCTTCATGTAGAAGGTGGTCTTAAGTCTGACAGGCTCTGAAACTAAAATTTGGTTGTATCTGGAGTAACCATCTAACAAAGAAAACATTTCTCACCCCAATATTGTTTGCAATATTTGTTCTATGGATGACAAGGGGTAGTTATTCTTTTCTGAGGCACGATTTGAGATTTCAAAAATTGACACACAAGCAGATTTCCCCAAAATTCCTCCTTACTTGGACCAAATTTGACACCCAAGTTGTGTGTTGCACTCTGTATATTGTCTGAGCATCCAGAAGTTTCCTTAACTCTTTCTGAATAAGCGGCTCAAGTGTTAGGTGTACTTTTCTCAATTTTTGCTGGAATGGCTTGGCCAATTCTTTTATTGATTACATGCTAGATGATATGTGTATCATATGTTTTAAGCATATCGTATGTCCATGCAAAAACATCTTGGTATTTGAATAAGTGGACAAAGGTTTGTCGCTCTTGTGGTGTACAACATGTACCAAGATTAACATAGTTCAGAACTTTTTTTGTTTCCAAGTTAATCTGCTCCTGCAAGAGTGTGGAATGGTGGGTCTTAGGATAACAACCTCGTGGAAGTGATTCTATAGGTCATACAACTTCTCTAATGATACCAAACCCTTTGGGATGAGATTTCCTTTACTTGCACTAGCTACATCCTACAATGCCTTTTCTTGCTCATCCTCATCGATGACTACGTCTTTAAGCACATCAGCATTCACTATGAAGCACAGCATGTGATGGTCATCATAAATAATGCATAAATTAGTGATATTATTATGGTTGTATGGATTATAAATAATTTCAACAAAAAAAACGTCCCTCATTTTTGAAAACCTAACAACAACATTTATTAATGCATATGCAATTGCGTTACGCATTCTTGGAACATAAACGATATTAAAATATTGGAAATGTGAAATTAAATGTCATACTTCTTATTGATAGCTTCTAAGATGAGGTGTCACATAATGTATGGTATTAAATACTTGTCACACCACAATTTCTAGGTCACCTATTTCTTTTAGGATAACAACGTTGAGGTCAATGGCTATTTATAAGCCCGCGATGAGTGCTTCATAATCTGCACTGTTGTTCGTGCACTCCAATTCTAGGAGGCTAGAGATAAAATGCTTTCTTTGCAGCAATCATATTAATAGACAACCATCTTCATAGCCCTCCTATGTTTTGGAACCATTGAAGTACAAAGTCCACATATCATATGTATAGGGACTAGGAACTACACTAGTACTATTATTACTACTACAAATTGTACAAAGTTCATTTTCACAAGTTTAACTAGGAAGGAGATCTAACTGTGTATCTAGTGGGACTTGGGATGGCTGGGTAAAATAGCACCCTAGTTGGGTTTATAGGAAGAAATTGCTGAAAATTAGTTCTGTGAAAGCCATTGGTTCATTTTGTGCATTCAAGGGAGTGACATTGTGTTTCATGTATATTTATGAATCGCACTAGATCTGATTATTTATACCCTTATATGGAAGCCATAAATGTGACCAGTCCATAGAAAAGTACCCGTGTAGCTTGTTGGACCAGTGTTTCCTCAAAAACACTCCATATACTTTTGGAATGTCCACCATCACTATGTTGAAACATTGGTGTACTCACCCATCGGATTATAAGCAGATGATCACATTTCTGAGTTCACCAATTGCATGGACATGAGTTATGTCCAACTGAATAATCTATGCATTTGTTTTGTCCCATTTTGCATTGATTTTCTAGAAACCGATAATGGCATTACATTCACCATTGCACCAAAATCAACCAAGCAATTGTGTACATTGAAATTAAAGATTTCAAAAGTTAACAAAAAGGGGGGCAGAGTGTATTTGCATCCATCATTAAAATTTTAAGTACAAATTTGAAAGAACCAAAAGACTTACCAAATGCCTTGTCTGGAGAATCATTATTGTCTACAAAGGACTATCCAAGTGCCCGTAAGAGGATATCCCGCTGGCTCGTGATCTTTGTTTACTCAAAAATTGAAATGTTCATATGAGCCTTCCTAATGTCATCAACTATGTTGTATTCCATAGCATGAAGAATGTTCGAAGTGTCTAGGGATTTAACTTGGTGTGTTCCTTCCACAGTGATGGTTTTGTCCTTACTTCTCGTGGAAGAACTCTTCCTTGAAACTAGTTTCCCAAACTTGCTTTGAGTGTTCTGCACTAAGTTGATGGGTGGACTGATTTTCCTCAACAAATTTTCTTTAAGGTTCCGTGTCATCAACTCTATGGTAGTGGTTGGCCCTTGGTTTCTCATGTTATACCGATTAGTCTGCTTTTGGACCAGACCATAACTTAGACGCTGCTTGTCGGCATCACTCTTTTGGGTTGTAAGTATGTAAAATTGAACATCTTCATCGCATGCTTGACACTCAGAGTCTCTTCGGTTGCAACAACTTCTTCCTTTTCTTCTATAGGCTTAATCTCCTCCTCAACCATTACCACATCGACAAGATGCCTAGCTAGCATGCTCATGGCCTGATTCCACTTTGGGCACATTTTTTTGGAATGACATTCTTGATGATACGAATAGTATTGATCTCTACCCAAGTGTTCAATGTTCAATACAGCATTGGAGATCTGCGCAGGCTTTGTCAATTGGTTGTTGTTACTCCCAAAAGTTGCAGTCCTTATAAACAATTTGAATCTAGGAGGCTTACTTTTCACAGTGGCTTCTCTTGACCTCTTTTTGAGCTTTTCCATCTCATTTGATAGAGTCTTGACAAGACAGGTCAATCGTTCAAGATCATATGATTCTTTCTCTTTGGCCTTGCTCATGGAGGCCTGAGACCTTTTACTCGTGTCTTTGGAGTATTTTGTTGGTTCATCATCTAAGATGACTCCAATTGTGTGAAAGTCCTTCTAAACAATGATAGCCTCTTCATAAATTTCCATTAATGTTTGTTTCACAGTTCGCTTCACAAATTGTATAATGCTTACTAGAAAGGCAGAAGTGTAGTAATATATTGTGATGGGATCATGAGGTTTCATCTTTTATGGAAATTTATTCAAGATGTGGTTGAACCTATGATTGAATTCTTTCACTTTCTCCTTTTTCTCCATCTTAATATTACCCATCTCTTTCAATAACATGGTGGGGGTCTTATCATCAACAAATTTTTCAAGGAATATTTTCAAAAACCACCTCCAATTCCGGATGGAGCTTGGGGAAGGTTTTGATACCATCCAATTGCTCTACCATCTAAGGTACATGGAAAAATTCTACATGCAACATCATCATGAAGTACCTCAAGTGTCTACATATTTAAGTAAAAGTTCTCCAGATGGTCTTCAACCTTCACTGTGTTGTTAGGGTCATACTTCGTTAAGAGCTTCTCTGAATGCTTTGGTATCTTGTGTAGAACATCTAGAAGTGAAAGTGGGCCCTAATTCATCGAATCTAGATCTTGGTCCACAATGTCTTCTTCTTTGCTCTCCACCTCTTCTTTTCCAGAATCTAATGAATCTTCTTCCTCTTCCTCTTCTCCACATGACCCTCAAAAAGTTGTGTCTGAGAGCACAACATTATCTCCGTCACCACCATGAAAGAGTGGAAGCTCTTTTACATTCTCCTAAGAGTCTTCTAATTCATCAAGGATGGTAAGAACCAAACCTTCAAGAGTAGAAACCACTATCCATGTGGTGTTGGTCTTGTTCTTCTTTGAAGAATATGGAAGACTAAGTACTCCCAAGATCAATCCAACTAATTTTGCAAACTATCAAGTTATAGGACGAATGGCCTAGATATGATCGTATGGGATATCACAAGTCCATTGAGGCTTGGGTTGAGAAGAGCCACCAACTTCATAAACACAAATATGGGAAGTGCAATGAACGTTGCTTCCTTGGCAAAAAAATTAGGGATTGGTGTCAATGGGGTTTTCAACCATAAAACATTGGTTTCCCTCCTAGCACCAAAAATGTTGACAGTGTTGGGCCCGCCAACATTCACGGGATCCCCCCAATGTGAGGTCCTAATTAGACCTCACACCATTTAGTGTAGGATTCCCATATGGTATAAAGTCCCAGTTGTCGAATCCTTAAATATCTACCTTTGCTCTAACTGTCAGCAAGAGAGAGGGATGTGATGGTATATTCGAAAAGAAATAAGGTGTGCATGGTTAGTGTTTATTTGTAAATGAGTAAAGGTTCTTCTACTGTGGAGAGGGGAGAAAACTGAGCCTCTAAGTGAGAGGTAATAGTACCACCCAAGAAGAGACACACATGAATTCGAAGGATTCATTCAACATCTAGCGAAATAGTCCACAACGGATGTGATGGTCATTACAACCAAACAAATAAAGAAATATATGTCTAATATCTTGCAAAATATTATACAAGGATATAAAAAACTATCAGAACACATTCTCAATAAGGTATGTACTAAAATACTATGTTAGCACATGTGAAAGAAAACATGAAATACAAATATCTGTGGAATAATCTTACAAACATTCATAATCCATGCATGAAGAATGTGTTTCCCTTGAAGGATTATGTTATTAAGTAAAATTTCCAAGACAAATGTTTACAATTTCAATCACTAACTCCAGTAGTGGAGCATGCAAGCCACTCCTTGCTCCTCAAACAACTAGTTGATCTCTCTAATGCCATGTGAAAGGAACCAAGGTGAAAAGTCTTGTGCTTATACAATGAGGGAGCATATATAACCATGGGTGACTCTTTGACTACCCTCATGCCTGTTTGAATTCCTATGACTTTTCAACTTACAGGATTCTTTGCATTCCATGTGTGTCATTTGGACTTCCACTTTACAAAACATTTTGAATACAATATACATGATCCATAATAGTGATGTCACATATGACCACTCATGACATGACATGACATGACAGTGCTGACATGGACTACTTAATGATGTGGCAATGTCAAGTCACTATTGCTGCTATGTGCTAGATTTCTTCTTGAAGATGCTTTCTCTTCACCTCTGCATGGCTTGGTGATGCATATTCTTCAATGATCTATTGTCTTGGATAGTGGTTGCAAACTAGTGTCCCCTCTCTTTCTCTTGATCGACCAACTTGTAATTTTAGCTACAAGAGAGTCTTTAAGCATGCTTCCCTCCTTCTTCTCCTTCTCCATCGTCTTTCTCTGACATGATAGGGTACATGTTCCTACAATTCACTCATGATTAGATGATATCAATCCGAAAAACCCTTAGTCTAAGATGATGCATTAAGATCCACCAACAGACCCTGGAACAAGTGACAGACTAGAAAGACGGACTCAGTGACTACACAATTCACAGTTCTAGTAGCCAGGGGAAAATTTTGAGCACTAATACTCTGCAGTGCACAGCCTAGGCAGGTTTGAGGGACAAGACTGCACAGTTTCCAGAGCAAGCGGAGACATGCTAAGGGAATGGATATTGGGAGAGCCAACTCCGTAGCTTTTGGAGTCAAGGGAGGATGGGATACTATGCAACTACATAGTTCAAGGACTTAGAGGATAATCATGAGGCTTGAGAATGTGAATGTGCAGTTTAAGTTGGCTGGGGACATGAATGTGAAATTTTAGAGGTCAAGGTAGAGACTTGGGCACAAAAAATGCACAGTGGAGCAACCCTTGGAGACAATATTTGCGCATTGCATAGCGCCAAGCAACAAGGTCACAAGTAGAGGATTGAGACAATGTAGTGTGCATCTCAAGAGAGGCCTAGAGAGACTAGGTTGCTCAGTCGAGAAGCTTTTTTCAAAATCGTTAAGTGTGGAATCAGTGAGATCGATGATGGAATTTGACTCTGATCACACACTTAGAATACTCTAACAACACAAAACATAGATCATATGAACACATGAACAAAGCATTTCCCTGTGTGTGATAGCATTATGACAAAATACGATAAGTGCGACACTTAAGATATACTTTGGGACGGTTGTGATGACAGTTGTGCGACAATGCCTAGAACTTTTTGAATGAGTGAAAAGGATGTTTACATAGTTAGAACAATTTATATACACAAAGCTAGACCTTTGACACCATCAAAATAGGCTTGTACACATTGAGTGACAACCAAACATGTCAAAAGATGATAATTTACCCAACATGCAAAAGGGAACAAAAAAGTACAAGAAAGATCATCAAATATGCTCTAATGTTTGTGACAAAAATGTATAATACCAAGGAAGGCTCCAAAATTGAGTGTAAGCCACAATTTTGGAGGGTGTTGTAGTAGCTACAATAGACTCCTAGTACAACATCAGCACCACCCATTGGAATGGAAAACATTGGATTATTCAATACATATTCCCCCATTGTTAGCATGATATTATGGAACTTTCCAGAGCAATTTGTAGTTCCTCCATTCGCAACCATAATTTGACACCCTAGTGCTAGATATAGGAAGCAATTCAATTCTTTGGCTATCTTGCAATGAATAAAATTATGGGTACTACCTAAATTGATCAACACTATTACCTTTTTCTTCTTGATATATCCTTCTATCTTGAGAGTTTGAGGAGTTGTAATTCTTGCCAATGCATTACAAGATATGTTCAGACTCATTTCTTCTTTCTCTAGGGTTGGTTCCTGGTGTATAGCATCCTCTTTTGATGTTTGTTGTTCCTTTCTTCCTCCTCTTCACAATCTATGTAGAATAATTTATTCTCAACACACTTATGACCTTTAGTGTATTTTCTATCACAATTGTAACAAGCCATTTTTCTCTTTTTTCCTCCAATTGTTGTGGTGTCAACCATGTAGGTTGTGGAAGACTAGTATCAGAAACACTTCCATCTTTATAGTTGTGAGTGGTAGACTTTCTTGCTGCCATAATTTTTCTTTCAACTTTTATTGCCACCCTGAATGCCTTCTCTAATGAATCAGGTTCCCAAAGGAGAACCTCATGTTGGATATTATATTTTAAAGTCCCTATGAATAGATCAATCCTATGCTCCTCTGGAATATTAGTTACCCTAATATTTACTTTTTGGAAGTCCTCAATGCGCTCCGCCATTGAACCCTTTTGTTTGATATTTATCACTTGGCTAACGAGGCTCTTTCTCTTTGGATATTCATAATTTGCTATCATTTACTCCGTAAAAATTGACAAGGTGTCAAGTGGTTTACGAGAACAAAGCCATCTGTATCATACAAACTAATTGGGTTCCAATTATAAATATGAAATACATACCTTTTGTGACGGTTGCACATCTTGTAGATCAAAATATTGCTTCATCTGTAGTATCCATGTTACGGGATCCTTGTCATCAAACATCCTCATATCTATCAGTGGAATGTGGTGGTTCTTAAACCCAACATTGGAGTCTCTACAATCATAATTCATATTCCTTTTGTCCTCATCACGATTTTCATGGATTACCTTGTCACCACCAGGAAGCCTTTCTTACAACAAATTTTTCAAACCTTTCACGTCTACTTTTAAAAAATTCATGTCACCTCTTAAAAAATCCATGTCATCTTTTAAACCAACAATGTCACCTTTTAGTTCATATTTGGTTGTTCACTGTGAGAGAAAAATTTGTTCCGCTTGGTCCCGTAATTTTGATATATCATGTTGCAATTCTTCCTCTTCATGCATCATAGTAGAGCTTTCTGAGGGCTTAATGGGTGTAGAATTCTTTTGCCTAGGAGGAATTTTAGAACCTAATACTAATATCTATGCTTCAATATGCCCTTGGGATCACTTCAAATTGATTTTTGAAATAAAAGTTATGCAATTTTTTAAAGAAATACACATTTTTCTTGCTTTTAGGAGCTCGATATTGAAATGGTTGTAACTCTGTAATTTCATATCTCCAACTTCTAAAATTTATTCCTTTGGTATCTCTTTGAGTCTTCTTTCCAACCCCACAAGTCTAATCGAGATTAGATTATTCAAGAAATATTTATGTCAAATCTCCCACGATGACCTGATTATGGACTTCTTCAGTAGATCAAAGTTGTATGGGATGCCACAGGTCATTGTTTCAACCTTATGCCCTGAAATTAATACACAAAAAACTACAGTTCGTGCAATTTCATCCACTTTTTAGATAATTCAAATTTGATGTCTGAAAAGAATGTTATGGTGATTTTCCATAGGTAACCTATTTGAGATTGAATTCTAGAGCCTGCAAAAACCCTAATTTACTGAAATCATAACTTTGAAAATATAGCAAACCAATATATGAAATTTTTATATAAAGTTCAACAAGATAATGACTCCATGTGGTATAAATTTTATCTTTTGAAGCCTTGTAGAAAAAACATTATAGAAAAAATTCAAATATGCATGTTTGAAGGAGTGAAACCCTAGAATCCAAAGTTATGATACCAAATGTTATGCAACTAGTTCACTAAAAAGATAGATCAACGGCTTAAAAATTATCCTCTTCGAGGGGGAAACGACCTTTACATTACATAAATTAACAATTCTTGGATAGTAAAAGTGAGAAGACCTCCTTTGTATATATAGGATTCTAAGGGGTCACAATATAATTAGAGCCTACCTAACAATAATAATGTAAGGGAACAACAATAACAATAGTGGGATTCTATGGGGCACAACAATAACAATATGGGAGATATATGGGCACAACAAAAACAATAAGGGGGATACACTACTATTATAGGGATCTAACATTAAGGAAGCCTTTTATGACATTTTGTTTATGTTGTGTGCATGCACACAAATATATGTTGAAGTGTCACTAATAAAGACTTATTATTGGTTGATTAATATTTTATCTAATCATGATACCAATCGTGCTCACAACAGTAATGGCAGGAAATGATGATGACTTGTGTGAAGGATAATTCATGTTTAGCATTGTGGCAGATATAGATTTGTTGGTCCATGCAGATTCGCAAATTCCAATTGCAAAATGATCCACTAATGGAAACACTCATACCATGAAGACATAGAGCTTGAGGATTCGTAGGTAAATGATATCACGATGATTGTAATAGCTTATAGCTATTTATGTTTTATTTCAAAAGATACTTTTATGTAATATTTTAAGAAAATGGTTTAGGGATGAGCTCCCTTACAAACCATCAAGTGAGGGGTGAACACCCTCACGAGCTTTTTAAATTAAATGTTTGCTGGCTTTCACCCTACGGGGTTTCTAGGGTATATTGGTGTCTAATGACGTGATTATTTATTATGTTGACTCCTTGGATGATATGATGGTTATATTATCAAGTATGTGATTAAATAAATAGGTTAGAAGAATCATGGAATTGATGCAAGGTTACATCAGAAAATTAACATAATGTGCTACAACAATAAAAGTTAATAGTTGTGTAACTCACTATTATTTACTAAATATTACTCTATGTAATGATGATGGTTTATTCAATGGTCATTGAAGGAATATGGAAAGTAATTTATAAAACTACACATTGTTAAACGTTGAAAAAAATTTCCTAGCTCCATATATTTTCCTGTGAAGTTATTGGGGGATGTTACACTTCCTACATTGTACAACTCCATTGCAGCTCAAAGATTCATAGGGAGTGAGAGTATTGAAGGAGTAGGTTGGAAAGTTAATTGGAGGGTCACTATGTTCAATCAGAGCACATCAACATTCGCACTACGAGGTAGAAAACAACAAAGGAGTGCAACTCACAATAATGCCAAGATAATTTCTCCTCTCCGAGTGAACAATACTTATTGTATTTATAATGTTTATACATGATTTTGTTGTATCTATGGTTAATAGAATGTAATAGATTTGATATGTGAAATGTATTGAAGTTCATAAATGTTTAATTTAAATGTCTTAATATATCCGAGTTTCCAATTTTTATCTGCTTCATATAGTATTACAAATTTATTTCCATTATTTAAAAAAATATATATTATAAAGATAGTCCCTACAAAAATTTTCACTTAAATTTACATTTATAATTTTTGTGTGGGATATAATTAGTCCAAACATTTTAATATCTTTTTATTTTAAAACTTCCACAGCTAATAAAATAAATTTTATTAACTACAAAAATAATTTGTATTCAAAGTTAAATATATTTGTAGACATCAATCGTATTATTAAAATTAAAAATAAAAATAAAAAAAATTATATAACTATATTATTATTATTATTATTAAATCTAGATATATTTAGAAACACACGTCACAATATTCCTAATTGTGGAGATTTATCCCCACATTTTGATGAAGATTCTTAATTTATAAATAGATTTTGTGACAATACCATGAATTGGTATCATGGTTTATCAATACAACATGCTAAAAAAAAATTATTTGTTTCTTGTTTTTTTTTTTGTTAAATTAATCAATTTAATTAAAAGGGTAAAAAGAGCCTAACTACTTTGTGGAGGTTAAATCTCTACCATTTTATGATAACATTCATTGCTCTGAGAGATGGTTTTATAGCTTTACATTTAAAAATAATAAAATAATACTTACATTAACAAAACAAAAATTAGTAATAACAATAAAATAAATATATAAATAAAAATGTTGATTATAAATAAAATATCTCAATTTCCACTACAAATTTATATTTTATATAAAAAGATAATATAATTAAAAATAAAATATTTAATTAATATGGAGTTTACACATGACATTTACAAATAATATTATTGATATTATATGATGTGCGATCCATTTTATCTACTAAGATGCAATATTTAAAACAAAATTATATTAATAATAAAACAGTTTAGTGTAAGCCATAAAAAATATATTTCATTATCTGTATTAAATAACATAACTTCGTATTAAGTTTATACAGAGAAAATAAAATAATTTAAATTAGAAATTGTAATTTATTCTATTTAACATATGATATATAATATTTAAAAAATATTTAACAACATTAATAATATTAATAAAACATGGTATTAATGTTTTCGTCAAGCAAACAAAAATTCATCCCAACTGCGAATTTACCAAACATTTAAAAAATCAATCAAATTGTACAAGTGCAAAGCTTTTCTAAAATTTTGCATTTCAAAAAATTTACAACTTGAAAGATTTGATTTTAGTAAATCTGGAATAAATATCAACTTGCTCAGAAAAACGACGTCAGCGGATTGATCGTAGAACTTAGGGTTTCCTCGTTTGGGAGGCGAATAGTGTGACGCCTTTCAATAGTGGCACCAGCTATCCTCAGGCGGAAGGTTTGGTCGACCTAAGTTAGGCAAATGGGCTCTGCAAATGGCGCGGAGAGGGTTATCCGTAAGGTAGCGGGTTTACAAACCCTCCATCAACGTACTCTTCGCAATCACCTCTCTATTTCAGCTTCCAACTGCTTGCTGCACAGAAAATTTTGTCAATCTGCGGTTTGCCCTTTAAGGTTAATTCTAATACCAAACGGATAAAACAGAGGACACAAAAGCTTTCTAATAAACCTGAATAACGGAGTAAAAAGTCCACAGGCAGAATTAAATGGTGAATCGGAGGGAGAAAGAATAAAATGAAGACAAATAGTAATTAAACAGATGGATATATTAAAATTTTTAAATTGTTTATTGAAACCTAGAATAAAATGAAGAGAAATAGTCATTAAACAGATTGGATATATTAAAAATTTTAAATTGTTAATTGAAACCTGTAATATTAAGGTTTGAGATACATCTCAACCTTATATTCTAAAGCAGTGAATTCCAGATCATACCCAAAATTTTTCAGAACAAAACTAAAATTGTGAAGGAATATTTCAATATAGCAACGCCTATCGAAGAATTATAGTCGGAACCAACCACACAAAGTTTGACCAAACAATTTGAGAAAAGAATATGCAAACAATACATACCATCAGAGTAAACAATCACACAATCATGGCTTAGACGCAGCAGTACTGCTGTCCGCAACACCACTGAAAGAAACATCATCTTCATCTTCATGTCCATTTCGTAAAAAATACCCAACAAAAATTCATGCCCAATATACCAGAAAAACATTAAGACGCTCTGCGAGAGATTCAGAGACAACCAAATCCCTATTCTGTTCAATACAGTCCTGTTGTGATAGCTAGGGTTTTAATTTGTGACACAGAAGAGGAAACTATAGAAAATGGGGAGAGGGGCAAACAGATTATAGAGTGCAAAGTTAATGATATACATACCACTCCAAGTATTATGGTCAATGCCACACTCGATAATGTTGTTTCTTGCGCTGTCAGTGTAACTTTGGCAGTACGGATCTACGCCTCCCGATATGACTGAGGAGGAATTGCAGGACATAGTAAGATCCCGATATGACTGAGGAGGAATTGCAGGACATAGTTTCGTTCGATGTTCGTGGACGACCTTTTGGAGATGCCAACGGTTATATGACCGGCCAAGCTGGGCATTTGAAGGCGGGCGAGCTGCGAATTGTGATGTTTGAGAATAAATGGACACATAATTACGGTCGCTGCGGACATGAACATCACTACCGTTTGGGTGCTTCGATCACAGCTGCACTGTTGCTGGAATTTTCCATACGCAAACATAATGCTCCAAGGGAAATCTATGAGAATTTTCTCGTAACATAACTTATGTAGAATGGAGGTGTCATCGCAGTGAACAGGAAATATGCACATTAGCTTACCGCCTTTTCTCAGACATCCCAATTCGTGGTTCGCCTGCTTTCAAATGCCCTTCCCGAGCGAAAGTACATATACCCTAAAAAATGTTCGCAATCTTCAGAGCCCCTTCCAGGAACATCACAACGGAAGAATCTATATCCTGCAATTCCTGCTCAGTCGTATCGGCCGTCATTGCTAAGCAACCAAAATCTCCAAGACAAAATAGTAAAAGGGCCCTTCGCGAACAGATTATTTGGGTAAAAGGTTAAGATATGGATAGCAAACGCTTTCTTCCTTGGCCCGCCTCCTGAAAGCAGAAATGAGAGTTCCTAATGTGGGCGTCCAGTGCCCAGTTTCAAATGAATGTTGCCATAAATGATGGGGTAAGATCTAGTAACGCAGAGAGGAATGTACTCCTTTTGGAGTAATACAGAAAGTTTATCGGAAGATGGAGTACACACGGAGAGAATAGTTGTGTTCTATATTTAAAACACATTTTAGCTGAATAGTTATTCGTTAATCGCTGGGCCTGGACATAACCAGGATGGGTTAGTTGGACATTGAAAGCGCATATATTTTATTGGACCAGTTTAATTAGCAGAAGTTTTTCTTTTACGTGATATAATTCTTGATGATATAAGCTTTTATTAAAATTGTTAAACACACGTCAATGTAAACATATTATTTATGATTTAAAAAGACGTATATGATTTACAAGGATAATGGTTTTAGTGTAATTTTTTAGATTTTTTTTGGTGGAATTTCACTAAAAATTTTGAGGTGAATTTTGATTTGTGTTATTTAAATTGGTTTTTTGACTATAGATATGGATTCAACACCCTGAAATACCGTAGAGTACTAGGATTGTGAAACACCTTGAAATACCTTAGAGCACTAGGATTGTGAAGAAGTTAACCATCAAAATTGTGATTTCAATAAATTCTTGTTATATTAGAAATGAAACAAAAAAACCTAAAAAATTCTTTGAATTTTTTATTAATATTAAACTTCCTCTACACCATTTTTTATGGATCATATGTCTAATGTTTTTTAATCTATTTTTTATGGATCATATGTCTAATGTTTTTTAATCCAAAAAATACCTATAAATCAGGAAAAAAATTGAAATACAAAAATATATAATAGCAAATGACTAAATATGCTCTCTTGAAAAAAAAATTGGTTTTCAAACAATACCACAAACCAAAAGTGGTGCTAGAACTAGAGGTCTCTATGGCTGGTACTTTCAAGGCCACCGCTCATAAAATTGATAGGCAGAATTTAAGATAAAAATAGAATTCAATATTATTCCTAAGATGGGCATATAAATACATTGCTCATCGACAACTAGTTTCATATTTCCAACATGTCTCTTGGACATTTGTACCTATGGGAATTTCTACACATAGCTCCTTACTAATTAGGTGTCCAGCAAATTGTGATTTTAAATAATATATAATTTAATGCTTTAACAGTAGAATCATTTAAATAACACACTTAAATGCAAAAAATTCTTTTCTCGAATGTTGAATAAAATTGAATGGAATAAATATTTAAAAAACAACCACATCTAACACGACTAACCGTTTTTCTTTCTTTTCTCGAATTTTGAATAAAATTGAATAGAATAAATATTTAAAAAAACAATAAAGTCTAACACGACTAACCGTTTTTCTTTCTATCCGTGCCCGGAGAGAATCTGCAACTAGATATTAATGGTTGTTACCAATTTACCCGACAATACAGTTCAACTCCTGTTAGGACAGGGCTAGTCCTATTTCCACTTCTATAGCAAAGTTAATGCTATAGAGGTACCCCTCTGACAACCTCCTAGAGCATCATCGATCATCATCATGGTATATGTAGTCATATGTATCCATGCATTTTCCGGCAGCTCTGTCACTCAACTCCGGGAGGCTTTACGGCACCTATCAAATCACGATTAAGATATATACATAGTACGCATAATGACGCGTCGATTTGAATTCTAAATCACGATTAAGATATACACATAGTACGCATAATGACGCGTCGATTTGAATTCTAAATTTTAATTAGAAAACCCGCCTAAATAGAAATTTGAATTTCAAATTCGGGAATCGCTGAATGAATTTCATCCGATGAGTTTTAGGTTTGTGAGGGAAAATATTAACTCTCTGGGTATCAACCGACCTCAACCATGGTGAGCACTATTAATGGAACACGCGCAATGAATTCCTTCTGTTCCCCCTTTTCACTGATCCAAGTATTTCAGGGAGCCATGGCTAGACCAGGACTGTTGTTGTTAACAGTTATGGTGGCATTTTTAGTCATTTCGTCTTTGCAAGAGGGCTTGGTTGTAGCAACTGTCAACTTCAGCAACTGGAAAATGATTAGGAGGGTCCGCTTCGGAATGGTTTACAGAGGAAATATATACCCCGAAGGCATCTAACAACTCTATGGTCCACCTCTCCTGTTATGCTTTCTATTTACCAGCCTTGTTTTTATTTTTATTTTATATATTCTGCTCTTCTTACATAATATTCTCAATCTACATATACTAACATCGTTGTAACTTAGTTAAGCTCCATGGGGATTTCGAGCTTCTCATCTTTCTCATTAGGGTTTTCGCACATGATCATAATAAATGCAATTATTTTCGCCACTGCCATTAAGGAGACACTATGGTCTATTTTTCGATCCTTCCGCATTGTGGCTTCAGACTGCGCTATTCAACAGATACATGATGATGAGCATGGTTATGGTCGAATAAAAATATCATTACCCTCTCAACTAACTAACTTGCCTTTCGTTGATGATCATGAGATGATGAGGAAAAGCCCTCCATTTACTTTTTTGTCTTGCAGTTTGATAAGGAAGAGTGTGCAGTTTGCTTGTGTGTTTTGTTGGATGGGGTTGACATCAAAGAGCTTCCATTCATCCATTTGTTTCATAGATCTTGCATTACGAAATGGCTGGATTACTAAGTGCTGAAGCCCACATGTCCGCTCTGCAGGTCGGCACAGGAGACACAAATAGGTATATGATGATAGAGCAGGACGAGCTCGCATAGCAACTTCTCCTTTGTTTTACTTTCCATGGGCATGAATTGCCACCTGTAATTAAAATTTTGTGTTGATCGCTGCTACAACCACCTAGTCAGCTAGTTTATATAGGTGCGTTAATATATAGATATATGTATGGCGTATATACATGTATGTTTTTTAACTATTGGTATATGTATGGGTCATATATAGGTGTGTATATATGTGTATGTGTTTTAATTTTGCAAGAAGGTTTAATTTGATTATGAAAGGGTTTGATATAGAACCAAAAAAATGGCATAAAATTAAACATCATTTTAGAATGAGATATAATTAATATAATTAGATTTTAAAATTAGATAAAAATTTATTATTGTTTTGCTATAGATGTGATTAAATTTGGTATATGTTATTTTTTAAAAATGTGATTACTACATTAATCAGGGTATCTATTTGTGTTAACAAATGTTATTTAAATTAATAAAAAAAAATATTTTTTTCTTTTCAAAAAGAATTAAAATTTGGACTAAGAAGTTAGAGTGTTTACTCGGACATAAGAAGTATTTTTTTTATAAATATTTTCTATAAATAGAGTTTAAATAGAAAATTGTTATTCAAAGTTTAAGTAAATATTAATAGAAAATTGTTATTCAAAGTTTAAGTAAATATTTAATAATTTTTTAGTATTGGGAATTTAACTTATTATTATTTTGATATATTTTTTTTTATTGAAAAAAATAAACTTATTTTGCTAAGAATAAGAAAGGAAAAAAATAAAATAATGGGAACATTCAAAAAATTAAAAATAAAATCAATACCTTGCACCAATAAATACCAAAATAAATAATACTACAAATTTCTTATAATTATGTCCATTATTTTTAGAAATAACATTATATTCTTATCATCATCTAAAATTCCATGTCCATGTTATAAATGATATTATTTATTTTATATAAGTTGACATTACATTTCTATCATAATAACATTTTTTTTCATCATATGCTATGTTATTATCCATTTCATATATAGTTTGAAATAACATAAGCAAAAATAGAAAATGAAAATAAATGAATGAAATTGAACACTTTTCATTATTAAAGAAAATAGTAGTCATCTATTATCATGTAATAAGGAAAAAAATGATTATAATTTAAAATTACTAATTCTCACTTAATGTTAAGCTCAGTAGTGATGATGAAACAAAAGAAGTGAATGGTACTTTATATTGATAATTGTTGGGAAGTATGAATTATCTCACTACAACTAGGTCAGTTATTGCATATTTGGGTAGTACGCTGAGTCAATTCATAGCTAAGCCTCATTTTAGTCACTAGAAAGTAGAAAAATGAGTCCTATAATTGAAAGAGATTGTTAATTTTGATATTATGATTTTAACGTTGAGTGGATAAGTCATCCAAATTCAGATTAGGAAGGAGATCTTGATGATAGAAATTCAACCATAGGCTATGCGTTTGGAATAGGATCTGAGATCTTGATGATAGAAATTCAACCGCAGACTATGCATTTGGAATAGGATCTGAAATTGTGTCATGGAGAAATAAGAAGCAAACAATTATTTCCTTGGCATCCATTGAAGCTAAGTAGAAAGCATTATGCAATGCCACCTATGAGATAGTTTGGTTGATGCAAATTCTTGAAGATTTGAAAGCAAAGTACAAATAATTATTAAATATGATAACCAAAATTCAATCAAAATATCATAAAACTCAGTATATGTCAAAGTATATTCATACACAACATCATTTTATAAGAAAGAAGAGAAAATTAACTTAATCTATTGTAATACAAATAATATTTACTAAACCATTTAAAAAAACAAAATTTGATATTTATAAAAATAAAATATATATGATAAAAAATATATTTCTATATAAAAAAATATTAAAATAAATCTAGAAATATATAAATATAAAGAAAATGACATGAGTATCAATTTTATTAAGTTCATATCCAAAATTCAAAAAGTCTCTTCAACCATATTTCCTATAAACTTATTACATTTCTATGCAATAAAATATAAACTTATTACATTTCTATGCAATAAAATATAAACCTTTTACATTTCTAAACAATAAAATTTCAAAAATGTGCATGAGAATTCTTATCTCGCTTCTCCTCATCTTCCGAGCTTGAGGAATCAGAACTCACTGCTGGCGGCGGAGGACAAGGGGTCCAACGTTTGGGTTTGGTCTTTGCAAAGTTGCCCTTTTTCGATTTTGTAGGCAGCGATGGGCAAGAATTCTGCAGGTGCCCTGTTAGGTGACAGTGGCGGCAGCGGAAGGCAGTGTTTTCGTAATCCAGATTCTGGGTCCAAACAAAGTCATTGATATTGAGAATGATTTGGTCTGGAAGTCCTTTGCTTAAATCCAGCTCCACACATATTCTGGCATATGTGTGGAGACCTTTGGTTTCCCGCCAGAAATCTCCACTGATGAAACTACCCAAGGTGTTGCCTATGGCTCTATATACAATAGTATGCCATAAGTGGGAAGGTAAATTTGGGAGCCTGATCCATACAGGTGTCCTGGCAATGACGGCAGTTGCTGGATCAAAATTTGGGAACCAAGGGGTCAAGAAGAGCCATGCATTTCCCATGAACCAAGGGCCTTCTTCTAAAGCCTTTTTATAATGCTTACTGTTATCAAATAGAACAATGAAGTAACCTTTTGAACAGAAACTGATCTTACAATGATGAGTCCAGTTTGCATGGATCCATGCATAGAGATCCTGAGATCGTGGCCACAGTCCGTTAAGTTTGCAAATGATGGCTCTTTCTGCAAATTCTTGAAGTTGGGTTGCAAGATCATCATGGGTGATTTCAACAGAGGGGACTTCGTCTATCTTAGACGAAAGATGTGGGCATATACGGAAACTGGGCATATACGGAAGATGTGGGCATATACGGAAACCAGGCATATACGGAAGATGTGCGCATATACGGAAACTGGGCATATACAGAAGATGTGTGCATATACGGAAACTGGGCATATACGGAAGATGTGTGCATATACGGAAGATGTGTGCATATACGGAAACTGGGCATATATGGAAGATGTGCGCATATACGAAAACTGGGCATATACGGAAGATGTGCGCATATACGGAAGATGTGCGCATATATGGAAACTGGGCATATACGGAAGATGTGCGCATATACGGAAACTGGACATATACGGAAGATGTGTGCATATACGGAAACTGGGCATATACGGAAGATGTGCGCATATACGGAAACTGGGCATATACAGAAGATGTGTGCATATACGGAAGATGTGTGCATATACGGAAACTGGGCATATACGGAAGATGTGTGCATATACAGAAACTGGGCATATACGGAAGATGTGCGCATATACGGAAACTGGGCATATACAGAAGATGTGTGCATATACGGAAACTGGGCATATACGGAAGATGTGTGCATATACGGAAACTGGGCATATACGGAAACCGGGCATATACGAAAGATGTGCGCATATACGGAAACTGGGCATATACGGAAGATGTGCGCATATACGGAAACTGGGCATATACGAAAGATGTGCGCATATACGGAAGATGTGTGCATATACGGAAACTGGGCATATACGGAAGATGTGCGCATATACAGAAACAGGGCATATACGGAAGATGTGCGCATATACGGAAACTGGGCATATACGGAAGATGTGCGCATATACGGAACATATACGGAAGATGTGTACATATACGGAAACTGGGCATATACGGAAGATGTGCGCATATACGGAAACTGGGCATATACGGAAGATGTGCGCATATACGGAAACTGGGCATATACGGAAGATGTGCGCATATACGGAAACTGGGCATATACGGAAGATGTGCGCATATACAGAAACTGGGCATATACGGAAGATGTGTGCATATACGGAAACTGGGAATATACGGAAGATGTGTGCATATACGGAAACTGGGCATATACGGAAGATGTGTGCATATACGAAAGATGTGTGCATATACGGAAACTGGGCATATACGGAAGATGTGTGCATATACGGAAACTGGGCATATACGGAAGATGTGCGCATATACGGAAGCTGGGCATATACGGAAGATGTGTGCATATACGGAAGATGTGTGCATATACGGAAACTGGACATATACGGAAGATGTGCGCATATACGGAAACTGGGCATATACGGAAGATGTGTGCATATACGGAAACTGGACATATACGGAAGATGTGCGCATATACGGAAGATGTGTGCATATAGGGAAACTGGGCATATACGGAAGATGTGCGCATATACGGAAACTGCACAACAAGAGTACTAACTATATACAATATCATTTTCTAAATCAAGAGCTACTATCTAAGCTTAAATCAAAATACATAAGTGGATTGATAAACTAACTAATTCTAGAAAACAATATTATCAACATAAAGGATAAATTGAAATTTTGACTGAAAATAGTATTATTGAATGAAATAAATTATTACTAAATTCATGAAATAAAGTTGCATAACTAAACTTGGAAGCAAGGCTATTCACTAACACATCAAATATTTTCAAAGATAGGTTTTTCGAAAATGGATGACTAAAATAATGCATCAAGAATAAGAATAGAAGGGGCCTTGAGCACCTTGGTTGGGCCCTACGGAAGATGTGTGCATATACGGAAGATGTGTGCATATACGGAAACTGGGCATATACGGAAGATGTGCGCATATACGGAAACTGGGCATATACGGAAGATGTGCGCATATACGGAAACTGGGCATATACGGAAGATGTGCGCATATACGGAAGATGTGTGCATATATGGAAACTGGGCATATACGGAAGATGTGCGCATATACGAACACTGGGCATATACGGAAGATGTGCGCAAATACGGAAACTGGGCATATACGGAAGATGTGCGATTATACGGAAGATGTGTGCATATACAGAAACTGGGCATATATGGAAGATGTGCGCATATACAGAAACTGGGCATATACGGAAGATGTGCGCATATACGGAAACTGGGCATATACGGAAGATGTGCGCATATACGGAAACTAGGCATATACGGAAGATGTGTGCATATACGGAAACTAGGCATATACGGAAACTGGGCATGTACGGAAGATGTGTGCATAAATGGAAGATGTGTGCATATACGGAAACTGGGCATATGCGGAAGATGTGTGCATATACGGAAACTGGGCATATACGGAAGATGTGCGCATATACAGAAACTGGGCATATACGGAAGATGTGCGCATATACGGAAACTGGGCATATACGGAAGATGTGTGCATATACGGAAACTGGGCATATACGGAAGATGTGCGCATATACGGAAGATGTGTGCATATACGGAAACTGGGCATATACAGAAGATGTGCTTATATACAGAAACTGGGCATATACGGAAGATGTCCGCATATACGGAAACTGGGCATATACGAAAGATGTGCGCATGTACGGAAACTAGGCATATACGAAAGATGTGTGCATATACGGAAACTGGGCATATACGGAAACTGGGCATGTACGGAAGATGTGTGCATATATGGAAGATGTGTGCATATACGGAAATTGGGCATATACGGAAGATGTGTGCATATACGGAAACTGGGCATATACGGAAGATGTGCGCATATACGGAAACTGGGCATATACGAAAGATGTGTGCATATACGGAAACTGGGCATATACGGAAGATGTGCGCATATACGGAAACTGGGCATATACGGAAGATGTGTGCATATACGGAAACTGTGCATATACGGAAGATGTGGGCATATACGGAAACTGAGCATATACGGAAGATGTGCGCATATACGGAAGATGTGTGCATATACGGAAACTGGGCATATACGGAAGATGTGCGCATATACGGTAACTGGGCATATACGGAAGATGTGCGCATATACGGTAACTGGGCATATACGAAAGATGTGTGCATATACGGAAGATGTGTGCATATACGGAAACTAGGCATATACGGAAGATGTGCGCATATACGGAAACTGTGCATATACAGAAGATGTGTGCATATACGGAAACTGGGCATATACGGAAGATGTGCTCATATACGGAAACTGGGCATATACGGAAGATGTGCGCATATACGGAAACTGGGCATATACGGAAGATGTGCGCATATACGGAAACTGGGCATATACGGAAGATGTGTGCATATACGGAAACTGGGCATATACGGAAGATGTGCGCATATACGAAAACTGGGCATATACGGAAGATGTGTGCATATACGGAAACTGGACATATACGGAAGATGTGCGCATATAGGGAAACTGGGCATATACGGAAGATGTGTGCATATACGGAAACTGGGCATATACGGAAGATGTGTGCATATACGGAAACTGGGCATATACGAAAGATGTGCGCATATACGGAAACTGCACAACAAGAGTAATGACTATATACAATATCTTTTTCTAAATCAAGAGCTACTATCTAATATTAAATCAAAATACATAAGTGGATTGATAAACTAACTAATTCTAGAAAACAATATTATCAACATAAAGGATAAATTGAAATTTTGACTGAAAATAGTATTATTGAATGAAATAAATTATTACTAAATTCATGAAATAAAGTTGCATAAATAAACTTGGAAGCAAGGCTATTCACTAACACTTCAAATATTTTCAAAGATAGGTTTTTCGAAAATGGATGACTAAACTAATGCATCAAGAATAAGAATAGAAGGGGCCTTGAGCACCTTGGTTGGGCCCTACGTAAGATGTGTGCATATACGGAAGATGTGTGCATATACGGAAACTGGGCATATACGGAAGATGTGCGCATATACGGAAACGGGGCATATACGGAAGATGTGCGCATATACGGAAACTGGGCATATACGGAAGATGTGCGCATATACGGAAACTGGGTGCATATACTGAAACTGGGCATATACGGAAGATGTGCGCATATACGGAAACTGGGCATATACAGAAGATGTGCGCATATACGGAAACTGGGCATATACGGAAGATGTGCGCATATACGGAAGATGTGTGCATATACGGAAACTGGGCATATACGGAAACTGGGCATATACGGAAACTGGGCATATACGGAAGATGTGGGCATATACGGAAACTGGGCATATACGGAAGATGTGCGCATATACGGAAACTAGGCATATACGGAAGATGTGTGCATATACGGAAACTGGGCATATACAGATACTGGGCATGTACGGAAGATGTGTGCATATATGGAAGATGTGTGCATATACGGAAACTGGGCATATACGGAAGATGTGTGCATATACAGAAACTGGGCATATACGGAAGATGTGCGCATATACGGAAACTGGGCATATATGGAAGATGTGTGCATATAGGGAAACTGGGCATATACGGAAGATGTGCGCATATACGGAAACTGGGCATATACGGAAGATGTGTGCATATACGGAAACTGTGCATATGCGGAAGATGTGGGCATATACGGAAACTGGGCATATACGGAAGATGTGCGCATATACGGAAGATGTGTGCATACACGGAAACTGGGCATATACGGAAGATGTGCGCATATACGGAAACTGGGCATATACAGAAGATGTGCGCATATACGGAAACTGGGCATATACGCAAGATGTGCGCCTATACGGAAACTGGGCATATACGGAAGATGTGTGCATATACGGAAGATGTGTGCATATACGGAAACTGGGCATATACGGAAGATGTGCGCATATACGGAAACTGGGCATATACGGAAGATGTGCGCATATACAGAAACTGAGCATATACGGAAGATGTGTGCATATACGGAAACTGGGCATATACGGAAGATGTGTGCATATACGGAAACTGGGCATATACGGAAGATGTGTGCATATACGGAAACTGGGCATATACGGAAGTCATCCTCCTAGTATCTTGATAAGATCTATGATAATCCAGGTGCCTGCCAAGATCATCTCCAATGAGCCGTAAAACATCCTCTGTCCATAGTTGTAGAGGTAGATCTAAAGCTTGACCCAAATCAGTCTTGCCCCCAACTACTCACGTTCTGGGTCGAAAAATAGAGTCCAACACTTTAATAGAACTGATGCCATTTATATGCTCCAATGAAGAGATAAGACCCAGGTCGCATGTTCATTTGAGTTGAATCTAAGAGTAAACCAACCTTTCGACATAGTACAAATCAATCATAGGACATTCATGACCTGTCCGCAAATTTCTTATGCCCATTTCTTTAGGTGAGAGAAATAATAACTTCTTCCCCTAATTATATTGACCCAAACCCTACCATATGTATCCATAATGTCATCCAATTTGATAACCTCACCCAGGACTAGGGCATGATATTTGTCCTTAACCTTGGGAAATTTTATTTTCTTTGATTTCTTCTAGGATTCCACCACCTATTCCTGACCAGATATAATATTTCCATCAAGGGTGTGTTGATTAGTGTGTGTTTTGATACTTTGTTGACACGGGGAGGGAGTGTCGTAGATAGTTCTTGGACCATCACTCAAGCCTATAGCATGTTTCTCTACAGATTCTCCCCTACGGTTTGTATCTACTAACTGAAATCCAGTGGAATCCAACTCGTGCAAGATCACAGAAGGATCGACCTCGGACATAGTCGTCGACACCATTTAAGGGTTTCGAAGATTTTAATGGTTTTATTCTTCTAGAGCCACAAGAGTGGATCCACCCTCACTATGTAATTCCCTAGCAAAAAATGGACTGCTAGGGTTTAAGCATGTCTCAACGAAACTTAGGGATTCAATCGAAAAACTCGTCAATCTGACAAATTAATCCAACGAATCTGACCATCCTACTTCGAGCAATGCAGGGATCATTGCTTCAATTGAAAGGGAGAGAGATATGTCCATTGGTTTCAAAATATGATGAGAGGAAAATGAAATCGCATCTGAAATTTTAGATAGCGAGTTGAAAATTCCCAAATTGGGAGTTCTGGGTGTTGCCTCCATCTCCATCCCTAGATGTTGAGGTGAAGAGTTTATCTAGATGGCGATATTATCGGTGGGATATTTACAATAATCCACTAGTTGTTATTCCATGATGATAATCCACCCTGTCACAGTATAAATAAACCCATAAAAAAATTTAAGCTAACCTCAACCACCGACTGCTCCAAAGACCATTTCTGACTGTAATTATAGAAAACCCAAATAACCCTTTGGAGGGTGAAAGAGAATCGTCTTCGATATCCAAGCAAGAACTATGAACAAGAGGCCAGTGGCTAACCAAAAGAATCGGTTGAGTCAGGTTAGGTCGAGAAGATAAAACCCTAACCTGATTTTTGAACTATCGCAAATGCAATATCATCAACCACAAAGCCCATCTCTCCCTCCCAAAAAAAATCAAGGACAAAGTATTATTATTATTTCAAATTTATAATTTAATTTTAATTATGTATATAGATACAAAATTATATATTTATATATATAAAACAAATTTTTATTATTGAAATATATTAAAATATTATTATAAACATCCAGAGAATAAATAAATAAATAATTAAATTTATATTTAATAATAATTTTGATTTTATAATAATTTTAATTAATTTTTTGATGAATTAAATCATCATTTACAACAAAATTTTAAAATGACATAACTTGTGTTATATATTAATTTTTTTATTAAGATAATGTTTAAATGAATTTTATCTAGTTTCATTTTGTTACTTTATTAAAATTTTATTATTGTAAGATGTGAAGTTTTCAATTTTAATTATCTTATAAAAATAAAAATAACTCAACATCTTGATTGTAAAACACACACTCTAAGATATATATAAGAAATAAAGAATAATATAAAAAATAAAAAAAATTATATTAAAAAATGAATATAACTGTCTATATATAAATATTAAGATAAAAATAACTATTTTATATTAAAAAAAATAAAATATAATTCTCATCAAAGAATATGTGAGTTTTATATTAATCATGGGTGGACTGCATACATTTACATATGTATCCCTATTGGTTAGATAACTAGTGCTGGTCAACTAGTTGTTTGATGGTTTTTTTTACAACTAAACAATGAATCACACATAAAAGATGTAAATATTTTTTATTTGTTTTTTTTAATGAGATTTTGGTGTGATACTAATAATTTTTTTGGAAATTGCATATTGTAAATTGTTAAATGTTATCTCAATAGTTATAAGGGATTTGGAAAATCATAGATGAAGTAATATGATTTTATATCTATATTCTTACTAATTGATTATTCCATGGCTTTTTTACATCTACCATATTTTACTAAGTGTATAATTTAGTAGTGCTGAGATTTATGTTTAGTTTTACATCTACCATATTTTACTAAGTGTATAATTTAGTAGTGTTGAGATTTATGTTTAGAAGGTTTTTGAGTATGTTTAGTATTACGGAAGGAAATTGTATCAAATCTTGGTAGGATGTTTGAATTTATTAATAATGAAAATTGTCTTATTAAGAATGAAATTTGTCTATCTAATTAAGTGAGAATTAGTAATTTTAAATTATAATTATTTTTTTCCTTATTACATGATAATAGATGACTACTATTTTCTTTAATAATGAAAAGTGTTCAATTTCATTCATTTATTTTCATTTTCTATTTTTGCTTATGTTATTTCAAACTATATATGAAATGGATAATAACATAGCATATGATGAAAAAAAATGTTATTATGATAGAAATGTAATGTCAACTTATATAAAATAAATAATATCATTTATAACATGGACATGGAATTTTAGATGATGATAAGAACATAATGTTATTTCTAAAAATAATGGACATAATTATAAGAAATTTGTAGTATTATTTATTTTGGTATTTATTGGTGCAAGGTATTGATTTTATTTTTAATTTTTTGAATGTTCCCATTATTTTATTTTTTTCCTTTCTCATTCTTAGCAAAATAAGTTTATTTTTTTCAATAAAAGAAAATATATCAAAATAATAATAAATTAAATTCCCAATACTAAAAAATTATTAAATATTTACTTAAACTTTGAATAACAATTTTCTATTAATATTTACTTAAACTTTGAATAACAATTTTCTATTTAAACTCTATTTATAGAAAATATTTATAAAAAAAATACTTCTTATGTCCCAGTAAACACTCTAACTTTTTAGTCCAAATTTTAATTCTTTTTGAAAAGAAAAAAGTATTTTTTTTTATTAATTTAAATAACATTTGTTAACACAAATAGATACCCTGATTAATGTAGTAATCACATTTTAAAAAAATAACATATACCAAATTTAATGACATCTATAGCAAAACAATAATAAAATTTTATCTAATTTTAAAATCTAATTATATTAATTATATCCCATTCTAAAATGATGTTTAATTTTATGCAGTTTTTTTGGTTCTATATCAAACCCTTTCATAATCAAATTAAACCTTCTTGCAAAATTAAAACACATACACATATATACACACCTATATATGACCCATACATATACCAATAGTTAAAAAACATACATGTATATACGCCATACATATATCTATATATTAACGCACCTATATAAACTAGCTGACTAGGTGGTTGTAGCAGCGATCAACACAAAATTTTAATTACAGGTGGCAATTCATGCCCATGGAAAGTAAAACAAAGGAGAAGTTGCTATGCGAGCTCATCCTGCTCTATCATTATATACCTATTTGTGTCTCCTGTGCCGACCTGCAGAGCGAACATGTGGGCTTCAGCACTTAGTAATCCAGCCATTTCGTAATGCAAGATATATGAAACAAATGGATGAATGGAAGCTCTTTGATGTCAACCCCATCCAACAAAACACACAAGCAAACTGCACACTCTTCCTTATCAAACCGCAAGACAAAAAAAGTAAATGGAGGGCTTTTCCTCATCATCTCATGATCATCAACGAAAGGCAAGTTAGTTAGTTGAGAGGGTAATGATATTTTTATTCGACCATAACCATGCTCATCATCATGTATCTGTTGAATAGCGCAGTCTGAAGCCACAATGCGGAACGATCGAAAAATAGAGCATAGTGTCTCCTTAATGGCAGTGGCGAAAATAATTGCATTTATTATGATCATGTGCGAAAACCCTAATGAGAAAGCTGAGAAGCTCGAAATCCCCATGGAGCTTAACTAAGTTACAACGATGTTAGTATATGTAGATTGAGAATATTATGTAAGAAGAGTAGAATATATAAAATAAAAATAAAAACAAGGCTGGTAAATAGAAAGCATAACAGGAGAGGTGGACCATAGAGTTGTTAGATGCCTTCGGGGTATATATTTCCTCTGTAAACCATTCCGAAGCGGACCCTCCTAATCATTTTCCAGTTGCTGAAGTTGACAGTTGCTACAACCAAGCCCTCTCGCAAAGACGAAATGACTAAAAATGCCACGATAACTGTTAACAACAACAGTCTTGGTCTAGCCATGGCTCCCTGAAATACTTGGATCAGTGAAAATGGGGAACAAAAGGAATTCATTGCGCGTGTTCCATTAATAGTGCTCACCATGGTTGAGGTTGGTTGATACCCAGAGAGTTAATATTTTCCCTCACAAACCTAAAACTCATCGGATGAAATTCATTCAGCGATTCCCGAATTTGAAATTCAAATTTCTATTTAGGCGGGTTTTCTAATTAAAATTTAGAATTCAAATCGACGCGTCATTATGCGTACTATGTGTATATCTTAATCGTGATTTAGAATTCAAATCGACGCGTCATTTTGCGTACTATGTATATATCTTAATCGTGATTTGATGGGTGCCGTAAAGCCTCCCGGAGTTGAGTGACAGAGCTGCCGGAAAATGCATGGATACATATGACTACACATACCATGATGATGATCGATGATGCTCTAGAAGGTTGTCAGAGGGGTACCTCTATAGCATTAACTTTGCTATAGAGGTGGAAATAGGACTCGCCATTAGGACACCAACTCCAGGTAGTGGAAGACAAGTCACTTCACAAGAATCGAAGTCACTACTGACAAGAGTATTTTTTGTTGTGTATCTTGATAAGCGTGACATAACATTCAAACAACCTGTTGCACGTATCGGTGGCACATGGGTCATGCCAACCGCACAAAATTTTCGCCGTACATCGCTGAGCCATTCTCCTAAGGACCAGTTTGCAGTGATCAAATTTGAACACGTCAGAGCCTTTTAAAGAGAAGGCCTTTGGCAAGTCACAGAAGTAGGGAGAAAAGTTTGCTAGTAAAAAAAAATTAAAACTTGAATTTTGTCATTTAAAAAAAAATAAAAAATATTTTAACATTTTGTAAGAAGGGTTGTTAAGTTTTCAATTTTTTTTTTTATATTTCATTTTTTCTGAAATCAGAATTTTCGGAATTTTAATTACAATGGTTGAATTTGTCAATTTCCTTTTTCAACTGATGTTAAAACATAAATCTCATTTCAGAAACTGCAGTGTCCAAGTTGCTCCCATTTCAAAAACAACAGTTTCCTTTTGAGTTGTTTTTTCTAATTGTGCATATGATGCAAGTTCTTATTAATTATTATGTCACAATTACCATTTAATACCATTACATTTGGCAGTTTCCATTGAGAGCGACTAGATGTCAATATGGGCCATGTATTAAGTCTGTAATTTTACTAGGTTGTGCTTGAAGGCTGCCCCTAAAGCAAGGTTTGACGACGATTTAAGCTGGAGAGGAGCGTAGATTCATCATTAAGCAGATGCCTGTCAAGCAAGGTTTAAGCACAATTTATGCTTGGAGAGGAGCGCATTCAACAGACTCCCTGACATAGTCGATTTGATTTGTTTGTAGATTCTCAATTCCTGGTATGTTTTCAAAATTCGCAATTTCTGAGTGAGTTACTTGTATGAGTGTTAGTAAATGTGTTAGTGACTTGGAGGCAGGATACTAGTCTACCTTTGGGTAATTAGAGATCAGAACAAATTTATCTTTGCTCATCATAAGTCTATTTGCCACCTCAAATATGGGAAGTATGTTGTGGAAGGCATGTCATTTGCATACCTTATTTTTCCAGAGAATAGCAGGTCATCCACGAACATGAGATGTGAAATACGAGTGGTTCTTATTACCCTGCATCTAGCAATTAGTTCATTTTATCTATCCACTTGAATTCCTTTGCTCAAACCATCAATAACTAAAATAAATAGTAATGGAGAAAGTGAACAATTTTGTTTTAGTCCCCTGTAGATTTTGAAGTTAGTCGGTTTCTCGTTGATGAGTATTGAAATGTCTGTTGAGGAAATGCATGCCATAACCCAGTGAATGAGCCAATGGTAAAATCCAATTTTGTGTATAATCATTTGCAAAAATTCCCAATCAACACTTTTGAAAGCTGTGATTAGATCAATTTCCATTAAGCATGCAGTCACTTTGCTAGTTTTGATTGTGTGGGAGAATTCTTGGGCAACAGCAATAGCATCCTGAATATATTGATTGTGTAGAAATCCAAATTGTTCTCGTGGGATATCTGATGACAGGATTGGTTTGATTCAGTTGTAGATGGTTTGGGAGATTATCTTGTACACAATATTGCATACATAGATTGTTCTGTAATCTATAAAATAGGAAGGGTTAGGGTTTTTAGGAATCAAGCGAAAGTGGTGTTGATAGAACCTAGAATGTGTTTGAGGAGTCTTGATTCTTGAACCAATTTTACAAGGTTTGTCCCCATAAAGCCTATGAAATGTAGAAAAAACTCAATTGTTTAGTTGTCTGGACCGGGACTATTGTCCCTGGCCATTTCTTTCGTAAAACCCTCGAGCTTTTCTATGGAAACCAGCATGGACAGAGTTTTGCTGGCTTCATCATACACCATGTAGGGAAACAAGCTGGTGAATTCCAAATATTCACTTAATTTGTGTCCCTCCTTCACCTTATATTGGTTGTTGTAATATCTCACTGTAGCACTTTGTATATTCTTCTTTTTTGTGAGGACACTATTTGTATCATCTTTGATGTGCAATATTGAATTAATCTTCTTGCAAGTTGATGCCATGTTGTGAAAGTATCACGTATTTTTGTCCCTATCGGCCACCCATGTAAACCTGATTCTCTGTTGCCATTCAACCTGTTATGATTTAAGAACTTTATGTTTCATTCTCACCAAATCCAGAGTTTCTTGCTTGGAAGGTCTGGAAATATATCCTAGTCTGGATGGGTCATTCAAGGCCTCAATTTCCTTATCTATTTCTATTAATTCTTGAAGGAGTGCCTTATTTTTCTTCCTAACTCAATATTTAACTACAAATTTCATTTTCCCAGCTTGTCTGCAACAACATCTAACTTTGACATTTGTGGAAACTTGACGGGATTGGTCCATGAGGTCCTGATTAGGTCTACAATTTCCATCTCGTCAAGCCACACATGGTTAAACTTTAAAGGATAGGTCTATTCTTCAGATTTGCTAGACCACTCTAGGAAGATCACATGATGACCCAAGATGTCAGAGAAGGAGGACCATGACTATATATTGTGAAACCTATCGACCAAAATTATATAGACCAAAAAGCGGTCTAGCCTTTTGACAATAACTTCGAAGTCTATTTTTCCATTACTCATAATACGAATCATGTTCTTGGATATCTATCCGGATGAAATGATCCTGACAAATTTTTTGTAGACCTTGGAACAAAATATATTTAGGTCCCAGATTGCTGCTAGAACCCCCAAGTGTCCTGACTCTTAAGCAAAATTTCCTAGGCTTTCCAGGACTGCTGGAGCCCATGGCGATCTTTTTCGGACATAGAATAAATCACATCATTCACAATAACACAACTGCAAACCACCTCCACTGTAAATCAACAGCTTGCCTTCAGGTTATTTACATGAAAATGAAACTCAGGTCATCATTTTCTGAGAAAACCTGGACATTAAAGCACTGCCTAGGAATTAAAGCAATGTATCACTCACTTTAACAGCTGTATTGAACCCAAAATCTCTCACATACCAAGCTTTCGGTGATTCCTTGTACTCCAATCAGATTTTTCTTACTTGGTACCCCAGTGTCATCCCCACAAGGACATAATGTCCTTCAATAAAACCTTGTTCATTGAATTCAGCTAGAACCTTTTTCATAATCTCTTCAATTCCATGGAAGTTATGTTATGACATTCAAGGAGTAGTTATATTCCTGACTTTATTTTGAAAACCCTTTGATGTGTTCTCAATGTCCTTGCTCCAAATATCTTTCCATGACAATGCTCTTTATTTTTTTCGTGACTCGAGAGTTGTCAATAAGGATACAGTAACATCCTTAAAACCAATCTGCCTTAAGATGCCTTTCTTCTTTGTCAAGCCCACATATTTTCATTAGTCATGCCATAAGAGGTGACTGCAAATGTGGTATTGACATTGCCCTTGTCGATGACATTAAAGAAGTTAGCAAGTATCTACAGTCTTTATCCCTTGTGTATTGAAGCTTAGTTTCTAATTTTCACCTTTCTCAGTGACTTGGAGGTAGGATATTACCTCAACAAGCATCGATTCTAATATGTCTTCTCAACCTAGCATTCAAGAGAATTTTTGCTACCACATATTTGCAATGCCAAAAGTAAAACTTTAGTAGCTCCTTTCCATACCATTTTGTCCAATGCAATGGTTGAAAATGTGATCTCTTGTTCTACTAATTTTTTACCAAGTACTTTTCAACATAACAGCCATGAGTGCCAGAATTTTTTTTGTATCTAGCATGAATATACCCCTTATGTCTTTGAGATGTTAGTGTTGAACAACTCATGACCTGAGGCCCTCAATGTCCCATCTATATTCTTATAATATGGAGGCCCTCCATGAGTTCATGATAACATTTCTTTTCACAATCTCTAATCTCAAAACCTCTCATGTCATATTCACTATCACCATAAAAGTATTCCACTGCAAAACTGTACTCAAAACTACAAGGAAGGTTACATCAATGGCTAGTTGTTGACCAAAAAAATTGAATTAAGCAGACAGCTTGAAGTTATTGAAAGACAGTAAGGATATGTTTGGTCGATTTGCTGGTGTAGACTCGGATATAACCTAGCATCGTTGGATGAGTCAACATGAGGAATCATTGCTTTACCCGATATATCAAGATCAATACTCTTAATTTTCTCTGTTGGAAAGCTTGAAAATACAACAGAGTTTCTATTTGACTCTTGCATGGGAGTACTATCATCCCCACAAGGAGTACTATTTTCTAGTTAATTAACTTGGCCATTTTCGATTTTTCTAAATATTTATTAAATCCGTTCTTAACATATATTTACACTGAATTTATGTTACCTTTATTTAATGTTTACCTTCGCTTGATACCCCTAATCACTTATTAGCTCATGATATGGAACAAGGGCATGTTACCCAACTAAGCATGAGCGTAGTCTTATCTATGAGTCAATGTTTGATGCTTTTGAATATTTATTGTGTTTAGAATCACATTATATAGATTAATATGAGAGATGTTTAATGTTTTTTTCATGCGTAATTTGAAGTTCACCCTTTAAAATATTTATTAAATAATAAAAAAAATTGATTAAATTGAAAGGTAGGTATAGTTCAATATAAAAATATATAAAAATGTTCTATTTTTGGTTATAAATAAAATATTTCAATGTTTATACTAAGTAATATAATTTTATATTAACTATATGTACAAATAAAATAACTGAAAGTAAAATGATCCTCTCTCTCTCTCTCTCTCTCTCTCTCTCTCTCTCTCTCTCTCTCTCTCTCTATATATATATATATATATATATATATATATATATATATATATATATCTATATATATATATATATATATATATATATATATGGGGTTAAATATTGTATTTGTGTGTTATTTAAAATGGAGGAAATGTGTAATATATTTCATGCTTAGCATGAAATAAATGGCACAAGCATACACACATAAATGGAAAGAACAAGTGTAGATCCATCTTAATCCTAGATCTATAAGAGTAAAAGGCACTAAGTTTCTCTTGAGGGCTAAACCTCTCTACAAGTTTTATGATCTAAAATAGGTTTTCACCTCAAGATATATGATCCCTTTGGACGTTTGATAGATATGAGATTAAGATGAGTCTATGATGGTTAGATTGTGTTGTAGTACAATGGAATCTGCCTTGTGCAACATCCAAGGAAAACCTAGTTAGTTAGAAAGGAGTATGAATGGTGTTCCTTAGGTATGGTTGAATGGAAATTTAATGGTGTTCATCATGCATGAGGTGTCAATCACTTGGTTTGTGTGGATTATAGTCTCCATTAAATCACAATATAGTTCCCATCAAGTCACAAATTCAAATCTCATGGGGAATAATTGACTATGAATGTCACATGTGGGAAAAATAAATTATTCCAAGATATCTTGACATCACACAATCTTAATAAAAATCTCTAAGTCATAGATATATTGTTCTTCCATTCAAAAAAACATTTCCCCCATCTAAACTTCACATAACATGAAAAATATAAACTATATAATATGTTCAACCATAATTATATATAATTTTAAATTATTTGTATAATTTAATTGTTTATATATACATTTTTTAACTAATTAATTTTTTTTTTCTCTATGCATCACTTATATAAATAGAGTTTTGATTTGAAAATCTGTTGACCAAACGAAAATTGTGAGAGGAACTTCCATGGTTTATAGAAAATTTAATAAAAATAAAATAAATTTATAATTTATAATTTTATTCATCTTCTCATCAAGTTAATTGGAACAATATGTACTTTGCCTCGGTGATTATTTTCTTTCCATAATTACACTTTAATAAATCTATTTCCAAAAGATGTGTCAAATTATTTATATATCTTTATTTAAAATTTAAATATTTACTTTGATTAACACACTTTTTAATATGAACGTTGAGATGAGGATTTCAATTTGTTTAAATTAAACTAGATGTTTTGATTTAGAAAAAAGTGTTTTATAATACTTATTTTGGAGATTTGGTTGTGGATCGTGTAATGTGTTTGTTAAGTAATGTGTTTGTTAAGACATGCATTAAATGATTAACAATTATAGGAAGTGTATTCTTTGAAATCGGAGTGAGAAATTTGGTAAAATCTTAGGCACAACATATAAAAGGAGTACTATTATAACAGGGAGTACTATGATTCCATGAATGCCATACATGTTTATGGCTCCACTACATGACATAGCTCATAACTATATAAAAAATAGAGTCATGAATGCCTTGTCATGCAATGGCATGTTTAGAACCATAACATTGAAATTTGCAGTCTTTCATGTTTGTAATTTTATCCAAGATCTAATTAAAATTATAACATTGAAATGTACACAGGCATGTCTATAATTTTATGTGTGATGTAATAAGAACCATAACATTGAAATGTACACTTGTTGAACATTGAGATGTGGACTTCTAGTTTCCCACATCCACTCTCAACCACATGTAGTTGTTAACATAGATAACAATCACGGAACCATGCATGTGAATGTTCATGGCTATCCCAATCATCTGGTGTTAGCAGTGTTTGGAGATAATTGTGCATCATTTTTATTTAGTATTTATTATCTAGCCACACCACCTTGTACAGCTGAATTATCTTGCCAATTTCCACCTTCTAATTCTGGGTGGGTGTAATTCAATTTCTCAGCATCAGTTTCTTCATTTGAGACAAAAGGAAGCATCTTCATGCTCTTCTCTAGTTGGAAGTGTTTGTCAACTCTTCTCAAGAAGTATCCATATGTGACGGATGTTTCATAGACTTGCCCCACTCGAACTGCCAATTGCTGGTGTGCATTGTTCATCCCCTTTTTGTGATTTTTGTTCTTGTGAATCGTGATGTCTTCTACATTACAATTACTGAAAAATAATTTGAGATATTCTTTGTTATAGAAGACATTCCATTTTGGTGCTAGAAATGTGCATAACCTTCCATGAAGATCAATGTTAATTTTTATTTTCGATGATCAACAGACCTATGTGTGTGATATCTATTTGTTGCTTTCCTTTAGTTTTCGTATGAATTTTGTTGTAGAATGACTTATTTTCAAAGAATATTTTGTATTTTATTATTAATATATATTTTTATATTTCTTGTTTTGTTGATTATAGGTATAAAATTCCACCTCTTGGTTGCCCCAAAAAGGATCTGAAACAACTTTCACTTTCTGATGCATTTGGTATCTCTCAATGCTCTAATCAACTACATATTTATGAAAATGAAGTATATGATCATGTGGATGAGGACCATGAATCAGATAGTGCAGAACTTCTTGAAGAGGAACCAACATCCAAGAGGTACAAAAGAACATTCAAGTCCAAATGGAAGCTGAGATTTCCATGGGATTATGTTGTAAAATATTTTAATGGTGTTGAAAGGATAAAATGTTCATGGTGTGTAAAATTTAAAAGGGAAACACCATTTGCTAAAGATGGAAGCACAACCCTTGAAGTTAGTGCTTTAAACATCCATGCAACGTCAGAGGCTCATAAATTTTATTTGCAACTTGTAGAGGGAGAAAGCAAACAAAGTACTCTTGCAATTACAAAACATGTAGAGCTAATGGTTGATGCCTAGAAAGAGAGAATTATATCAGTTATTGAGAACATGTATTTTGTTGCAATACATGATTTACCTTTGGAAGTATATAAGTCTATTTGTGACTTGAATATGTATAAAAACACTCCTCACATGCCTCTAATAGATGAATACACAACATATACAAATACAAAATCTGGAAAATAGTTTCTAGAAGCTGCTAAGGAGGTATATTGGAAAAAATTAAAAGATGAGATTTTCCAAAGTCCGTATTACTCCCTTTTAGTTAATGAAAGCTCTGATCGGACTATGGTGCAACATTTGATTGTTTATATTACATATTTGACAAATGAAGGAAGAGGTCCATGTGCTACAAAATTCATAGAATTAGTATACATTAGGGATGGAACATCACAGTCTATGTATAATGTTGTGACATCTCTTTTAGAAGACATGAATCTATCCATGACAAAGTTCCTTGGATTTGGATCTGATGGAACATCATCCATGAGGGGTATTCGTGAAGGTTTATCTACTAAGCTTCGTCAACATGCCCCTCATTTAGTAGATATCCACTGTATATCTCATCGAGAAGCAATAGCAGCAAATGATGCTTCATCTTATTTTGAAGAGTTGCAAGCTATTGATAATAGTAGCAAATGATGCTTTATCTTATTGTGAAGAGTTGCAAGCTATTGAAAATAGCAGTAAATGATGCTTCATCTTATTTTGAAGAGTTGCAAGTTATTGATAAGTTTGCAAACAAGATCTATTCATGGTTAAGGAAACATACTAAAAGACATGGAGAGTTGAAAGAGCTAATGGAGTCATTTCAAATCACAAGGCTATAATTGTTACAAATTCATCATATTAGATGGCTTTCTGGAGAAAAAGTCACAGAAAGACTCGTTAAGCTCATGCCTGCTTTGTTAAGAGACTCAAAGTTAGTGGAGAAAAAAATGTATGACATGGCTACAATATTTCAAGTTCAATTTTGCATCCACTTACTTGCAGATGTGATTATTGAGTTAAATAATCTGAATTGATCAAAAGTTTCAAGAGGATCACGTTGACATTACATCTATTGGAAGAACTTTGGATATAATTATTCTTGCTTCATAAGCGATTTCTAAGAGGCACATTTGGGGCAGGTGAAATGCACACATCATCCTTTTTAAGTAAAACACAACAAGGAACTCTTGAATTTTCAGATTCCACAGGTATATTACATGTAAAGGTATATTACATGTACATGAATTGAGGTTTGAGAGTTTTCCAAAGTCACAAAGATCAGGGACACTAGATGACTGCATTATGCTAGGAAAGAGTTTTGTAATGAAGGTGATTGACTCTCTAAATGCAAGGTTCACAGATTTACCTATTTTTAATGTAGCTAAGTTTTTTAGTCCTCGTAATTATTATTAGGATATGGATGATAGAGACTCTCAAACAATAAGATGGTTGACTTGTCTATGTGAAAAACTTAGTGTTGGAGGCTTGCCTGTTGTGGACAACATTAAATGTATGGGTGAAATGGATGAATTTATATGTACTATGTATAAATCTGACCCAAAAAAGCATATATTTAGAGCATGGGATCTATGTGGAGGTGAAATTGAATGGTTTGAAGGACTTCCATTCCTAATTCAGCTACAGAAAGCAATTATTGTTATTCCGGCTAGTACAACAGTTTGTGAAAGAGGTTTTTCAAAATTAAATTGGATAAAAAAATGAGGATAGGTCAAGACTTTCTTTAGAAACATTGGATATGTTAATGTTTATCTCTCTTAGTGCACATCATGCTCTAAATGAGATATACTGGAATGATATTTATGATGAATTGAAAGAGATGAAAACTCGAAAACCTCTTCCACTATGAAAATAGATTGGAATAACTAGTAAGTTTTAGTATTTATTACCATCATTGTCTTACTCTATCGAGCACTTGAATGAACCATTTTGGTAAGTGAATTTTTTTAGTTTTATACCATTTTACTTTTGTAAATGAAAGCATAACCATATTTTTCAAGTTTGTATGTGAAGTTTTTCTGAAACATATTGAATGTAGCCACTGCAGGACATTGTGCAAGATATGTTAAGCTGGAGGACCACAACTATCAAAGTTTTATAACTGAAAGAATAAGCTATCTTAGATCAATTTTGCGTCCAAGTCTAGGGACCTTAGTTCCAATCAATTGAGATGTGAAAATATTGGAAGCCTTAGCTTTCCAAAAGAGTTTTAGTAGACAATAGAATAGTGATTTGGTCAAATTTGAAGTTTATATGCTAGAATTTCACTGATACCTCCTATATAAGCTAGAATTTATTTTAATTTTATAAATGAGACCTTCCATATACTTTTAATATAAGTATTTTTGTTTCTTCATATTTTTATTCTTATTTCAATTTCATTAAGATGTAATTATTTCTATATGTTAATTTTTTGTTCTTAGTTTAGAATCATATGCAGTTTCCCAACCATGATTTTGTCCTTATAGTTGGTTCAATTGTGGTTGAGTTCAAGGGCTGTCAAATATTATCTCATGTGGTTACATTTCTTAATCAAACATGTGTAACAATAATGCATTTACTAATGCAGCATTTGATGTAGTAGTATATTTTTGTTTGTGAAAAACAATTGAAAATAATTTACTGTTGTGAATTGAATTGCTTCTTTTTTATGATTTTCATTATGGAAGTGTGGCCTCAATGTGTGCCCTTCTAAATGAAATTAAGATCTGCCCTTCAAATTTGTTCATTTCCAATATGGATTCCGATAATTATCAAATATTTAGATTCTTTTAATCCTCCAGCTAAAATAAGGAACGATTAAACCAGTCTTTATGATTCGTGGAGCTATTGTCTTCACTCTCCTTAGGCCATGGGTTGGGAGCTCCGACTACCCACTCAATTTCAACCGTCCTAGAGGCAAGCCTCCTCTTCATGTTATGCCAGTGTTAATGCAGACAATAATATTGAAAGTGCAAAACTCAAATTCTAGCAGTATTGGTAATGAAATGAAATGACATTTTAACGTTCAAAATATTAAAAAAATAGTGTATAGTAACATTAATTATTTTCTTTGTTTTCTATTATTTGAATTTAATTAATTTTTTTATTCAAATTGATGATTATCTGGCTCAATTTTCCAATAATCTTTTAGCTGGAAAAAATAGTGCCAAAAAACTAATGATAACATAATGAAATTATATTTTAATGTGCAAGAGATTAAAAATAGTCTATGGGACCATTGATTACCTTCCAGGTTTTTTGCCTTTTGGGATTCAATACTTTTCTTATTCAAATTAATGATGAGTTGGCTCAACCTTCCAACAATCCCCTTGTTGAAAAGATAATGCCAAGGAATGGATGCTAACATATCCCCATAACTTTCTCTCATGTCTTTGAATGCATCACATTCCAAAATGAAAATTTTTTCAGATTCCACTACTCGAGACATGCAAAATATACACACTAGTTTTTCCCAAATTTCTTTAAACCTTTTCCAACTTAAAAACTAGTTCTTAATTAAATAATAAAAACCATTACCCTCCAAAAACCTATTCTTTATTAATTTGTAATATCCAACACAAACATTATAAGTTTTAGTTTTAATACGTGGAGCTAGACAACATCTTTATACTACCCTTTTTTGTGTTCACGTTGGCCAATTCATTGCAGCATTGTGTACGACATTATTTCCTGATGTTTTTGTTGGCCAAATTTGTGGTAGCCACATTTTAGGCTATGCATGGCGTTAATTTACCACATTTACATTATCTTAGGCTAACTTTTATATTACTGTGTTTTTCATCTTTTTAAATTTTGTTTAGGGATGGATTTGTGTCAATTGCATGTTTGAGCTATGCACTTATCTTTAGAAAAGAAAAAAATTATAAATAATACAAAACTACATTTTTTTTCAAAATTTTACCATTATAAAAAGATCTAAAACTTAAAACATTAATCGGTTTTATCACAACACATTCCAGATTGTGTATGGCATTAGTTTATAGTGTTCACTCTGTCCAATTTTCTAGGAATCACACTCTAGTTTGTGTATTGCAATCTTTTCCCGTGTTCAGGTTGGCTAATTTAGCGACAACCACACTCCAGATCGTGTATGACACTCCTTTCTAGTGTTCTCCATGATAAAATCTAATGTTCTATTAATTAAGTGGCTCTCTAGGTGAGATACCTAGAGATTTCCCTAACACTTCACAATACACACTATATTCAATAAGGAGAACAACCTAGTACATATAGGATTTCACACTAACAGGGTGGTTTCAACCAATCCCTATATATTAGGATCTGAGACCTAATCTTAGAGTCTCAATCATATCCTTAAAACAACTAACTATATCTTTCTCCATTAATTCTAACACCCCCCCTTAATGGATAAAGAGTACTGACCAATAACATAGCCTGCTGGTCTAGTCTCAGCTAGGCTTACAATTAAAAACATGAAAAACTTGGTAATCAGAGGTTTTCATTTTGGTCTTTTTTCTTGAGAGTCCATGCTTGTTAATCTAGAGTTGAGGCTTCATATTTGCTTTCCTCACCATGAGGTAGTGATGTCTCTTCACCTCATTTCTTCCCTAGTGATGGAAAGCTTGAAATCTTATTCTCGCCCTTCTCAAGATTATGACAAGCTGGATAGGAGAATTTTCCCTTTCACTATTTCTAGTGTCAACCATCTAAAATTCAGCTATGATGTCTTCATCATTCATTGATGTAACGTCTGCACACACAGAAATATTAATGAGATCATCACAATTTAAATTCTCTCCATCTTTGTCTTCTTCTGGCACGTCTTTGCAATCAGCTTCATGTGGCTCATCCCATTGATCTTCAATACTTTGGTCCTATTTACACCCTTCCTGAAGATCAACTCATGTATCTTCAATCTTAGGATCTTGCACAACAGACTATGCCTCTTGATTCTTGTGGTCATCAACAAAACCACATTGATTTTCTGAAATTTCTTCTGACTCGAACATAATGCCCATGCTAATGCTTCCAAATGCCCACATGAGAAAATCATCATCATCATAATAAAAAATATCTAAAAATATAGACATGTTGTTAATGTCCATCTTATCTTGCTTCGAGATTTCTTTTCGACTCCACACGGTCCTCTAATGAGCTCCAACAACCTCGTAACCACGCAAGCGGGAAACTTCTCCCTTTGGTAGCTCTTAAATGTAGAACCTTGTACACTGTGGTTTCTATGCCACATAGGTCTTAGTGCCCTCGGCTTTGGCGAGAAGCAACAAAATGACCTCTCAGAAGATGGAAACACTATCAATATCTAATTCTAATGCACATATTTTTGAAGATGGGTTCAAATCAGCATGAACTTTCACATTTTTTTTGTGGCATATAATAACTTAGAAGAGAAATTTACCCAATTGGTTTTCAGATCTCCACAACCTGCAACTTCTAGGTTACTCAAACAAAATAAATTTCCAGGACAAATCTGCTGGCAGCAATACCGAATCGTTGCTATCCAAATGCTTAGTCTAGTGGTTCAAAGAGAATATGAAATTGGATAAAGTAAGGTCCACAATTACCACATCCTTAACCCTCATTGACAAAATGTCCAACTGTTCCCCAGTACGGCAAAGGGAATTGAATTCAAAATTATATTCTCAAAAAAAGAAAATTATATAGCTAATGCTCACCAACTCAGTTAGACTGAAAGTCTTTCGAAAGCCAACAATCTTTACAGAATTTGTAACAATGGCCAGTACCTCTTCAGATGTGGAGCCACCAAATGCCAGAGAAGACGCAAACTATTAGGCAAACATTGCATCCAAGGCTAGTGGATCTTCTGACGCTACTCACTTTTCTGCCATGTGCAATTATGAAGCCCTTATGGAAATTGAAAGCCCCCACCGATTCTTGAACTACCTGCTGGGGGATTTATAGCAACCCATAGAAGTGATATGGTAATGGCAAGAAGACCACTGAGGATCGAATTTCGTCTCAGAACGGTTGGATCAAATGCTCCTCTCAATCACCGGATCTCTACAGCTTTCGAGGCACAAGCTTGGCAGTATCTCTATTCAAAAGACTCGCTTCAAATTTTAATGTTATAGCAGCATCAATCGGCGTGTGTTAGCATAATTCTACTCGGACAACACTCCAAATCTTCTACCATTTATCTTTACTTATTTAATAACAAATTTGTTGAGAAAACACTAAATTTCACCCATAAAACACCCTGAATTATATGACGGCCATAATGGATTCAAAACATGTCACATTAAGGCCGCATTGAATTACACAATGAATTTCCTTAGACTTTCGATTCTTCATGCTATTGTATCACTCCAGATATTTTACCGTGACCGAATCCTTCAGTAGTCACTATTTTGAGTCTCATGAAGTGATGAAAAAGCAATAATAGTCTGAAGACAATTCCACCACGGTCCTCCTTCTTGACCACGCTACATCGCAAATCCAACCTCAATACATAGATACCTTCACATCAATCCACCATGCAAAAGATCCAATGCAGCTCACTCATGGGTGATCCACCACTGCAGGTTACTCACACACGATCTACCAAGAAACAAATCTTTTCTATCCAAGCAAAATATCTCTCTAACACATCTCAAGCAGATCTCTTCAACTATTCCTCCTCGGTGGTTTGCAGCAACTTGCTTGCACTCCACACCAATCTGCAACACAAGTGTTTATGTAGGCTTGTGGACAACTCAAGCACTCAGCCTTCGGACAGATCTTCTGAGCACTCAGAATAGAAATCTTTCCACATGACTTCGCTCTTCCCAAACAACAGCCACCTCGCAACAATCCGTAGCAAACTATGTCGGCGCGAGTTAGCACCATGGACTTGCAAAGGTCTTCGTGATTGTACACCGCATATATGTGGCTATTGATAAAATGAAAATGGGCTAAAGGTAACAGTGGGATTGGAATGATTAGCCCTCCAATCCAAGCGACGATTTCGCCTCAGTTGCGTTCTTCACTCAGCTTATAGGATCGACAACCCTGCAGCTCTGATACCATGATAAAATCTGATGTTGTATTAATTAAGTGGCTCTCCAGGTGAGATACATGGAGAGTGCCCTAACACTTCACAATACACACTATATTCAATTAGGAGAATAACCTACTACATATAGGCTTTCACACTAACAAGGTGGTTTCAACCACTCCCTAGATAGTAGGATCTGTGACCTAATCTTAGAGTCTCAATCCTATCCTTAAAACAACTAATTGTATCTTTCTCCATTAATTCTAACACTCCATGGTCAATTTTGTGGCATCCACACTCCAAATATTGTATGCCATTATTTTTCCTTCATGTTTGGGCAATTTTGTTGCAGGGAGTCTCGTTATTGTGTAGGTCATGTTTAATTTCCTTGAGACTTGTAACTCTCACAAATTAATATTATTCAATTCAATTGATTGTTTGATTTCCTGTGAGTGTTTAGATATTAAGTAATTTTGTTTTTCAAAATAGAAAAACGTTTTCATGTTAATAACAATAAGAAAGTACAATAAAATAAGGGATTGGTATCTCTCTAGCTTGTCTCTTATATATGAAATAAGCATTTCTTTCAAAACAGGTAAACTTATTCTTGATTAAAATTGGTCATTGTTCTAAATTGAAGAGATAGATCATTCCTATTACATATTCCAATGGCAGTTTCTGAATTTAGTAGCAAGTGCATTCAATTAAATTAGAATGCATTTTGATCATTGAAGAGAACCAAAGGCAAAATATTTGTAGAAGATTTTGTCAATATCTAAGGTGCAACCTTCTTTTGATAATTGATCTGTTGCGCCATTCTGTCTCTAATAGATGTGGGTGATGGTGACAGAGTTGAAAGCCTGGAGCAAAACTTTGATTTGGCATTTCCATGTATCTAGGTTTGGTGAGTTCAAGGAGATTTTATTGTTTGCCCAAATCTTAATGTATTTGGAGTCCCCAAAGATAGTGAGAGATGAGAGTCCAAGCCAAGATGCACAAAATATGACCCTTGCAAAGACCATAGAGTTATGCTCATGAATTAGTTCCAGATCCACAATGCCATTGGAACCTGTAGTGTCTCTAAGAACTTAGTTAGATAACCATTCTGCATCCACGGGAGTCAAATGAAGAGGCCCAAACAAGAAAACCATTGGGAGGGAAGCCTAGATGTTGCTAGGAGGAGAAGGGATTTTAGGAATCGATTGTTTGTCAAAAGAGAATTCTAGATAGAAAGTGAAAATGTTGCAGCTGGTTTGCCATATGTTGGAAGGGATATTCTCAAAAGTGAGGTCATTTATGGTTCTCTAAATTCCCCAAATGATGAAAAAGGTCAACGTTCGGTGTTTTGGGTGGTCTTTAGGTCAAAAATCAAGGCAGGAAAGGGTGTCATAGTGGTCCCAAGATGTAGAGGGGTTAGTGATTCAGATCACATTTTTCTAGACAGAGGAGGTGAAAGGACACAGGATGAGTAGAAGATTAATGTCTTCTCCTAAAAATTTACAGAGGCAAAATCTTCCAGTCCCTTGGAAGCCTCGATTTCTAAGTTTGTACCAAGTCAATATCTTGTTATGCACCACAAGCCAAGAGAAACATTTTTCTTTGAGAGGGAAATTCCATTTCCAACTTTTAACCAACAAAGGAAAGACAGGATTGTTTTGGTGAGGCTCGTGGATTATCTCATATGCCTCATATGCTATTACCCGATCTTGTTGTGATCCACCACACAAGTAAATATTTCTTCTTTAGTGAAGAGTATAATCCCTGAAAGTTTGAGATCAGTGATGTATGAATTCCATTTCTGGATAAGATGAGCAGGGATTTCCAGCTCTTCCTTGTCTTTCTAGTGTGTATAAGTAGAGGATGAAAGATTTTTGTTTGCAATGTCATGTATCATAGATAAACCATTTTTATGAAAAGAATTAATAAGTTGAAAGGATAATATATGATGACTTGTTAGTCCGGATAAGAGATCCCATGCTGATTTTAGCAATGGATCCTTTTCCAACATCCCATTTTAGATTGTTGAATAGCCAATTCTTGTTGTGGAGAAAAATGTGCAATGAGTGCGAGCGGTGTTGTGGATTTGGTGTGCCAAATCGAATCCAGTCAATGAAGTCTATGTTCTAAAGATATTTGATCTTTATCATTTGGTTCCAAATTCCCTTGTTTGTGGGTGCTCTTCAATATTTTTTGAGTAATAGTGCTGAGTTGAAAGAAATAGTCTCCAATAGCCCCCATCCACCCTGTTTGATCGAGCAGTTTATGATCTCCAAGCTATTTAGATGGAATTTTCAAGTTTATTGAGTGTCGACCCATATGAAACCTGTGATTATTGCATTAATATTGTACAAAACTCCTTGAAGTAGCTTGAATATGTGCATCCAATTTATAGGGATGTTGTGGAGAAAAAATTTTACTAGAATAATATGCCCCCCTAGGGATATCCACCGGTGAGACGACATATAGAATATATTTTTTATTTTTTCGAACAGTCTATCCCAATATTTGATTTTGTATCCATTAGGCTTTAGAAAAAATCCCAAGTAGGTGAATCCATCATCCATTTGTGAGGATTTAACCACAAAGATTTTGGCAATCTCCATTATCTCTATAGCTTTTGGATCACTTGAGATCAATAAAGACTTTGATTGGATCACAAGAAGGCTTGATACGGTTCTAAAATCTGTAATTATAATGAAGATCACTTGTCACTTAGAAGAATTAGATTTTTCAATTGCGAGGAGGTCATATGCAAACATTAAATGCGAAATGGATACCATGTTTCCAATTCTACAACAAATGATCATTTGTAAATATTTGGACAGTCCATCGATTGTGATGAGAAACAGAAGAGGAGACAAAGTGCAACCTTATGTAAGTGCTTTGGATATTTGGAAGAATTCAGTAGGAGAGTCATTTATCAAGATATCTAGTGAGGTCGTCTTAATGCAAGCTTTAATCTGATTTATCAATAAGGACCCAATGCCTTGGATAGGTCAATTTTCATAAGGTAGGCATCAAGGCTGCAGGTTTTTATAGAGTGTATAATTTCTTGTGTGGATGCAACAACATCTTGGATATGTCATTTCTCCAGGAAGCCAAACTGTTCAGCTGAAATGTGTTTAGACAAAAAAGGTTTGATCTTGTTTGCAATTGTTTTAGAGATCAGTTTGTATATGGTGTTACATAAAGAAATAGGGAGATAATCAAAGAAAGAGATGGGTTAAGGGACCTTTGGAATAAGGGTTATGAAATTTGTGTCTGTCGCGACAGAGGCCCAACCAAGAAAATGTGGTTCCTCCACCATATCAGTGAACTCTTTAATCATAATCTCATGGAAATGGATGAAAATTTCCATTTTCCAGCCATCCGGTCCGAGACTTTTTCCATGTTTCATTTCCTTTAAGATGTTGACTTCTTCTTGTGTGATTGGGCATTCCATATACCTAGAGTCTTCCATGTTGGGTGTGAAAGTGAAGAGGTCACATATTTCCATTTGTTTGTTGAAAGAGGCATCTTCCCTACGGCAATTGTTTTTGCTAAAATGTCTCATTGCCTCCCTTTCGATTTCCTGTTGTGTGATGAGATTTTCCCCTGTTTTCGAAATGATGTTCCATATGCATTTTTTTTTTGTCTCATCTTTACCTATTGGTGAAATAATTTACTGTTCTTGTCACCCTCCTTAACCCACATTTGTCTTCTTTTTTGGTTTAGTTCTTTTAATTGTCTTTTTAAGATCTGCAATCTTCAAATTTCCAATTTAAGAATCTCTTGCTTTTTGTAGTAAATGAAGAATTCATGGTCAAATGGGTCTTCTAGGATATTGATATGTTTCTCAATCCCCTGTAATTCCCTATTAAGGTCCCTTTTTTCCTTTCTTGTCCATTCCTGGACCCTTACTTTGAGGGCTCTTAGTTTTCCATTTAACATCTCCATTTTTTGAGAACCCCAATCCCCAAATGGAATCTTCTAGAAATTTTGTACTATATCAATGAAATTCAGCTCTTTTCACCACAAGTGGTTAAATTTTAAAGGCTAGGCTTTTGAATGTAGTTCCTCATTCCATTCCAACATTATTGGGAAATGATCAAATATTTTGATAGGAAGAATCTTGGAGTTGAGTCCCTTATGGAAGTTGGCAGTAGATTCATTTACATAGAATCTATCCAAGTGTTTTTCTATATGTGTGAACCCCAATACCCATTTTTCCATGTGGGTCCAATGGGAATTGGTTTTATGTCTCAAAGATTATTCTAGATGAATGTAAAACCCTCCTCCCACATCTACCCAAGTAATCAACCAACTAGGGTAAATATGTGATGAGAGGCTACTATGATGGAATTCACCTCCTATGTGACCTTAAGGAAGTGGAATCAATGGAAGCACAACATACAAACCCTCCACATCAGCTATAGGACTCCTAAGAACCATATCAACCACTCAGGTAATTAGCCGCTCGGTCCCAATGAGATTTTAGACCAATTAACCCCTGGATGATCCCATTATATGGGCATGTCAACATTGAGAAGGCTCTGGATGCTCCCACAGCATCACCTGCCAGTGTCTAGGGACTATTTTTCTCAGTGTTGTGCTAGCATCCCTGAGATTTGAGCCACTCTTTTAGGCCTCGAGCCCAGGTCACTGCCTAGAATTAAATGACACCTTCAAAATAGATATATAACAAGGGAATGATGATAGAAATGAAATTAATTATTCAAGGGTTTGACTAGACCCCTACTAGCCATGATAGGCATTTCATCAAACATATCACAGATATGTAATCTACAAGTGTAAACAACAGATCTGAGCATAGGGGTCTCATACTTATATGAGAATCATTATGTTACCTTGTTCACTTATATCATTAGCTCTATTATCATCTATTAGGTCATAAATACATTTTTCATTCATTTCTAAATAAAAACATGAGGAAAGCCATACATCATCACTATCATAATACATGCTTATAACCAACATAATAACAACAGAAATATCAAGGATATATCAACCATAAAATCCACATATACACCAATACATTTATACATAAGATATCAAGGAAAGAACCTCTTACTGATGAATGCAAAATCCAACCCGGGATGGGACTACCACCTTCCACCGGACCATAGAATGGTTCAGCCAATTCTCTCTTCATTCATTCACCCTCGTGCCATATTCCAAGCATGAACGTGAGACTAAAACCAAAAGAACCAACCACAACATCCTAAGGCTAAACCACCTCACCCTCATAAATAGAAACTAGGTTTTGTCGTAATCCATCCCAGATCGCTAGGCCAACATAATAAACATGTAATAATCGGCTTAACCATGATATGCACCAGATCAATAAGCAAAACAACCATGGATGCCATTAGATTTCTCCACCTATACCATGAGAAATTTCCATATCTCCCAATCTCTTTGGATTTGCTGCAATCTGCACTAAATCACTAGGCCCTAAACCAAGACTCAATCTTGATGCTTTACTGCATATCCCATCCCAGGATTACTAGGTCTGATGGAGAGTAGCCACCTCTAGGATTCAAAATATATCCCACCATTTATTGGTCGATGATTGCTAGGTCCATTGAGGCAACATAAAATATGACTTTACCATAACCCACGGTAAGGTTCAAGGGTTACTAATACATTTGTTCTATCATTTGGAGATCTAACTCACTCAGATTCAAATCCATCGAAAATCTAGCTCAACCAAAACATGAGAACCCCATCACACCATGACTATCTGGAAATGGCAAGGCTAGGCTGAAAACACTGTCACACCTGGAAAAACCCATGCCATAACAACAAATAATTGCATGCAATACCATGCATGCCATATCTAGCAATAAAAACATGTATGCAAATCGTTACCTTCGAAGAATCTTGTTCTAGCTACATGATCCTTCTTTTCCTTGCTTGCTCCTTCCTTCCTCTTACCTTCTTTTCCTTTCTTGATCCAATGCCAAAGTTTTCCAAGAAAAATCTAACTATCCAAGAGTGAGAGAGAGAGATAATAATGAGAAAGCTCCAAAATTGAACTGATAAAAGATTACAAATTGATCCTTATAAGCCTTTTTATCAATTAGGCCTCTATTTTCTTCATTTTCCATTATTTTCCTTCATTTCTTCCTCTCATGAAACATGTGACCTTCCACCTCCCTTTTCTACTAATTTCCATTATTTCCATAAATAAATGTGCCAAAAATGTTATTTTGACTTTTCAAAGCCTTAGCCATTTCCTTAGCCATAATAAATCAGATGAACATGCACACTAGGATGTATTTCCCAACATTCAGGGTGTAATAAGTGTCCCATCAAATGTGGTTATTAGTTTCCTTTATTAAATTTTATTACGTTGAATTTTCACCAGGGCTGTTACAAAACCCTCCCCCTTGGGGGATACCATCTTTGTTGTTTACCCACACCTATAGCTTAGCAATGCTACTGAAAAGAAAACATACTTCCCATGGAGTTTTATAACATAGCTCGATGCAATATTTACAATGATCACCCTTCTAAATAGAAACCAACATGTACAGCATAACAACATGACAACTATAATGACATGACACCCATACCTCTTTTGGGAGCTTTATAACATATCTCATGGTGGTATTTACATCCATATACATAGGTACATATATCAAAGAATGAAACCAAAACATATACCAAATATTTGCTCAACCAGCGAATAAGGAACGCTACATAGCCCGCGTCTGATCTGTTATCTACCATGTGGCATCATCGGACCCAAAGTTCTTGCATTTCACTTTAACGTACTCGATTGCTCAGTTCCAAAGCATGAGCACATTTTTCTTCAATATACACTGAGGCTCCAGTTGGAATTCTCCATCTAGCTCCACCAGCAATACAAACCACTCAATCACATGATCAACATCTTTAACATATTTCTTAAGTAATGACACATGGAAAATGTCATGGACTTTCACTGTCAAAGGCAGTGCAAGTCGATGGGCTACTGGCCCAATCCTCTCAATGATCCTGAAAGGTACACAAAACCATGGTGCCATCTTGGCACATGATCCAATCTGCAAGAATATTTTCTTCAGTTTGATGCACAATTACACCTATTCCCTAACCTAGAACTCTTTGAACAACCTATTCTGATATACATAGCTCTTCTTCCTATCATGTGCTCCTTTTGAGTTTTTATTGATTACCTGCATTTCCTATTCCATTTCTAAAAACATGTCCAGTCCAATCAACACGCTGTTAACCAGATCACTCCAAATGATGGGAGTATTGCAAATTCGCCCATAAAATGCCTCAAACAGACTCATCTTCAAAGATTCTTGATACCCATTGTTGTAAGTGAACTCTACCAATGGAATATACTCTTCCCACTTTTGTTTTTGATGCATCACGTACATCCTCACCATGTCCTCCAATATCCTGTTGACACACCTCCAAGATCCTACCCTGTAGATTTGTCCCATAAGAACTCATAGCTACTATAATATTTACCTATATCTGCCTGCTAAGGGCATTTCCGACCCTATTCTCCTTTCCTTTGAGATACCTAATCTCGAATTCAAACTCACTGATCATGGCCAACCACCGAGCCTGCCTTCCATTAAGGTTTGGTTGGTGTTGTGGTAAAACACAACCCCCCATTTTAGATTTGTTCACTTCAAATAATGGGGACTCTCTCTATAAAAACTTTGGCTAAATGTCGTTTAGGATTTTTATTAAGTTGATTATCTTATGTTTTGGTTAATTTTTCATTTTCTAAACTTTTGTTTTTTATTGCTTCTTTAAAATCAATTTTTTACAAGCTTTCTATTGATACTTGTTTGGCCTCATTTGGTCGACTGGTTTGTAAATGACACTCCTTTGAAGTCTAATCATTTATGTCGCTTAGGTTAAAAATGCATAAAATGCAAATATTCCATTTTTGTAATTAAATTAGTTCAATGATGCATTTATTTTAAATATTAACCCGTAGTTAATTATTACTAATATTTTTTCATTTTTTTTACTTATACAGTCAAATCATGAAACATTGGGATTTCAATAATTTACGCCAATTTCAAATAAATTATTAATCCCGAAAAATCAAAATGTCAAAGTAGTTGTAGTTTATCTATATTTTTTTATTTTTATAGTGGCTATAGCTTAAATAATCAAATTGTGTTTTAAATAATCCCATAACTTAACCAAATGATAAATATCATAAAGCTCAAATTAAAAAAATAAAAAAATAAAATATATAAAATATTTTATAAAAATATCGGGTCCATTGCAATTCTCATAACATGCACATCTTAAAAAACCCAATGACCTCCATTCCCTGATATGCGATGGCGAAGGGGTAAAAGAGGCTTCAAGCATTAACCATGGTTTTATAACACTTATGTTTTTTCAAAGCTAACACTCATACGAAGAGTGAAGAGAGATAGGTTAGTTAGGATATGAGTGTAATTGTAATTTAATAATGGATTAAATATTTAATATTTAAATTAATTAATTTTAATTTTATTTAGATTAAATAATTTATAAATAATTAATTATATATTAATTAATTAGATTTATATTTACTAATAAATAGTTTGTTAAATAATTAGTTTAGTTTATGATTAACAATTAAATTATAATTAATTATCAGGTAATTAGAATTCTAATTTAGGATTAAAATTTTGATTTTTTAGTCCAGCAATAGAGATTCCAAAATTATGTCAGATTTGACTCATCAACTTTGGAGGCTCGTAGATTGAGTTTTGCTTGGCCAAATTAGACCCAGGATGCCTCATTGGAAAGATAAAATAAAGGAGGACATATCTGAAGAGGTCTCATTAACAAATTTGGTCATTTATTAGGTCAGAAGTTAGGCAGAAGATCAAGCTCAAAATTTTTAAAACAAAATTAATTTTCTGAGTTTTATTTTCTACATTTTCATTTTTCCAAGCCTATTTTGAATGCAGATCCATTCGTCAATGATATACTTGGCCAATTAAACCATCCCAGGCATCAATAGAGAGATATATCTTATTTTCAATTAATTAATTAAATTGCATTTGATTAGATTTGTTTTAATGCCAGTAAGGACATTTTGATTTTATGGTTGCATCTTAATTTATTTAATTTTTTTTTGCAAAAAAACAGTGGAAGAGATATGGAGAAAAGGATCTCAATCAATGAGAATTCTCTAGCAATTAAAGATTGGAATTTTGAGCAAAAAGAATTGGATTGGACAGATTTTTCTTCAACAAACTCTCCTCTAAAAAATACCTTTGAGATGTTATAAATAACAGATTGTAGAATGTAATAAAGACTGCTCTCCTCTGCAATTTTGGAATTCTAAAAGCATTTTTGTAATAAGGATTTAGAGTTGTGAGTGGGAGGAGTGGAATCTCAGATCTGGAGATTATTGAGGTTTTTTCTTTTACATTCTGAGTCATGTATAATTAACAGAGTTTGCACTATTATAGCTTTGGTTTTGAAAGCAGAAGCTCAGGCATTGTAACGGACTATTAGAGACTGGATCTGGAGAAATGGATTTAATAAACTGGTATTCGAATAGTATTGTTTTAAATGTTGGTTTCATTTTTGATAACAAGAATGTCTCAATTTACTTTCATATTTGTGCACTTTTGTCGGTATGGGTAATTTGTCTCTATTTTATGTTATTATTATCTTTGTTCTTATGGATTAAATTCTGATTTATGAGTAACTATTTACTCAGAAATGTGTCTTATAAAACTAACTTGTTGAATAGCGATATGTTGCGAACTTATTCCGCATATTATTGTTTAATAATTCAAGTCACTGATTAAATGATCAAAATCATTCTGAGAAATTCTTCTTGAGTGTTATTGACTGATTATTTCAGTTAAGAGGTCTCAATAGGATGTGTCTTGGTATTCATAAAGTTAGTTAATTGAACTACTTCATTAGCTTGATATTCATTATAAGCCAGACATATTTAAATACAATACTCTAAATATCTTTCTCTTGGTTGGGTTAGATCTATATCTGCCTAATTAAGATAGGATTAAGATAGTTCTTTTTGCTTGCATCTTAAAATAAGTTTGCATTTAGATTAATTTTTTTATTCTTTTAAGTTCTCTTCCCAAAGAGAAAAACTCTACTAGTGGATTGGTTGAGCCCTAAATCAGCTTAATGATCACTTTCTTCCCTAATCAGCAAGAGGGTTGATCTGATGTCTCTTCTCCATTAGTGAATGAAAGTCATATTTTAAAGCCATTGGAGATTGAGAGAAGATAACTGGACCTAGTTGGAACCATCATTCCAAACGGAAAAGGAGCTGCTTTAAGGTCTGGACCGGGTGGTCATCCCCCATGTTGTTGCAGCGATTTTCGAGGCTTCAACATAATGACGCTAGAAGGAGGGCCTGAAACTTGTTGTCTATTGGAGTCTTTTCAATTTTAACATATTATTTAAATCATAATGGCTCCTCTTAAACTTCCAATTTGGAGTTGTATCCATGGACATGCATCTTCCAATACTCCGCCTGAAGTGGTAAGACTCTTGTCTTAGATAAAGTTTAACGGTAAAAGGAATTCTTCTACTTTTAATCATGTCTTTCAATTTATTCAAAATGTTTCAAATTATGATTTTCAAGGAATTGATGAAGGCATTTTATGTTGAATTTCTACTCTCAGATTCGCGGTAAAAGCCAGAAATTGGTGTAGAACTCTTCCGGTTGCCTCAATCCATAGCTGGGATCAATTTGCTACAATTTTCATTTATAAATTTGTGGGCAATGATGATGAACTGGTATGTAATGAAATTGAATATCTACAAAAATTTGAAAATGAGTCTATTAGAGATTTTAATATTCGATTTCATTTGAATTGTTTAAGATTCAAAATCGAAGATAAACCTACAGAAGAAGAGTCACTAGATTGGTTTGAATATATTTTCTCTCTTCCTCCCATTCCCAATCCATATGAAATTAGTTCAAGTTTTGTTTCATGCCCTTCCAACATAAATGAGAATTCCAATATGGATGTGCGAATAAATTATGATGAAGTGGTCTCACAAAGCTTAGAAAATATTTCTATACAAATGCAAGAAGACAACAACAACAATATTGGAGAAAGAGTTACCTTGAAATCTGAAAATTACTCTGTATTAAATTCATAAAATCATATAGCAAATCAATAAGTACAATCAAAAATCAAAATAAATAATAAAATGCAAACTTTGGTACAAATTTCTAAATTTTTCCATGATGAACAAATGCCGAAACCAAAGCAGCAAAGTAGCCTTCTTCAAGAAAACGGGAGTAGAGAAAGGAATGATCTACAATTTGCAATTTACAATGAGCGTAATGTACAAGAGTTTTCAAACAGAGACATTTTTAATTGCATTATTTTAGATTCACATTTTTCCCTTTATCCTGATATTTTTAATAATGGTAATTTTTCCCCTCTTGGTATAAATGATATTTCAGAAAATAAAGAGGATGATCTAAATGAATTACCAACAAATTTTTATCAAGATAGAGAAACAATTATTCATCATTCTTTTACCATTAATGAACATGAAATATTTATTCCTCTTCATTTTGATATAATGGACGAGATCGAAGGGAATTTTAGAAAATATTGTGAAGTTGTTATGATAATTACTCTAACATTGAGGATATTTATTTCTATCCTCATGATAAAATTCAATTAACATCTGAGAATGAGGAACATTTTAATTTAGAAATTATTCCAACTAATCCGCTTTCTAGAGCAGCAAATTATTTTCATCATTCACCATTCGAGAAAACATTCCAATTTATGATTCATATCATGATCAAGCTCTCATTCCTACTCATAATCATTATTCTCTTTCTAATTCACAAGTTGGAATTGGCAATTACTCAAATTCCATAATTCTGGCCAATCCTTGTGAAAAAAAAATTATTTCCAAACAATCCCAATTGTGCTGTAACATTAGTTTTTTAAGTTGTGGTTCACGGTCACTGAGTGGCCGCTACATCCACGGTAGAGAAGCGGGGCAGTTCCACCCGAAGGGATCTGCTCGTCGGCCATAACAGGCCTAAGCCCGAGGGCGTCGAGGAGATTTCACCCTGTGACCTCCCAACTGGGAAAGTGCTTAGCAACGGGAACTCGACCATTTGAGCTGTCCCTTGGGGCTCGTGCTGTAACATTAGTTGTACCATTAGTGATTTTTATTTTTTTTTGTTTCCTCACTTATTTTATTTAAAATCAAATTTTATTTCTGATTTTATTTTTTAGATTTTTGATAGTTTACGCTGGCATATTGAGAACTTTAATAGCGAACACTCAATTGACGCATTGCCCTATTAGGAAATCGAAGTTTCATATTTTAATCATAAACATCAAAGGCAGTGTCAACAAGAGAATGTATTTTTACAATCTAGCCAACAACCCAATTCAATTAATAATCTTCCATTATATCTAATAGATTTTCATCCATTTTTCATTACCTCATTTGAAAAATATTTGGAAAGTTTTCCTTCATGGAATATTGTTAATAGTTTAATAGTTACACATAACACTAACAATATTTTCTAGGCCTTTGAATTTAAAAGCTCATATCATAGTCTGGCGTGTCATCTCCTCTTTTAAACATTTTCTAATCCTTAATGGAAACCCATCCAGGTTTTGATGATTCAATTGGAATTCAGTTGGAAAAGAGATTTCAAAATAAGGTGATTGTAAATAAGCCGCTAATAATAACTGTACATTCTAATTACAAATTCAATTTTCTTAGTTTAATTAGATTTGTATTTCTATTATTAACGTTAGAATTGTACATGCATGCAGGAACTAAAATGGGAGAATGGTTACATTGGAAATATGACTATATCTAGTCATTTTTATGTATATGGTTAGAATGGCAGTAGAATTAATTTAGTTAGTTTGTTTTATGTAGACAATTTATTCTTAATAGTTCTATAGATAAAAAATAAAGCGAGCAATCAGCCTTTCTCATACATGTTCAGTAAAACATTTTTTTCTCATCAGAAAATTTCTAATTCTTGCTTCCCATTTTTAAATCAAAATTTATTGCGGCAATACCTCTACTCCGCCTATTTTGAAGAATGTCTTGAATAAATTCAATTGAGTTTGCACTTGGCACCAATCACCTCAAAGCCACTTTTCTCCATTTCGAAATGTCCTTATAAGATTTTCTTCTGAAATTTATTTGTTAAAGGTATTGAGGATATAAAGTTTCATGATCTCATTATCCCGTGAAATGTATGACTATTTATTACAAGCTTAATTCCAATTCAGTCATTATTAGTCAGTCTAACCTTTAGTTGTAATCACATGAAGTTCATATTATCTTCCTCGAAATTTGTTAAAATGACCTTAAGGGTGTCCATTTTGTTGTGTGCACACATTCAAATCTGTGTTGATATTTTTCCACAATTAGTGGCTTTATCCCATTCTGATCTTCAGTTTATTATCTGATGCTACAATACACATCATATTTATTTACTAAAGGCATTATTTAACAGTCACTATAACAATACAAATTTTTCTCAAGTTAATTCGGAATGAGCAGAGGTAATAAATTGTTGTTGCAATTCAAAGGGAAGCATATTTTCATATTATTTCTGGTGAATTTTATGAATTTCAGATTTCCTGAACATGAATAAACATATTTTATTCAGCTTGATTGCCAAATCTAATTTAGAATAAATAATGAGATGATTTTGAACAAAGTCATAATTTTGATAAATCAAAGGAAGAATTTGAAGATTCATGAGGTAAAATCTACAGACAATTTCCTTCCAGGTATGCATTTACAAGTTCATTTTCATCTATTATTAGTTTCTCTTTTCCTTAGTTTATTTTTTGTTCTATTTCATTTGCAGGTTTTTATTTGTTTTCAAAACTTAAAGTAAGAAGCAAACCCATTTCAAATTTGCAACAGGTTTAGGGAAATTTTATTCAATCATTACAAAACTCAATTGAAATTTAAAACAGTATCAAAAGATTCATACCAGAAACATTTCAACTTAATTTTCATATTGCCAATACTACAGTGAATATATATTCGCAATATTCCCATCCCGCTCATCTTCGTCAATTATTTCATTCTGATATTGCATCATCCATATCAAAATTATTTGATCAACAATGAAAGGATTCCATTGTGTTACCTCACTCATTCTTTCATAAAATTCCATATCGCATTTCACATATCAAAGGTTTTTAGTTGAATTGTTATGAAACTAGCTCACAAAAGATAGAAAACATAGATCAACACCTCAGAATTCAGCCTCTTCAAGGGGGCAACCTCCTTTACATCACACAAATGAATGATTCTTTGATGATACAAATGGCAAGACCTCCTTTCTATATATAGGAGTCTAAGGAGTCATGATATAATCAAAGCCGACATAACAATAATAATGTAAGGGCACAATAATAACAATAGTGGGCTTCTATGGGGCACAATAGTAACAATATAGGGACTACATGGGTACAACAATATAATAAGGGGGATGTACTAATAACAATAAGGGGTTACACTAGTAATATAGGGGCCTAACATGCCCCTCTCCTTCAAAAAGTGTTGTCCTCAATGCTTGAGTAGTTCTTGATGCTTCTGTAGAATATTCTTGTCCTCCCATGTGGAATCTTTAGCGGGTAAGTTCTTCCACTTGATGAGATACTCTGAAATTGATCGATTTCGTAGTTGTCGGGTTCTTGTTTCTGTGACTTCTTCAGGTTCCAATATGATTTTCCTTTCCTCTTCAAGTTCTGGAAATATTTTTGAGTTGGGATCTTCTGCAACTTTTGAATGAGTGGCCACACTTCTTCATCCTTCTTCCATTCATCCCTTGCTTTGTTTATCCAATCTGGTTGGATAATAGAAATAGCACAAAACAATGCTTCCACATCTTCATCCTTTCTTGAGAGTGCATCTGCAATAAAATTTTGCTTCCCTTTTCTATAGATGATGTCAAACTCATAAACCAACATACTTGTGACCCTTTTTTTGTGTTCTTCTTAGATAATATTTGTTCTAAAAAGTATTTAAGACTATCATGATCCATTTTTACCTTGAAGTGTCTTCCCATTCGGTAAGGTCGTCATTTCTTAAGTGCATGTAGTATTTCCAACATTTCCTTCTCATAAATAGCTTGCTTGAGATGTAGCAGTAAAAATACCCAATCACCAACATCAAAACATTTTTCATGACAATGTTCATCTACCTATTGTTTCATTCGATTTTGCACCAAAGTGGCATTATCCTTTAAAATTTGGAGAACTTGTTATTGATGCTCAATGTGATCTTTCACTGCTTCAACCTTTTTCTTCTTGATATGTCCTTCTATCTTGAGAGGTTGAGGAGTGTTAATTTCTTCCAATGCTTTACAAGATATGGTCAGATGTGTTTCTTGATTCTTGATGTGATCTTTCACTTCTTGAACATTTTTCTTCTTGATATGTCCTTCTATCTTGACATGCCCTTATACCAAATGTTATGAAACCAGCTCACAAAAGATAGAAAAGATAGATCAATGCTTTAGAATTCAGCTTCTTCAAGGGGACAACCTCCTTTACATTACACAAATGAATGATTCTTTGATGATACAAATGGTAAGACCTTCTTTCTATATATAGGAGTCTAAGGAGTCATAATATAATCAAAGCTGACATAACAATAATAATGTAAGGGCACAATAATAACAATAGTGGGATTCTATGGAGAACAATAGTAACAATATGGGGACTTCATGGGTACAACAATATAATAAGGGGGTTGTACTAATAACAATAAGGGGTTACACTAGTAGTATAGGGGCCTAACATGAATATACTTCCATTATCTTGAGTCATCGATCTCCAATAATCGACTTCGTCAATATTGCGATGTCTACACAATTATGGACTTGATATGAAATTTAAATTAAGCTCATAAAAATATCGCATCCATTCAATCACAATAATGGTAGGGGCATAATTTTAAAAGTATCGACGTCTCGGATCTGATAAGATATTAAAATCCCATAATAATTTATCGAGTCCATTCTTCATCGCATATCGACATATCGAGAATATTGCATCCTATACTTAACTTTTCCGATTGCCAATTTCTTTTGAAGTCCAAAGCCAGTCCCACCTAAGAGCCAAGTCATCCATCGTATTCTCCCTATCGCAAGAATCATATTGGCATTTCTGACATGACTATTTTCTGATATTCCGATATGGCGATATCACAATCGCTTCATCACATTTTTATTCATGGTCATATCACTATTCTGAATCTGCGATGCATGATGTGTGATGTGCGAAGTATAAATCATGATGAGACTATTCCCCGATCCTTGATATATCATTTCTTCAATAGTTTGATCGCTCCATTTCATCGCATATATTCTCATCGCATGTTCTCATATCGCAAATTTGCCATTGCAATTTTCTGATGGAATAGACTCCAACGCATGCCTCTATGCCATTAACATTTAATTAATATATGGCATATCAACAAAAGATGAAATTTTGGCAGATCAAATTTTAAGCATAGTAAAGAAACATGCAATGCGGATCATCCAATAAGGCATTGCATTGTATGGAATATTTTAAAGCAATCTTGGGTGACCGCTATGGTATTAAAGAAATTGATAACAAATTTGCAACATATTTAAATCATTCCGATTTCTCATATATTTCAGTTTTAAATGATTCCATAATTAATATGAAATTCAAGACCTCTCTGTCTTCACATTTAAATCTCATTATCTTAGATTTGGTATTAATTTTGGAGTTTATATGAAACTTGTAATATTTTGAGAACATTCATTATTGCAAATTCTCATTCTTATTTCTGATGCATTTGTTTTAATTTAAATTCCCTTGAACACAAAGCATTCCATTTTTTACATTTCACTACTTTCTTTATTTTAAATAAAATAAATAATGATTTTGAGTTATAAGATTTTGGCTAGTTTGACTTCTTCATATTTTCAGTGTTAACTAGAATAAGAAGTCAGCTAGTATTGGAGAAACTGATATCTCTCAGGTAAGGTCAAATGCAATTATCCAATGGTAAGATTCATGTACCCACTTTCATTAATTTCCATTTCATTACTTTAGTTTCAGTTTTATTTTCCTGACATGTAAATCTATTTTGCAGCTCTTCATAAAAGTTTTCAATCCTCCACCAGATCATATTTTGGAAGTCCTATACTCTTCTCCTGGTTTTATTTCAAGAAGCAGCAATAATCTTCGTTAAAACAGCTACACTAGAAAGTTTCTGAACCTTTAATCTGTTTCTTTAATCATTCTTTTTATTAGAAAATGATTAAGATGATGCTTTGAAACAAGAAGATTGAACTCAGACATAAATTTTTCATTGAGGCTGCATTTTATTATCACTGCTATCCGAAGCCTAAAACATTTACAACTGTGCAAGATATAATTTTTCTGAATCTCGACATAAGAAGGAATGATTACATGATTATTTTCTTTTAATTCATGTTGTTGAGACATTGGTATAACCATTCTTGTTAGAGTTTATATTTCAAAACTTAGATTTTACTTTCACTTTTCAAATTTCTTCATTTTTATGTTTACTGATTTCTTTTCTCACTTTGGCTTAAGAATTATTTTCCTTTGGTTTTCAGTTTTGATTTTGGGTGACCTTGCCATGATTTATATGGAATGCTTTCTTGTTACCTAACAAAGGTTGGCATAAATAGGAAAAAATTGTTAATAGTCCCCTATTAGCTTTTTTTTAACATCTTTTAATAAAGTTTGATTTTCTTATTATAAAGGTAGACATACTTAAGGAAGAGATTACAAAACAAGAGCAGTTGACAAGGTATCATAAAATCTGAAAAAAAAAAAAAAAAAAAAAAAAAAAAAAAATCATCAAAATTGTAATCATTTTAGGATTTCAATATTTTATTAAGATTTTTCAAAGTTCTATTATCAGTCAAGAAAAGTTATTTTTAACCAAGTAAAGACACTTTACAACAAAACACCTTTAACCCCAAAATTGTCATTCTTAACTCTTAAGGAGTCAATGATTCTCCCTGTCCCAAAGAGTCTTATTTTTTTAGAGTATAATTTAGAAATATATTTAAACTTAAAAGATAAAAGGTCTCATCATGAGACTGCTTACCATGATCATAGGGGAAAAATAGGTTGACATTACCAACACTGCTAAACAAACTAGGGTAATGACTTATGATTGCAAACAATTATAAGACTTGAAAGGGTCTCATCATGAGCTAGCTTGTTCAGTCCAAGTATAACCAGTGAATGACATTGTTTACTATCTCGCTACCAAACCAGGTCAGTGGCTTTTAAGAACTAGAAAAATAACAAATAAATACATAGTAATAATAATAATAATATATAAATGGATTTATCTCTAGGTCAATAATTCTTAAATAGATGAGATTTTGAATCATTGATGATTAAAAGGTAACCCTTTCGAGACTATAGATGTCTGCTAGCAGCAGTGGCTCTACCTGTGACAAATGAGTATATTTTTAAAAGCTAAGTTGTAAAGTGATCCCTACTTTATCTCTACAACTAATTAAGGATTGATATAGAGTTTTGAAATATTTTAATTTATGAGGAATTTTAAGAAAAATTACAATAAGATGATTCTTGGTTTTATTCATACTAATGAACTTAGTCAAGAATTCCAAAAATAATTTTCTCTTCTTTAATTATTTTTACTTTAATTTTAGGAAAATCTCATTCATATCAAACAGAGATAATTGGTTCTTCTCCCGTGTGTCGCCATTGTTGTGGTAAAACACAACCCTCCATTTTTTATTTGTTCACTTCAAATAATGGTGACCCTTTCTATAATTTTTTTGGCTAAACACATTTTAGGATTTTTATTAAGTTGATTATCCTATGCTTTGATTAATTTTTCATTTTCTAGACTTTCCTTTTTGATTGCTTCTCTAAAATCAATTTTTTACAAGCTTTCCATTGATACTTGTTTTGCCTCATTTTGTCAACCGGTTTGTAAATGACACTCCTTTGAAGTCTAATCATTTATGTTGCCTAAGTTAAAAATGCGTAAAATGTAAATATTCCATTTTTGTAATTAAATTAGTTCAATAATGCATTTATTTTAAATATTAAACCCTAGTTAGTTATTACTAACATTTATTCATTTTTTTACGTATACAGTCAAATCACAAAGCATCAGGATTTCAGTAATTTACTCCAATTTTAAATAAATTACTAATCTCGAAAAATCAAAATGTCAAAGTGGCTGCAATTTATCTATATTTTTTATTTTTATAATGAATGTAGTTTAGATAATCAAATTATGTTTTAAATAATCCCATAACTTAACCAAATGATTAATATCATAAAACTCAAATTAAAAAAAATAAAAAATAAAATATATAAAATATTTCAGAAAAATATCATGTCCATTAGCGATCACTTGATCCAAGGAAAATTTTAAGGATGGAAAATTTTCTTGAAGTTTAAAACATTGGCGAATCTCACTAATCCCTAATATGCAAATTATAAATGTTTATTGATATATTTGTAAAATTAATGAAATTTATAATTATTTTATATATATTCTCTCTATAATGTTGGCGATTTTTAAGGTAAAATAATTTTATATTCTAAAATTTGAGCGAATCGTCTTTTATAAAATTGGAAATTGGCGAATATTTTTTGTGGAAAAATCATGGAAAATTAGCCCACTTGGCTAACATTAGCCCCTAAAATTTTCCATGACTTGATCACATGTCGCAAATCGGGTCCATTGCAATTCTCATAAAATGCACATCTTAAAAAACTCGATAACCTCCATTCCCCGATATGCGATGGCGAAGGGGTAAAAGAGGCTTCAAGCATTAACCATAGTTTTATAACACTCATGTCTTTTCAAAGCATTAACCATAGTTTTATAACACTCATGTCTTTTCAAAGCTAACACTCATACGAAGAGTGAAGAGAGATAGGTTAGTTAGGATATGAGTGTAATTGTAATTTAATAATGGATTAAATATTCAATATTTAAATTATTAAATTAAATTAAAAATTAATTATTATTTATATTAAATATTTTATAAATAGTTAATTATATATTAATTAGTAAGATTTATATTAATTAATAAATAGTTTGTTAAATAATTAGTTTAGTTTATGATTAACAATTAGATTAGAATAAATTATCAGATAATTAGAATTTTAATATAGGATTAAATTTTTAATTAAAATTATGATTTTTTAGTCCAGCAACAGAAATTCTAGAATTATGCTAGATTTGACTCATCAAATTTGGAGGCTCATAGATTGAGTTTTACTTGGCCAAATGAGGCCCAAGATGACTCATTGAAAAGATAAAACCAAGGAGAACATTTCTAAGGAGGTTTCACTAACAAATTTGGTCATTTATTGGGTTAAAAATCAGATAGAAGATCAAGCTCTGAATTTTTAAAACAAAATTAATTTTCTGAGTTTTATTTTCTGCATTTTCATTTGTCCAAGCCTCTTCTGAATGTAGATCCATTCGTCAATGATATCCTTGGCCAATTAAAACATCTCATGCATCAATAGAGAGCTTATATTTTATTTTCAATTAATTAATTAAATTGCATTTGATTAGATTTGTTTTAATGCCATAAATGAAATTGATTTTATGGTTGCATCTTAATTTATTTTGATTTTTTTTTGTAGAAAAACAGTGGAAGAGATATGGAGAAAAGGATCTCAATCAATAAGAATGCTCCAGCAATTAAAGATTGGAATTTTAAGAAAAAAGAATTGGATTGGGCAGATTTTTCTTCAACAAACTCTCCTCTAAAAAATATTGTTGAGATATTATAAATAACAGATTGCAGAATGTAATAAGGGCTGCTCTCCTCTGTAATTCTGGAATTCTAAAAGCAATTTTGTAATAAGGATTTAGAGTTGTACGTGGGAGGAGTGGAATCTCAGATCTGGAGATTATTGAGGTTTTTTCTTTTACATTCTGAGTTATGTATAATGAACAGAGTTTGCACTATTGTAGCTTTGGTTTTGAAAAAAAGAGCTCAGGCATTGTAAAGGACTATTAGAGACCGGAGCTGGAGAAATGGATTTAATAAACTTGTATTTTGAATACTATTGTTTTAAATGCTAGTTTTATTCTTGATAACAAGAATGTCTCAATTTACTTTCATATTTGTGCACTTTTGTCGGTATGGGTAATTTGTCTCTATTTTATGTTATTATTATCTCTATTCTTATGGATTAAATTCTAATTTCTGAGTAACTATTTACTCAAAAATATGTCTTATAAAACTAACTTGTTGAATAGTGATATGTTGAGAACTTATTCCGCATATTATTGTTTAATAATTCAAGTTACTGATTAAATGATCAAAATCATTCTGAGAACTTATTCTTGAGTGTTGTTGATTGATTATTTCAGTTAAGAGGTCTCAATAGGATGTGTCTTGGTATTCATAAAGTTAGTTAATTGAACTACTTCATTAGCTTGATATTTATTATAAGCTAGACATATTTAAATCCCAATACTTTAAATATGTTGCTCTTGGTTGGGTTAGATCTATATCTGCCTAATTGAGATACGATTAAGATAGTTCCTTTTGCTTGCATCTTAGAATGAGTTTGCATTTAGATTAATTCTCTTATTCGTTTAAGTCCTCTTCCCAAAGAGGCAAACTCTAGTAGTGGATTGGCTGAGCCCTAAATCAGCTTAAGGATCACTTTCTTCCCTGATCAGCAAGAGGGTTGATCTGATGACTCTTCTCCATTGGTGAATGAAAGTCATATTTTAAAGTCATCGGATATTGGGAGAAGATAACTGGACCTACTTGAACCAGTTGGAACCACCATTCTAAATGGAAAAGGAGCTGCTTTAAGGTTTGGACCGAGTGGTCATCCGCCATGTTGTTGTAGCAATTTTTGAGGATTCAATAGTTGGTCAAACAAGTATCTCAACCCATTTTGATCACTCATAAGTACAAACCTCCTTCCCAGAAGATAGTGTCTGCACAAATTCAATGCATGTATGATCGCTGCTAGCTCAAGATCATGCATCGGATAGCTATGCTCATGCTCATTTAGTTTCTATGACTCATATCATACTACATATCCATCTTGCATAAGGACTCCACCAAGTCCTCTCTTGAAAGCATGTGTACATACTACAAACTCTTTATCCAAATCTGCAATCTTTAACACTGGTGCAAGTGTCAACAACTACTAAATATTCTAAAAAATGCCCTCACACTCCTCTGTCCATTGAAACTTATTACCCTTCCTTTGCAGTGATATAATAGGATAAGCAATCTGGGAAAAGCTCCTAATGAGCCTCCTGTAATAACCTTCCAATCCCATGAAGGATCTCACCTCATCTACATTCGTAGGAGCATCCCACTCCATGATAGATAATACCTTTTTTGGATCCACTACTATGCCATCCTTGGAGACAACATGTCCCAAGTAATGTACCCCAGTCTAAAAGAAACTTCACTTATTGAGCTTAGCATACAACTGATTCTCTCTCAAAAAACTCCACATTGATGTCAAATGCTTGACATATTGTTCCTCATTTTTAGAATATACCAATATGTCATCAATGAACATAATAAAAAACTTGTCCAAATATGGATGCAACACATTATTCATCAAGAACATAAATGTAGTTGGATCATTAGTCAAATCGAATGGAACTATAATAAACTCATAATACCCATACCTGGTTCGGAAAGTTGTCTTGTAAATGTCTTCTTCTTTGATGCACACATGATGGTATCCTAATCTCAAATCAATCTTTGAGAACATTATTGCTTGTTTCATTTGATCAAACAAGTCATCAATCCTTGGCAACAGGTACCTGTGCTTGATGGTCACTTTGTTCAATAGTTTGTAGTCAATGCACAATCTAAGAGTACCATCCTTGTTCTTCACAAACAATATCAGTGTGCCCCATGGTGATAAACTTGGCCTAATGTATCCCTTATCCAACATTTCCTTCAACTGCAGCTTCAACTCTACCAACTCAGGTGTACTCATCCTATAAGGTTCTTTTGATGTTGGAGCTGCACCTGGCACTAACTTAATATTAAATTCTACTCCCCTGTGAGGTGGAAACTCTGGAATCGCATCGGGAAACACATCTTGAAACTGCGATAGGACTGAATACCTGCTCCAAAACATATACATCCCCAACTTCCTTACCTTTGTCGCTAGAAATATGCACTGCAAATAACATACACCCTTTTCTGCGACTACAATTTTCTTGCATAGTTGTCACTATTCTAACTCACGTCACTTTCTTCTTACCCTTCAAAACTCTTTGTTCCGCATTTTCATCCAAGCACTCAATGACTTTGTCATAACAATCCACCTTGGTTCTATGAAGATACAATCAATCCATTGCCAACAACATATTGTATGATTCCAATTGTAAGACATTCAAATGTGTTTCGGTAGGCATACCATTCAAATAAATGCACAACCTCTTACCTAATGATGAACTTACTTCTTCATACATGTAGGCAACTACACCAACCAAGATTTTGCATGCAATTCTTTACTCAAACCACACTTATCCACCAGGTTAGGACTAACACAACTATAATTAGATCCAGGGTCAATCAAAATAGAAAAAACTTGATCACAAATCTTACTGTCCATCTCAATGATAGAGGCCTGATGGTCTTCCTATCTATTATCCAATGCTACATAGATACAAGGAGTGATCTGACCAACATGCCCAATAGTCCACGCCTCTTGTTCCCTATATATTTGAGGCCTACCACCCTAATTCTATGGAAAATATCTCTTAAGGTGTTCCTTACCGCATGTCCAACACTCCAACCGTCAAGTACCATCACCTCTATGTTGCTGTTGTGACCCCCCATCCCTGTCTAGTTGCATTAAACTTCTTTTGTGGTGCCACATTTTATTTCTCTTCAACATTCTAAGGCCTTGTTCTTTTCGGCTACCATTTACCTTTATTTTTATCTTTCCCTTTCCATCCTTGATGAGATTCATTCTTACGCTTTGACTAATCATAGCAATGTTTCAATTTCCCAATAACTTCCTCAAGTGACGAAGGGTCATCATACTCAATCTGATCTCTAAATGCTAATGTGAAAGCATTGAGAAATTGTTGAATTTTAGCCTTCTCAACTTTAAGCTATGGTACATACCTCAACAACTATAGGAACTTAGTCGTGTACTCTTCATCTATCATTGATCCCATCTTTAGCTCATAGAATTATTTGGCCTTACTATCATAGTACCTTTCTGACAAGTATTTCTTCCTAAAACGCCTCTTAAACTCATGCCAGGTCAAGTCATCTATCTTGATGTCTCTGACGTGCTTCACATCTTCCCACTAGATACCTACTTTACCTCTTAGGCAGAATATAAATACTATGGCCTTCATATTATCTGTGTAATCGTGCAACACAAAGAAATTCTTCATCTCAATTATCCAAGCCGTTGCATCTTCTGGCTTCTTCACATCTCCATTAAAAGTAGGTGGATTTCGTTTCATAAACTCACATCTGGAAAGTATCCCCTATCACTCCTCTTGTAAGGATGATAATGCTGATGATCATAATGCCTATCAGAACCAGAACTAGAGTAGTACTTGTGTCCATCACCTCTCCTATTTAGAGTGTCCAAGAACCTGCCATCTCTAATCATGTCATCTCTATCTAATCAGTGACCTCCATGAGACCTACTGCCATATGCCCCATTAGTTTTTTCCTCTTGTCGATAAATGATCCGGAGTGGTCCCTGTCGCTACAATTCTTACAAACTTTGAAGAAGTATTGCATTAACCTATGTTTTTTTCTCTTGTGTCTGCATGATTTTTTCATTGTCTACCTTGCAACTCCTTATTTCTTCCTTCAAGCTTCTCAATGTGTCTGTTAACTCAAAAAAGTTCCCAACACTATGTTACTCATCTAATTCATACCTATAATATTTGTAGTCTACCATCATGCTAACCATTTTGAACTCTTTACTACAAGGCATATTATATCAGCTAAACCAAATCACAATAAACCAATTTATCTTAGCATAACTCGGGGAGGATATCTCATCTGCAAGATCAACTAAATCAGCGTAATACATGTACAAACATAAACATGACAACATATATACATATAATACTTAAGCATCTAACCATATAACCATCATTGTAGCTAGATTCTAGCCATCAATGCATGACCATATCAACCACACATATTACGAAAGCATGCATGACAACGACAACCTTACCAATGTATACTGACCATACACAAGCATAAACAACTTGTAACCAACCATACACTCATGATGACACACCTCACAACAAAAACATCCTCTTTCACATGACGACATTACTACAACCATGACTGACACAATGCATATGAAACAAGCACATAGACCACAAGGATGATTAACACACATGAAAAAAGCATGAATGCATGACCAACACACATTCCCATCCATTCTGAGTGGTGAACCATGCCCCACATCTATCCAAGTAACTAGCCAACTGGGGTAAATATGTGACAAGAGGCTACTATTGTGGGATTCAACCTCCTATGTGACCTTAAGGAAGTGGAATTGATGGAAAAAAACATACATATCTTCCATATTAGCTACAGGACTCAAAGGAACTATCCCAACCACTCAAGTAGCTTGCCCATGGTTCCCATTGAATTTTTAGACTAATGAACCTCTGGATGCTCTCATGATATGGGCATGCAAGTGTCGAAAAGGATATTAATTCTCCCACAGTATGGCCTGCCAACATCCAGGGACTATTTTGCTCAGTGTTGTGCCAACATCCTTGAGATTTTAGCCACTTTTTTTGGCCCAAAGCCTACGTCACTACCCAAAATTAAATGACAAATCGAAAAAATAAATATAACAAGGGAATGGTGATACAAATTAAATTTATTAATCAAGAGCTTGACTGGACTCCTACTAGCCATAACATGCATTTCTTCAAATACATCATAAATGTGTAATCAACAGGGGTAAACAATAGATCTGAGCATAGGGGTCTCATACTTATATGAGAATCGCTAAGAAGAATTGTTCACTTATATTATTAGTTGCATTATCATCTATTCAGTCATAGATGTGGATTTTTTTCATCTCCTAGTGTCTCAGGCTTTACCACAATCCACACCCGATCACTAGGCCATAAATCAAGACCCACTCTCTAGGCTTTACCGCATATCCTATCCTGCGATTACTAGGCCTAATAGAGAGCACCCACCTTTAGGATTTACCATATATCCTTCCATTCACTGGTCAAGGATCCCTAGGTCCACTAAGGAAACAAAAAATATGTATTTAATGCAAGCCACAGTCCAGTTTAGGGGTTACTAGGCCATGTGTTCTATCATTCAGAGATCCACCTCACTCAACTTCAAATCCATCTAGAAATCTAGCTCAACCAAAACATGAGAATCCCATCACAGCATGCCTATCCGGAAATAGCAAGGCTAGGCTGAAAACACTGTCACACCTGGAAAAGCCCATGCCATAATAGGAAAAGAACCACATCAAATTCCATACATGCCAAATCTAACAAGGAAAACACACATGAAAATCGATACCTACAAAGAATCCTCTTGTAGCTGCTTGATCCTGCTCTTCCTCGCTTGCTCATTCCTTCCTCTTGCCTTCTTTTCCTTTCTTGATCTAATGCCAAAGTGCTCCAAGAAAACTCTATGTTCAAGAGTGTGTGTTTGTGTGTGTGAGAGAGAGAGAGAAAGAAAGAGAGAGAATAATGAGAAAGCTCCAAATTTGAACGGACAAAAGGTTACAAATTGATCCTCAGAAGTCCTTTTATCAATTAGGCCTATATTTTCTTCATTTTCCATTATTTTCCATTATTTTCCTTCATTTCCTCCTCACATGAAACTTGTGAGGTTTCACCTCCTTTTTCTCCAAATTTCCGTTATTTGCATAAATAAATGTGCCAAAAAAGTCATTTTTCCTTTCCAAATCCTTAGTCATTGCCTTTACCAATTCCCTTAGCCATAATAAACCAAATGAACACTCACACTAGGATGTCTTGCCCAACATTCAACCTGGAATAAGTGTTCCTTCAACCATGGTTATTATTTTTCCTTTATTAACTATTATTACATGAAATTTTCACTGGGGATGTTACACTGAATAGGTACTTGAAGAAAGACCCCAGCTTGCCAGGTTTGCAGTGGGAGCCCCAAATCTCATAAATGTATGTGGATAAATTAAAATCCCCAGCCATGATCAGTGAATCGAGCTCCAGGAGATCAAGTTGTGTTGTTTTTGACAAAAATTCCTTTCTGTTAGTATATGGAGCATATACATTTATTATTTCGAGTAGAATTTTAGATCCCCTGCCTCCTCTCGTAATTACTAAACTTGCAGATATGCTAAAGGATTTGAAGTTGTAATATTTTGGGTTTTATATTGTCACTAGGCCGCCGGATAGACCAGAGGCACTACTTGCACGTACATTCCAGTTTGGACAGATATGTAGAAGATAGCCCCATGACTTGTCTTTTGTAGTCATGGTTTCTTGAATCAACAGAATTTCAAGCTTATGAAAGTTTATTAAACATTTTAGGGATCATTTTTTTTGGGCCGATCCCAATCCCCTTACATTTAGAGACATTATGGACATTATGGAAGGTCCATGTGAGAAGGCTCTTCTCTAAGGATTAGATTATCTAGAGGTATTTCTTCATTGAGTCTATTCCTGAAGTATGAGGGAGAAATTGGTAGTGGATGACTCATAGGAATATTTTGGAATTGATCCAATAGGTTGGATGGAGTGATGGTACAGTTTTCTTTTATTTTTTTGTGCCCTCCCTCTGGCAAGTGGTCACATTTTTTAAGTCAGCTAGGTGAGGAGGAGGGTCTTCTGGATCGAAAAAAGATTTTTTAATGGTCAAGGGTTCCATAGAAAATTTTGACTCCCTAGCTAGAGCCTTGAGTTCCAAGTCCTCTAAGTATGGAGTGAAAGTGCGTCCAGATGGAGCAACAAGTTTGATTGGGTAGGAGTATAATTGTTCAACTGGATTTTGTGGTTCAATCGTAGGGGCTAGATCAGTTCCCTTCCATGATTTGATGGTCTGGTTAAGATGAAGGTTTATGTGTTTGTTGTGACTTCTTTTCAAAATGTAACTGGGGACATGAGGGATTGGACCAAGAATTTTGATGACAATCTTGTCGGAAGAGTGTCATGTAGAATTATGGAATGTGCTAGGAAATCAACATTTCTCACTGCAAAATTGGAAGACTCTGCTCGTGCATGTATTTCTAGGAAAATTTGCATCCGGTGTCCATGGCATGACATCTGAGACAATGGAAAGGAATTGATCAGTAGTCAATAATTTTCTTGTGTAAACATGGACCCCAATATAGGTCGATTTCTGCAGGAAACCCCCCTGATAGTGATCGTTCAAACAATGCCCATGCAGTGTTTTTTATTATCCCTTTGAAGTTGCTTTCATCAAGCAATATAATTTTCCTATTTTGTTTACAATGTTTGTGATAGCTTTCCGAGTCCATATTTCTAATGGGAGCCCTAGAAGTTTGGCCCAAAGAATGTTCCTTTGAGGAGTGTCTATTGTAGGGTCAAAACCAAAGGTCCACCTATGGAGAGATAGGTAGTCTCGCCCTTGAACTTGAATCCATGGTTTGTAAGAAATAAGGTTTGCATCCTCTATAGTGAGAAAATGGAAAGAAAACAATCCATTTTAGCGAGCAATGATTCTCCAATGGTATTTGAGAAGTGGCTTCCACCCTGTTCTGGCCCATTTCTTCATTTGGGCACCATTCATATGGAAAAAACCCATCGACCAACGAGCGCTTGATTTTTCAATTTGATTGATTCTTCCCAGTATCCTTCCGCTTCAATGACCAGTCCAATTTTTTGGGGGTCGACTTTGATTGGTTTTTGTTGATGTCTTCTTGAGGATCTGAGGTTGTCTGATTATGGGGTTTTCAACTACGTTGTTTCTTTTGAGTTCTTGTATTGTGCTTGTACCTGTAATGCTATATCTATCAAAAGGGCCTCATCTGGAGATTAGGTAAACTCCAAATTTTCCATTTTGGTTAATGTTTTCACCGTCAATCCCGATAGTGCATCCCGCCATGTATCTTTTACTTTTCTAGAATTTCTTCATCATTCCTATTTATGCTTTCCTCCACGATAATTGTATAGGTTGTTCACTTCCCTCGTCAAGGAAAATTTATATCACTCACCGTGATAGGTCAGCAATATTACTGGTCATCAGCCAGCATGTATTCTTATAGTTCCCCAATTTTCGTCCACTTTGTGGGATGCCAGACGATTGTTTGCTATTGATTAGAGGATTTCTCTAGGATCTGGCACCAATAGTGATATCCAGGAAAGTTTTATAAACCATTATTGGTTGATCACAAGTAGGTGATTGGGGCCCCAACGCTATCTTAGCTAATTGGTGGAGTTGATTCCATACTGAGTCTTCTATTTTAGCTATCTAAAGCTTCTAGTTTCTTTTTTATGATGAAGATAAGATTTGGACTTGTCGATTGAATTGTCAAGTTTAATTTGTAGGAGAATTAGGTACATCAACCCCCACTTAAAACTTTAATTACTATAATTCAAATTTTGGGGAAAACCAGAGTCATTTCACTGTAGATTAGATGAAGCATCGGCCCCTGTTTGAGTCTCTTGTCTGTGAGGAAAGAAGAACTTTTAGATGTCCTCAAAATTGTCTCCTTTGTTTTGTTAATACCCTACCCTTAATTTTTTTCTCACATCATGAGCATATTTGGCACCTTTCAAGATGATCTAGGGCTAACAGTATCTGCAATTCCATTTGAATCTTTCTTTCATGTATTCTTCAAGTTTGTTAGGTAGTTCCTCATCCCAATTGGAGAACATTCATACTAGGTAGAGATCCAAATTTTTGAGGAAAAATTTCATGTGTCATTGCAACTTTGTCTACAGAAAACTCAACATTTCCATATTTTCCACAAAAATATTCCTTCCTATTTTTTTTATTTTTTTTAAACAAAACAGAGAATCCATGGATTTCTTATTTCTTTAAGCATGACGTGTAAGAAATGATAGGCAACAAATATCAATATTATTTGCAATAGAATTTTAATAATTTCATTCTTATCCATGTATTTTTTTTGTCATACCTTATTTCCGGTGAGTGGTCATCTTGGTTTCTGTGGAGTAGTCACCCTCACTATGTTGAAAAATCTCCCCTCACTTACCAACTACTCCTTTTCGTATTTACAACTAGTTACAACAAGCATGAAAACACTTACTACATCATACATCTTTTGTTTTCAAATTTTAAAAAATCATTAAACTCACTAAATTATAACTTCATTGTTATTATTATTAAATAATAATAAAAAAAAAATACAAGTTAAATATGCATACATTTAACTAGGACACTCAAATGTCGGTTCTGCCTTTAGCTACTTGTGCCCAGAACTTATTATGGTTTATTTCATACATGGGTCATGCTTTTTTATCAAAGTACTCATCCCTTGGTTTGTCTCGCAAGTCTTTCGCACCGATCTCTTGGTTTGTCTCGCAAGTCTTTCACACCTATCCCTTGGTTTATGTAAAAAATTGAAATTTCACAAGTTCATCACAACACATGATATAAGAAGCAGACATACTAGAAACCACAAATTTCCAACCAAACACTAAAACAAAAGTGTTATATCTTTTTGAAACAAATGCCCAATGCTTGATGATGATTTCGCCGCACTATCCATCTTAGTCATGGACAAGGCTTATGTGCCCATGACCTGAGCATATGACATCCTCCCCTACTCAAAATTATTTTCATCCTCAACAACACTCTGTCCAACAACTTATGTCACCAACTGATGACTAACTCTAAAATGAAATGTTCTATCCTTTATCCTTCCTACCTATCATCTACCCATGAATACCCGACATGGATCCATATGTTGTATCCCCGTATGTCTCTAGTTAACTAGGTATTTATTATTATCATAATACGAAATCCATAAGAACTCATGTAATCACGCAAGTGAAATGGCCTTGAATCTCAACATCATCAAAGTAGCTAATCAAAACATTTTTCTCTTCTCATAATAGAGTCATCCTCAAGTGCCCCACCAAATGACTCACCATGTAACTACAGTAGTAACCCATTTTCTTATGGCTCAATTTGAAGGGGAGATATGCTACACATGGAAACCAACACCTTTATCTCCATCCTATGAATCTTCTACTAAAATAATTCCTCCATATCTCTTATGTCATTTACGTCAAGAAAGGGACATGGGGATGAATCTTGCATCTTGTCTCCTAAATGACTCTCTCCAAATATGGATCAAAAACCAACCCTCTCTCTCCAAGAGTCTTTATGAATGAGCCAATATCTTCCTTGGCTTGTATCTAGGAAGGCACACCTCTATCCCAGGGTTCTAGTGTCTATCTCATAACTTTATCTAACAACTATTCTATGTCAAATATGCTAGCCTAGGATCTGTGCATGATGTAAAGAACAAACTTAACAAAATATATATTGACATCTGTTGTAACATTCATATATAATTGTTGATCCTCTTTTTCATGCCTATCACTAGAAGGAACTCTCAATCTCAAAAATTTTCCTCCTATCAACTTATTCATTACAACTAGATTTGGTCTTAATAGAATAAATAAATGTTACTATCAGAAACTCCTGACCTATAACCTATTCGTTGTCATCAAGTTTCACAATGGAAAGGTTCGCCCATCCCTACCAATATTTAAATATAATATGAACATCCTCAAGCGTCCTAATCACTCCAACATTGTTAGAGTTAATGGACCTAAGGATGCATGAACCAACATGGAATGATTGGATATTCAAAGCACATATTTTCATATTTATCTTTGTCCATAGTGAATATGAAAAAATAAATGATAAATTCGATGGGATTTTAGTGTCTGAGATAGTATTTCATATGATGTTTACTTATTTATTATTATTATTTATTATTTAAATATTATTTATTATTATGTTGAAAGCAAGGTTTGTTTGGCAACCTACCAAGATTTGACAAAGAGGAAAAGGCATCCAAGTTGTACATGAAACTTGTAGGTAGTTACATAGGAAGATCACCAACAAAATTGAGATCCCTGTAGATTGTCAATACATCAATGAGCTTAGAAGGGGTCCCTCATGAAACAGGGAGCTTTCCTTTTTGCAATAATGCTTTGCTTTTGGCTATAGGGAGAGACATGTCTTTTTGCTTGAGCCTCATGCATTTAAACTCCATTTTCAACTCATCTGTCAACATGAGAATATTTCACTTCACCTCATGATGCTCCAAAAATACTTTTTTGAGTAGTTTCTTCATATTCCAATATAGCTCAATAGTACATAGCTACACATTTTGGCACCCCCCTGATGTGACGTTGGTTTGGCACTAACTTAACCACAGAGGCAAGAATGTCATATTCTATTTCATCTTGATCTTCCTACACCTCCACATTCATAGACGTGAGAATGTCCTCATATGTTTCATCTTGATCTTCCTACACTTCCACATCTACATGAACTATTTCTTGAAAAATAAGTCTAGGGGTTTGGGTTTAGAAGTGCATTCTCTCCCACCCTAAAGGAGGAGCCTCTACAACTCCTCATCCATTTTCTGGCCATTAAGGTCAATGAGGAAGGAAAGAAACGAGGTAGGGGAAGGGGGGAGGGTGTGCATGACTAGTAAGAGTGGTCAGAGAATAAGAAGCAAAGCATGGGCCATGAGGGTTGAGGGAGAAGAAAGGTTTTAGTGGAACGAGTTACCAAAAAGGTAATAATAAGGGACCAATAGTCTAAGAACGAGAAAACAAGGCCAACCCTCAACACTTAAAACAAATGTGAAGAATCAAATATATTGTAACTCCTCATGAAATTATTTTTATCTCTAATAATACAATAAAAATTAAAAATAAAGTTAGAATATAGTGAATTCTTATGATTTTTTTAATTTTAGCAACATGAGATATATGACGAAGTAAGGTTTTGTTATATCTATCGACATTTACCAATCATTCAATTCATATGGTTGAGGTAGTGTATGTTTTGTTTTTTTTTTGTTCACTAGGTAATGTCCTGATATGACTTACATGCCTAACTGTGGCTTGAGTAATAACGATACAAGGGCATCTAAGCCATCAAAATCACAAGGAGATTGCACCTATCCTAGCCACACTAAGCATTAACATGGCTAGATTTTTTCCCATGTAGTTTCGAACTAGGGACCTTCGCACGAAATGGTGCCTTAAGAGAACACCCTATCACCATCTTATTCGTGCCACGTAGACATGTTATATATATAAAAAAATCTGTGATTTATTTTTATTAATTTTTTTTTTTTAATTTAACTATAAAATAATATGAAACTAAGTAAAATTATAAATGTACATGTTATATTATTTTGAAAAAAAACAAACATATTGAATCATGTCTGATATTGTTGAGCTAATCAATGATTTGGATAAATTACATATAGTTATTATTTATATACTTTCATCACTTTTTCAAAATATGTTAAGCAATTTATTAAAATCCATTAAATATAATATATTTTCATCAGAACTTTCAACTTAATGAGCTAAATTGAAAAAAGACCTTAATATTTTTGATGCATTGTCTGAGATTGATGTTAGTTTAGATGGAGGGAAGTGTTTTTGAATGTGCTCGTCATATAGTGAATTTCTTTTATTTTCTCAAGTATTATTAGTCCCTGCCATCTGGCAATGGCCAGGGACTATAGTAATCCAAAAGCATTGCTATAGCATTAGTTTCAATCCTTTCAACTCTATTATATGGTGATTAGACCAAAGTTTTCAAATGCGTTGTGTTTGATATTGTCGGGATAACCAAAGTCTTCGAAGTTAATATGGTTTGCTATCTTATTTGGCCTCTTCCTGAGGCGGAAGAGGTTGGAGCATAGCCTATTTTGCTTTACCCTGTTTATTATTACTGACCGTCAACAGTTTCATATTAATGTTGACATTAGTTTGAATTATTAGCACAATGGTTTGCAGGTTGGCTATTTGAGCATGTTAGCAGGTCTGAGCATATTGGCAGGTGTTGTGCAGCAGGTGCTGCAGGTGTCCATGCATGGCGGAGGTGTCATGTTTTGCTAGCCTCCCTTTCTTGTTTCCCCTTTCGGCTGGCGTGCCTTTGTTTTGTCCCCATTTCACAGCTTTGGGTAGGCAGGTAGGCTAGATCGAGGGTAATACTCTGGCGGGAGTGTTTAATTCGGCTAGTTTCTGGGCTTTCTGGAGTCCCATGCGGGGAGCACTCTGCGCTTTCGTTCCGAAACTCCCCTGTCTCTTAAACACCTTCTGACAGGCATACCCTCAATTCTTGCCTTACTTGTTGCAGATCAGCATAGTCGTGGATCTCCATCATGTGGATCTTCTGGTCGAGGCCATCTCCCCTAAAAAATAGCTCTCTGATACCCGATTCTTCTGTGGCTGCAAAGAGGTCCCGGCTGCTCTGACATGATTGGAAATTTCTACGAATTAGGGCCCTGGAGAGTCAGTGACAGCCCAGATCTCGGCTTGAATCAGAATCCTGCGCCTTGGAATCGTGTGTTTGGGCTACTGTTCTTGGACAATCCTATTGGAAGCGGCTTCAGCATTGCCCCTTCCAAAGAAGACATTCCTACGAACCAGGACGAGGTTGCCAAGGACTTGTATGCTGCCCTACAGGCTTTTTTCGACCTGAATCCCCTGTTTCACAAATGCCCATTTTATGTAACAGGCGAGAGCTATGCGGGAAAGTATGTTCCTTCCCTGAGCTTGTACATGCTCAACCAGCTGGACAATAATGGGGTATTGCCATTGCGACTGGATGGACTGGCCATCGGCAATGGATTGGTCCACCCCGTCATGCAGGTGCAATCTCACGCCTATATTGCATACGTCGTGGGGCTCATCAATGCTCAAGAAAAGCTCCAGCTCGTAACTGTAATCAATGAGGCCACCTGGGGTCACATCTGAAAGTAACTGCATCGTAGGGCCTATTTTGGAAGTATATGGCCACAAGAATGTCAGTGTCACGACTGGTGTAGACAAATACGCAGAACTCTCCTTTGGGCGTGGGACATGGTAGTCGACTTTATATGAAGGATCTTGTAGCTCCTGCTGAGATATCTTCTTCCTTCTGGGTTTAAGCTTCTGTCTATCTAAGGATATCATATTGATCTCTGGTAAGTCATCCCCTTCCTTCAACTACACACTAACCTTAGTCCCTGGAGGGGTGATAAGCTGAGATGGATCAAAGCTTGTGCCCACGATGGATAGAAAGGAGAAATAAAGGACCTTGATCAATCATAGTAGACCATTGACACAGCGAGTACTGATGCTGCGGGTTTAGGGACTTAATCCTACAGGGGATGTAACTTAGCGGGCTGACATTCAGGGAGGTTAGACTGTTAAACAGCCAACAGGGGATGTATCTTTGCCGGTTAAATAGCATGGCATGGAGCTTAGACAGTCAAAGAGCTTAGAGGGTTAAATAGCCAAGAGTTTGAACATTTAAGCCAGCAGCTAAGGTAGCAAAAGTACCAATGGCCCTGACATCGGTTTGGAGAGCGCTGCCATCTGTTTGGGAAGCTAATACATTTGTGCTAGTTAACTTGCGACGCTGATTTGGTCAAGGTTAACGTAAGTCAGGTCATTTGTACGTGTTAGCTGCTAATTATTCATTGTGTACACATTTCACTCTATTCAACATTTTTCATGCAGCGTCCGCTACGTGTAACATACTTTTGTTTACTTCTGTTGCTATGTAATAAAGTTAGAAATTATTTTGTGGTTACTTCGCATCGACTTCAACTGTCCTCGAAACTTTACATCACATCACTGTTGCAAATTCTCGGTAAGATGCCTGCATCTTCAATGTCATATCTTTTTTCTTTTCTGGCTGGAAAATGTAAGTGGTGGCAAATGCTGTGATCAGTATCTAGGTTTCTTACGGTTGAATGCAAGTCATTTTTTACATGAATTTATGAGCCTTGTCCATGTAATGTCCACAAGCAATGTGACCCTGTGGGTTGACATTCTTCCTGGTTGCTCCTCTTGTCTTGGATGACTTAGTATGGGCGCATGTTTACAGACTTCAAATATGGATACTCATAGTTCTCTTTCCCTTTTTGGTTGCTTAATTTCAGGAACTCAGTATGTCATATTTAGCTCCTCATTATTATTACAGAGGTCCTTATATGACATTTAGGTCCTTTCAGGAATGAGTGCCTTAAACAGCCAATAGGGGATGTAGCTTTGTCGGTTAAACAACAGGGTATGGAGCTTAGACGGTCAAATAGCTTAGAGGGTTAAATAGCCAAGAGTTTGAACATTTAAGCCAACAGCTAAGGTAGCAAAAGTAGCAATGGCCCTGACATCGGTTTGGAGAGTGCTTCCATCTGTTTGGGAAGCTAAGACATTTGTGCTAGTTAACCTGCGACACTGATTTGGTCAAGGTTAACGTAAGTCAGGTCATTTGTACGTGTTAGCTACTAATTATTCATTGTGTACAGATTTCATTCTATTCAGCATTTTGCATGCAACGTCCGCTACGTGTAACTTACTTTTGTTTACTTTTGTTGCTATGTAATAAAGTTAGAAATGATTTCATGGTTACCTCGCATCGACTTCAACTGTCCTCGAAACTTTACATCACATCGTTGTTGCAAATTCTCGGTAAGATGCCTAAATCTTCGATGTCATATCTTTTTTCTTTTCTGGCTGGAAAATGTAAGTGGTGGCAAATGCTTTGATCAGTATCTAGGTTTCTTACGGTTGAATGCAAGTCATTTTTTACATGACTTTATGAGCCTTGTCCATGTAATGTCCACAAGCAATGTGACCCTGTGGGTCGAAATTCTTCCTGGTTGCTCCTCTTGTCTTGGATGACGTAGTATGGGCGCATGTTTACAGACTTCAAATATGGATACTCATAGTTCTCTTTCCCTTTTTGGTTGCTTAATTTCAGGAACTCAATATGTCATATTCAGCTCCTCATTATTATTACAGAGGTCCTTATATGACATTTAGGTCCTTGTAGGAATGAGTGCCCATTTTTCCACTGTGTGCAAGATGGTAGCAATGACTTGATTGCTGCATTGTCGAGATAGATATCATGGTGTGAGGATTCCAGGTGTCTAGGTTTGTTCTCGAGGGAGGTATTAGATCCTAGGGGCAATAGATGGCAAACTCTTAAAATAATAAAAACAGAGTTTCCTTGCTCTGAATCATACCATTGGTGTATTTCTCTCCTTTTTTACACTGAAATTTGTGAATAGTTGCCTCAACATAAGACCTGTTAGCTTTTATGCTCTAGCTTCTGTATCATAACATTGATGAGAAATATAGAAGGCTGGCCATGACTGTGCATAGGAATTTAGCAGCATTAGGATAGACCATTCAATGATTTCGTGATTAGGAAAAGAAAAATAAAATGTGCCCCAACTTTGCAGACATTTCTTTAATCAGTTAGACAATCAGTTTGTAAGAGTCTACCCCTTGTAGGCAAGAGTTTAGAAAAAAGTGTAGAGATGTAAACGAAAGCACTGGAAATTTCTCTCCCTGCACCTTGATGGGAGGCTGAAAGTCTTCCAAGTGCCAATCAGTTCTTGGAATTTTGTACTAATATGCTGTCTGGTTCAGCTGTAGCCTATTTTAATTTAACATCTAACAATCCACTGTCCCTAGTAATTTTATGAAGACTTCCTTTACATAGGGACACTAAATCTACGTTGAACAGAGAAAGGAGACTGATTTTGGAGGAAAATCTCATGCTATATAAAGCTTGCATACTTCTAATCCATTTTCATTCATCATCTTCAAGATTCCAATAGCTTTTAAGTTTAGTTTCGAAAGAAGATCTGGGGATCATCGTCTTGTAAAATTCTCCTGTTTTGTATATTGAAAAAGGGACACCATATCTCCAACTCCAGTCACTGCCATTCTGAGAAAGGGGAACAACTAGTCCGATCTTAGATTTAATTTCTTTTCAAATTCAAAATAGGCTTCACAAATATTCAAAAGGCAACTTTGTCACTCTCTGGTAGCACCGTAGCTGTTTGCATTTGAGTCACAGTCCTTTGAAGCTATGATCAACATATTCATATGTTTCAAATATCGTATAATGCTTTATCTTTTCAAATTTGTTGACATATATATTTGAAAATTTCTACCAATCACTGATTCCTGGTTGCTCCTCTTGTCTTGGATGACGTAGTATGGGCGCATGTTTACAGACTTCAAATATGGATACTCATAGTTCTCTTTCCCTTTTTGGTTGCTTAATTTCAGGAACTCAGTATGTCATATTCAGCTCCTCATTATTATTACAGAGGTCCTTATATGACATTTAGGTCCTTGCAGGAATGAGTGCCCGTTTTTCCACTGTGTGCAGGATGGTAGCAATGACTTGATTGCTACATTGTTGAGATAGATATCATGGTGTGAGGATTCCAGGTGTCTAGGTTTGTTCTTGAGGGAGGTATTAGATCCTAGGGGCAATAGATGGAAAACTCTTAAAATAATAAAACAGAGTTTCCTTGCTTTGAATCATACCATTGGTGTATTTCTCTCCTTTTTTACATTGAAATTTGTGAATAGTTGCCTCAACATAAGACCTGTTATCTTTTATGCTATAGCTTCTATATCATAACATTGATGGGAAATATAGAAGGCTAGCCATGACTGTGCACAGGAATTTAGCAGCATTAGGATAGACCATTCAATGATTGCGTGATTAGGCAAAGAAAAATAAAAGGTGCCCCATGCTCAACCTCAGAAAATATGTGTTCCCTCAAATTCCAACCAGTGTGAATTTTAAGGGATGCAAATGAAGATTGAACTTTGCAGACATTTCTGTAATCAGTTAGACAATCAGTTTGTAAGAGTCTACCCCTTGTAGGCAAGAGTTTAGAAAAAAGTGTAGAGATGTAAATGAAAGCACTGGAAATTTCTCTCCCTGCACTTTGATGGGAGGCTGAAAGTCTTCCAAGTGCCAATCAGTTCTTGGAATTTTGTACTAATATGTTGTCTGGTTCAGCTGTAGCCTATTTTAATTTAACATCTAACAATCCACTGTCCCTAGTAATTTTATGAAGACTTCCTTTACATAGGGACACTAAATCTACGTTGAACAGAGAAAGGAGACTGATTTTGGAGGAAAATCTCATGCTATATAAAGCCTGCATACTTCTAATCCATTTGCATTCATCATCCTCAAGATTCTAGTAGCTTTTAAGTTTAGTTTCGAAAGAATATCTAGGGATCATCATCTTGTACAATTCTCTTGTTTTGTATATTGAAAAAGGGACACCTATCTCCAACTCCAGTCACTGCCATTATGAGAAAGGGGAACAGCTAGTCCAATCTTAGATTTAATTTCTTTTCAAGTTCAAAATAGGCTTCACAAATATTCAAAAGGCGACTTTGTCACTCTCTGGTAGCACCGTAGCTGTTTGCATTTGAGTCACAGTCCTTTGAAGCTATGATCAACATATTCATAACTCAATGCCTAAGGGAGGGAACATACTCCAACCTCATTGAAAATATTGTTCTCTTTCTGTAATCAGTTAGAAAATCAATTTGTAAGAGTCTACCCCTTGTAGGAAGGATTTTAGAAAAAAGTGTAGAGATGTAAACGAAAGCACTGGAAATTTCTCTCCCTCCACTTTGATGGGAGGCTAAAAGTCTTCCAGGTGCCAATCAGTGCTTGGAATTTTCTGGTTCAGCTGTAGCCTATTTTAATTTAACATCTAACAATCCACTGTCCCTAGTAATTTTATGAAGGCTTCCTTTACATAGGGACACTAAATCTACGTTGAACAGAGAAAGGAGACTGATTTTGGAGGAAAATCTCATGCTATATAAAGCCTGCATACTTCTAATCTATTTGCATTCATCATCTTCAAGATTCCAATAGCTTTTAAGTTTAGTTTCGAAAGAATATCTGGGGATCATCATCTTGTACAATTCTCCTGTTTTGTATATTGAAAAAGGGACACCATATCTCCAACTCCAGTCACTGCCATTCTGAGAAAGGGGAACAACTAGTCTGATCTTAGATTTAATTTCTTTTCAAGTTCAAAATAGCCTTCACAAATACACCAAAAGGCGACTTTGTCACTCTCTGCTAGCACTATAGCTGTTTGCATTTGAGTCATAGTCCTTTGAAGCTATGATCAACATATTCATATGTTTCAAATATCGTATAATGCTTTATCTTTTCAAATTTGTTGACATATATATTTGAAAATTTCTACTAATCACTGATTCCAATATTCAGTAAGACCAAAGCACCCAATCCACAACTGAACTCTCATTTCTGGTAATATGCAAATAGCATGAAGAACACGAGAACATTTCTATAATTTTACACAACTACTTTCTGTTATTCTAAAGAAACTGATACATGGATCAACAAGCCAAACATAGTATAATGATTTACCTCTCATTTTTGTGTATATATGTTATATAGCTAATGTAATAAAATCTGTGAAACAATCCTGGTTTTTAAATTGAAAATCACTAAAATTTGTGAATTGCCATGGCCTTCCTGCAATAATTTAGAAGGTTTAAACCCTTAACTTACCATTTTTGTTTTCAGTCTAGTCTACTGTACTCAGTTCTTTACCTTTTTCCTATGTCTGCATAATTTCTATTATGTAACATGACTTTTATATGTCTTCACAAGTCACTGTGATATTATTTTCCACGAGGTTGGGATCATAAGCTTTCCTTTCTATTCATTCATCATTGCTTGTGCTCCGTCTTTAATCGATACTAATTGACTCTATGATGTTTGCCTCTAAAGTATCCTGAGGAAATTTTAAATTGTTATTCCATTTCTTCTAGGCTATTGTATATAGAGGAATATGAACATTTGTGAATGAATTTTGTGCTTGTAAGTTGTTATTCCATTTCCTCTAGGTTATCTTAAGTAGATGAATAGGAACATTTTAAAATAAATTTTAGATGAGAAGACAAGATGGCTTAATCTCGATTGCACGTTTATAAATATTTGGTTCATGACACAGCAAAGATTTCAAGTTTTCAGAAAGTTTTCATTGGTCTTTTGAAGTTGTAGTGATTTAAATCAGGTCATTTTTTACATGACTTTATGAGCCTTGTCCATGTAATGTCCAGAAGCAATGTGACCCTGTGGTAAGTACTAAGTAGTTCATTGAAATAATCCTTAAGGCTTAGATACCATTAGCTCCACAACCTATTTAGTATTTTCTGAACACATGGGCATAAAGTAGAGCACAAAATATGCAAAATGGAGATGTCATTCTGTCTACACGGGTGGGTCACATGACCGATTGCACGTTTATAAATATTTGGTTCATGACACAGCAAAGATTTCAAGTTTTCAGAAAGTTTTCATTGGTCTTTTGAAGTTGTAGTGATTTAAATCAAGTCATTTTTTACATGACTTTATGAGCCTTGTCCATGTAATGTCCACAAGCAATGTGACCCTGTGGTAAGTACTAAGTAGTTCATCGACATAATCCTTAAGGCTTAGATACCATTAGCTCCACAACTTATTTAGTATTTTCTGAACACATGGGCATAAAGTAGAGCACAAAATATGCAAAATGGAGATGTCATTCTGTCTACACGGGTGGGTCACATGACCAGTCTTCACACTTTACCTCTCATTTTTTTGTATATATGATATATAGCTAATGTAATAAAATCTGTGAAACAATCCTGCTTTTTAAATTGAAAATCACTGAAATTTGTGAATTGCCATGGCCTTCCTGCAATAATTTAGAAGCTTTAAACCCTTAACTTACCATTTGTGTTTTCAGGGTTCATGACACAACAAAGATTTCAAGTTTTCAGAAAGCTTTCATTGGTCTTTTGAAGTTATAGTGATTTAAATCAAGTCATTGTTTACATGACTTTATGAATACGCTTCTTTTGCTATTTTTGTTCCCTAGTGTTCATTCTCTCATTGAACTTTTCTTTGATATTTTTGATGTCCTAAAGGACGAGTAACAACATCTTTATAAGAAGAATTGAGTGATTACAAGAACCAAGTAATGGTGTGGTTGGTCTTCATAAGTAAAAGTTCGGTGTCTTCTATGAGTCTGTTAAGGTCTTCAATTAACCGAGCAAAGAACAGGGCCTCTGTGTGAGGAATATACAAGACCTGTCGAAAATTCATCAAAGTTTTCTAAATAGATATTTTTCAATTTCAGTTCCTTAATCTCTGTACGACGATTCCCTTTCCAAGTATGACAACGGTGGCAATATTCTTTGCAATTATTGTCTGTTGGCACTTAAGCAACATTTGGTAAACAAGTATCATAAACAGTTTTGGCACAAACGTGCATGGTTTTTTTGAAGTGTTCCCTAGTGTTCATGCTCTCATTGAACTTTTCTTTGATATTTTTGATGTCCTAAAGGACGAGTAACAACATCTTTATAAGAAGAATTGAGTGATTACAAGAACCAAGTAATGGTGTGGTTGGTCTTCATAAGTAAAAGTTCGGTGTCTTCTATGAGTCTGTTAAGGTCTTCAATTGACCGAGCAAAGAACACGGCCTCCGTGTGAGGAATATCCAAGACCTGTCGAAAATTCATCAAAGTATTCTAAATAGATATTTTTCAATTTCAGTTCCTTAATCTCTGTACGACAATTCCCTTGCCAAGTATGACAACGGTGGCAACATTCTTTGCAATTATTGTCTGTTGTTGGAAGAATGTAGGGAAATGACTGATATCAGCATTCTCTTCTTCTAGATGCTGCTCTACATTTATTGACTCTGGCAAAGACTCTGAACAGATAACTGTAATTGTTGATTAAAGAGTCCACAACAATAGAAATTTGTATGATAGGATTGAGGGATTTGTATTGAAGTGAAATAGCTTTGACATTGTAAACAGAATACTTAAGTTGATTTGCTTTCTGTGTTGCATTTTCCATGTGTAGTCCACCTTCTACATTCACGTGCTTTAACTTTTTGTTAGTCTCTTCTAGACTATGTAAGATAACTTGAAACAAGAATGGTTGCTTATTTGTGAAGCTTCATTTTAGTTGAACTAATTTTTAACCCTTTCGAGTTCCTACCATCTTCTTTTCCCGGGTTTACCAATTTTTGGTAATCATATTAGTCTATGACATTGAATCTATTCCTGAACTTTGATGGGCCACTACTAACTTGTGGGTGGCTAAGATTCTCCATCATTTTCAGTGGCTTCCTCATGCTGAACATCTAGTTGATTTGTTTGAGGTTCTCAAGTTGTCATGCGAAACGGCTCATCCTGTTCATTATGTTCCCATCATACGGGTGCATGGTTTGTACATTTAGTATAACCTGCAATTTTCTCTATTGCACTGCTTTATTCGTAAACATGGGTTCCATCCGTTAAGGTTATTGATCCTACCTAGGAGTGTAAAGTTCTGGAATCTGTTTCCATCATATGTGCTTGAAGTCTGATTCCTTCAGCTTTTGCAAACAGAGATGATATTAAATGCACAATCATTATAATCAAGGACTTTGACAGATTCGTAATAACTTGTAACGTCGACGAGGAGTTATCAGAATTGTTCATGCAACTAGGTGCTTGCAAAAATTGTTCTCCAGAAAACCCTTAATAATTTTGTTCAACCTTCTTTCCTTTATTTTTTTACTCCTGCTAATATTGAAATATTGGTTTTAGTTGCTTTTTGGTGTGAAAATTGAAGTTTACCCAGCCTTATTATTAATTATATTTTGTGTATTTTCTAACCTTTCCACTTTGTGTCAGCAATTAAACAAGAAACTCATGACCCGAAATTGCATTTAGGCTTATGTTTCTGAATTTTCTTAGGCATGTTGCATGATAGAGAGGTCAACTGCTGGAACTTGTTTTTGCAGTATTATATGGTGTGTATAATAAGTTCTTTAAGCGACTGTTGCTTGTATTTTCAGCATATCAAGTTTGGTTCTTTTGGTGGCCCTTTGGCTGCTTCTTTGTAAGCTAATTTATGTTGCCACTTTTCTTCTGTGGTTTGTACAAAAGTATATGTTTAGGTAAGCTTGGGCATTGCCCAGAGAGTTCACAAAGATTTGTGGAAACACTATAAAATAAACACATATAACCACAACTTAGCCATTTTATGTTATGGGTATGTATCTTCCGCTCATTACTTCCACTCTTTCCCTTTATAGATTGCCATATCGCTGACTATCATATCCTTTCTTCTGTGCAACAAGAAGTCCGAGCTTGTCACACTCAACTGCCAAAACCTCACTTGCAATCTAACACCAAGATTTTATTTGAGATTTGCCCCTGCTGTCAGATACATCACTTAATTTCCGATTTACTTTTTCCGTCACATACATCATTTCATATGCAATATGCCTCCTATGTCAGATAGATCACTTAATTGCACCAATTTCTCACTTAACTGCACCGATTGCATATCAAATTCCGCACCCTCCATCTTGCAACATTGAAATGGTAAGTTTTTTGTTTTATGGCGATCATTAAATACCGGTTTGCTCCAATAAATGCTCCTCATATTGGATTATATCCTCTCCAATCTGATCTTCAAGTATTTCAGCTCCATTTCAAATCAGTCCGTATATGTACTTACTTCTGCACGTGTCAGAAATTTATCCCGCATTCAAGCCTTGCGATCTTGCACGGCTTTCCTTATTTGGTTGTACAGTAAAATATTCTCAAAAACTCAGTTCCATTCACACTTAAAACCAGCTTGCAAACACGTTGAACTCTTTTATAAATTGACACAAGCAATGCCTAATTTCTCGCCTACAAAACAAAACCACCTTCTGCACCTACATCTTGACATACATCTCTCTGCTTCACATAACATGGAATCCATTAGCATAAGCCAACTTACTCAACTGGCAGCATTGTTTCTCTTAGCACTTGTTCTCATGACTCTTCTGATTATGGACATCGTAAAAGTCGAAGCACAAAGAAAAAAGAAACCAAGAAAACAATAACATCTCGAACGAGGAGCATAGGAATCTACAACAAGTACTTGGCTATTAGACTATGCATCTACTGCTTCTGCCTCTACATCATCTTTGCCAAAGAATAGAAATAACTGCCTTTTGGGTTCAATTCTTTTCCTTCTTCTGCGTATGGTTTTGCACAATGATTATGGGGTATATTTGAGTTACAGCTCACATTGTTCAGCAGAGATTGTCAAAATTCTGAATCTCACGCATATTTTTGCATTATTTTACGCGTTGTCTTAATTCCCGTCTTCCTTCTCTGTTACAGGTCTATACACAAAGTCATGTCCTATATTCTTCTCCAAAGAAACCACCCTGGTTTCAATCCAAATATGCGTCACTGCTTCTATGGATTAGTAAGTGCTCTCATTTCTAAAAAGAATGTCGTTATGCGAACCTCACATGCTTTTCAATTTTAAGAGAGGTTGTTGACTTCTTCGCAGCATAAACACTGATATTTTGTATCCTCATATATCAAAGTTGGTTGATTGCTTGCTGTCTTCATGACACTGCCACCAGAGCCAATTCAAGTTTCTGGTTTTGCTCCTTCACCATCAAGGCAGGTTCCAAACAACATCCCTCATGTGGTTACAGAAATTCCTAAGAAACAGAAAACAAGTACTTTAAGAACTGCACTTGGGCCTTCTCTTGGAGGGTTTACACTACTAGGAATGGTGGGCTTTTTGGGTTACTGGTTAATCAGGCGCAAGGAGATGTCAATGATTACAAAACTAGAATATCAAGCTGACAAAGGAGAGGCATTGCAGACTGCCCTGATTGGAAATATGAAAATGTCACATAGGATAAGAGAGTTAAAGATGATTTTAAGATTGTTGAATCTAAACTCAGGACTGATAAATTCTTTTCAGGGAAAGTATCATATGCAAGTTTCTAGTTTTGTTTGGCAGCAGTTGCAGTTTAGTGGTTTGCACCTGTTTTCCTCCATATTGCATAAGGATAAATCTCATACTTTCCAGTTTTGTTTGGCAACAGTTGCAGTTTAGTGGTTTGCACCTGTTTTTCTCCATATTGCATAAGGATAAATCTCATACTTGGAGATTCACTGTAACTCATTTAGAGTTGTCAGTGTAAGTCATTTAGAGTTGTCATTGCAAGAAGTTTTGCTGTTATCAATTGTTTGAGACAATTTTCTATATATATGAAAACTTTCTGAAAAGATTATCAGTCTACTTGATAGGTCTAATGTCTATAACAATAAGACTTTTTGACTTATATGCTAGCAGAGTTGGAAATATTTAGTGGGTGTCAAGTTAGCCTTCTCAGTGTTGATATTTCAAAACGGATGGTCCAATATATTTATATGTAGCAACGTAATTTATGGCCATGTAAGTTCTTCTTTTAGTTCACTAATGTGTTTCATTATTCTGAGCACTAGATTTTCAAGCTTGAAACTTGCATCTCAGTATATCCACTAACTTGCTACTGTTTCAAATGAATTTCAAGGCAGTGGATTCTTTAAATGTTATGGTTGTCCCTTGAGGGATTTGTATTGAATTGAAATAGCTTTGACATTGTAAACAAAATACTTAAGTTGATTTTCTTTCTGTGTTGCATTTTCCATGTGTAGTCCACCTTCTACATTCACGTGCTTTAACTTTTTGTTAGTCTCTTCTAGACTGTGTAAGATAACTTGAAACAAGAATGGTTGCTTATTTGTAAAGCTTCTTTTTAATTGAGCTAATTTTTAACCCTTTCGAGTTCCTACCATATTCTTTTCCTGGGTTTACCATTTTTTGGTAATCATATTAGTCTGTGACATTGAATCTATTCCTGAACTTCGATGGGCCACTACTAACTTGTGGGTGGCTAAGATTCACCATCATTTTCAGTGGCTTCCTCATGTTGAACATCTAGTTGATTTGCTTGAGGTTCTCAAGTTGTCATGTGAAATGGCTCATCCTGTTCATTATGTTCCCATCATACAGGTGCATGGTTTGTACATTTAGTATAACCTGCAATTTTCTCTATTGCAGTGATTTATTCATAAACATGGGTGCCATCCATTAAGGTTACTGATCCTACCCAGGAGTGTAAAGTTCTGGAATCTGTTTCCATTTACTTTGGCGCCCTTACTAGTTAACCCTCTTCAAGACGATTGAATATGAGTAAAAAGTTCAACCTGATGAGCTGGTGTTGGATTCAGATTTTCCAAGGTATGACTATATATCTTGTGTCTACAATATGATAGGGGTGTCGGCACTTAAGCAACATTTGGTAAACAAGTATCATAAACAGTTTTGGCCCTTGCATCATTTTCCTTGCTTTCTGTGGCAGACAGTTGAGCAAATAGTGGCATTGATTGAGAGGAAGCATTATTTTCTAGTTTGTAGGTAGGAGGGAAATTCTGGAATCTGTTTCCATCATATGTGCTTGAACTCTGATTCCTTCAGCTTTTGCAAACAGAGATGATATTAAATACACAATCATTATAATCAAGTAGTACATTTCATGAGCATCACCAATAATACATAACAGGATACTGATTTAAAAATCTGTTACACCAGTTGTACATTGTGCAACTTGTGTAATGAACTGTGTATATTCAATACTTTAATGTCATATCAACGCTGCAATGACATCTTCAATGCTTATGCAATTTATGTGTAACTATTTTAGTCATGTATCCTAAACTTCTCATGACATTGAATCTATTCCTGAACTTTGATGGGCCACTACTAACTTGTGGGTGGCTAAGATTCTCCATCATTTTCAATGGCTTCCTCATGCTGAACATCTAGTTGATTTGTTTGAGGTTCTCAAGTTGTCATGCGAAACGGCTCATCCTGTTCATTATGTTCCCATCATATAGGTGCATGGTTTGTACATTTAGTATAACCTGCAATTTGCTCTATTGCAGTGCTTTATTTATAAACATGGGTGCCATCCATCATATGTGCTTGAAGTAGTAGATTTCATGAGCATCACCAATAATACATAACAGGACACTGATTTAAAAATATGTTACACCAGCTGTACATTGTATAGTACTCATACGTTTATAAACAGTAGCTTATGACACCAGTTAATCCTATCAGCAAACTGTGCATTTGGCCAATTCAACTTACAAGATCATCTGTTTCCTTCCTACCCTAGCAAACACCCTAACAATGCCCTTCAATTCTCAGATTACACCTTGTTGTTTAGCCATAGGTGCCCTAATAGGCCTTGCTGCCCAGATCAGACTTCAGAAAGGATTTTGCTGCCACATTTGACCATCAGAAGGATCTGCTGCCAAGATTGATACCTTAACAAGGGTTTGCTGCCCAATTTGACCTTCAGAAGGGATCCACTGCTACAAATAACACTGCAGGGGTTGTCCGTGGTTGATAACAGAGCTTCAATGGAAGCCCATGTTGTCACTATTGTATGATATCTGTCAATAGTCAACATTTGTGTAACTTCTGCCTATACACAATTTGAATTATCAGCACTTTCCACCTCAAGGCAGGGACTTGCTGCCATGCAACACCCCTTGTTTGAAATTATATTTCTATCTAAGATATACGAGTTATAAATAAATATGTAATAGGTATATTTGTATCTCACACTAACATACACATAAATGAATATATATCTAGCCTGTCCACAAAAAATAGTGGATACTTAAAATTTTAAGTCACTTATCAAATTTATCGTTCTAAAAATTAAGTGGATGTCAATAAGAACTTGTATATTTTCTCGTGGGAGCCACACTCAAGATTGTGTATGGCATTATTTTCGCGTGTTCGCGTTGGCCAATCTTGTTGCGGCCACACTCCAGTATGTGTACGGCGTTCCAATCTTCTTGCGGCCACGCTCCAGATTGTGTACGCCATTCTTTCCTCGTGTTCACGTTGAATAATTTTGTGGCAGCCACACTCCAGATTGCGTACGCCATTCTTTCGTCGTCTTCACGTTCACCAATTTTGTGGCAGTCACACATTGTGTACGGCCCCCTGTTCACGGTAGCCAAATTTTTTTATAGTTTTCCCGGATTATGTTGGCCAATTTTGTTGCCGCGAATCTCGATATCGTGAGTGCCATTCTCAATTTGCGTCCCATTAATCTTATGCTATTCAATTGATTCTTCCATTATTATTAATCTTATAAGGAATGCTTTGAAATACATTATATGTGATTTGATTTAATTTTTTTTTATCACGTTTATTTTATATGTTGGTATTTTGTATAGTTTGATTTTTTTTTTTTAAATTAGTAAAATCGAAGTTTTCAAAGTGCAAGTTTTCATAATTGCGGAAAATGAATAAAAACCATGTAAAATTCAATTTTAAACAAATATAATTATATTTCAAATATATTAAATTAGGTTTCTTTAAAAGTGCGAATTCTAAATAAAAGTTTAATTAGTAAATGTATATGCATTATATTTGTTATCTAGAATAAGAAATATAATCTAGAATAAGAAAGAGATAAGATGGACTAGATTCTTTAAATTAAAAAGAAATTTAATGTTATTTTTTGAATAATTGATAATCATAAATATAAATATATCTAATAATATTTTTAAAAATAAATTTTAAAAATATATAATTGTATTTCAAATATGTTAATTTAAAATTCTTTAAAAAATCAAATTCTACATAAAGTTTAATTAATAAATACATACTTAAGAAAGAGATAAGATGGACTAGATTCTTTAAATTAAAAAGAAATTTAATGTTATTTTTTGAATAATTGATAATCATAAATATAAATATATTTAATAATATTTTTAAAAATAAATTTTAAAAATATATAATTGTATTTCAAATATGTTAATTTAAAATTCTTTAAAAAATCAAATTCTACATAAAGTTTAATTAATAAATACATACTTGTTATATAAAATAAGAAAGATAATAAAGAAGAGATTCAAGGTTATGAGAAAGAGATGGTAGATGGTAGAGGATGACAAGTATCCAATTTGGATTCAAGATTTAAATTATGAGCATTAGCATTATTTTGCGAAATGGATAAAGTAGTCTTTATGATAGGTTTCATGAATGTGAGGCCCCTATACTACTTGTGTAACCCCTTATTGTTATTAGTACAACCCACTTATTATATTGATGTACCCATGTAGTGCCCATATTGTTACTCTTGTGCCCCATAGAAGCCCACTATTGTTATTATTGTGCCCTTACATTATTATTGTTATGTCGACTCTGATTATGTTATGACCCCTTAGACTCCTATATATAGAAAGGAGGTATTTTCATTTGTATCATCCAAGAATTGTTCATTTATGTAATGTAAAGAAGGTTGCCCCCTTGAAGAGGCTAAATTATAAGGCGTTGATCTATCTTTTCTATCTTTTCTTGAGCTGGTTTCATAACATTATGTATCAGAGCTTTGGATTCTAGGGTTTCGCTGCTCCAAACAAGTCATTGTGGAATTTTCGCTATAACTTTTTTTCTCTGACGTTTCAAAAGTCATAAAGAAAACCCATTTGAGAAGAAATCGTTTTGAACCTTGTGTCCGAATTTCAGAGCTTTTCGCGCTATATTTGCAGAGATATGATCTGAGGAAGTTGGTCTTTTTGCAGACTCCTGAATTACATTCCAAACAGGTCATCTGGGGAAGATCATCATAACCTTCTCTCTGAGCATCAGATTGAAATTTCGTAAGAGGGTACAGAAAAATGACGGACTATAGTTTCTTGTATATATTTTTCAGAGCCAAAGGTCGAAAAATTGACACGTGGCACTTCATACAATTTCTCTCTTCTGGAAAGGCCTATAATTAGGTCATATTGGGAGATTGTGCAGAACTCTTTTTTGGAGAATCCAATTTGGATCAAACTAGTGACGTTGGAAAGAGGAAACAGAGGGCTATTACAGCTAGCAATTTCAGAACTTAAATATCTGAAAGTATAGAGTTACAGTCGTTTCAAGATCGAGGTCCTAAAATTAATAAAAAGCAAGATGAGGAAGTTTGATGGCAAGGATCCAGTAAATTGGATACTTCAGATGGAGCAATATTTTGATCTACATGGTGTACCACTGTTACAAATGGTATGTATTGCATCTTCATATTTAGAACCGGATCAATTTCTATGGTATAAAGGGATTTGTTCTCGTAAACAACTTTTTACGTGGTCAATACTCATGGAGGAAATGATAGCACATTATGAGGATACAAAGAGCAACACCTTCTTTAAAGCAACACCACAACAATTGGAAAGAGTAAAAGGGCTTTGTGACATATTGGAAAGTAAAATTATGGCAACAAGGAATTCTACCCCTCACAACTATAAAGATGAAAGTGTTGTTTCTCCTAGCCTTCCACAACTTACAAAGGTTACACCACAACAATTGGAAGAAAAAAGAGAAAAAGGGCTTTGTTACAATTGTGATAGCAAATGCACTAAAGGTCATAAGTGTGCTGAGAAGAAATTATTTTACATATAGTATGAAGAGGAGGAAGAAAAGGATCAAGAAACATCAAAAGAAGAGGATATATGCCAGGACTCAACCCCAGAGAAAGAAGAAATGAATCAGATCATATCTTGTAAACTATTAGCACGAATGACCACTCCTCAAACTCTCAAGATAGAAAGACATATCAAGAAGAAAAAGGTGAAAGAAGTGAAAGATCACATCAAGAAAGAAGAAATGAATCCAACCATAGCTTGTAGTTTATTGGTTGGAATTACCACTCCTCAAACTATCAAGATAGAAGGACATATCAAGAAGAAAAATGTTCAAGAAGTGAAAGATCACATCGAGCGTCAAGAAATGAATCCGACCATATATTTTAAAGGATTGGAAGAAATTACCACTCCTCAAACTCTAAATATAGAAGGACATATCAAGAAGAAAAAGGTTCAAGCAGTGAAAGATCACATCGAGCATCAACAGCAAGTTCTCCAACTTTTTAAGGATAATGCCATTTTGGTGCAAAATCAAATGAAACAATAGGTAGATCAACATCATAGTGAAAAATGTTTTGATGTAGGTGATTGGGTATTTTTATTGCTACATCTAAAGAAAGCTATTTATTAGAAGGAAATGTTGGCAATACTACATGCACTTAACGAATGGAGACCTTACCGAATGGGAAGACTCTTCAAGGATGAGGATGTGGAAGCATTGTTTTGTGCTATTTATATTATCCAGCCAGATTGGATAAATGAAGCAAGGGATGAATGGAAGAAGGACAAAGAAGTATGGCCACTTATTCAAAAGTTGCAAAATATTCCAATGCAAACAATATTGCCAGAAATTGAAGAGGAAGGAAAAATCATATTGGAACCTAGAGTAATCACAGAAATAAGAACCTGACAGCTATGAAATCGATCAATTTCTAAATATCTCATCAAGTGGAAGAACTTACCTGCTGAAGATTCCACATGGGAGGACAAGAATTTTATACAGAAGCATCAAGAACTACTCAAGCGTTCAGGACTACGCTTTTTGAAGGAGAGGGGCATGTTAGGCCCCTATACTACTAGTGTAACCCCTTATTGTTATTAGTACAACCCACTTATTATATTGATGTACCCATGTAGTGCCCATATTGTTACTCTTGTGCCCCATAGAAGCCCACTATTGTTATTATTGTGCCCTTACATTATTATTGTTATGTCGACTCTGATTATGTTATGACCCCTTAGACTCCTATATATAGAAAGGAGGTATTTTCATTTGTATCATCCAACAATTGTTTATTTATGTAATGTAAAGGAGGTTTCCCCCTCGAAGAGGCTAAATTCTAAGGCATTGATCTATCTTTTCTATCTTTTCTTGAGCCGGTTTCATAACAATGAACCATTTTTGGATTTCCTCCATGGGATCTGAATCATGAAAAACAGAAGGAGGATAAGAAGATGGATTAGGAATTTGATGTCCAAATTTCCCAACTTCATTATCATTATATGAAGACAACTAAATTGGTACCAAAAAGGAGGAGGACAAGGAATGAGGAGAATAGTAGGTTTCTCCTTTGAAATTAGAGGTGTCTCGTGATTTACAAGAGTTGGGAAAGAAGAAACATCAGGAGGTTCAGATTCACTGTGTAGAGAGATATGAACCAAATACTTAAATTTTTGTTTAAATAAATCCTAATCTGTGTCTTCTCCAGGAAGTTCATAACAAAGGTGAAGGAATCGATAAGAAAAAATCTCAGTTGATTCATTACACTTCATTCTTAGTTGATTGATTCTTTTAAGAACATCCCGATAATCATACCTATCAAATGCCTTACAAATCTCCTTCCCAAGTTGCTCAAATGAATGGATACAAACATCAGGTAATGTATGGCACCATTTCTTAATACGACCTTCAAATGTGAGGTTTATAAATCTAGCCATGACATCCTTGCAATGTATTCCATTATAAAGGAAATAATGAAAAACTTGAAACAGATGTTCAATAAGAGTTAATTCACCCTCGCCATCAAACTTAAATTGGGACATGTTATGAATAACTTCCATGAGGATCGTAAGATCAATCTCTTTAGAAAAACATCTCAAGATTATGATTTGGGAAACAACCATTTTGGATAAGAGATTCAAAGCAGACTCAAGGGCATAACTTATCACCTAGTCATCCTTCTAGTGTCATTTTGTTGATAGTGTTGGAAATGCGTTAACCAAGGTGGACTCCCCAATGTGAAGTACCAATTAGACCTCACACCGTTCGGAGTAGGAGTCCCGTCCAAAGTATTGTCATGACTTCCATGTATTCTTATAGATTTTCTTTGGCTTTAGTTGTCAGCAAGTGAGAAAAGTGTGTATGTGCCATTGCAAAAAGAAACTAAGTGTCCTAGTGAATTTCGGGTTGCAGGTGTATCAAGGATCTTCTACTGTGGAGGGAGAAAAGGTGAGCCTTTAAGAAAGAGGCAATAGTACCACCCTAGTAGAGGTGCACACAAGCAAAAAGAGAATCACTTAACATCAAGTGGAATATTCCACATAAATGCGACGATTGTTACAACCATTACACTTCATTTTCAATTAGATAAGCACTAAAATAACCGAAATAGTTCAACTACTTTAGTACAGGTGAAATCAAACATGAAGCATAAACATTAACAAAATAGTATTACAAATATTCACAATCTGTGCATGAAAATTATTGCCCCAGGCTTCAAGTGTTAACTAAAATTCCCAAGATACATGAATACAACAGGCATCACTAGCTACAATAGTGGAACATTGGATCCACAACTTGCTCATGAAAACTACTAACTTTGTCTCTCTAATTCCTTATGGGAGAAGCCAAAGTGAAAATTCCTTTACATGAGCGATGGGGGTGTATATATAACTAATGGGGTGACCATTCATCTCCCTTGTGACTCTTGAACAACCCTCGTGAATTTTTTACTTCTCAATGACCTTTAAACTTCCTAAATGACTTTTCATATTACATGGATGAGTCTTGGACTTCCACTTTACATTACATTCTATGATATTGAATTTACATAATCCGCAAATGATGTGGAAAATAATGAATCGTGATAGAAAATGAAATGAAATTGATGACATGGACTACATGATCATGTGGTAGTGCCAAGATTTCCTTCTTGCTACTTTGTCTTCAATAAAGATGTATCCAATACTTCATCTTCATGAAATATATGCTTTGTTCTTCACCTCCACCATCTAAAAGGTTGTGAATTAGTGTGGAGTATTCATGCGATCTTTCCCTTTGGTCTTCTATTGTACTCAGGTGTTCCTTCATCTTCTTGCTTGATGATCTTCTTATCTCTTTAACTCCATAGGTGTCTTTTAGCATGGTCTCCTTATCATTTTCATCTATCATCATCCTATCATGATAAAATAGAGTACCTGCAATTGAAACCACTCATGACAAGCTGACATTAGTTTGAAAACTCCTAATATAACATGCTTCATGAAATCACTTGTTAGGACTGGAGCTGGGTGACTAATTGAGTGCTTGACTCAGGGATTGTGCAGTTCCAGAGGCAAAGGTCGAGAACTGAGGCTTGAGACTGTGAAATGTGTAGTTCAGGATGGCCATGGTCAAAGGATTGTGCAATTCAGGGACTCAAGAGCTCAGGCTAGAGTCTTGAGCCGTGAGACTATGTAATGTGTAGTTTTGGAGGCTTGCGAAGTGGGACTTCGTAGTTGAGGGACTCAAGGGTTGAAGATGGAGGTAGTCTCAATATGGAGGATTGGGGCTTGAGACTACACAATGCATAGTTCTGAAGACCTAGGTTGTGTGACTACACAATTGAGGAACCCAAGAGGTCAAGCTTCAGGCTTGAAGTTACCCGATGCATAGTTCTAGAGGGAGAGAGGACAAGTGATTCTATGTAGTTCAAGAGCTTAAGGTTGAAGCTTGATGTTTGAGACTGCATAATGCATAGAGAGGGATGGATGGAAGTATGGATTACAAAATTTTGGAGTTCAAGGGCTAGGCTTGACCACTAAGATTGCAAAGTCCACAATTCCGGGAAAGAAATTACATATTGTGCAGTGCTAAGAGGCAAGGCTTCCACTTGAGGACTGAGACTATGCATTTCACAATCCAAGTGGGCTAAGTAAGTTTGAGATGCCCGGTCAGGGAGTTTTCCCAGTTTTGACTAAGTATTGGATCAGTGAGAGAAGGTTGAACAAAATTAAGACTTGAACATGATCACACACTTAGTTCACTTAACAACACAGAATAGAACACTTAGAACATGGGAACAACATTTTTTCCTCAATGAGACAACATTGCGACCATTCACTCTAAGTGCAACACTAAAGATACACTTTTCAATGACAGTGACGACACTTGTCTCACAGTGCATGAAACTTCGGAAATGAGTGTGATACATGTTTACATGATAAAGAAAACTCATTAACAGAAATATTACCCCTTGAAACAACTAGAAATAACTTTTATACAATATGTGACACTTACCATGCGTAGTGTGGAGTTCTGAAGGCATGGGTTGAGTGACTTCATGGTTGAGGAACCCAAGAGGTCAGGCTTGAGGCTTGAAATTACCCAAGGCATAGTTCTGGAGGGAGAGAGGCCAACTGATTATGTAGTTGCATAGTTCAAGAGCTTAAGGTTGAGGCTTAATGTTTGAGATTACATAGTGCGTAGAGAAGGATGGCTAGAAGCAAGGATTGCATAGTTTTGGAGTTTAGGGGCTACGCTTGAGCACTAAGATTTTGCAGTGCGCAAGTCCAGGAGAATAAATTATGCATTGCGCAGTTCCAAGAGGTAAGGATCATGCTTGAGGATTGAGGCTACGTAGTTCCCAATCCAGGTGGGTTGAGTGAGGTTGAGAGGCTTGGTTGTGGAGTTTTCCCAGTTTTGACTAAGTATTGGATTAGTGAGAGAAGGTTGAATAAAATTAAGGCTTAAACATGATAACACACTTAGTTCACTTAACGACACAAAATGGAACACTTAGAACACATGGAAAACATTTTTTCCTCAATGTGACAACATTGCGACAACTCACTCCAAGTGCAACATTAAGGATACACTTTTTGATGATAATGACGAGACTTGTGCGACAGTGCTTGAAAATTTGGAAATGAGTGTGATACATGTTAACATTGTAAGGAAAAGTAATTAACACAAATATCACCCCTTGAAACAACCAGAACTATATATTGTACAATATGTGACACTTACCATGTGCAATGTGTAATTTTGAAAGTTTGGGTTGAGTGACTGCAAATTTGAGGAACCCAAGAGGTCAGGCTTGAGGCTTGAATTTCCTAATGTGTAGTTCTGGAGGGAGAGAGGCTAAGTGATTGTGCAGTTGCATAGTTCAAGTGATTAAGGCTAAGGCTTGATGTTTGAGAGTGCACAATGCATAGAGAAGGATGGTTGGAAGCAAGGATTACACAGTTTTGGAGTTTGGGGGGTGGGTTTGAGCACTAAGATTGTATGATGTGCAGTTCTGGGAATATAAATTATGCATTACACAATTCAAAGAGGCGATAATTCTTCTTGAGGACACAGACTATGCAATTCACAATCCAGGTGGGTTGAGTGAGGTTGAGAGACCCAGTCGAGGAGTTTTCCCAATTTTGACTAAGTATTGGATCAGTGAGAGAAGGTTGAAAAAAAGTAAGACTTGAACATGATCGCACACAATTCACTTAACGAAAAAAAATAGAACACTTAGAACAAATGAATAACATTTTTTGCTCAATGTGACAACATTGCAACAACTCACTCCAAGTGTGACACTAAAGATACACTTTTTGACAATAATGATGACACTTGTTGCAACAATGTTTGAAACTTCAAAAATGAGTTTGATACACGTGTACATGATAAATAAAACTCATTAATACAAATAATACCTGTTGAAACAACCAAAACTAGCTTTTCTACAATATGTGACACTTACGATGCCAAAAGATGACATTTTCAATATGAGAAGAAAAGTGCAAATGACACTTGCACTATGCAAATGAGGGTGAAGGCGAAGCATGTCAGAGTGAATATAAGATTAGAACAACACTCCTTAAGGTGAAATCAAGAAAAAGTGATAGTTGTAAACATAAAAATGACACTTGAGAAGGTGAAAGTGTGCAAAAAGTGATAGTTAGAGAAACTCACCGAAATAGGAATATGATTCAAAACAAAAGTGAGAAACTACCGATTGGGAGTGTGCATTCACTGTCGACATAGGTTAAACATTGGATAGGAACTGATATTTGATGGACTATGCTTGGTTCGTTCAAGCTTATGTAAAAGGATGCGCTCATGAACTTGTTGCAGTCCAAGCATGTGTGAGCAGGTGACTTCGATAGTTACAATCTAAGAAGGGAGCTCAAGGACTAGCTAAAGCATCAACTAGCGAAAAAGTGACTATGGAACAACCATTTGTAAGATCCATAGTAGGCTCCAAAATTCAAGTGAAGACAAAATTTTGAAGGTTGTTTGTCGCAACGACGACATACACACAAAAGGATTACCTATGGTATAAATTTTCTTTCGGGAGAAGATTATGTATAGTTATTGGGATGGATCTTTTGGAAAGAGGAAAATGTCTCTTTTCATGCATGAAAAAATATATTTTATGCAATTGAACCGTTAGAAAATAAATGTATTCTTCCATGTAATATTTAGTTAGTTTCCCTTGGAAGGAAATATATGCTTCACATGTAAGAAAAACGAGCTATCATGTTATTTTTTGTTTGAGGGGACAATTTGCATGCAAGAAATCATAATTATTATGTAATTATGTTTGAAATAGAACTTTCATTTTTATATATAATATCCATTGTGAATAACTCTCTTGTGGATGATATGTTTTTGGAAAATAACATGCATTGACATGCATAAGTATAAATTATATTCCATTAATCCGTTTGGAAAGGAAAACATAATAGTAGGAAAAAATTTCTTGCTTGTTGGGCTAGTTCTCTTGAAAAGTTGTTATGCATTTGCATGCACAAGAACAATATCTAATATGTTAGCTTTTCTTTGGAAAGAATATGAAAGTGTGTGCAAGATTATGTTAGCATTTTGTTAGAAAGATGAGATTTGATAGTGATATGCTTGTTACTAATGCATGTCTAATGATGTTGAAAAAGGAATTTGATGATAGTGTGTTTATGTTTTATGACTGCACACAAATATATGTTGAAGTGTCACTAATAAAGATTGATTATTGGTTGATTAATATTTTATTTTATCATGATATCAAGTGTGCTCACAACAAAAATAGTAGGAAATGATGGTGACTTTTGAAAAGGATAATTCATGTTCAATATTGTGGAAAATATAGATTTGTTGGTCTATGCAGATTGAAAAATTGCAATTGAAAAATAATCCACTAATGGGAACAATCAACCCACAAATACATAGAGATTGAGGATTCGTGGGTAAATGATATCATGGTGATTGTAATAACTTATAGCTGGTTATGTTGTCTTTCAGATGATATTTCTATGTAATATTTTTATGACAGTATTTAAGGGATGGACTCCCTTACAAACCATTGAGTGAGGGGTGAACACCCTCACGAGTGTTTAGTAATAAAATTAAGCGTTTTTTGGCTTTCACCCTATGAGGTTTCCAAGGTATATCGGTGTCTAATAATGTGATTATTTGTTGTGCTATTTTTATTATATTTATTCTTTGCATGATATGATGGTTATACTATCAAGTATGTGACTAAATAACTAGGTTAAAAGAATCATGGAATTGATGCAATGTTACAACATAAAATTAATTTAAATGCTATAACAATGGTAGTTAATATTTGTGTAACTCACTATAATTTCTTTTACTAAATATTACTCTATGTAATGATGATGGATTATTCAATGGTCATTGAAGGAATATGGAAAGTAATTTAATAATTTACACATCGGTAAATGTTGAAAAAAAAATTCTATCTCCATACATTTTCCTGCGATGTTATCGGGGGATGTTACACTTCCTCTATTATACAACCCCATTGCAACTCAAATATTCACAAGGAAGGAGAGTACTCAAGGAGTAGGCTGGGAAGTCAATCGAAGGGTCACTATGTTCGGTCAGAGCACATTAACATTCACACTCTGAGGTAGACAACAACAAGGGAGTGCAACTAGCAACAAGGCCAAGATTGGTTCTCCTCTCTGGGTGAACAATACTTGTTGTATTTATAATGTCTATACATAATTTTGTTATATCTATGGTTAATAATATGTAAAATAGATAATATATAGAATGCATTGAAATTCATAGATATTTAATTTAAACGCTTTAATATCTTTGAGTTTCCAATTTTTATCTACTTTAAATAGTATTCCAAATTTATATATATATATATATATATATATTCTCTACAAAATTGCAAGTATTCGAAAGAAATATATATATATATATATATATATATATATATATATATATATATATATATATATATATATACACGCACGCTCTCTACAAAATTTTTAAGTGAAATCACATTTTGTGTAGGATATAATTAGTCCAAACATTTTAACACCTTTTTATTTTAAAACTTCCACACCTAATAATCATAATTATTATTTAGATAAAATAATTTTTAATCAAAATAATTTGTATTCAAAATTAAATATATTAATTAAAGATATAGTTGATAATTATTTTGAGATAATACACATAATAATAATAATCATTTTTAAAATTTTAAATTAGAATTACATTTATAGATTTTAGTGTTCGATATAATATATTGAATATATAAATCAAATAGCTATTAAATATTTGTAAAGATCAATTTATGAAAAAATATGGAAAGTTGTAGTGAGTTATATTGTTAAAATTGCCAAAAATATATATATATATATATATATATAATAATGTTATTTTAATTAATAATAATAATATAATAATAGTTATTATTAAAATAATTAATATTATAGTTAAATTTAAATATATTTAAAATAAACATGTTACAATATTTTTAATTATAGAGATTTATCTCTATATTTTGATGAAGATTCTTAATTTATAAATATGTCCTGTTACAATACCATGAATTGGTATCATGGCTTACCACATGCTCAAAAAACAATCACTCACTTCACAGAACACTTATTTTTCTAGCTTTTTTTTAAATTCATTAATTTAATTAAGAAAGTAAAAAGAGCATAACTACATTGAATATAGATATAATTAGAAATAATCTATAATATTTTGTGGAGGTTAAATTCTTATCATCTATATGATAATTGTAATAACAATAAAATAAATAAATAACAATGAATGCTAACGATAAATAAAATATTTCAATTTCCAACACAATTTTACATTTTTATATAGAAAAATAGTATAACTAAAAATATTTTTTTTTTAAATTTAAATACTAAAAATAATATTAATTAATAAAAATATTTCAATATCTATAATAACATAACTTCATATTAAATTTATATAGACAAAAATAGAATTATTTAAATTAAAAATTGCAATTTGTTCATTTTAATATAGAGTTGTTATATAATATTTTTTAAATATTATAATAATATTAGTAATGTTAATAACACATGGTATTAGTGTTTTTTTTCAAGATCAACATAGATCGATCTTAATTATGGATTTGCTAAACTCTCAAGAGAATCAAATCTCTACAAGTGCAAATTTTTTCTGAAATTTTGATTTCATAAAAAACTTGCAACTTAGGCATTTAATCCTTCTTCGTGCTTGGTAAATCTAAAATAAAAATATATATAACCTAATCAATAATTAAATGAAAAGTCTAAAATTCCAACTCTCATATAAACACTAACCACTTAAAATATTAAATAAAAATACTAATGTAAACAATATCTTTAAATAATATACATAATAAAATTTTAAATTTAAGAGCTTTATAATTAAAATTACATAATTATTAACATAACTATATATCATTATTTAATTTTATTTAACCAAGAATTAGAATATTGGGATAATTAAAATTCTCCAATTTATCGCAAACAACATTTTAATTAGGCTGATAAGCCTTCCTTTTGAATTAGTTCATGTTCAATTTTCGTCTACCCATCGCACTGTAATTTGACACCTATCTCTCTTGTGGATTTCCCTGTAATTTGGCACCTACCTCTCTTGGTGGTGGTGGTCTCATCGACGATGGAGGGTAGAGAGCTAGCCATGAAGGTAAACTCTTTCACTGTGTTATGGATGCATCCTCTCAGCTCTCGCACCTCTGTATTCCTTCAAAGGTGGATTGTCTGTACTTGCCTCCCCATTTTCTGCAACCACTGATACACCTGCTGTTTTACTCAGTGTAGGAGGGTGTTCATAATATTGATTTATTTTTGTGGTGCACGACCAACAAATTTTCTTGCATGCACGATGACTATTATCCCTCATTCAGTTAAGGTAGGCGAATGTAATCCCCGCATGATGACTATTATCCCTTGTTCTATTAAGGTAGGCGAATGTAATATTTATGTGTAAGGAGATGGAAAAGCATCTAGGAAAGAATGCAGTGCGACTTGAAGAACTGTGTACTACCTTGAGGAAAGCAATGAGAATGGGCGCGAGTTGTGGATTAGGGTCAAGAGGCTTGAGAAACCACTCTGTGGAGTGTCTGGGTCTATATTCTTCAAAGGAGTTGTGACAGTTGTTGCAAAGATATTCAATATAGAGGAACTTGATGTTGCTATTTGTTGGTTTGACAACGAACTTGGTCAAACAGTTTTTGTAACCAATTTAGTTTTAGTTATGTAACGGGTAGTTTAGTTATGTGTAACGGTAGCTATTCACATAATAAATCGAATGCCATGTAATGAAAACTCATCATCGAATAAAATAGATTCACATATTCGGTTTCTATTTCTTCGTCTTCTCTCTCATTGTGTTCTTGCTGTTCTTCCTTTCTCTGCTATTTCTCAATAAGTGGTATCAAAGCTGGACAAAACTCCTGTGATCAAACCCTTGCCGTGATTTATCCCTGAGGACGGTTGAGGCTTGAAGAATCGTGGGTGGTTTATCCCTGAGGACGGGTAATTTTCCTGCATCAAAACCCAGAATCGTTGGAGTGGTTGTGCGTTGAATACCTGCTCCTGTGGACGGTGCAGAAGAGTGGCTGTGCGTTGAATACCTGCTCCTGTGGACGGTGCAGAATCCCTGAAGATTCATTCTCCTGCGAAGTGTTGAGGCTGCTGGGTTTCCTGAGACAGCATGACGGAGTCGTGGAGTCGTGTTGAGGCTGCTGGGTTTCCTGAGACAGTGTGACGAAGTCGTGTTGAGGCTGCTGGATCCCTGAATCTGGCCCTGTGGACGTGTTGCAATAGCGTTGAGGCTGTTGGATCCTTGAATCCGGTCTTGTGGACAGCGTTGCCCTCCTGAATCTGGGTATCGTTTTTTTAGCAGAATTTTTTTTTTAAAGAAAAAAGAAGGGTTTGCAGTTTTTTTTAAAGATAGCAGAGGTTGTTCAGAAATTTTTTAAAGAAAAACGGAAGGGTTTGCAGAAATTCTTTAAAGATAGCAGCAGTTCAGTTTTTTTAAATAGCAGCAGAGATTGAAAAGGGTGTTGTTGTTTTTTTTTAAATATTGTAAAAGAACAAGTTTGCAAGGGATTTGCACGAAAAAAAAAAGGGTTTGCAAGGGGGAAGTTATTTTTTTTTAAATCCTGAAATCCTAGGAAGGAGGGAAAATGGCCAAGATGTCGAATGCAAGATTCGAGGTGGAGAAATTCACCGGAAAGAGCAATTTTGCTCTTTGGAAACTGAAGGTTAAGGATCTGCTTGTGCAACAAGGGTTGCATAAGGCATTGGATGAGGTTACTAAGAAACCCACAACCATGACTACTTCAGACTGGGAGGACTTGGATGCCCGAGCTCTCAGTACCATCCGGCTATGTCTAGCGGATGAAGTTCTCTTCAACATCGTTGAAGAGACTACGGCGTCAGGTTTGTGGGAAAAACTTGAAAACCTTTATATGACAAAATAATTAACTAACAAAATTTATCTGAAACGACAATTATACAGTCTTCGAATGAAAGAAGGTTCAAGCATTGCAGAACATTTGAATGTTTTTAATACACTAATTTGTCAATTAACAGATATGGAAGTAAAAATACAGGAAGAAGATAAAGCCATAACCTTGCTGTGTTCTCTGCCTGAATCATGGGATCACTTTGTAACCTCAATCAGCTTCAGCTCTGCTGATTCTTTGAAGTTTGAATCAGTCGTGGGAGCTCTTCTGTCTGAAGAGGTACGAAGGAAATCCAGCACTGATACAACTGCATCAGAAGCCATGGTCGCTAGAGGACGCTCAAAGGAAAGAGGAGACAAACCAAGGGGGACTTCCAGGTCGAAATCGAAGGGAAAAAAGTGTAAGGCAAAATGTTGGAGCTGCGGTAAAGTTGGACACTTGAGGAAGGACTGTTGGAAATGGAAGGAATCTGAAAACCTGAAGAACGAAGCAAATCAGGCTGATTCAGGTATTGTAGACGAAGTTTTATCTGCTGAAGATTTGTGTATGATAGATGAAACTTCACCTGAATGTAATGTCTCTCAGAGTTTTGATAGATGGCTGTTAGACTCTGGTGCTTCGCATCATATGTGCCCACATAGAAACTGGTTTACTTCGTATGAAAATGTAAACGGTAGTTCTGTGTTTATGGGTAACAATATGTCATGTCAGACTGTTGGGATGGGAGATATCAGGATTAAGATGTATGATAACACAGTTAGGACATTAACTAGTGTTAGACATGTGCCTGATTTGAAGAAAAATTTAATCTCTTTGGGAGTGTTGGATTCAGATGGTTATAAGTTTACAGGTCAGGATGGCGTTTTGAAAGTCTTCAAAGGTGCCCTTGTGGTTATGAAGGCAGAGAAGGTCGGGAATCTTTACAGGTTAAAAGTAAGTACTCAGGTCGGTGAAGCAGCGGTTGCGTCAGAAAAGGAAGAAGCAGGTACTCGTCTGTGGCATCAGTGTTTGGGTCATATGAGCGAGAAAGGTCTTCACATACTGATGAAACGTAAATCTCTTCCCGGTCTGAAATCCTTGAATTTAGATTTCTGTAAACATTGTGTGTATGGGAAACAGTGTAAACAGAGATTTAAAGTTGGCAATCATAATAGTAAAGATGTTTTAGACTACATTCATTCTGATCTGTGGGGGCCTTCCCCTGTTATGTCATATAGAGGTGCATTGTATTTTTTAACGTTCATTGATGATTATTCTCGTAAAGTTTGGGTCTATCTGCTAAAAAGGAAAGCTGATGTATTCAATGTGTTTAAACAATTTAAAGTAATGGTAGAGAAAAGAACAGGCAAATCTATTAAATGTCTAAGAACTGACAATGGTGGTGAGTTCACTTCTGTTGAATTTGAACAATACTGTAAGGATGAGGGCATTGTTAGACACAAAACTACTGTTTATACTCCTCAGCAAAATGGTGTTGCTGAGCGTACGAATCAGACTCTTATGGAAAGAGCCAGAAGCATGATCAGCAATGCTAACTTGCAAAAGGAGTTGTGGGCGGAAGCAGTATCTACTGCTTGCTATTTAGTTAACAGATCACCCTCAGTAGCAATTGATTGTAAAATTCCTGAAGAAGTCTGGACAGGTCAGTCTTGTGAGTATTCTCATTTGAGGATATTTGGCTGTGATGCTTATTCTCTGATTCCGAAAAATCAGCGTTCAAAGTTAGATCCAAAGTCGAAATGTTATGTCTTTGTTGGGTATGACTATGCAGTGAAAGGATATAGGTTGTGGGATCCTACATTGCGGAAGATAGTTATTAGTAGAGATGTAACATTTGATGAATCATCTTTGTTAAAATCAAATGTTGAAAGAATTGAACAGGAACAGGTATCGCCGAGTCAACGAGTTTAGTTGGAGGCTAGATCTTTCGGTGGCAGTCGAAAGGAAGGAGAGACTTCTGGAGGCAAAGGTGTTGAAGACACAAAGGAAGCCGTTGAAGCTTCTGAACCAGAGCAAGTTTCTGAACAGTTCAGCAACCAGTCGCTCTGAGAAGGTCTACAAGGGAAAGCAAAACTCCCAAAAGGTATGAAGATTCTGCTGCTTCATCTTTTGATTTGGTTACTGAAGATGGGGAACCGTCTTGTTATCAGGAAGCGATAGATGATACAGATAGCGAGAAATGGAAAAAGGCTATGGAAGAAAAAATGGACTCCTTAGCCAAGAACAATACTTGGGATCTTGTAGAGCTTCCTGAAGGGAGAAGTGTTGTTGGATGTAAATGGGTCTTCAAGCTGAAACGGAAAGTTGATGGTAGTATTGAGAGATATAAGGTGAGACTGGTAGAAAAAGGGTATTCTCAGGTTGAAGGTATAGACTTTCATGAGATTTTTTCTCCAGTTGTAAAACTTGTTTCTATATGTACTGTGTTGGCACTAACTGCGTTGCTTAATCTTGAGTTAGAACAGTTAGATGTTAAAACAACTTTTCTACATGGTGATTTGAACGAAGAGATATATATGGAACAACCAGAAGGTTTTGTACGAGGTCGCAGCAGAAGATTAGTTTGCAAGCTCAGGAAATCATTGTATGGTCTGAGGCAGTCTTCCAGACAATGGTACAAGAAGTTTGATTCCTTCATGGTGAGCCAGAACTTTATAAGAAGTGAGTATGATCATTGTGTGTACTTTAAAAGTTTCAATGGCATATTCATTATCTTAGCTTTGTATGTTGACGATATGCTTATTGCAAGCAAAAGCATGGAAGAGATCAACAGGTTAAAGGCTCAACTCTCTAGGGCGTTTGATATGAAGGATCTTGGAGCAGCAAAACATATCTTGGGCATGGAGATACACAGAGACAGGAAAAATGGTAAGCTTTGGTTATCACAGCAGAAGTATGTGGAGAAGGTACTTGAGAAGTTCTCTATGAATAATGTGAAACCTGTTAATGTTCCCCTAGCTTCCCATTTTAAGCTTTCTTCGGTTTTGAGTCCTAGAGATGATGAAGAAAAGCAGTATATGTCTCATGTACCATATGCAAATGCGGTAGGCAACTTGATGTATGCGATGGTATCTACAAGACCTGACATTTCACATGCAGTTGGAGTTGTCAGCAGATTCATGGCAAATCCAGGTAAAGAACATTGGCAAGCAGTGAAATGGGTGCTTCGATATCTAAGAGGCACAAGAGATCATTGCATCGTCTTTGATGGTAGTGAAGGATCAGTCTGCGGATATGTAGATGCTGACTATGCTGGTGATTTGGACAAAAGAAGATCTACTACAGGTTACGTCTTTACTCTTGCAGGTGGAGCAATTAGTTGGATGTCAAAGCTTCAAGACACAGTTGCATTGTCCACTACCGAAGCTGAATATATAGCTGCTTCAGATGCCAGTAAAGAAGCAATCTGGTTAAAGGGTTTTCTCGATGAAATCGGAAGGACGCAGGAGAAAGTGAGTGTACTTTGTGACAGTCAAAGTGCTATTCACTTGGCCAAAAATCCTGCCTATCACAGCAGAACCAAGCACATTGATGTGAGATATCATTTTCTGAGACATGTGATCGATGGTGGAAAAGTAGCTCTTAAAAAGGTCCACACACGAGAAAATTGTGCAGACATATTCACAAAGCCAGTTACAGTAGAGAAGTTGCGGTGGTGTTTAGCTTCTCTTGGCTTGCAGGAAAGATGATGAATGGGAAAGTTGTTGTCAAGGTGGAGTTTGTTGCTTTGACAACGAACTTGGTCAAACAGTTTTTGTAACCAATTTAGTTTTAGTTATGTAACGGGTAGTTTAGTTATGTGTAACGGTAGCTGTTCACATAATAAATCGAATGCCATGTAATGAAAACTCATCATCGAATAAAATAGATTCACATATTCGGTTTCTATTTCTTGGTCTTCTCTCTCATTGTGTTCTTGCTGTTCTTCCTTTCTCTGCTATTTCTCAATACTATTTTTGGCTAGAAATATTATCAACAATGAAATCGCATTTTCCGCATGGTAAGTTCATCTATTGCATGGTAAGTAAGATATGGAAGTATCAATTTCATTTTTCATTTTTTAATTTAAGTTGTTATTTGATTTTTCTAATATGACTTAGAAACACGCCCTAATCACAAAGAATAACATACCAGCAAAACTACCTCACTGGTACTACAAATCCAACCCAATTAGTATTGGTTACCACTTTTCAAAACCAGCCCATGTCCAAAAATAAAACAACCATGTATTGTAGCGGCAAGCATTTAATATCAGCAATTAGAAATTAATCAATACTCTTGGCCCAGACTAGGTGTAAATTCAACAGGATCTACTCTAAGTTCCATGGCCACAAACCTATGGCTCCTACACACTATTGTATTGACAGCTAGAGTGAAAGACCTGACTACATCTGTTAACTGTAACATTACCGAACTATGCTCGCCTATAAGTGTTAACCAAGATTTTAAATTGTTCCTTGATTATTCATAAGCAAGATTGCTCCAATCATATTATTCTTACAGTCATTTCTTGCCATTACCCTTACATTCATTTTTTGCTGTTCTGATGTGTTATTTTGATGGGAACGAGAATCAACCATTATCTGGATTGGATTGGAGCTGATAAACAAATTGAAGGGAATTGTGGACGCGGTTTGTTGGCGGTTGTTTATATTAAATAATTTAAATCTATTAATTTTCCAAATTTTACCCAGGATTCTCACTGTCCTGTGTAAATAGAGTCATGAATATTCAAAATTCATAGAATTCTTCCATTGTTCTCTCGGCCAACTCAAGAGGACATGACAACCGAGTCTTAAGTTTCGGTATTAGTGCATCCTCCTCTATCAACACATATTTCTCATGAACAATTATTGGTATATATTCCAGATAGGCAGAGACAACAAGTTATAGATTTTGTTGGGTTATGAAAATGTTGTAGAAGTTATAGATTTTGTTGGGTTATGAAAATGTTGTAGGGGTTGCTCTGGTGAAGCATTTGACAAAGATGAGCCGGTTGTGCTAACCGATGGAAAATGAAAACTCAAGTATTTATGGATAAATTTGTTCTTTTACCGGTTAAAGATTTGTCTTTGATTCTGTGAAAATTTTATTAGAGTTTTCCATAGAAATTGATTTATATTTCAGCGTTTTAAATTTTAAATTTAAAAACTTGAATTTTTTTTCGAAGTCTTAAAATTTCCAGAAACAAACAAAATAGTACATCCAAGGAAAAGATCATTTCAAAGAAAATCAATTTATCTTATAATATAACTTTTTCCATATATTATCCCATAATTTAATATTTTAAATGTAAGTTCTTTTTTTCCGATTAAATTTGAATTTATCTCGATCATAGTTTATAGGTTTAGTTGAATCCAATGAAACATTGTTCACATAAATAAATTTTACTTAAATCATGAGATTATCTTAGTTTCAATGTCAATTCAATTTGAATTTTAAATTTACCCACTTAACGTGATTGGGGATGGATCATAACCTAATGATGATAAGTAATCAACTTCATCCAAGGAATTTAGCCTAATGAGAAACTACCATAAAACTAAATAAACTAAATAATTTTAGATTACTTGTGTTTTAACAATAGCTAACTGTGCATAAAGTCACCCCTTACATACAAACTATTCCACACATTACTTGTGTTTTAACAATAGCTAACTGTGCATAAAGTCACGCCTTACATACAAACTATTCCACACAGCTCCCTCTTGGATTTTGGTGAAAACATTACTCCACTGAGAATTCAGGAGTCAAAATATTTAACTTATATATTTTCAATCTCTTTTTTATTATAATAAATAATATTTCTTTAATATAACTCTTATGTGAAGTTTGATGAACTTTAATCTATTATATTTTTAGCTAAAAAATTAAAAATAAAAATATATTAAATTATATTTTTTAATAAAAAATAAATTTTTAAATAAATATGTATTTTCTAAAGGTAAATGTTTTTCACAAAAACTTTAATAATCTCCACTGCTCAAGATTATTGGGTGAGGGGATCAAAAAATATTGGAACAATAGTCTTGAAAATTTTTTATTAGGTTTAATTCTTTTTTTCTATCTTTAACTTTATTTTATAATTATTTCTTAACATTTTTTTTCCGTAATTAATCTTTAAAAGGAAATATGATAAATAAATAATTTCTTTAACACATGATACAAATATTGAATTTAGTTTTACATCTTATGTAAAATAGTGTAAAACAATAACTAGTAGACGAGTGTAAATATTTTTTAGACTTAATTTAAGTGCATATGAGAATGCATGTATGATATGTAGACAATCCCTCAAGAAGTCTAGTGATAGATTTAACTTCGAGTGCCATATGAGATGGAATGTATGATGTGTAGTCGGTTCCTCAAGAAGTCTGGTGATAGGCTTAACTTACAGTGCATATGAGATCAAGAAGTGCATATGAGATCAAGAAGCCATCAGTGATTAAGAACATTATGGAAAATGCAAAGGAGGCAATTCATCTTTGATGGAGCTTTTTTTTAGATCACGGACTTCAACATAGAAATAGTAACATTTCCTTTTGCACTATTTTTATTTTCTCTTAATTAAAAATGGTTTACAAGGCAATAGAATAGATAATGTACCGTTATGACCTACTTTGTTATGTTCTATGAATTACGGCATCAATGATATTTTCCATACCTTAATAGTATACTTTTGAGTTGTATATTTGTTTCATAAATATGAAGGCAAGCTAAATTGCATAACTAGTAACAATAGCCTTACCTTAATAGTATACTTTGATTTATTATATTTGTTGCATAAATATAAAGGAAAGCTAGGTTCCCTTTACTAATTGAAGTAGTAGAAGTATTTTGGAAGCTATATAAATTGGATTTGTTTTCAAATATGTTTTTTCGTCACTAAGATGCTTATGCAAAATTTTGGCTTGGTAATAATGTCCAAATACTTATAGTAATAATGTCCAAATACTTATTTCTATGTATGGAAATTCTACAATCAAAATAATAATTTTCCATCACAAATATTAATTACAAAGCTCAATGCTTACAGGAATAATGTCCAAAGATTTGTTTCTATGTGTAGCAATGTATAGACATACAATTCATTCTACTCTTGAAATATAAAATAATAAAAATCAAAAAATAAAATTATATATATATATATTATTGCTTTACATAAAAATTTGTGGAGACAATTACTGCTTTACATTGAAAATAAAAATTTAGATGAATATGCAAGATGTCAAATTCTCTGATTACATGAATGAACCCTCCATCATTTACAATTGAATGGAAAAACACTATTTACAATTCAATATAGAAAAACTAAATGTGGTTAATTGAATTTTACTTGACTATCTCAATTCCTAGGAACCTATAATTAAATATGAATGCAATGTCTTTGCATAGTGATTTGATTCCTAAATGCATATTTTCTAACCTTTGAATTTGAGCTTTTAACAGTTTACAAGAAGCCACGTATTAGCAATACAATTTTTAACCACATTACAATTTCTTGTCTTTTATAAATGTTTTGATTTTTAGAATGCATTGGCATTTTGAGTGTCTAGTATTTAATGTTTCAGCTTGTAGTGATAATGACATTCTAGAATGCATGCTTTTGTTAACAAACTTTAATATACTTACAAATTATAAATTTACTAAAAAAAATAAACAAAAAAAATTAAATTTAATGTTTGAATTGTTATGGTTTAATTACGAAAATTAAAATACATGTTTTTCATTTTCAATTTAAAAATTCTATTGGCCTCTGTTTGATCTTTTGGGAAAATTCTATTGGCCTCTGTTCGATCTTTTGGGACAATTGGTAGTAATAAAACTTTCCGATCTCTCTCACAATCCATAACAGCAGTGCTTCATCTGGCAATTTATTCGCAGACAAGCCAAATCCACACACCAACTTGCTCACAAACACAACATCAATGCATTGATAGAAGAAGTTAGGGTTTCCACGTTTGGGAGGCGAATGGTGTCACTCGTTGCAATTTATTCGCAGACAAGCCAAATCCACACATCAACTTGCTCACAAACACGACATCAATGTATTGATAGAAGAAGTTAGGGTTTCATCGGTTGGGAGGCGAATAGTGTCACTAGTTTTAATAGTGGCACTCCTCAACGAACAATGGCAGAAACCAAAAACGGCGGCGACAGCTGTACTCCGGGCAGAAGGTCTCATCGGCACCAGCTAGGCAAACTGGCCCTGCAAATGGCATGGAGAGAGCTGTCTGTAGTGGAGCGGTTTTGCAAACCCTCCGTCGACGTACGCTTCGCAATCACCTCTCTATTTTAGCTTCCAATTGCTTCCTGCACAGAAAATTTCTTCAACCTGTGGCTTGCTCTTTAAGGTTAATTCTAATATCAAACAGATAAAACAGAGTGCTCAAAAGTTTTCAAATAAACCTGAATAATGGAGGAAAAGGTCCACATACAGAATGAAATGGTGAATCGAAGGGAGAAAGAATAAAATGAAGAGACAGTAATTAAACAAATGGATCTATTAGAATTTTAAAATTGTTTATTGAAACCTATAATATTAAATGTTTGAGATAAATCTCAACCTTATATTCTAAACCATATCAGTGAAATCTAGATCATACACAAATTTTTCTCAGAACAAAACTAAAATTGTGAAGGAATATTTCAATATGGCAACGCCTATCGAGGAACTGCAATCAGAACCAACAACACAAAGTTTGACCATACAATTTGAGAAAAGAATATGCAAACAGTACATACCATCAGAGAAAACAATCACACAATCATGACTTAGACGTAGCAGTACTGTTGTCCCAAACACCACTGAAAGGAACATCATCTTCATCTCCATCTCGTCAAAAATACCCGACAAAAATTCATGCCCAATATACCAGAAAAACATTAAGACGCTCTGCGAAAGATTCAGAGACAACCAGATCCCTATTCTGTTCAATACTGTCCTGTTGTGACAGCTAGAGTTTTAATTTGTGACACAGAAAATGGAGAGAGTGGCAAACAGATTATAGAGTGCAAAGTTAATGATATACATACCACTCCAAATAGATAGATAGATATCTTGTGGAAGTTTGTATTATGGTCAAACCACACTCGATAGTGTTGTTTCTTGCGCTGTCAGTGTCTGAAACTTTGGCAGTACGTATCTACGCCTCCCGATATGACTGAGCAGGAATTGCAGGACATAGTTTCGTTGGATGTTCGTGGACGAGCTTTTGGAGATGCCAACGTTGTATGATCGGCCAAGCTGGGCATTTGAAGGCGGGCGAGCTTCGAATTGGGATGTTTGAGAATAAATGGACACATAATTACTGTCGCTGCGGACATGAACATCACCATGGTTTGGGTGCTTCGATCACAGCTGCACTGTTGCTCGAATTTTCCATATGCAAACATAGTGCTCGCAGTGAAATCTATGTGAAATTTCTCACAACATAACTTATGTAGAATGGAGGTGTCATGACCGTGAACAGGAAAATATACACATTAGCTTACCCTTTTTTCTCAGATATCCCAATTCGTGGTTCGCCTGCTTTCAAATGCCCTTCTCGAGCAAAAATACATATACCCTTAAGAGTGTTCGCAATCTTCAGAGCCCCTTCCAGGAATATCACAACCGAAGAATCTATATCCTGCAATTCCTGCTCAGTCGTATTGGCAGCCATTTCTATGCAGAACCAAAATCTCCCAGAGAAAATAGTAAAAGGACCGTTCGCGAACAGATTATTGAGTAAAAGGTTAAGATATGCATAGCAAACGCTTTCTTTCTTGGCCCTCCTCAGGGAAGTAGAAATGAGAGCTCATAATGTGGGTGCCCGGTGGCCAGTTTCAAACGAATGCCGCTATAAATGATTGTGTAAGAACTAGTAAGGCAGAGAGGAACGTACTGCTTTTGGAGTAGTACAGAAAGTTTTAAAATGGAGTACACACGAAGATAATTGTTGTGTTTGATATTTAAAACACATTTTGGATGAATTGTTATTTGTTAATTGCTGGGCCTGGACATCTCAAGTTGTCAATTACCAGGATGGGGTGATTGGACATTGAAATCGTATATTTTATATTATATTTTATATTGGAGCAGCTGAATGAGCAGCTGTTTTACGTATATTTTACATGGGAGCAGTTGAATGAGCAGAAGTTTTACGTATATTTTATATTGGAGCAGTTGAATTAGTACAAGTTTTACTCTTAAGCGATATAATTTTTTGTGATAAAAGTTTTTATTATATTCGCTGAACGTAGTTAGATTGTAATTGGTTTTTAGTTTTATCACTTTTAATTTTAAATATTTTGTTATTTTGTATTAAAGTTTTTAAAAATTATTATATTAATTTTATTTTCTTTTTTTTTAACAAGATCCGTTAGGTGGTATATTAGCAAAAAAGGGTGTGGAGCAAGCTCCTATTACATTCAGCTATATTGCTATAGTAGTCAAAGCAATGAGACAAGAGCACAGTCCCTTTTCCTATGCTTAATTCCCAAACTTCATAGATTCTTTTTTATATTCTAGAATACTAAGAAAACAAATTTACATAACATAAATTCTCATTGGGCTTCTGGCTTGTTGACTAAGTTTTCTTGGGCTTCTGGCTTGTTGACTGAGTTTTCTTGGGCTGCTTCAGTCTTGTTGTTGTTGTTGACTGAGTTTTCTCCTTCATTGCTCATAGTGTTGCTCTTGTGGAGTTCTATTGCTTCCTCTAGATGCTTGCACTTGGTTTTCAGATCCTTTATCTCATGTTGTTGCATTGCCATATTTTGCTTATGAAAGCTATACTCTATTCTCATTTCACTTCTTAGATCTTTGAGAGACTGCTCCAACCAATGAATCATGACCTCATTTCCTTTGCATGTTGAGCATGAGTCGTTCCTGGCAGCTTTCTTAGTGGGTTTAAAACTCCATCTCGCTATTGTTTCCCCTTGTTTTGTTGTAGCTGCCTGTGCTACCTTGATCCTCCATTGCTCTGATTTGATGGCCTCTGTTCTGAACTTTTTGTGTAGTTGTGGAGATTGCCACTGAGGGAGATAATATGATAGAGGGCCTGCGATTTTGGAGAGGAAGGTAATATGTAGCAGATGTTGAACCACTCTGCGATGGGAGCTGAATGATGGATGGCAAAGGCTGATCAAAGAGGAGCAAGATGCGGATGAGCCAAGAATTTATAGGCCGAGGCTGGTCAAACAAAAATAGAGGGTTGGGAGATAAATAGGCTGCCAGAGGTAGTGCAAGTGGATGTGGGCGAAGATCCTGTTATGCTGGTTAGAGGACAAAATTGTAGCTGAGCGGGCCTTGAAAAACGCGTGGATGCCTGCGAGAAGAAGGGAATATGGAATGCGCAGAGAGCAGCTGCTCTTGCTGACCAGAGATTGGCTGAGCTTCGAGGGAGATGGTCTGGAAGATATCGAGGGCCAGTCATTGGGTTCCAGAACACAGGGCGCTCTCCTATCTGCTCTCTGTAATAACTATGATGCTCATACGCTTACTCAACGTTGAGCTTGCCTCCATAGAGCTGTGCTGGAAGATATCGAGGGCCAGTCACCGGGTTCTAGAACGCAGGGCGCTCTCCTATCTGTTGTCTGTTATAACTATGATGTTCATACGCTTCTTCAACATTGAGCTTGCCTCCATACTTATAATTGAAACGACCCCTCCATGCATTGAACTTGAAAATTGTCACTTGCGCGCTTTTTCCTTCTCTAGCTCGATTTTCTTCTGAGCTGTGCTTTGCTTTCTCATAAGCCTTGTGACTTGGATTACAATTTCTGACAGTGATAATTTGCATTTCCTTTTTTCCTTGCTTTTTCCTCTGCCTATCCATGATTTTCTGAGATTTCTTTGGGCTGTGTGTCTTTTTATTTGCTTTATTTTTGTTTTTTTTTTTCTTTTCTTTTAATTTTCTCCATGATTTTTCTTGCTTTGTCCCTTTTTTTCCCATACTTTAATCTTTTCAAATTCATATTGATCTTATGGCACAGAGTGGTGGTATTCTTCATTGTTCTCCCAGACTCTTCCTTCGTTCATCTCCACTGCTTGATTTGCATGGAAATCCACCTGCTGATTGTGAAGCCTCAGTATATGTTTGAAAGTGACATTACCAGAGTCTTCTAAATTTCTTCTTATTCTTTTGATAATTCTACTCATAAACTCGTTGCTTGGACTTTTGGTTCAGATCATTGCCTCAATTATGATGGCTGAATCTCCTCGGATTACTGGATTTTGGATTCCTCTTTTTCTGATTTTTTTTGTCCCCATGTGCAGGCTATAAGCTTCGGCCTTATTATTTGAAAATTGTCCCGTGACAACTTTTTCCCACTTGGATAAGAAATTATCCCACCTGCTCCTGCCTTTCTAGGATTATTCTTGGAGGCTCCATCAAATTGCAAACAATATATATTTTTTAGTCTCTTCCAACTTTCAATTTCTTCTTCAGTCATTCTCAGTTTCTAGATTTTCCCTGAGCTTTCTTTTCTCTGTCCCTTTTTACCTTTGTTGTCTATTATGGGTTTCCAGAGCCATTCTCTTTCTTCTTTTTGAAGGATAATATAATCCGTTGGAGCATTTCCTTTTTCATTGAATATTTCTGAAGTTAATCCCCATGTTTTTGATAATGTTTTTCCTATTCTAGGATTTTGGTTTTTAAAGATGCACCTGTTCCGAGTCAGTGAAATTTGCCAGCATAAGACTGTTGGAATGCATTTCCAGATTCTCATAATTGTGACTCTCTTCTTTGTTGCATACGGGTAGGCTTTCTCTAGAATTTTGAAAAATCTCGGTAATGGTTTACCATAGTCTATATTTACTTCCAGCAGGCTCAAGAGCTCCTCCCAGCATTCTCTTGACAATTTACAGTCCTTAAATAAGTGTTGAATGTTTTCTTCTGCCTACTAGAATAATGGGCATCTCGATGGCCCTTGGAGTCCTCTTTTTTTAAGGTTTTCGCCAGTCATGATCTTTCCTTTTAATAGCGTCCAAATGAAGATTCTTATTTTGGCCAAACTTTCAGATTTCCAAACTATTTTCCATGGCTCCCAATCTTGCTGATTGGTTTGATATTGGAGAATTTTATATCCAGTTTTGACTATATATTGCCCATTACTTGGGTCCCAAAGGTAACTGTCTTCCTCATCACGATGAATTGGTGTTGCCCCCTTTAGATGCTGCTTGATTTTGTTCCATTGTCCTTCCATGTTTGCTGGGATTGCTAGCCTTTTCCATTCCTTCCATTCCTTCTGATTCCACAGGGAGATTGAATGTAAGGTATTAAAGCCTTTCCCTCTCATCCACTCTTGAATGCCATCCATTTCCGGGTGATCCTGTAATGGGTCTTTTCCCATGATTCTGTCTTCCCAAATCGATATTTTTTGTCCATTCCCTAGAGTTTTGGAAATGTGACTTCTCATTATTGGAATGACTCTTTTGACTAGCTTCCATACTTGGGTGCTTTGTCTTATTGGGATGTTTCCACTCAGCAGTTTCTCCTTGGAACCATTCAGATATTTATTTATGAGGGCTTTTTTCCACCAGCTCTCTTTACCTGTTATGAGTCTCCAAACAATTTTCATTCCCAGGGCTACATTCATGAGCCCAGGCAACCGAATGGATAGGCCTCCTTGTTCATATGGTAGCACTACTTGTTCCCACCTCATTAGACTAAAATTTTTGTTTTCCTGCTTTCCACCTTGCTAGAGAAAACTTCTTAGATTTAATTCCATCTGCTTTATGGGCACTTGTTGGTGCCATGATTAGAGCATATTGATATATTGGTAATGCATCATTCCCCAACTCTTTATCCTGTCTTGCATTTTCCCAATTTGTTTTGTCCATATTTCTACTTTCATTGTCTCTTTTGATATTGGTAATCCCAAATAGAGGAAGTGATTCTAATTTCCCTGTGCTAGGATTTTCATGATTTGGGAAATTCTTTGCATAGTTCTTGGTGGGATGTTCCACCCATAGATCCTGCATTTTGTGTTATTCAAAAGTCCACCTCACACCTGTAGAAATGCATCCATTATTTTTTTGAATCTTCTTTCTATAATTGTTGATGCTCCTCCCATCAACAATGTATCATCTGCAAACAAGGAATGATTTATGGTTTTTATTCTTTTTTTTATTCTCAGTCCTGTAATAGCTTTTTCTTTCCTCTGAGTTTCCAATGATCTAGCAAGAGTTTCTGCCATTATTATATAGAGAAAAGGTGATAGAGGGCAGCCTTGCCTGAGTCCTCTTGTGCTTTGAAAAAATTCATTGGGTCTTCCATTGATGAGGGGGGTGATCTAGGGAGTGGATATGCATTCTTGTATCATTTCTATTATTTCCTTTGAGAAGCCTAGTTTCTGAAGTACAACCATTAAATATGGGTGGCTAACTCTATCGAAAGAGTTTGCCATATCTAGTTTGATTATCATACCTTTTTCTTGTTTTAAGATGCTAGAATGGACAGCTTCCTGAACTATTATGACATTGACAATGATTTGTCTATTTGGGGCAAACCCTCCTTGGTTTTTTGAGATAATTAGGTGCAACACTTTCTTTATTCTATTCACCACTATTTTTGTTATTATCTTGTAGGAGGAATTGCATAGAGAAATGGGTCGGAACCTATTGAAGGTGGAGGGGTTTGCTTCCTTTGGAACCAAAGCAAGATAGGAAGATCTTGTGTGGCTACCCATTTTTGTTTTTAAACATTCTTTGCCATTCTCAAGAAATCCTTTCTGATTGTATGACAATGATTTCTATAGAAAGCTATTGTGAATCTGTCTGGCCTGGGGGCTTTGTTTGGATGCAGGCTCTAGATGGCCTCCACAATTTCTTCTTCTGTGAGATCCTTGCCCATGTCTTTGTTTTGTTCTTTTTTTATTTTCTTCTTTGTATGCTGCAAAATTTCTTCATATTCAGCGATTTCCTCCATTGCTGACAGTAAGTTTTTGAAGTGCTTGTGGGATGATTTTTTTATTTCTTCTGCTCCTTTGATTTCTTGATTTTGCACTTGTATTTTTTCTATCCAGTTTCTAGCTCTTTCGATTTTCATACTATTGTGAAAAAAAGACGTATTCTTGTTCCCTGCCTTGAGACAGAGGCTTTTAGATTTCAGTCTAGCCTCTTCCTCCTCTTTCCTATTTTCCCTATATATCTCCCAGAATATTTCTTTCTCTTTTAAGTACTTGCTTTCTTTATTCTTTACATTCTTTTTCACCCTACATGTTGTTCATTTTCTGTTGTAGCTCTTTTTTTTTTAATTTCATTTAACCTTGCCCATTCCTTTAGCTTGGTTCTTACATTTTCTATTTTTGTCTCCCATATGTACTATGGCGAGCCTGATATTCTTGGTGTCCATGCTTCTTTAACTAATTCACTGGTGTCTATGTTGTTGCCCCAGATTGAGCTATACCTGAACAGGAGCGGGCCTTGGTTTTCGATTTTTCCCATTGCTATTACAACCGGTTTATGATCAGAAGCTATGGTGGGAATGAATTTGGATTTGGTAGAGTTGTACATAGTTGCTGTGTTTTCTTGGATCGGGATTTTGTCCAGTCTTTCTTTTATGTTAATTTTACCCACTCTCTTGTTATTCCAGATATATTTTCCATTATTTGGTGGAATATCCAGAAGACTATATTGTTCCATTATTTCCTCTAAAGAGTTTCTGGATGGGTCCGCTTAATAGTTTCCTCCAAACTTTTCCTCTATGCTTCTAACTAGATTTTTCTGCTTGATAGTTTCTGCGAGAGAGAGTGCTTCTTTTCTTGGGAGTGCTCGAGGGAGAGATATTTTTGGTATTTCTTCCATTCTTTTAACAAACTTTGATATTGGCGGTCTGTTCTTTGCTGGACCCATTCCAGAGATGAGGGAAGCAAAGGCTTTTTCTGTTATTTCTGATTCTTGATGGAGATCTATGTGATGATGATCTTCATCCTCCGTTGGATCCATAATGCTCAAACCCCAGCAACATATGGTCGTTGAGGGCCAATATGATCTGGGGCAGTAATTGCCTGCCGAATGCTAAAGCTGTGATCTCTCCTTCCTATTCCTGTCGTTCTGACCTCAGCATCAAGGGCCATTGAGGCAAAGTGAACGCTGCTTCACACTGTAATGTGCAGCAGCAGCTAAGGGTGCATGCAATTCTCAACTTCTCTCCTTGCCATCCTAGATGTCTTATTCCAAAAGAAATTTTTAGCAATATATTAATTCTTTTTTAAATAAAATTATATTTTAGATTTTAAAAAAATTATTCTTCTTAATTTTTTATTGGTTAAGTATTATATTGTAATTGGTTTTTAATTATTTTTTGTTTTGTAATAAATATTTCTCAAGCATTTAAAAATTATTATATTATTTTTATAAAATAAAAATATATTTAAATTTTATAAAATTTATGATTTTTAATTTTCTATTACTCAAGAATACTGAAATGACAATTTTTATAGGTTTTAATTAAAATAATCGAAATAAAAATAATGTTTAATTTAAAAAAAAAAACAAAAAAAAAAAATACTTTAAATAATTATACTATAATTCAATACAAATAATACTATAAATTGACTAATTTTTTATATATTTTTATTAAAATTATTAAAATAAAATTATTAATTAATAAAAATTTCAAAATATTATTAAATAACTGGTTTATGTAAAAAGCCAGTTCAAGCCTGCGGGTGACAGTCGCAATTAAAAATAAAAATAATGTAAAACACTATTCACTTGAAACTGGTATACAAATATTTACAATAATATTAATCATCAAGTGTAAAAATAAAAATTTAATTGTATATTTATGTCCACCCAAAATATCAGTTTAAGTTTATTAAAATGTTTTCTAAACCATTAAAAATAATACTAATGAGAATCCGAAATTCAATTTTGATATTGAGAAGGTGTTATTAAAGACAAATAATATGAACCCTAAAACTAGATATCAGTTTGGGTTTATTAAAAAGTTCTCGAAAGTGTTGTTAAAGACAAATAATATGAACTCTGAAACTATATAATAAGGTTGTTGGGCATTGAACTTCAACCCCTAGTCTTCAATACGCATAGTACTTTTGATAAAACTTTTTCGATAAGTCGAATGTTTTACAAAACCAATATTTTATGTGGGCGAATATGTTATGGTGGAAATTAAAGCAATTTAGTTGTCAAATGTCTTGGTTCTTAAAGCTCATAACAAATCAAATATATAATTCATCTAGTAATTTTTGTAATATGAAGTCAACCATAATTTAAAAAGTTTAAATTTTTTAATTTTAAGTATATAATAACAATATTATTATATAGTTTAATTTATTTATTTTTTAAATTAATTTTATAATTATTATTTTAAATTATTTTGGGATTAAAAAATATGTTTGTTTGTTTATTTTTTTTCCCTAATACTTAGAGAGTCTAAGATGAAAAATATTTTTCCTTGGATTATTTGGCCTTTATTCATATTTATTCTTATTTAAAAAATATTTTCTCCACTATCAACTTCCTCGACTTGTTCACCATTATCAACCTCTTAAACTTGTTTAGTCTTCAAAACTACATTACAGTAATCTATAAAATAAAATTTCAAATAATTCCAATTAACCACTTCAATCTTAGTGGACGTTAATCATCATCATCATCATTAAATTTTTTAATAACATTAATTATAATTAAAATCAATATTTCAATTATAAAAAGAAAAACAAAGTTAATATTTATTTTTAGAAGAAAAAAAAAAGATTATTTTATAAGTTCATTTCATTAAATTTTTTTATTCAAATGTTCATGGTAATAAGTCTATATTATAATTAGTTTCTAAAATTAAATATTTGACTTTTAATTAATTTGTAAATTTTTCAGAACAAATTATAAAGTTTATTAAAGTATTTATAAAAATTGAATATTAAATTAGGTATTTTGAAAAAAAAAAACAAAAACAAAATTTACATAATTAACAATTATTTTTCCATGTAGGTGTTTATTTTTTTTGTTAGGTATTGTGAGTCTTGTGACAGCTAGGATGTCTATCCAGTAACTTGAATAACCTAGATCCAAAGGTTTTTAAGCTTGAAAGTCACCCGAAAACACAACTGTCCATTAACATGGTTGGATTGGTTTTGAATTGGTAACCTTTTAACCACATAGTGCCTTAATAGAACACTTTATCACTATTTATTCTACTCCCATGAGCATCTAGGTGACCATTTTAATTAATTGAATGTTCCACACTTTTTTAATATACTAACTCTATATTATACTACATTATAATTATTCTCATTGAGATTATTCTTCTATCAATTATTTTTATTTTTTATATAAAAGGCTGATATTAAGCCACGTTGTTAATTACATTTGCTAAAATTGTTAAATACAAGTGAACTTAAACATATTATTTATGATTTACAAAAATGTACATAGTTTATACATATGTAAATATTAATATATATATCTAACACATAATTTCATATAAATTTCTTAAATTTTTAGATTTTGGATAGGTATTAAAATTCCTCTATACCAATTTTTAAGGATTAAGCGTTCAACTTTCCTCCCTTAATCTAAAAAATGCATATAAGTCCCCAAGAAAAAACTGAAATACAAAAATGAGTAGCGGTTAAATATACTCCCTCAAAAATAGTTTTCAAAAAAATACCCGGTGCAGAGATGTCTATGGCAAGTGCTTTTAAAGCCACCTCCCATACCATGTCAAGATCACACAATTGATAAGCATAATTTAAGATAAAAGTAGAATTCAATATTATTCCTAGGATGTGTATATAAATACATTGCTCATTTACCACTAGTTTCATATTTCCAACGGCAAGTGCTTTTAAAGCCACCTCTCATACCATGTCAAGATCACACAATTGATAAGCATAATTTAAGATAAAAGTAGAATTCAATATTATTCCTAGGATGTGTATATAAATACATTGCTCATTTACCACTAGTTTCATATTTCCAACATGTCTTTGGACATATGTAGCTATTGGAATTCCTCCACACAACCTAAAGATTAGGTGTTAAATTGCGATTTTAAATATATATATAATTAATGGTTTAAAAATAGAATTATTCAAATACCGCACTCAAATTCAAAAAAATCATTTCTTGTTTTTTAAATAAAATGGAATGGAATACGTATTTAAAAGAACAACTACTTCTATACGTTCCCGAGACAAGCTGCAACGAGATGTTCATGGTTATTACCAATTTACCAGACAACACAGTTGAACTCAGGTTAGGACACTAACTCCAAGAAGTGGAAGACAAGTGACCTCACAGGAATCGAAGTCACTGGTTACAAGCGTATTGATTGCTGTGTATCTTGATACGCATGTGATCACATTCAAGCACAGTTGTTTATAATGTGATTTTTTGGAAGTTTTTCAGGTGGGTTTTTTGGTCAAAATTTAGCAGCAATTTATTGGAATCGCAAATTTGATAGCTAGTTTCTGCACAATCAAAGCGTCGCAGAAGCAGGGTGCTGAATCCAAATATGCAGTTAAAAAACCATTTTAAATCATACAAATCAAGGTTTAACCTTAATTTTTACAAATCAAGGTTTAACCTTAATTTTTTCTGCCAAATTCCGTCACCAAAATCTCCAAAAAATCACATTATAGACAACTCCCAAACCGCCTGTTGCAGGTATCTGCGGCACATGGATCATGCCCACACATATATGAGGAATTCATGTAGGGACAAGTATGGAGTCCGATAATTTAATCCTCCAGGTAAAAGAAGGAACGATTAAACCAGTCTTTATGATTCGTGCAGCTATTGTCTTCGCTCTCCTCAGGCCATGGTTTGCAGGTTCCCACCGCCCATTTGATTTCAACCGTCCATGAGGCAAGCCTCCTCTGCACGTTATGCCTGTGTTAATGCAGACAATAATATTGAAATTGCAAAACTCGGATCCCAGCTGTATTGACAGTCACTATGATGTACAGAAACGTATTCTTTATTAATTCGTAATATCCAATACCAACATGATAAGTTTCAATACGTGGAGCAACACAGCATCTTTATACTGCCCTTTTTCCGCGTTCACGTTGGCCAATTCGTTGCAGCGTTGTGTACGGCATTATTTTGTCATGTTTACGTTGGTCAAATTTGTGGTAGCCACGGCTGTGCACAGCGTTTGTTTACATTAGCCTAGGCTGACTCTTATTACTATGTTTTGCCTCTTTTTTTTTTTTTTTTGTTTAGGGAGGGATTTGTGTCAATTGCATGTTTGAGCTATGCGCTTGTCTTTAGAAAAAGGAAAAAAAAATTAAATAACACATCACAATTTTTTCAAAATTTTACCATTATAAAATAATCTAAAACATAAAACCGCACAAAAATCTGAAATCTGGAACATTAATCGGTTTTATCACAGCACGTTCCAGATTGTGTATGGCATTCGTTCACCGTGTTCACTTTGTCCAATTTTCTGGACACCACACTCCTCATTGTGTATTGCAGTCTTTTCGCGTGTTTAGGTTGGCTAATTTAGTGACATCCACACTCCAGATCGTGTATGGCACTACTTTCCAGTCTTCTCGATGGTCAATTCTGTGGCATCCACATTCCAAATATTGTATGGCATTATTTTCCCTTCATGTTTGGGTGGCATTATTTTCCCTTCATGTTTGGGCAATTTTGTTGGGCGTTGTGTGTGATTTTTTGGAATTTTCAGTGCCGAAATCTTAATAAAATAATTGAGTGGAAATTTTGATTTGTGTTATGTTTTTGATTGTATATATAGATTCAGCACCCTGAAAAATTCTTAGAGAACTTTCATTGTGTAGGGGTTACACATAAAGCTTGTGATTTCAATAAATTCCTGTCAGATTTTAAAGAAATTAGACCAGAAAAACCCAGCTAATAAACTACCAAAACATTACACTAAAAGCATCTCGATTTTGTTACAGTGAATATCAATATGATGTATACAGTGAATATCAATATGATGTATATCATTCTTAATTTCTGTGAGACTTGTAATCCTCGCCAATTAATGTTATTCAATTCAATTGATTGTTCCATTTCTAGTAAGTGTTTAGCTATCAATCCATAATAAGCATACGGTCATACATCTTATGTTTTAAAATTTAATCATTTTTTAAAAATTTATTAAAGTCACTAAATTATAATTTTATTGTTATTATTATTAAATAATAATAACAAATTAATATAAAAGTTAAATATGCATACATTTAATTACTACGCTTAAATGTGGGTTGGCTTTAGTTAGTTGTGCCTAATTTTTATTTTAGTTTATTTCATATATGGGTTATGTTTTTTTATCAAAACAGAGATCTCTTGGTTTGTCTAGCAAGTCTTTCCTGCCCATCTCTTGGTTTGTCTGACAAGTATTTGGCACCCATCCCTTGGTTTATGTATAAAACTGAACTTTCACAAGTTCATCACGACATGTGATATAAGAAGCATTGATAGTAGAAACCACAAATTTCCAAACAAACACTAAAATAAAAGTGTTAGATATTTTTGAAACAAATACGTGATGTGTGATGATGATGTCGCCGCACTATCCATCCTCCCCCACTCAACATTAATGTCATCCTCAACAACACTTTTTCCAATAACTTATGTCACCAATTGAAAACTAATTCTCAAATGAAATGTTCTACCTTTTATCCTTCCTACCTATCATCTACCCATGAACACCCTACATAGATCCATGTGTTGTATCCCCCTATGTATCTATCTAATTAGGTAGCTATTATGATCATAATACCAAATGCACAAGAACTCATGTCATCACACAAGTGAAATGACCTTGAATCTCAACATCATTCTAGTAGCTAATCAAAACATCTTACTCTTCTCATAATAGAGTGATCCTTAGGTGCCGCACCATATGAATCACCTTGTAACTACAGTGGTAATCCATTTGCTTATGGCTCAATGTGAAGGGGAGGTATGCTACTCATGGCAACCGACAACTTTATCGCTATCCTTTGACTCTTCTACTAAAATAACTCCTCCATATCTCTATGTCATCTACACCAAGAAAGGGACATGGGGATGAATCTTGGATCTTGTCTCCTTAATGACTCACTCCAAATATGGATTAGAAACCAACTGACATTCTCTAAGAGTCTCTATGAATGAGCGGATCTATTCCTTGGCTTGTATGTATGAAGGCACACATCTATCCAATCAACTCTCCTGGATTAAGGATGCATCTCTCCTACATCGAAGTAATAGGAATCATAGACCCCTTTACAACTCTTTACTCGAATTCAATATCTATCTCATAACTTTATTTGATAACTATTCTATATCAAATATGCTAAGATTTGTGCATGATGTAAAAGCACAGACTTAACAAAATCTATCTTGTCATTTGTTGTAACATTATTATCTTATTTTTTATCCCCTCTATTATGCCTAGAAGGAACTCTCGCTCTCAAATTTGTGCCTCCTATCAACTTGTTCATTACAACTAGATTCGATCTTAATAGAAAAAGTAAATGTTACTTTTAGAAACTCCTGACCTATAATCAATCGTAGTCATCAAGTTGCACAATTGAAAGGTTCATCCCTCCCTACCACTCTCTAAATATAATATGAACATCCTCAATCGCCCCAATCACTCAAATATCGTTAGAGTTAATAGCCCTAAGGATGCATGAACCAACATCGAATGATTGAACCAACATCGAATGATTGGATATTTAAAGCACATATTTTTATTTTCATCTTCGTCCACGGTGAATATGAAAAAGTAGAACTCTCACCCTCAAATGTGTGCCTCTTATCAACTTATTCATTACTACTAGATTCGGTCTTAATGGAATAAATAAATGTTACTTTTAGAAACTTCTGACCTATAACCAATTATTAGTCATCACGTTGCACAATAGAAAGGTTCGTCCCTCCCTACAAATCTCTAAATATAATATGAACATCGTCAATCGTCTCAATCACTCTAATATCGTTAGAGTTAATAGCCCTAAGGATGCATGAACCAACATCGAATGGTTAGATATTTAAAGCACATATTTTTATTTTCATCTTCGTCCATCGTGAATATGCAAAAATAGAACTCTTGCTCTCAAATGTGTGCCTTCTATCAACTTATTCATTACAACTAGATTTGTTCTTAATAAAATAAATAAGTGTTACTTTTAGAAACTCTTGACCTGTAACCAATGCGTAGCCATCAAGTTGCACAATGCAAACACTTGTCCCTCTTACCAAGCTCTAAATGTAATATGAACATCCTCAATCGTCCAAATCACTCTAATATCGTTAGAGTTAATAGCCCTAACGATGCATGAACCAACATAATGATTGGAAATTTAAAGCACATATTTTTATTTTCATCTTCATCCATGGTGAATAAGCAAAAGTACATGATAAATTCGATGGGCTTTTTAATGTTTGAGACTGTATTTCATATCATGTTTGTTTTTTTATTTATTTAAGTATTATTTATTATTATGTTGAAAGTTATGTTTGTTTTTTTTATTTTATTTAAATATTATTTATTATTACGTGGAATGTTATGTTTGTTTGGAAACTTGACAGAGAGGAAAAGGCATTTCAGCTGCAAATGAAATTTGTAGGTAGTTATATAGGAAGAGCAACAACAAAATTGAGATCTATGTAGATTGTTAATACTTCAATAAGTTTAGCAAGGGTTTTTGGTAAAATAGGGTGCTTGGTTTTTTTTTGCAAGAATGTATCGATTTTGACTAGAATGAGAGACATGCTTTTTTTCTTGACCCTCATGTGTTTAAACTCCATTTTCAATTCATCTATCAACATCAGAATCTTGCACTTCACCTCATTATGCTCCAACAATACTTTGTTGAGTAGTTTCTTCATATTCCAATATAGCTCAATAGTACGTAGCTACATATTTGGGCACCCCCTGATGTGACTTGGGTCTGGTACCGACTTAACCACAGAGGTGAGAGTGTCCTCATCTGTCCCATCTTGACCTTCCTACACATCCACGTTTACATGAACTATTTCTTGGAGAATAAGTGTAGGGGTTTGGGTTTAGAAGTGCCTTGCAGTGGAATGAGTGTGAAGGAAAGTATGTGCATTTTCTCCCACCCTCAAGAGGAGCCTTTACAACTCCTCATCCATGAGAAATAAAATAAACAAGGCAAGTGGAGGGGGAGACGACTAGTAAGAGTGGTCAGAGAATAAGAAGCAAAGCATGGGCCATGAGAGTTGAGGGAGAAAAAAGGTTTTTAGTGGAACAACAATACACATAAGAGGTGCCAAAAGGAAATAATAAGGGACCAATAGTCTAAGAACTAGAAAAGAAGGACAACCACGAACACTTATAACAAATGTGAAAAACCAAATATATTGTAGCTCCTTGTAAAATTATTTTTATCAATAATAATAAAATAATAATTTTAAATAAAGTTAGAATATATATAATTTTTATGATTTTTCTTAATTTTAGCAACATGAGATATATGATGAAGTAAGTTTTATTTTATAAATTATGGATTGATGCCTATCGGCATTTACCAATCATTCAATTCATATGGTTGGGCTAGTGTATGTTTTATTATTTTTTTTGTTTTCTAGGTAATGGCTTGATATGGCTGACACACCTAATTGTGGCTTGAGTAATCCCGACCCAAGGGGATCTAAGGCATCAAAATCAAAAGAAGATCGCATGTGTCCTAGATCTAAGCCATCAAAATCAAAAGGAGATCACATGTGACCTAGCCACACCAGGTGTTAGCATGGCTAGATATTTTCCTGTGTAATTTGGAATTGGTGACCTTCACACCAAAGGGTGCCTTAATAGAACACCCCGTCACCATCTGCTCTGTGCCCAGTGATCATGTTCTATATATATATATATATATATATATATATATATAATTTGATTTGTTTTTATTAACTTTTTTATTTTAATTTTACTATAAAATAAAATGAAACCAAGTAAAATCATAAATTTACACGTTTTATATTATTTTGAAAAGAACAAACATATTGAATCATGTTGATCATTGTTTAGCTAGCCAATAATTTGGATAAATTACATATAGTTATTATTTATATATTTTCATCACTTTTTCAAGATATGTTGAACTCTTTTTAAAATATTCTCAAATAATTTATTCAAATCCATTAGATATAATATATTCTTCAAAATTGATCTGAACATTCAACTTAATAAGCTAAATTGAAAAAAACCTTAACCTCCTCGTGCATTATGTAAGATTGTTGTAAATTTAGATGGAGGCAATTTTTTTTGAGTGTGCCCAAAGACCCACAGTGAGTGCAGTCGTGAGTCACAACGTATTCTGAGCCCACCATGTCTTTACCTGAAAGTCTATAAGCACCATGAAATCTTTGTTTCTTCAGGAGTTTCATCCTATAGGTACCTTCTTTTATTTTCTTGAGTCGTATTTGAAATTATTTCTATTTAAGATATGAGAATTATAAACACGTATGTAATAGATGTCATTGTGTATCACACTAATATACACAAATAAATGGATATATCCCAGTAAATTTTTAACTCACTCATCAAATTTATCGTTCTAAAAATTAACTGGATGTCATGGTACATTTTCTCGTGGCCGCCACACTCCAGATTGTGTATGGACATGTTTTTTCGTGTTCGCGTTGGCCAATCTTGTTGCGGGCACACTCCGGTATGTGTACGGCATTATTTTCCCACATTCGCGTTGGCCAATATTGTTGCAACCACGCTCCAGATTGTGTACAGCATTCTTTCCTCGTGTTGACGTTAAGCAATTTTGTGGCAGTCACACTCCAGATTATGTTCGGCCTCCTGTTCACGTTAGCCAATTCTTTTCCTGGCTTATGTTGGCCAATTTTGTTGCAGCGAATAATGATATCGTGAGTGGCATTCTCAATTTCCGCCAGACTTATAGTTCTGGCCGATTAATCTTATTCTATTCAATTGATTCTCCCATTATTATCAATCTTACTAAACTTAGGGAATGCTTTGAAATACATTATCTGTGACTTCACATAAATTTCTTTTATCATATTTATTTTCTAAGTTGGTATTCGGTATAGTTTGATTATTTTTAAAAATTGGTAAAATCGAAGTTTTCAAAGCGCAAGTTTTCATGAGTGTGGAAAATAAATATAAAGAATGTAAAAGTCAATTTAAAAAAAATATAATTATATTTCAGATATATTAAATCGAAGTTTTCAAAGTACAAGTTTTCATAATTGTGGAAAATAAATATAAACCATGCAAAATTCAAATTAAAAAAATATAATTTTATTTCAAATATATTAAATTAGGTTTCTTTAAAAGTTCAAAGTCTAAATAAAAGTTTAATTAATAAATACATATACATTATATTTCTTATCTATAATAAGAAAGAGATAATATGGACCAGATTCTTTATAGTAAAGCAAAAATTTAATGTTATGTTTTTTTTGAGCGAATGAAAAACAATTGATAATGATAAATATAAATATATTTAATACTATTTTTAAATTAAATTTTAAAAATACATAATTTTATTTTAAATATGTTAAATTAAATTCCTTAAAACATCAGATTCTAAATAAAAATTTAATTAGTAAATACATACTGTTTTAAATAAAAATTTAATTAGTAAATACATACTTTTTATATAGAATAAGAAAGATAATAAGGATTAGATTCCTCAAATTAAAGAAGATTTTCAATGTTATGGTTTTCAACAACTTAAAATGGCTATTCATAGACATTATATATTTAATGATACTATTTAAATTATAATTAAAATAAAATTATAAAATAATAATATTAAAATAATTAAGTAAAATAAAAATATATGTTATTTTAGGTTTTGTTGTTTTAAAACTTTGATTTTGCATTTTAATTTAGTGTTAATAGGGAAACCAAATGAAGCACAAAAGCTTAGTTTTCTTAAAAAACACGCAAAAGGTTTATTAATTGAAAATCAAAACCACAACAACTTTATCAGAGGCATATTTCCACTTGGGCTGCACTGTGGAAAAACGAAAGTACCAAAAGCTAAGTGCATGATATTATGAAATATAAGATAATATTCGATTTTCCCAAAGTTTGAAGCTACATAGATGGGGTCCCCATTAGTTTGTTGGTGGTAAAATTAAACTAAAACGATTTTCAACTCTTTCTAGTCTAATACCCATGGTACAAACCAAGATATGTAGTTCTTCTAATTATAGAAGCAACACCTCTCGCACAATGTTTATGTCCACTACAACATGTTCAAGTAATAACTTTAAGTGCCAACAGAGGTTAATTATATCCATGTAGTGGTTCATGTGATCCCTAGAGTGCCCAGTGTCGAGCTGCCAGCTTGCCACCTAAGTAGGACCTCTAAGTTAATGAGACATAATTGTTCATCAACAATGTCCCCCTCGGCTTGCACAATTTTAGCTTGAACATCTAATAGAGTGACTTCTCGATATTGTGTCTTAGAAATTTTGGATTGGTGTTGTACTCTGGGATTGCCAATATCGTTGTAGTAGGTGGCCTCTTGGCAGACCCATGGGCATGTCCTCGACATGCTAAGACCCTGGAAAAATACTTTTCACTGAAGGGTGTAGAGCAGAAAAGAAGTGATTGAGAGGCTAGAATCTGGAAGCAAGGGAAACATATGTGGAAGGAGGGTAGGGAGGTGGCATCTAAGGGGGGCAGGGAACTAAGAATATGGAGCGAGAAGCTAGAAATAGGGAGAATTTAGGAGAGCTAGGTGAGTGAAGGGTCAAGCTAGAGAAGAGGAAATTCGAGTGAGGCTCAAATACCAACAACCAAGGAGGCTCTCCCTACTCTATCAGATTCAAAGGCAAGATAGTAGAGGAATTTTGAGGTCTAAAATGGGCCTCTTAAGAAAAATGTGCAACCAAAATAAACTCTATAAGAACCAATAAGATTCAAGATGATGATGTCATTCATGGGGGGTTATTTACCATTTTTGGATAAAATAGTAAAAAAATTAGAAAATAAAAAATAAAAAATTCAACTCGTATTTTCAACTTATCTCCTTAATGTTTTACTTATATTTCAAGTAGGAGTACTCATTAAATGCAAAATTTAATTCCGCGTTCAAATAATACCCATGTTGCATACTTTCAGTGGACCTTGCTACATGAAAAATGAGAAATACATGAAAAAAAAGTGATTGCAATCACGTTTTTCATGTATTTCTCATTTTTCATGCAGCAAGGTCCATCAAAAGTGTGCAACATGGGTACTCCTTGGATGAGGAATCAAATTATGCATCCAATGATCCACTTGAAATTTGAGTAAACCTATAGGGAAAAAAGTTGAAAATACGAGTTAAAAAGTAGTTTTTATTTTTTCCCTTTAAAATTTGATGAAGTAATCTAATCTTATTTTATTATTTTCAATATTGTTTTATAATTTCCTTAGGAGGCCCATTTTGGACCTCAAAATTCCCCTAATGAAGGTAAAAGTCATTAATAGCCAGACAAGAAACATTTTTCCAAATAAATAATTGAGCACTAAGTTGATGACTCCATGAATTTTTAGGTTCCATCATATTCCATATGCATGGAACAAGAGTGGACCCCCTATAAACCAACTCCCCATGTGAAAAAGGATTATACTGCATGTTGGAAACATAACCAATGTGTTGGCTATTGACCTACTTGGAACTTGTACTATGTTCCCTAGTACAAAAAATTTAACTACCCAACACACCTACACATGACCATGGAGATCTTCCACTAATGCAAGCACGATTCAAATAAGTAACTAATTTAGCACACGATTAAGACTTATTAATGTTGAAATCCTGTGAGTTTTGTAGTGAACTTGGAGGGGCGTAGTTGCCATGTCCTTTTATTTTGGTAGGATGGATGGCGACTTTTTTCCCTCCACCTATCTTAGCTGAAACACCCCATATAAGGGTAAAATAAAAAATATATGTTAAAATCCATTTCACCTTTACATTTTCAAGTATCAACTTTTTCTTCCTTATGATCTATTTATTGGGTTGGGAAATGCACTTTGACATTTTATGAAAGAAGTTAAAATTTCTTATCAGTAATTATACACATAACTTGACATTCCATAAATCATATTACACATTGTGAAATTATGAAATTATATTGAAATATTTAGTAAATTAATTTTAGTTTTTGATTTGTCTAATGATGAAGTAATAACAATGTTTCAAAGATATAAAATTTTGTAAAGTATGTAACTATGTTTAGATTTTATTATTTTGAATATTTGTTAATTTTGATTTTAAATAGAGATATTTGATGAGTCATTATGAATCCTAATGATACAATTCATTTCCTTTTTTGAGCCAATAGGCAGATTGTTTGACCATCCAAGTATTTGGCTTGTAAGTATTGTCTGGCCATGTAACTAGGTCATAAGCAAATCTCATAAATCTAGAGAAATTAAATTCATCTCTTTCTGTGAGGATGATTCATGTATGATTCAATTCACTTCTTTCTTCCAGCAGGCAGTCACATTGTTTGACCATCCAACTATTTGTCTTATAAGTATTGTGTGGCCATGAAATCTGGTCAATAGAAAATCCCATGAATATAGAGAAATCAAATTCATCTCTTTCCATGAGGATTTTTTTGTTGTGTAATAGTTTGTTTGTGTTTATTTTTTGTTCCACCCCTCCAAACTCAAGATGTGGTACCAGAGTTTCGAAAATTGAAGTGATTGCACCTTTATCTAGTCTATTGAAGGTTGGGATTCATTGTTGTTGCCTACATTTTAGGCAACTGATGATTTGATTTTCACGTAATGATTGAAACTTCAGTTAATTATTTATATGCTTGTCAATGACACAAGATATAATATGTAAATATTATACAAAAATAGAGAGTATCTACCCAACCCACATGAACACCAATTGCATTTTCTCATAACAATGACCATTGCAAGAGAGACGCTTGGGGACAATTGTTGGAATGTCAAGAGAGACGCTTGGGGACAATTGTTGCCTTGATTATCATGTATCAACATTCATTCAATTCAAAAATGTGAAAACTCTTCATACAAAGCAAGAGAAAAAACTATGAGAGGTTCAACTAGTAAACAATTGTGCTGAAATTATTGCTTGCAACAGTGACTTAAGACATAGTCCTTTATTACTGATGGGTCCCATCAATAGGTATATTTTGAGGCCCATTGTGCTATCTTCCAACACTTAAGACTCTCATTTTCTCACATCAATTTTAATTTTGCAATCATAATAAGCTTAGTAGGAAGAATAAAGGGTTCTTGTCATATTTCATGGCCTAATGTGATTAATATGTAGGCAAAATAAGCATTTTTGGAGACATTTACTATGCAGGGGTTGATTCGAGACATAGAGAGAATATAAGGGGGATTGTTCACTACATTAACTATCCAACTCACCTTGAGATCAAATATGTCTCACCAACAACTTGAATTCACTAGTAGCTGAGGAACTCAAGTGCATGTGAAGATCGAAGGGAACCAGACCCACTAATTTTGAGATTTTGGAGGGAAGTAATCCTCCTTTGAAGGGAGCTTCCATCAACTACTTTTTGTATAAATAAAAAATCCTAAAGGATCATCAGGATTCAAACTTTTTTTGGAGATAGCAGTAGCTATTGAGAGCCTAGTGCTTAATACTGTTATTTTCATCTTTCAACTCATCCTTTCCACTTTGGAAAAAAAATGGATGAGTTGAAAAGTTTACTATTGGCCTACAGCTGAGTTAACTTTGGAGGGTTGAAACCCTTGTGTTTGTGCCCAATCCAGAGGCTTTAGTCCTTGAACTATATTATTTCCTTGTTGTTGTTCAAGTCGCCACATTTCTTTCCTTGTTTGAGTGGGAATTATATTACAAAAGTTATAGTTGCAGGTTTGACCACTACCTCTCTCATGGAAAGTGTGGCTAGAAGATCTACAACAACAAGCCAAAGACATGTGTTTATGATTTCTTGGAAAGTTGTTGAGTTTTGGATTGAAACTCTTCTACATGCTTGGTTTCTTAAAATTAGAAGTTAGTAGCATTGATTTGTCAATTAGAGTAGGTATATGTTAGAGTAGATCTTAAAGAAATAAAATTCAACTCATCCTTTCCACTTTGATTCATTTTGTTGCAATACTAATCATTTAATGCATGTACTTGATTAGTCTGTAGGGATTGATGTTGACTTGCAGGGGTTGGAAAACTCATCCAAATCCACTTAGGTCATTCCACATTCCTCTTGGACACCTCATAATGCTCTCAAACTCTACCACTGAGATCACCCTTATAGGGCTAGTAAAGGACACCATGGGTATGAACTTTCATGTAAGATAGGCCTACAAAGGGTACTAGACTTGGCAAAAGGGTTACCACACCCTTAATTTAGCTTCATCCATCTTCCTCCACCTTCAATACAACATCCTTTTCCTAAGTAATCTCTTGGAACCACTCTTGTAGAAAAACAAGGCCTCCTATAGCACTTCATGTAGCAGTCTTGTAGCATTGATTAAATCCAACCATATTTTCTCTAAACCTTGATTCTTGCTTTTTGAAGTTGAATAATGGTCCCTTGTATTAAATTTCATGATTAAGGAAGATTCCAAGACCACTCCAACCCCATCATTTCCTTACTACAAACACAAGACAACAAGTAGAATCAGACTTAGTATTTTTGAATTCCATAGTTGTGTTGATGATTGAATTCATCCTTTTCAAGCAAGCTGCAATTAGATAAATTATTCATGCAATTAGATTATCGATTTGATTAGTGTGCAATTATAGTGGCATGGTTTACTTATGCAGGCATTCTAGTCTATTTCTTTCATGCAATTACAATTAGCCTTTAGGTTTAATGAATGACATTTTCATTCCTGTAGTTAAAATCATGTTCATTTCCTTGCAGTCATGATATGCTTTAATAAGAAATTTTCTTTGTAGTTAGATGAGGAGTAATCTCTGAGTACCTTGATCTAATCTAATGACCTAGGGTGACATGAGTAGAACTTACCCTATTGTGCATATAATTGTGACCTCTAATTTGTATGAAACCCAAGTTGATAATTTTAGTTGAGAGCCTTGGAAGTTGCAACATCCTTGATGCAATACTAGGGCTCATGACTTTTTGGTGTCGTTTCCGGCGATGTGTTCAAGTAGGTGATGTTTATACATAGGAGTTACTTGTTTTTTGTTTTTTTTTGCTAGAGTCTTATTGATTTGAAAACGTAAAAAAAAAAAAAAAAAAATAGAGCTAGTTCTTTCATGCCTCATGGGAGTAGGTATAGTCAAGGGAAATTATTATCAAAAACCCCCACCTCTTCAAGAAGTCAACCTTCATTCTTCTTTGGGGATTGTGAACTTCCCGCTCTGACTATAAGGGAGTTAGAATACCCTCTAGGTGAGCAACCTGAATTTTTTGAGGATCCCATAGGGGAAGAAGAACCTATCTCACCTACCCAAATGATGGCTGAAAATAGACAAAATGAGATTTTTCCTATCAAAGAAACCAATGGGGAGGCCAAAATGAAGAATATAAGACCAACCTTTGAGGATCTTGATACCTTCATGTTTGAATATGTTGTTGTCTGCAGGACCTATGACTATGCCTCTAATGAACAAAAGTTGAAGTTGTTTCCATCTACCTTCAAAGATTCAACCTTGCATTGGTTTATGAGTTTAGTTGGAGGCAACATCGCTACCTGGGCCAAAATTCAACAATGCTTCAATGAAAACTACAGGGATTATTTTAGGTCGAAATAAACAAAGGAGGAAATCTTTAGGATGGCCCTAGGACTAGATGAATCCTTAGAGGACTATGAGGAAAGATCCCAACTCAATTATAGGAGGGCTAACTATACCCTTGACCCTGAGTTACTCAAGCTAGTTCTTCTCTGAGGGATCGGGGAGGATGTAATGGAAACCCTCAACATATTATCTTGAGGACACATCTACCAATTTCCTTATGAGAAAATCAAACAAGTATTCAAGAATCATTCTAGGGTTGCTAGGAAAAAGGGAAGGTCTAGCCAAGGCTTTGTTAGTTCATCTCCATATACATCAACCATCAACCATGAGATAGGAAGTATGTTGGATGATTTTAAGAGAAATTTCTCGTACCATTTCCCTATAGATGGATACTATGCAAATTAAAAGGAAGCAAGAGGAAGTAGAAAGGGCATTAGTTATCTTCTTCCCTATATGCACTAAGAGACACCCTAGGAATGAGTTCTCACTGAATGTCATAGAAGTCTCGTCTATCAATGAAGAAAACCATGCAACATACAAATTTTCTTCTCTCCCAGGTATGGAGGTAGTATACCAAGTGGCAAAAGCTGGTTAAGAGGAATTGTGCTTCCTTAACGAAAGGAGGTGTCAAGTTCCTCAACCATATTAGCAGGGCATGCAAGTTGCACGCTATCCTCATTATAATCCAAATCAGAATACACCTTTGTAGCCTTGGTACGCTTCTACTCATCCATCATGGGCCACACCTCCTCCTTGGCCTTATACTCCTCAATATCCTCCTTAGCATATTAACCCTCCTTTCCTTCCATATCCACCTCAATCTTCCTAATGTAGCAACCTCTCACAAGGGTGGAGGCCTCAAGCAACCCAACCTCCTGCTCTATTGCCTCCACCTAAAAATCAACCACATATTCCTCACAATACCCCACCTAAGAACCCTCAAATGCATGCTCAACCCAATCTAAACCCAAACAATAAGTAGATATAATAGGTTTATAGTGGGGAGACATCCTATTCTACTTATGTTGTTGAAATCCAAGAGATCAACCTTCATTCTGGGAAGGTGATCCCAGATAATCACCCACCTTCTCGACCTCAAGAGCTTGAAGAAGAGATGCAAGAGAGTTCCTAATCAAAATCTAGATTAGGGGCAAAAATTAGCTAAAAAATCAAAGTGCCTAGAATCGTTTGAAAAATGAATGACCGCATCTGCCTGAGGAAAAATATCCCAACGCAACTTGTTTCGTTCAAAACGGAGTTCGTATGAGGAAGATAGAGCCCGCTAATAGCTTTGCCAAACATAAGAAATTTTTGAAAAAATAATTTACAGTTAGTAATCCATACTATTGATGTCGCAGGTGACTGTGTAATGTCAATAGTGGTTAATGGTCCAATTAAGCTTTTCCAAGTGTCAGATGGTGGTTGGTTTGCAAGTGTGGTGAATTGGCAAGTTTTGATTGGTTGAAGGTGGTCCAATGAGGAGGGGACAAGTGGCAAGCCCAGAGGTCACCATGTGTCCCTTCCCAAAGGACCAGTTATGGGCAGTGATTAAATTTTATGGCAGGCCATGGGGTTGCGCCCAGGACTTTCTCCCCGTAAACCACATGCCATACAACTACGCCATGATTTGTTTATTAAACATATTGCTCTCCACACATATTTAAAGTTTAATGCATTGATTGTTGAGGGTTAAGAGTGCTAGCCCTCCCATGTGAACACCCCTCTAGTGGTAACAACTATGGTTAATGATTAACCATAAACCGCAACATAAAAATGTAACTGTAACATTATATGCCAACACATGTCCGCTATTTATAAACCTCCAGGTCAGTGAAACCGCGGAGAGGTTGTGCTAATTGTCGACTGATCCACGACATGTGTCCACCATTGCAAAGACTGTCAGGTTAAGCTAACGGTTTGCATTAAAATTCAGATTAAGCGCTAATTCGACTTATCTGCTAACTAACCACACTTATAATTAATTAACCCATATTTTAATTCATCGAAATATTCAACGGACCTCCAAAATTGGCGCCAACTCTAGTTTTAGTGGAGTTAATTGGAGTTCTTCCAGTTTTAAAGGAGGTTTTCTAGGAGAAAGCAGTTTTGGTCATAAATAGAGAAAAATTCGACCAAATGGAGCTCAGGAAAAGGTGTTCCTAGCTTAGTTTGGTACACTGGTTCCATTGAAGCAGGTTTCAGGAGTAGTAGAGCATTGCAAACAACACCCTTTTCCATTTTTAGCAAATACAAAGGTCTAGGCCATGGAATATGGACCAAGGAGATGTAGCCCAGGAGGGGTGAACTCCTTTATTAAAGCACTACATTAAGTGTTCTTCTTGATAGTTTGTTGTACATTTACTTATTGTTGTTCGCCACTTGTCTTTCATGCTAATCTGCTCATGTTTCTAACATAATACTTGACATAAATTTACCTGTTTTGATTCACAAACACCATAAGGGAACCTATGCACATGAAGCAATTGACAAGCATTTTCTTTTAATTCTGAAGTTTAAATTAGCACAACAAAACTAACATTCAATAATAGATCAGTGCCTCTCAAGCCAATGCACCTGCTTACCTTCAAAGGTCCGTTCATGCTAAACAACACACCCCATAAGAGGCAGAACTTCTAGGAGAATTGAAGAACTTGTGTGTCAAAATACCCCTTCTCCAGGCCATCAAAGATGTCCCCATTTACAACAATATTATCAAGAAATATTATTTCAAAACGAATGGAAGAGGAAGAAGAGATACCCCCACTATCAATGTTGTTAGGTAGTTGTCGAGCCTAATGCTTGGAAGGGTAATCTCCCCAAAGTACTTTGATCTTGGTAGCCCAGTTGTGGATGTGCACATTGATGAAATTATGGTCCCTAATACATTTATTAACCTTGGGGTTCCAATAAATGTGATGACTGGGGAAACCATACTCAATCTCAACCTCCAAGGAGCCTTGAGGAAGACCACTACAATATTGTAGCTTGCAAATAGATCCATGCTAGCTCCTAAGGAATTTATTGAGGATGTAATGGTCTCCATTGACTCCTAGGACTACCCCACTGATTTCCTTGTCCTCCATCCCAAAACCAAGTTTAATGGCTATGATCTCATCCTAGGAATACTTTGGTTGGCCATTGTTAATGCCTACATTAGTTGTAGGGATTGGAACATGACCATCAAGAATGGGAATCTATCAAAACAACTTGTGTTGTATCCTCCTTCCCAACCTTCTATTGAGAATGACTTGCCCTGGTGGTTAGAGGATGAGGAAGAGCAAGAATTTTATCAGACATAACTCTACCTAGTTTGCACAATAAAAATTGTTTGGGGGAAGGTGGGGGGGAGACTTGGTGAATATGACATTATCAACCATATCCTACAAAAGAAACCTCCCACTATCATGTCAGTTAAAGAAATGATAAAAGAATCTGAGAGTGGTCCTTGGACTGATTTTTGAAATGTTGGATCTGGCTTAGTACATGCCAAGATTGTGTATATTAGCCCATCCACAGTTCTAAAGATAAACCCCTCTCTCGGTCGAGTAAGAAGAAGAATTATGGAGTGTGCCAAGGGAACATCTGGATTCTTTTACTTGGGACTATAAGGAGATGAAGGGTGTGCATCCCTCAATTTTTACTCATCGTATCTACATCAAAGAGGGATGCAATCATGTGTGCCAACCCCAGAGAAGGATGAACCCAACTCTTAAGGACATTGTGAAAGAGGAATTACATAAGCTATTGGATGCAAGGTTCATATACTCCATTTCAGATAGTGATTGGGTGTCCCCTCTTGTTTTAGTTAGCAAGAAAAGGACGAAGTGGAGGATCTTTGATGACTACTAAGAGCTTAACAAGGCTACAAAGAAGGACCATTTCCCTTTTCCCTTCATTGAGAAAGTCCTAGATGGCCTTGCAAGGAATATATTCTTCTCATTCCTAGATGGATTTAGTTGGTACAACAAAATAGATATTAGCCTTGAAGACCAAGATGATGAAATTCACATGTTCTTAGGGTACCTCTTCCTATAGGGTCCTTCCATTCAGTCTGTGTAATGCCCCTACTACCTTTTCAAGAGCAGTTCTAAGTATCTTTGTTAACCTTTTTCATGACATTGTTGAGATATAAATGGATAACTTCACTCCTGATGGATGTGACTTCTGGGAAGCTCTTTTTAATATGTGTGAAGTCTTAAAGAAATACATTAAAATGAATCTTTCATTGAGTCCTGAGAAATGTGATTTTGCTATGAATGTAGGGACTATCCTTGGCCATTCCATATCCAAGGAAGGGACAAAAGTTGACCCAAAGAAAATTACCATCATTAAAAGGGTCCCTAGCCCTAAAAAGAAAAGAGATGTCATGAGCTTCCTTGAATTGAATGGATATTATAGAAAGTTCATTAAAGACTCCAACAGGTTGGCTTCAACCTTGTTTGGACTATTGGCTAGATATTTTTTATTTTTTTGGAAAAATAACTATCAAGAGGCCTTTGAAGTGCTAAAAGGAAAGTTGTGGACACTCAATCCATCCTTAGAGGTCCCAACTGGGCATTACCTTTCCATATATAGAGAAATGTATTAGATAAAGTTGTTGGGGCATCCTTAGGACCAGTGGAAGAGAAATTTTCTTATGTTATTTATTTCATCAGTAAGAACCTTTCTAAAGTTGAGCTAAATTATACAGTCACTGGAAGGAAATCCTAGCTATGGTACACTCTTTGAACACATTTAGGTATTGAATCAATAGTTATAAAACATTTTTCCACATTGATCATGCAACCATTAAATATTTATGAATAAACTTGATGTCAATGTAAGGATAATTAGATGGTTGTTATTATTTCAGAAATTATGTTTGACTATTATTGGAACCAGGAAAAAATAATGTGGTTCCATATATCTTATCAAGACTAACCTTTCCTACAAAGAAATAAGAAATGATAGATGATCAGCTCCTAGATGAACACCTCTTTGCCATCTCGGTGCTCACTATTTTGTTTAATGATATAACCAACTACTTGGTCATTGGGAGGTTCCCTCCTAATCTAGCCTCCAAGGAGAAAAACAAGATACTTAGGAAAAGTGCCTCATTCACTTGGATTAGGGGAAATCTTTTCAAGTTGGATACAGATCAGATCTTGAAGAGGTGGAGGGAAGAAGAGGTCTTTGACATCCTCTATGCATGCCATGATGGACCTTAGGGAGGCCACTTGGTTGCTAAGAGAAAAAACTTTAAGGTTCTACAAGCAGGTTACTAATGGCCCACTCTACATTAATATGCAAGAAGATACACCACCAAGTGTGATTAGTGCCAAAGAATAGGTAAGCCCACACCTAAGGAGGAAATTCCCTTACAACCTCAAGTGACTCTAGATCCATCTAAGAGATGGGCCATGGAATTCATTATTCCCATTAATCCCCTATAAATACAGAAGAACTATATCATTATGTCCACTTATTACTTGACTGAATGTGCTAAAACAAACACAGTTAAGGCAACAATTGATCAAAAGGTGGTTGGGTTTCTGAGGGATAACATATTATACAAGTTTAGTGTTCCAAGAGAGTTGGTCGCTTATCAATGGACACAATTCACCTCAAATATGATCGAAGACGTCATGAAGCAATGCCACATCAAGAATAGGATATCCATTTCCTATCAACCTCACACAAATGGGAAAGTGGAGGTCACAATCAAGGGATTGGAGACATTATGAACAAGGTTGTTAGCAACAATATAAAGGATTAGGAAGACACACTTGTAGAAGCCACTTGGGCCTACAACACCACTCGGAAGATCACCAGTAAATTTCATTCATCCGAACTAGTTAGGAAGGAAGACCCTGTTGTCCATTGAATTTGAGTACAATACCTTAAGGATGTAAGCTCAGTTAGACTTATTCCTCACTATAACACAACAAGAGATGTTGGTCCAATACAATGGTTTAGATGAATTTTTAATGCAAGCTCTCCTACACACTAAGGTAAGCCATCTACAGAGGAAAATTTGACATGGCAACCACATTAGGGAGAGGAATTTTCAAGAAGGTGATTGGGCCCTGGTGTATCATTCCCTATTCAGGGATTTCAAAGGATAATTAATGATAAGATGGTTTGTCCCCTAATTGGCGGAAATATGTCATGAGAATGGGCTTTTCCAAATAAAAACAATTGTTTAGGAAGTTATTCCCTTTCTTTTTAATGATTACAGGTTGAAGTTGTATAAATGACCTCTGTCCAAAGAAGAGTTTATTAGTTCAATTAGCAAGGAATTAAATGTGATTGTGAGGCACACAACCCTCATTCCACCAAGATTTTGAAAAAGAGGGGTAAAAAATAAAAGGCCTAGATGAAAACCTCCATGCAGAATCTAAGACCAATTGTAGGGTTGAAAACCTATGTGAGGCAATCCAAGAGAAAAAAAAGAAGAAGAAAAAAGAAGAAGAAAAATTAAAATGGAAAGATCCCAAGGTGGAAACCTCCTTTGAGGTGTCTACGAAAGGCATGGAGGTTGAACACCTCTCTAGAAGAAGTTTGAATGTCTCAAAAACAAAAATAAAAAGGAAAAAGAAGAATAAAGAAAACAAGACACAAGAAGGAGCGCTTACATCAATTTTGCTAACATTTCTTTTTGTAGGAATCTAGACAGTCAAAGCGACAGTTGTTACAGAGCATAGTACACAACCGATTTCTCCCTTTCTTCTAGCCATCCATTGCATTTTCATCCTCATTCATCCACCCCCATGCCTCTCTCCATCATCTATAAATAAATTGAACCATATTTTTCTTGATTCTTGCAATGCTACAAGAATTTCTTGAACTACTACAAGATTGTCCTGAACTTCTATAGGAGCAACTTGAAATGTTATAGGAGGGAGATCCACTTGGAAAAGGGGCTGAAAGGTCATTTTTTTCCTTGGGAAATGTTGGGAGAGTTCCACCCAAATTACTTCACCCCTCACCCACTTCATTTAGCCAAATTCATCCTCAAGAATCCACTTTTGAGCATATAAAAAAAAACACAGAAAAATGACTATGCCTTCACCTTTTTATTTTTTACCATTTTCACCACCTTTTGAAGATTTTTTTCTTATCCCTAGACCCACTATGATTTTTCCTAATCCCTAAATGAAATATGAGGTCTCGAGGAAGAATTGAGTGACTACTACAGGAAGGAGATCAGTCCTATAACAACTTGTAGACAACAAACAAGACCATAAACAAAAAATTATTGCAAGTCAAAAATGAATATTTGACCACCTTGAGGTATCAAGAGGCCATTCCTTAGGTCTAGAGAAGTCACAACATCCCCGAGGAGCAGTTGTAAGGTCATTGATGCTTTCTAATAATAATAGATCAAACACTAGAAAGAGTCTTTCATGGAAGACATATTTCATAAGTCAACTACATCATTATGTTGTGAAGACTTGTGCATGAGTAAACAAAGAGAGTAAACAAATTCAGGGTCATTTGATCAGCCATCAGCTTAGCGACAGTTTGCATGCACCTCTAGAAATTTGACACCACAGGTAGTCTTAGGTGTGACACTCCTCACCTCTTCCTTATTGACATTATGGTAAAAAATATGTATTTAATGACAGAGAATGGATTTTTTATGGGTTAGAGGTGGCCAGTAAACTTTGACACCTTCGATTAGTAAACTACAATTCACTCAACCACACATGCAATGTGGAAAATTCAAACTTGGGGGGTGATAATTACAAGTAGTGGAAACAATAGTTAAAATAGGAGATTAATGCAAGAGCCATGTCACTAAAGAGATCCGAGCCATTACCACAAAATGGAATAAAAGTACAAAGCTCAATTCCATTTTCACAATTTCTCATTCCAAGAAAACAGTTGGAGAGACCCACCAAGGTACCAAAGGATGAGCTAGATGCTACCAGAGTCTTCCTTGGGTGCCACTGAATTGCTATAGGTTGAGTTTGCACATGCTAAAGGAGGTGCTATAGGATATACACCACTTCTATAGGAGAAATAGGAACTACAACAAGAGAAACATGAGGTGCTATAGGAAGCAAAAGCCACATCAAAAGGAAGGGGAGAAGGTCTCCAAGAAAAATAGGGTCCTGATCCACAAGATAACGTTGAATCCTACTACAAATTTATTGAGGGAGGTAGGATTACGCCCAAGAAATTTGCAATACCACTCTTCTTTGAGTTGGAAAGAGAAAGAGTCACTCATAGATGGATGCAAATTGTAAAATCTAAGGAGATGGAAGATGTGGGCCACATGGAGGAGAAATTTAATGAAATGAGCAAGGAATTGAATAACTTAAGGAAAATGGAGTTATTCATGAAAGAGCATATATAGACAGAGAGCGGAAGGCTGAGAGAGCACCTGCAAGAAAAATAGGTACAACTTTCCATTATGGCAACTTTATCCATGGAAGCCATACAATGTAGGAAATCATCCAAATCCTATGCCATCATCCTCAAGGAGCAGTTTTTGCAATTCTAGATAAAGACATTAGCACAGTATGTCTCACTACGTTTCCATGACTACACAAATTTCATTGAATTTTGCAAAAAGGCAAGTATTGAGGATAGAGACAAATTGACTAAGTTCTTCATGCATAATATAATCCTCATAGACATGCAATTTTGGGCCCCCAACTCATGATTAGGGGGAACACAACTAATGGCACTAAGCTATTGGTTGCCCCATGAATATACAAGAGTTGAAGAAGTAAGGAGGGTGATGAAAAAATAATAGAGTGAGCCTTTATACATCAGAGCTGAATTAGTGAGCCCCAAGTTTGTCAGCAGTAACCAAAACCTCATATCGACTGATCCTGAATTGGCACGTCACTATATGACAACCTAATTAAAAAATATCCTCCATTTTGAAGACACTTTTAGTATGTTGGGGATAGAAATTTTGCGGGCTTGCCAAAGAAGAATGCATGCTCTTCATCATATTTTGCAAATCAGAGAGTATCGCTCTCTAGAAAGACTAAGGAATTCCTTAGAGAGAACCCCACTCTACAAAATAATCATGTAAAGGTTGAATATCAAGTGGATAGGACTCAAATTCAGTCCTCCCTTACTGTTGGGCCTACAAGAGAGAAGAAACTAGGCCAAAGAACAAAAGGAGTGGATAGACATAGAAGCAAATGCATGCTTCTATCCATAGGAAGGAAAACCATCTGCGATTCCAGATAGGCCACTAAGCCCATGAATGAACTTCACATCAGTGAATGAGTTGCTCAGAGGGTGAGAAACACATTCAGTAGGGGAGTGATGATGAGTCCCATCAATAGGTATATTCTGAGGCCCATTGTGGTATCCTTCAGCCCTTAAATCTCTCCTTTTCTTACATTAATTTGCATTTTTTAACCATAATATGCTTAGTAGGAAGATAAAGGGTGCTTTCCATATTTCATGGCCTAATGTTATTAATATGCAGAAGAAAGAAGCGTTTTTGGAGATATTTACTATGCAAGGGCTAATTGGAGACATCTAAAGAGAATATAGGGGGGTTTGTCCACTACATGAACTCTCCAACTCAGCCTGAGATCAAATATTCATCACCAACAACTCAAATTCACTAGAAATCGAGGAACTCAAGTGAATGCGAAGATCCAAGGGAACTAGATCCACCAATTTCAAGATTTTGGAAGGAAGAAATCCTCTTTTCAAGGCAACTACCCTCATCTACCTTTTGTATAAATAAACAAGCCTAAAGGGTCATTAGGATTCAAATTTTTTTCGAGATAGTGGTATTTTCTGAGAACCTAGTGCTTGACATTGTTGTCTTCACCTTTCATATGATGTATGTGACTCCCATTTTCTATCAATGAAAAGTTTACTGTTGGCTCACATCTGAGTTAACTTTGGAGGATTTAAACCCTTGGGTTTGGGCCAAAACCAGAGGCTTTAATCCCTCTCCAATATTCTTTCCTATTCTTGTTCATTTCATTGCATTTATTTCCTATTTTAGGAAGGAATTATATTACAAAAATTGTAGTTTCATGTTTGACCACTACCTCTCTTGTCAGAACCATGGTTGCAAGATCTACAACAAAAAGCTAAAGGCATGTGTTTATGATTTCTTGAAAATTTCTTAAGTTTTAAATTGAAACTTTTTTGCATGCTTGGTTTCTGCAACGTAGAACTTAGCAGCAACGATTTTTCAATTAGAGTAGGTATATGTTAGAGTAGATCTTAAATAAATAAAATTCAACTCATCATTTCCACTTTGGTTCATTTTGCTACAGTATTGATCAATTAATGTATGTACTCAGATTAGTTTTTAGGGATTATTGTTGTCTTGCAAGAGCTGGCACACTCAATCGCATCCACTTAAGCCATTCCATCTTCCTCCTGGACACCTTATACTACTCTCAAACTTTTCCACTGAGATCACCCTTACTGGGCCAATGAAGGACACTGTGGGCATGAAATTTTGTGCAAGATAAGCCTCTAAGGGGTACTAGACTTGGAATAAGGGCTCCCACACCCTTCATTCACCTTCATCCCCCTTCCTCGACTTTCAATACACCATCATTATCCTTACAAAGCTCTCAGCCCCACTCTCGTAGCAAAACAGGGCCTCTGGTAGCAATTCGTGTAGCAATCATGTAGCACTACTTAAATCCAACCATATTTTCTCTACACCTTTACTCTTTCATTTTGAAATTAATTAATGACCCCAAATATTTAATTTCATGACTAAGGAAGATTCTAAGACCACTCCAACCCCATCTTTTCTTTACTGCAAACCTAATACATCAAGTAGAATTAGACTTAGTATTTTTGAATTCCATAGATTTGGTGACGATTGAATTATTTCATTTCAATAAAGCTTCAATTAGATAAATGATTCATGCAAGTATATTATTGATTTTCTTAGTGTGAAAGTAGAGTAGCGTGTGTTACTTATACAACTAGACTAGTCTATTCCTTTCATGAAATTACAATTAGCCTTTACATTTAATTAATGGAATTTTCATTTTTGTACTTGGAATGATGTTAATTTCCTTGCAATCATGATATGATTTCATAATAAATTCTCTTTGACATGAGTAGAACTTAACCTTTCGTGGATGTAGCATTGTCACCTCTAACTTTGTATGAACCCCGGGTTGATAATTTAAGTTGAGATCCTTGGAAGTTGCAACATCATTGATGCAATACCAGGGCTCATCACTTATGCAAGGAAATTTTGGTGAAATACGTGGTTTGTTGTTGGCTTGAGAATTTTGGGTTTTAACATGAAATTTAATAGGTGTTTTGTTGCGAATTTTGGGGTCCTTATATGGAATTTCGTGTTTTTTTTCTGTAAATTTTGGGTTCGGGCCAAATTTTGGTGTTTTTTTGCCAAGAAATACCATTTTTGGTTTCTCAATCAACTTAGAGATGAACAAAGTTATATAAGCCTAAAATCTATTGAATGTAGCGAATGGTGAAGATGTTGAATATAAAGTTTTAATTAGAGAAATATAATGCAAACAACAACTTTGAGCTGTAGAAGCTCAAAATGTGAGATTTTTTGGTGCCACAAAGCTTGCACAAGGCCTTGGATGGCAAGAGAAAGAAAACAGTGGGTACCTCCAATGAACACTAGGAAGATTTAGATGCTAGAACCCTTAACATTATTTGTTTGTGTCTGGCATAGGTTTCCATTTTCAATATTATTTTAGGGAAATAACTTCAAGGTTATAGAACAAAATGGAGGGACAGTAGATGATGCAATCCTTGCCAATCTATATCTATTTGAAGAGACAACTATACAATCTACCGATAAAACAAGGTAGCAAAAATGTTGCTCATTTAAATATGTTTAATACACAAATATATCAATTAATTAGTATGAGTGTAAGGATTGATGAGAAAGATAAGAAAATGATGTTATTTTGTTTGTTACCTAAATATTGTAATCATATAATCACTTTAGTTAGCTTCATACATTAGAATATCTTAACTATGATGTGATTGTTTGAGCATTTTTACCTAATCAGGTGCAAAGGAAATCCACTATAAAAACCTCCACACAAGAAGAAATGGTGGATATATGTCAATCTAGAGAAAGAGGGGAGATGTCAAGAGGTATGTATTAATACATATGCCAAATGGCAAGAATGTTAAGTTGAAATGTTGGTACGGTGAAAAGAATGAGCCTCTCAAGAAAAAATGATGGAAGAGACATGAGTCTAAGGAAGACTCCAAGATGGAAGCAAATCTCGTTCAATTAATTTAAGGTATGGTTGAGGTAGTTTTATCTATGTGTCATGAATCTTGATATCATGAACAATGCTTATTGGATTTTGGTGCTTCACACCATATGTGTCCACAAAGGAGTTGGTTTACCTCTTATCATGTTGTTGATAGTGGTATTGTTCTTATGGGGAACAATTTGTCTTGTAAGTCTATTGAGTTTGGGAGCATTGAGATTAAAGTGTTTGATGATATGTAAGGATGTCAATAGATGTAAGATGTACTTGAACTTAAAATGAATTTAATTTCTTAGAGAGCTTTGTATTTTAGAGTTTATAGGTTTATAGGTCAAGTTGGAGCACTAAAGGTGTCCAAGGACATCTAGGTGGTTATGAAGGCTAAATAGATAGGGAGTCCCTACAAGATGGAATACATCACAAAAGAAAAAGAAAAAGTCATGCCATTCAATGAGTGATGTATGGAACAACTAGAAGCATTTGTTTAAGAACCTAAGATAATTTTGTTTTCTAGCTCAAAAGGTCTTGAAACTGTGTCCAAGGAAATTTTATAGGAAGTTTGATTTCTTCATGGTGAACCAAAATCTTTCTAGAAGTGATTATGACCATTTTCTTCCATAATTTTAATGAAATATTCATTATCTTGTTGCTATATGTTGACAATATGCTTGTTTGAAAGCATGGTTTAGATTGATAAGTTAAATGATTAGTTGACAAGATGAAGAATCTAGGAGAAACAAAATAAATTTTTGGCACTGAAATAAACAAAGAAAAGAAAATGAAAAGCATTAGTTATCATAATAGAAGTATTTAGAATGTGAAACCTATAAATATTATTTTTGCTTCCATTTTAAGTTTTCTTCAAGGTTATATCCTAGTATTAGAGAAGAAAAATGCTTATGTCTCTCTTGTACCAAGATAGTAGAATATTTAAGGTATGCATTAAAAATTTTCAAGTATAGTTGATATTGTCAGTAGATACATGAAAGATCCAGTTACAAATAACTAGGTAGTAGTGAAATGTGTAATTCGGTTTTGTAGAGGCACAAATGTTCATTAAATCATCTTTGATGGAGCATGGACAAATCTTGAGAAGGTTCTTACTCATGAAAGTTGCAAAAACATGTACTCCCCTAGCCTTACAAGAGAGATGATGCTTGAGATTGGGGAGAGATATCGAAAAATTATTGTGAAAGGGAGATTGTTGAGTGGTGACGACCACTACGGGACACTTTGATTCATTTGCTTTTGCCATCAAACAATCACATAGATTGGATGCCCAAGTTCTCTAAAACATTTGCTTATAGTTATTGAGGCTATAAAATTCTATCATAATACAATTCCATGAATCCTGATTTCTGGCCCTGAGTTTCCTTTTGTGTATAATATTTTGTTCACTGTGTTTATTTTATATCCACCCTTCTCCAAATTCATTTTTTAATTCAGAATTAAAAATTTAAATTAAAAATTTGTAATAAATAAATGATACTAATTTTTTTAAGGTTAAACATTCAGTAATTTTCTTAGCAATGATGTTGAAAAACATTTAATAAATCTTAATTCATTTCTTTTAAATTTTCTAATAACCTATGCCTTTCATATTCACGGATAAAGATAACAATCGAAAAGAAAAGCAGTAAATGGAAAAACACTCTCAGACGAAATTTTTACATTACAACGAATCGTGTAATGGAGGCCAGAATACTCACTTTATGAGCCAGAGGAATGCAGACCAAACAGATTATATAGTGCCAAGTTAACGATATACATAGCATTCGACATAGTATATTTCGGTGTGTATTTTCATAGTCAACGGTGCAGTCCAGCATTTCATTGCTTGGCCTGGGATGGGCTAGCGACAACCATACTGGGTCATTTTTTCCCTAAAATAATACATATTATGATATTGGGTCCCGAGCGTCAAATGAATATAGCCCTACATAGTGGAGATAGGACCAGTAGTGTTGTTATCTATTATGAGATTGTTACCTATTATGCCATTGGGTGCCCAACGAATACAATTTTATTAGTGGAGTGTTGGGAGAATTTAATTCTAATTATTTTTTTGGTGTCATAACCATTCATCTAAATGTCAAATAAGTTAATTGAGTTATACAATTTTTCTTGTGTCGAGTTTAGACTCTTTGCAGTCATTTATGGCAATTCCTATTTCATGGCCTATTGAATACTTAATGCGGCCTGACATGCATGCCATTTAAACTTTCACTCTCTCTCTCTTAAGGTCCCTTTCGATTAGCGTGCTTTCGCCCTCCCTCTCTTAAAGTCCCTTTCGATGGGCGTGCTTTCACTAAAAAGACGAAAGTTTAAATGACCTGCATGTCAGGCCACATTAAGTATTCAATAGATCATGAAATAAGAATTGCCGTCATTTATTACTGATATTTTCATTGTAATCTTATTTAATTATTTAGTAATATTGAGAAAAGCAGTGCACTCCACTATTTCTCTTTATTATTTGTCATTATTATTTGTTATGATATCATAGCTTTAGTTGCGTAAGACTCGAAAGAGAGCAATGTGTCGTCAGCATCCATGAATGAAAAGTCTAAAAGAAAGTGCGAAAACAATTGAATTTAACACTTGTGAAGAAAGAGAAGTAAGTCAGTTTCATACATGTGAAAAGAGACGAGTGCGTCATTTTCATACACTAGAAAAAAGAAGAGTGTGCAAAAGACTTTAAAAAAACTACGAAGTTGTGGAATATTTGAGATCGACGCACCCGCAATGCGCAATCGACGACGGCGAATTTTATAAAAAGGCGAACGATTTTACTAGAGGTATTGTAAGTCATTTTACTTGGTCCACGTTTTTTTTTTTTTTCCAGTAATGACATGGTCAAGGTACGAAATTCTCGAAGCATCGTGGTTTGTTCCTTAAAGTCTGCAGCGTCGAGGTTCATAAAAATCTGCAGCCATCATTTCATATGAAAAGTCAAATGTATCACACACGTGAAAAGTTTGTACGACGGAATTCCTTTGAATTTTTTTTTTTGAATTCCTTAAATTCGTATGGCCTTTTAAGAGATTTGGTTTATTAAAAAGGGTTTAGGTATTGAATGCACTAATGCAATTCTTGAAAGGTCCAAAAGAAGCTCATGTATTGTTTTTTAAAAGAAAAGGGCCGTTTTTTTGAAGGATACATATTTCTTAAAAAATAGATAGTCAAATTTGTTTTCTCAAGAGGGTTTAAAAAAAAAACAAAGGGGTGTTATTTAGATAAGTTGTGGGTATTGCAATATTTTTTTTTTGAAGAGGATGTGGGATAGATTTGTGAAAGTGTTGTTTTTTTAGAGAATTTGTAGTAGATGAGTAGCAAAGCAACGATCATAGAGGGGAAACCACAGGCAATTTCCATGTTTATAAATGCATTTGCTTGTTGAGCTGTATTTATCACTAATCAACAAATAGGAAAAGCCAAGAGGCTAAGAAGGTTGAAGCAACAACATGAGATGTTTGATTTTTTTTAGAAAGATTTGGAAATGAGAAAAGTTTTTGGTGTAAGGGGGAGTAATCTAATTGAAGATGAAGAATTTTGTGAATCAAGCAATGGAGCTTGCTAATGAAAATTTGGTGAATCCATCAACAGAGCTTGCTGATGACAATTTGGTGAATCCATTAACAATGCTTGTTGATGAAAATGAAGTTACCATTGGAGGAGTCAGTGTTATGGTCAATCCAGTAATTCCATTTGCTTATGCTAAATTTGATGAAGCGCAGTTGGCTAATGATGAATGGTTGCAGATGATGCAACAAAAACATCATATTGACATGATGTTATTCGGTGAGAAAATCCCACTTGTCTAACAACTAAGTGGAAGACAAGATGTTTGCAACAACAAAACTTAGTAAAGAAGTCAAAGAGATAGAGATAGAGACAGAGACAGAGAAGGAAGCACAACATGAGAAAGCTCTCATTGCAGAGAAGAAGGAACAAAACCAATTTATTTATGTAAATGTTCTTAAAATTACTATTGATTTCCAATTTGCAGGCAAACATTACCATTATGAAGAAGAGTTAAATTTCTCTCAAACATGGTTTGCAATACCATGTCTAAATGAGCTCTATGTAGAAGTTGAAAAAACAAATGTTGAAGACAACGTTGATGATGAACAAATTAATGAAATTTTCAGGTATTGGAATCCTGAAGAGATGAAATTGTATTATGAACTTATGTTGCAGGAAAAGATTGATGATGAAAAGAACACTACAAAAGATGACATGTGGTAAGTTGATTTCTGAAGAAGTCTAGGACATGCTTAGACAACCTATAACAATGGAAGAGCTACACCAGCAAATGAAGAAACTGAAATTTTAAGGATACAACAAGAAGAAAAAGCTAAAATAATTTAGAAGCTACATGATCTAGAAGAAGAGAAAAAGAAAAGGAAATCTAGTTGAAGACAATTCTTTTAAATTATAAGCCTAACTGAGATTAGACTAGCAAGCATCTTAATTAATTTTTTATGTGGTTTAATTAAGGGGGAGTGTTGGAGAATATAATTCCAACCACCTTCTATGTTTCATAACCGTCCATCCAAGTGTTATAGTTAGTTGAGTTGAGTCCAATTATGTTGAGTTGAATTAAGTATCACTGCAGTCATTTATTAATGATGTCTCCAATGTAATCTTATTTAATCAATTCGTAATATTAAGAAGAGAACTCTTTGCTCCATGATTTCTCTTCATTCTTTTTCATGGAGGCAGTATTGGTATTTAGGTTTGATTTTCAAATTTATTTTAAATTTGATAATGGTTATTTATTTTGCATGCATTTCACTTTAAGTTTTATGTAGATTTATGGGCGTCGAAATTTTTTGTTGTTATATACACATTTTGTATAACAATTGGAAGGTAGGCTTGAAATAGTCATCTTTAGAAAAGAAAGCATAGCGGTTCACTAATATAGCTTTATAACATCAAACATATATCGAGGTTCAAGTGAATTTATTTTATTTTAAGTATAAAAATAAATAAATGAATTTACCGATACCAAGATGTTATTTCATAATGGAATGATTATAATCTTTGCATGTTCATATACCTGCACCATTGTGGATTCATCATACAACAACTTGAACAGAGGAAAAAGAACACTCTCATCTGTAAGGAAGGTTCGCATATTCTATGCAATGAAAGTCTTTAGATATTAGTAAAACGTAATAAAGATTCTAAATTCAACTGAGTGACTATAAATTAGTTATATAGTGAATTTGAGGCATAGGAACAAACCTTAACAGGCCGAGATTTTTTTTATACAAGTGTAAGTCACTATGCGCACAATCATAGATTCATGTACAAAAGAAACAACTATTGGGCCTTGTGACTATAAGTATGAAGAAATAACTTAAGAAATTTCTAAATATAAAAGAGAATAATTGATATAGTGAAATTTCTTAGAAGTTAAGAATAGCTAAACATTTTACCAGAGAAAAAGGGTAAAAAAACTAAACAAATTCAAAGATACAAGTACCCACATATATTATAGCTCATTATGTTTCCATATGTCCATACACAATATTTCTTTCACAATTGTGTATTTAAATAAGGAAGAGACATTTAACTATGCCCATCCCTTTGTATATTAGATTCAATGTGCCAAGTAGATTGATATAGGGTGAATAAGTAATAATAAAGAAATGGTAGTTGTTATGAAAAGTTTTTAAATAAGTGGAAAGACATAGAAGCTTTTTATAAGTTAACCATTTCACTGTGCCATTTGATGCTATGATTTACCAAGTCCAGAGGATGACGTTGCCCTTGTTATTGAATTAAAAAATACAAGATGGTCTAATGGATAATAGGAAAGGTTTTCTAATCTATAGTACTAAGGTGTTAGAAGATTTTCCACTTAGAAAATTGACTCTATTTGCCAGTGTGGAAGAAATTTGGCTACCTTCTTAAACAATAAGGTTGAAGCATTCTAAGATTTTTATGTTACCAATCTAATAAAATTTATCATTTGGCAGATTGATAATTTCTCACATTGGAAGGAAATGTCATATACCCCTCATCCATTGTCAAAGGTAGGTTGTATTTTTTAGGAAAATAGATTCCTAAAATGATTGGATTCAAACAAAGGTATAATTAATCAATGTTTACTCATGCACAAGTACATAAATAGAAGCTTAAATCAAACTTACAAACCTCAGAGGATAAAACCATCCTCCTATTGTATTCTAATCGAGACCCAAGCTTAGATAGAGCTACTAATATGCCTTGTAGATGCTTAGGCTGCAAGGAATATTTCTAAAAAATGTTACATAAATTTTCAACAACATTTACTACATATGCTACCTTTTGAAGATCGACATTATTTGTAACCAAATATGCCAATACACTAGGAGATTTTTCTCTAACTTGACGAGGTTTATCAAGCAGGTTGACTAAAATAGGTAACATATCAGTCCTCACCTCCCATTCTTGTGAATATCTAGAAGGACAAGCACAACTTACATTTTCCAAGCACATGCAAGCAAGAAATCTTGTGTCAGGAGATTTATCCTTTACAAATTTGATGATTGTAGCTAGCTCACCACCCTGTTTCACACTAATAAGCTTCATAGAAATTGGAGTATTATTCTTGAAAAGAGCTCTTAAAGAATCTAAACAATCTTATCTTATCTTTAGAGAGCTTCCTAGTAGATGAACAAGGATGTCAAGAGCATCAAAATTCAACAAGCCATGTTGTTGCATGTTGGTTTCACAGAAATGAAAAATAACACTTGTTATAACTTCTGCCACATTTTCATTCGTACTGCTAAGAAGGATCAATAGTATATCCCTTTTTTTTACCTTGAAGCATATCTCTTTTTGGAGAAAGTGCTAACTGGAAAATAAATAGGCCAATTACAATTAAGTTTTACTACATTACATTTGTAGTTCCTTGTTCACACCGATTTTGAAAGAACTTAGCATGAGAGTGACATTCTATTTAATGAATTAGAGTCGTGCCATTGTAAAAGCATAGTAGTAAAAAAAATTCTTGTTTCGAGTTGAAAAATCCCTGATACCCTCTAATTGGGCATTATATTGGTGTCCCTTTCAAGGTAGGAGCCCAAAGATGAGGGCACAACTCATTACTATTTGACTATTATTGTCATGATTTCCATGACTAGAAGTGATAAACCATCAGGAACCTTTAAGTTATCAAGATCAATCACTCGTCAGTACTTTAATTCTTTGATGTATTTAGAAGGGGATAATACTTTACTTCGTAGAAAGAATGTAGACCATAAATGCTAGCTGAAATGAGGAAAACTAGTTTTGATCTCAAAGCACCAAAAATAGTTTTTTATCAACCTTGAGAACCTCCTCACTAAAGGAGATTGTATATATATGTTTACTGCATACATAAATGTAAAATTGTATGGGGAATTTTCTAGCAAAAAATACAATGAGTTTAGAGTATGTCACAAGTTGTATGTTCTTCTCTAGCCTAGTGGGTTAGCTTGGGTGGTCAATTACAAGCATGAGGTCATGGGGTCAAGTCCCATGGTTGGATGCCACTATGGATACTATGGATTTCACTCAATGCTCTCACTCGACAGGGTTACCAAAACTGAAACTAGCTATTTTACTCTAGCCATTATCCTTGAAAAGAGGGGAAGTGCCTAGTGTGTTTCCATGCGATGTGTATTCCATCATAAAAAAAAACTTGTATGTGCTTTTTCCTATGGTAGAATAATGGCATCACAACATAGAAATGTTCAACCTCTAGACAATGATAGACCACTCTAGTACACAAAAGGATGGTTAATGCTTCATATTAAAATTAACAACCCCAATGCAAAAAGTACCATAAGATTTATTCTAGAGAAAAAGGAAATAAGAAGAGATTGTGAAAGGGTGCAATACATACTTTAACTTGGAAGATTGTGACAAACTAATCTCGTATTATTTGTATCTGTTATTTCTTAAACCAGTCTAATGAAAAATCACTATCTTAGTAGATAAATTGAAGTCAAAATCCCAAGGTATTTGGAATTCTATACTGGGTAGATTTATCTATTATTGATGATAACTGCATTGGTTTTCTTCTGATCTTATAACCCTTGCATTTTACCATTCTTTACTGTCATTTTTCTTAAAGGTTAACCATGAAGTTATTACACTATAATTAATGTCGTAAGTCCTAAAGGCTCAATAGTATAAGTTACCTTCAAAAATCAACTTGGCATGCTTTGTTTAATTTTTGTTTGTTTACCAAAACAAAAAAGATCTTTCAACAGGATTGGAGAGTGAAATTGGAAGTTTTAAGTCCCTGATAGGTTGGTTGGGATAATATCTCTGCAAATTTACCTGGCCTTTTGTTTTTCTTGAGAGTTTACATGGCCTGTAATGCTCGACAAAATACTTGGAAAATGTTTGTATTATTTAGTTGTTCTCTCTTATTTTATTTAGATGGTATGAATCATTTCATTGACATGCTTAGATAGGAGAGATTTTAAAGAATGTTTTTTCATCCTATCTCCAGCTTTTATCTAATGAAACTAGGTTGGAGTTTAAGTTCCTGACACTCTTTTTCCCTCTTATCAGTGCATCAAGGGAATTAGCCAACTGAATATCAGAATTCTTGTGCTCCTTGGAGGACACCCATGTAAAAGAAAAAATAATGGATGCTTCAGATCCCTTGTTTCGTCACTCTAAAAGAACTACAACAGAAAAGTAGATATACAAACAACCAACTAGGGAAATTAGTAAAGGGAAAAGAAGAAATTTGGAGTGGTCTAGTTTGTTAAAACAAAATAAGAGAAGCTTGTCCCAAAGCATCAAATAATGGTAAGTCTCTTTTGGGATGGGATCCATAATCCTCTTGACTGAATATGCTAAGTGCGTAGTTCTTGGATTATTCACTTCAATTACTAGTCATGTGTCACTAAAAGTCGAAAGATCATTAGACCCTCTGGCCATGTTATCCCAAATGCTATCAAGATTGTATGCAATCTTAGAAGCAGGGATTTTGGTCTCGCATCTTGGAGGCTTATTAGTAAAAAATTATAACTCTCTTGAATTATTTATATATTATTTTTTATGCCTATAAAAAGGTTTTTTAATTAATTTGGCAATAATATAAAAAACTATGTGGAGACAAAAGCTAAGCATGATATAGGAATAAATTAGCTCTTTTATTTTCATACTTCCATTTGATGGTATTGTATGCTATTTTAGTCCTTTTTTTATTCCATTCTTGAGCAAGGGGTCGAACTTTCCATTTACTTCTCATTACGATGGGACAATTCCTAGACTAAATATTCCTCATGCAAAAAGTGGGTTTTCTCTAGTAATTGTTCAACAAGCCAATCCTAAGGCTAATTAATAGAGAATACTACAATGAGCCTCAAGATGATCAATTTTTTTCCTTTGCTTGGCCATAGTTTCCATTATTTCCGCACTCTAAGAGGCCAATTGAGGTTTGAAGGAGGAGAGATCTATGCTTATGACTCTAATTACCCGTTCATTATAGCTTTGAGCCCCACAGACCTCACACACAGTGGAAATGGAAACCTTTTACTAGCATTTTCAGTAGAAAGAAAACAACGTATATAGAAGGGCCAGGGACCCTTAGAATGGAGAAGGGAAAGGATCAAGGAGAATGCCTCAAGTTGAAGAATGGAAGATCCAAATCTAGCACACATCACCTAGAAACGTTGATCACAATACAAGTTGATGTAGGAGCATGTTGCCTCTAAGAAAATATACCTTTGATCGGGCATAATGGGTCTTTTCTTACTAAGGGAGTTGGTCCCCTAAATGAGAATGATAGGTTAATTATTTGTATTCCCATGCTTTTAAGAAGTCTAGGAAATTATGTATACAAAATTGACATTTTAATCAAACTCAAGAATATTTGAATAAGTTAGATAAGTTGTAGGACAAATAACTTGAGAGGATTTTGTGGAGAAAATTATGGATTTGAACTAATTCTAGTTTGTATTATTTTCCAAAGTACATTTATATAAGTCTAAAAAAGATCGTGTAATGTGTGATAGGAATAGAGTGAAGTAAGGCTAGTATGGCCAAAGAATAGGCCACTTCGTAAATCAGACCAAGAATATGTCTTTGTAAAATTTTGTACAATTGTGTGGATGTTTAGAAGAAAAGTGATTTTGTTATCAATATGAGGACCATGTAAATATATGTTGAATTCGAGTTGAAATTAATTGTTGCAGGTGGCTACATAAATCCTTAGGAGTAATGGAAAATTTTAATGTTGATCGAAGAGGAAGAGAGCTTGGATTAATAACATTGAAATCCATTTGTGGTTTATGTGTATGTTGTGTTATTTCTGTTTAAAACTTGAAATTACTTCCTTTAATCATATTGATTTATATACACCTATCATATAATACTAGGATTTATGTATGCCGGAGATGTTATATAGAGTCATTGCATTTGATCACAATCCATCTCCTTGCATAGAAGACATAGGAATTTAGTAATAGAACAATATTTTTTTCATCTTGTTTGAGGAAGCTCACTGAAGAGCATGAAATTCAGTTTAGGGATGCACACATAGTATACAAAGGTGAGTGTGAGGGTACTTATGTGTATCATAATTACAATCATTAGGAGGAATTATATGATTGATGCAGTGAGATTGATTACCTGAATCCATTCTTAATGTAATTAAACTCCCATTGGAGAGGCTCAGTTCTTATTAAGTTCACATAGTCACTACAACTGCTAGAAATTATTCCATCACAATGACATGAAGGAACTGTGCAATGAAGAAACAAAAATAATAGAAAGGTAGCATTGTGATGGAGCAAACCAACTATATCACATCGCGATTTAATTGGAGGATCCTGCGCTTGATGCCTTCGACAGTTAAATATTGAAGAGGTTAAAGGAATCATCCATGATTGAATTGCATCACACATAATCAAGGGACGTTGCGATGGATATAACCATTGTGATTGTAGGGCATCTACAATTTCTTTAGGAAATGGATCACTCATTTTAAAAGTCCATGAATTGTTGTGGGATAATAGGGTACTTTTGTGATATTAGAAAATAAGAGGAAGAACACTTGAAGCAAGGATACATGCATGGAATTTACAAAATAAGGATGCATATTTATTTTCTTTTTGGTTTCAAACATGTGATAAGATTTTAAGAAAAAAAGAGCATATGGGCATACAAATCCATATTCTTTTGTTTAAAAATATAATTCACAAAAGACTTCAGAGAATTCTTATAAGGTATAAAAAAAACACCTTTGTGTGACTTGATAGAACCAACACCTTTGGTATAAAATATCGCTAAGTTAATTAGTGATGAAAAATTAAGATTTCAACAATTTCGATAGAATAAATTTCCTTACCCAATTTCATTTTGATAATTTCAGTAAATACAATGTCTATAATATAAAAAAATGTAAATATATTTGAAAATTGTGACCAAAATGCATAGCAATATATTTAATTTGTTGCAATATTAACTATTTTTTACACGAACATAGATGAACAATCACAACTCATTAAAATATTCATCCATAACTCAACAAACCTATACATGTACATTATATTTACAAAATTATTATCAATATTTTCACCATAAAATATAAAATATGTTTTTCAAAAACTATGGAAAGCACTTTTTCTCATATGTATGTCATTCAAGCCAACCTCTACCCATGTTAATAGTTTATATGTTTGCAATTTCTGTGATTTTCAATGTTTCCACGAACAACCAACTTTACTAGAAAGGCAAAATAATTTCATATTCTACAAAAGGGAGGCAAACAAGGCTGGTACATCCAGAATTGACAACTGACTACCCCTATCCATGAAGCCCCTTTATTTTTAACATTTGAAGGGAATGGAGGAACTCCTTTTGTTCCCACTGTTGTATAATAGTTGAATGGTCTCACTAGTGACTTGCATTTTCACAAAGTTGAATAAAAAACCATGAAAACATTAGCTGGAAAAAACTGCTAATCAAAACAAATAAAAGGGATTAAAATACGAAGTTAAATTCCATGGAAATCAGTTCCAATAATAGAAAAAAAAAATGGAAAAATTATTTGAAATGTGTGGAAACATTTGTTCATTGGTGAGCTCCATAGTATTAAGAATTTTATGTTTGGTGTGGCCTTATATTATCATACTAGTATAATTGCATGAGTTTTAGAGGCATAAGTTTGGGTGAAAGAAAAAAAAAGAAAACCACTTGAGTCAAGTATAACAACAAAAAATCATACACATTTTTACTGTTACTTATGATTTTGAGGAGGGACCATGTAATAGAATCATATTCGACTTTAATAGGGGACCAATAATCTTTCCAACTACTTTCCAACCATTGGGATTATACACCTCCAAGGAGAATATGCAACCATAGCCATCTGGTTTTTCTAACATGTGGAAGGACCCAACCTCTGACCACATTTACAAAGACTTTTTATACCTTTTTTTCATGAATTGATACTTTAGAAATTGGTTTTCTTTATATTTGTCAGGGACCTTATCATGCTTTTCCATTGTTTCGGTAGATTTTGAATCAACATCTATTAATTTATGGGTGACCCGAGGTTCATAAACTGATGAGATGTACGTGTACTATATGTACTAGGTGATTATTTCTTAGAATAGATTAATCTAATGCAATAAAATTGAAACTAATCACAAAGAAAATTAAATCAATCCAATCCAAACATAAAGAAATTGAATCAATCTTAACAAAACAAAATGAATTAAAATAGCATAAAAGAAACTAAACTAAATTTGCATAAATGAAACTATTAGTGTCATTATTTTCAGACTGCCATTATTGATCAAAATTCCTCTTTTCATATTCATATTAGGGTCTGGATCAGAAATTTTTGTCATTCCGCCTCGGTCCTCATTCAAAAATTTACTCATTGGTGGTAACCGTAGTTAAATAAACCTCACTCTCCGTAAAAAATTCATACTCGCCGACCCACCTTCATGTATTACTGAGCATACATCAACCATGAAAGTTCATGTTATTATGTCATTATATTGGTCATGAGGTCAATATGTCATCTTGAAATTTAGTCCTTAAAGGTCTCACTAGGTCTTTTAGGGTTTTTCAAGGTTTCATTAGGTCATTAGAGTTTCCAAGGTTCCAGTAAAACTCCATTCCATTTAATAACACCAGTAAGTAAAGGGTGATCAAATAACATATATTCACCATGTGAAGATGATTTGTAAAGAGAAATTCTTATTTTATCATGTAATTTTGAGTTTAAATGTAATATTTATAATTTTGATTTTGTAATTTTATGTCATTTAAATGTAATAAGTACAAGGTTTCGAAGTTGTTAACTTAGTGTTCCAAAGATGCCAGACCATCAAAATATCAATTTTTCAAGGGAAATAGTCAAGTGAAAGGGTAAAGTTTCAGAAGGTTAAGTGAATGCCAAAGGGAGTTTTGTTTTCCCAAAGGGTGCCTAAGTCATCATTTTCCACAAGCATTAAACCCTAATTTCCTCTCCTACTGAGCTAGGGTTGGTTATTGAATTAGAGACATCTTAGTAGAGGAGGCATAAGGGAGGTCATTTCAGCTCATAAACATCATGTCTCCATCATTTTTCAAGAATTCATTCTAAGGGACAAATCATTTTCCACATGTAGGGCCAATTTTGCTTCAAAGTATGTTTCCAGCCAAACAAATATGGAACAGGTTTGTGTCCGTCATAAGACAAGGAACAAAATCTCCTTCATTTCTTACACAGGTGTTATGATTTGGGAGAAATCTCAAAAATACTAGTGCTTCAAGAGGTTTTCTGCACTTCCGGAGTGACCTTGGGAAACTCAATTTTTCTCCTAGATGGAGTGTCCACATGACTTTCTTAATGAGTCAAATGATAACTAGACATAAGGATATTTCCAATGACCTATCATGAGCTCACTTTGGAGTTATGGAAGACCTCCAAAAGTTTCCTACAAAAGCACACTTCATTTTTGCACCCTCATTTTGCACTTTTTTACAAGTCTTGGGAGGATTGATTTTTGAGGGGCTACACTTGACCATTTGCAGTGCTGGATAGCTCCATTGGGTAGCCAAGAGATATATATTTTCAACTAGCTATCATGAGCTCAATTTGGACTCTGAGAAGGCACACAAACGTGGGTTTGAAGATAGTACTGCGTGTTTTCCAAAGGGAGGGTGCATTTGCTTGTGGCATTGTGCACCTGCCAAAGAGAGGGCGTGTTTCCTTGTGGAGCCACGCACTTGCCCAGAAAATACAAAAGGGCTTCAAACTTCACAAAATTGCCTCCAAATTTTCAGCAACATTGCCTTCAACCTACAACAAGTGAGTGACAATCAAATATATCATTCTTCTTCCTCCTACAATCATTCCTTACGGTATTTTGAATGTTTCATTAAAGATTTGGTGTTTTACTCATTTAAAACCATACTATCTCCCTCAAATCACCATCGCACTCTCAATTTCCAAATTGCATTCCCCTAAACTTTCATACCCTTCCCTCATTATAATTCCCTTTCCCTAAACCCTTTATACCAATACCCTAAGCCCTACATGGTACAACTACCTAGGCTCCCAACCCCCAACCTGTAAATAATTTTCCCATCCTAAATTCCATCATATTACTACTCCCTGTCCCCTCCCCCATTTCATAAATCCCTAGCACCATCTCCCTCAATTTCCCTTTCCCATTCCTTACTCCTAAAAGGAACATTCCACCAACATCATACCTCCCTAGGGTTTTGACATTAAGAAACCATGGCAGAAGAGGAAAACATACCATAAAGTGAGGGCGAAGAAATAGAGGTGAAGAGATCACACAAAGGGGGGAGAATAGTTAGATTTGAGCCAACAAATGTCGAGGAATTCTTGGCATCCCCTATGGCTTTGAGATGTTTCAAAAATGTTGGTTGTTATGAATTCTATGAGCAAATTCAAAAATTCCAGCACCATGCCATGTTGACCAGACTTTTCCTATCTAACTTCCATGACAACCAAGTTACTCTAGTTGGTGTCACTTTTATTATATCCATTGCCATTTCATCAGTTGCCATGAGGATCCCAAATGTTGGGGAGAAATGGTTGAAGAAAAATGACTTGGAGGAACATTACTATGAGCCTTTCATAAAACCAAGGTACAAGAATGAGAAAAAGAGGGTTTTTTTCCTTTTTCGTACCTCTTGGATAGATATTCCCCAATGATGAAGATTATCATGAAATTTTTTTCATGCAAAGGTAGATTTTTTGGACTTTATACCTATCACATCCGACTCTTAATGCATTTCACTAGGGTAAAGATGCTCAACATACCATGCTACCTTTTCCAGTGCATTGATGAGATGGTATTTATTGTCCATAAAAGAGATTATAAGCATTAAATGAGAAGTATTTTCCACCACTCCATCATTTAAATCATTTTCCTCCATCACCTCAAACAATTAAACACTGCATGGAGTACCTTCATAGCCAATGACATATTCACTGATCCATCTATTAAACATGTTCAAGATGTGCCTTCATCATCTCATCCTTACACATTCATTCCTCCATCTCACCCCATAGATCATGCATCATCATCAAATCACTCTCCTTCACCATCACCTCCACCATCACCTCCACCATCACAATTTCATGAGCACATTGAGTCACCTACAAAAGATGAGATCGGTGACCCGGATCAGACTAAGCAGGTTGAGGTCATCAAGCCTAAGAGGGAATATTTGGGTATATTGGCACATACTTATCAGAGAGGTCATAGGTAGGTGTTTGTCCCAAAGATTGTGGGAGGGACCCTACCTTCTTCACCAACAAAGAAGGTAGACAAAGGAAAAGAAAAGGTGACAGGGGCATAGATTAAGGCAGAAATTAGACATGAGGAGGACCTCCGTGAGACTAAACACAATTTTGAGCTTGTTGACCTAAGTGAGCATCATGATGATGAGAACATCAGTATAGTCATCAAAGGAAAGGATGCCAATGTTAGATAACTCTAAAATAATATTGACATGGCCAAATTTGTCATAAACTTCCTTGAGCAGGAGAATAAGCAGTTGAAGACCAAGCAATTCATTAATGGGGTAAAATACATCACAGCTCAAAGGGAGGCAAAAAAAGCCAAGGTGTTTTTAGAAGAGGCACTTGACAAGCATGGTTTTCTTAAATATCAAAGTGAACAAGCACCAAGAGGCAGGCCTAGAACTAGAGGTTTGAAAAGAGCCTTGGAACTTGAAAGGCAAAGGCAATGAGAGATAGTTGATGAAGCTATGCTTGATGATCAATTCTTGGATATGATCAACGAAGACAAGGAAGGTTTGATTTAGGCCATCAATGATCACTTGGAGAAGCTGTTGAAGAAATCTAAAAGGACAACAACATTCAAAGGAGAATGGCCAAACAATATGCCAAAAGAGAAATAAATGCAAGGGAAAAGCTCAAGGCAACAAATGGAAATATTGAAGCCCTCACTCACCAAGAAAAGAAAAATAAACTTGATATACTTGCATAGGCTTCACTCCAAGCCTAGCCACACCATCATCAACCACTTCACCAATTTTGAAGCATATTGGCTCATTTTTTGCAAGTTCTGCCTTTTTCTGTGTGTTCCTGGACAATGTTATATCAATGCACTTTTTTGAGCCACTTTTTGAGAAAATGAATACCACTAGTGGATGCAAAATGACCTATGTATCTATGAAAACCCCTTTTGTAGCCTTAGTTTGCACAACTGGCATGTGAAAAGTTGAAAAAACACCATAAAAATCAATGCTTTGCCTCCTTTTTCACCTTGGCATTGCATGTTTGACAAGTCTTGCGAGAATAAACATTCGGAGGGTCAAATCAAGTCCATTTTGGAAACGGAAGGTAGATTTGAAAACTACACATCACAAGATTTCTAATGAGTTATCCTGGGCTCAATTTGGACACTAGGAAGGCAACCAAAATTAGCCTACAAAAGGGAGGGAGCATTTGACACAGAGAGGGTGTGTTTGACAAATAGATGGTGCATTTGACCAGCTACCTAATTTTTCATTGTTTTTCTCCAGATTTGATTTCATATTGGGAAATCAACTTTTCGCTGATGCAATTGATGTTGTCAATGTAATTATTGTCTTTTTACTATTACCTAGGGTAAATACATTAGGTAAATAAACTCTATGAGGTGTAATGAATCAATTTCATTGTAATTAGTGATGAGTCACTTTGACCACCTTACACTCTAGCTATCAGTTTAGATTTTGGTGGAATTACTCCTCCTCTCATGGATCTGACCCCTGAGGTTGTGAGGCGTTCGTTTGAGTCCTATATCTTGTATTTTTTAGTCTTTTCAAAGGATTGGACTTAGTTGGATGTTATAGTATTAATCAGAGACACTAGTGTAATAATAATTTGGCAAATTTTAATAAATGAGTTGCAGCTATTTCCTTGGGATACTTGTGTTATGGTTGTCTAGCATTGTTTTTCTTTAGCTTCATTTGTATGAATGTATTGTTGGTCCATATTCCATTTAATTTCTATTATATGATCTCTTTCAAGTTGATAAACATAAATCATCTCACATGCTCTGTTTTGATGATGTT